>SRMA01026399.1:0-600000 GCA_007224835.1 Danionella cerebrum
TATCATAACAGCAGCTGTGAACTTCATGTGGAATCATCTCTTACAAATGATTTCTGCTCCAAACCTTGATCGGACAAAGAGAAAAGGAACAAAATTAGAATTTTTCCTCTGATCCATCTTTAAACATTTTTAACCCAAAAATGGAATTTGATGTGTATATTTACAGTAAAATCCTTCCAGCTATGCATAAAGAGAGAGGTTTGTCTGGAAAAGCAGGGACTAATCACCTGTGCTATCGTATATCACATTATACAACCCATATAGACATTAAAAAATGAATAGATGCATACATACATACACTCACAGGCCACTTTATTAAGTACCCCTCTCCAACTACTCGTTAATGCTACTGTCTAATCAGCCAATCACACGGCAGCAGCTCAATGCATTCAGGCATGAAGACATGGTGAGGGCGGTCTGCAGCAGCATCAGAATGAAGATAACAAAGGGGATTTAAGTGACTTTGAACGTTGCATGGATGTTGGAGTCAGACGGGTTGGCCTGAGTATTTCAGAAACTGCTGCTCTACTGGGATTTACACACCCAACTATCTATAGAGTTCACAGAGAACGGTCAGAAAAAGAGAAAATATGCTGTGAGCTGTGAGTTCTGTGAAAGCAAATGCCTTTTTGATGCGTGAGGTTCTGCATGTGGAATATCTTCTTTGCACACTTTGGGCCAATTGAGCATCATGTGTGTGTGTGTGTGTGTGTGTGTGTGTGCATCGGAAGTGCTGTGTACACTTATGTGAACACATAACTGTGTCTATGGAAATATTTGTATCAAAACCTCTTTCACTGTTTGGTTCATGCTTCTCAGCTGATGTGAATTTCTTGAAACTTTAAATCATCAAGATACAAGCTGTAAAAATACATTTTTTATTGTTGAATTAACATCTTTTTCACTCTGACTCGTCCCGATTAAGATCAAAAACACAATTTGCATAAACACACTGCCCATCAAAGATAAAGAGGGTGGAGCATAGATGACAGAGAGAGAGAGAGAGAGAGAGAGAGAGAGAGAGAGAGAGAGAGAGAGAGAGACCACTGGCTCTCCTGACCCACATTGAGGTCTGCCTGCAAGCGGAGCATGATTATTGAGTTAGAGTGTAACAGCGGAGAAGAAAGAGCGAGCGAGGGGGACGAATGAGGGAGGGAGAGATCCCTTCACCACAGTAGATCTGCACCAATCACTGTCCTACTTTCCCCTGCTACAGCTTACACCACACACAGCCATTAGATGCATCAGTCTATTGTACACAGAGCACAACACACACACGCACGCACACACACACACACACACACACACACACACACACCATCAGCATATCCTCTGGTCTGATGCGCACTTATGCATATGAGATTTGCTGCAGAGAGCTCAGGTATCAAAAGAACAAAAGAATTATGACGATCACATGGATCACTCTGTTCAGAACATAACACAACTGTGATGTAAACATTGCAAGCAGTTCCTCGTTTTTGATGCAAGATTCCATGAATCTTTTCTCAAATATCAAAAGCAGAAATGGATCGTTATTGATTCGAGTGCACACGTGATTTAAAGAGGGGCTGGATGTTTAGCTTTGGGACTTTTAGGCACTGCACAGTAAATTGCAGCAAAGTGTTCCTATGGTGTTGCACTACGTGCATTTGGTTTAATGTTGCGCGTGTGCCTTCAGATGTCTGCATTAATGTTTAGATTTATATGGATGTGGATTTTGACAAAACAACGTCTCGAGAAGTCACGAAAACCAGCAAAAATTTTCCATCTGATTGGGAGGGTCAAAAAATGGCTGTACAAGTGGCTCTATAGCTCCACCTAACGCTTTTCAATTAATTGCACACCCACAGTTTGTCCTTGATTTAAATAGAAATCAGATGTATTGCATTTCCAAAAATCCTGTAGAATTGACCACTTTGCTTCTGTCGGACTTTAACAAACTCCCCCTAGAGGCTGTATCTGTTCATTCATTTTTCCCTAAAGCACTTTTCATTGGACACAAAACCCAAAGTGCTCAAACAAAAACCATCTCAACATTAAAATTCATACATTAAAAAAAGGCTTGATTCATGTTAAGCTCTTTTAAGAAGGAATTCTCTTTTTTAAAACGCACCAGTGCTTTGAGGAGCACTAAATGATTCAGAACTGCATTCCAGAGTCTCTGTCTCCCATGCCTTTCAGGTATGTTGTTCTGGGCTGTAGGAAACCATCTGAGGAGTGAGGACTTCAGTAGGACAAGCTGGGGCAGTATGAAGCAAACACAGGCGAGTGTGCAGGAGAACACTGATTTCAATGCAATGGTGAACTGGAAACCAGTGCAGAGCTTTCAGAATGGGTGTGATGTGTTTATATTTGCACTCTCATCAGGATCCTGGTGCAACTAGTCTGAACTTTTTGTAATGTTCTTTCCAGGTATGAGTGCAGTAATCTAATCTGGAAGATCTTCAGGAGCAGAGAAAGGCAGTGGCGGATGATGTTGTGTGAATAAAAAAAAAAGTTTTGTATATCATTAGCGTGTTCTTTGAATGTTAGCGAAGGGCTAAATTTATTCCCAAGGTTAGTAACGATGGAAGAGAAAACTTTATGGGTGATTGGAAGTTAGATCACAATTATTGCTTCAGTTTCTGACATGTTCAACTGTAGGAGGTTATTACTCATCAGGCCTCCATCTCCTCCAGACATGCAGTGAGACCGGACTCAGCAGTAGAAGGTGTCGTCCTCAAGTAGATTTGATTGTCATCAGCACCACAATGGAATGAAATCCCAGGCTTGCTGATGGGTTCTTGTGATTACCCAGAGGAAACCCACGCAAACTAGAATATGCGCGCCTTGAACCGGCTCCCCTCTAACAGCAACGCCACAGTGCTACCCACTGAGCCACTTGAAAGTTGGCAAACAGGAAGTTGTTAATAACTCAGCCGTACGATGTCTGATTGGTCCAAAATTTACGAGCTACAACGTACCCTCCTGGTTATTTCTGTTCAAACAAAAGTGAGATTTTCATCTTGAGATCTTTTATATTAGTGTCAATGTAAAAATCTGCTCCAGCCTCAAGAGGCCGATCAATGTACTGCAGTTTCAGTCTCTTCCTGTTACGTATCTACAGGGAAAGTGGGAGGTTGCCATTTGGTGCTACTACAAATATAGGAAGTTATTCCTCGTGGTGATCCAGATTCACAAATGTCATTTTTCTGTTTTGATTCTTTAGAATTTCACTCCTGCACTCAGCATCCTTCGACAAATCTGGCAACACTTAAACATCTAACATCATTCATCCACCAACAAACCTTCCGGGGAACTGGTGAAACACAGCCGTGATTATAATGTAAATAACGTTATTTCTACTTCATAAATCTCCAGGAAGGTGTTACTTGCAGGATGCTGTGACACCTTTTTCCAATGATGTCATCTCAGCGGTGACTGAACCGGAGCCAATGTGTACGCACACAAATATAAACATGAAGACATCCTCACATAAGCGTGCGAGCGAGCTCAAAAACACACGGCTGTACACCCTACACCAGACACATTTTAATTTAGTGCCTGAAACCAGCTTCTCGCTGCACCTAATGACCTTTTCCATGGGCGCCTGTCCCTTTAAGAGGCAGTCTAGGGAGTCCTAAGCTAGACATGAATCCAAACAGAGCTGCTGCTGCCTTCACAAGGACTAAAGCCTGCAGCGTTACTCGAGAAATGTTTGCATTTATTGCATCAAAGCAAATGATTTTGTTGTTTTCCTTCTGTGAGAAAAGCAGAAATGCATCCATGACCCACTTTTTAGAATAAAAGTCACACAAGCGATTCAAGACCCACAGCAGTTTATGCAAGAGTGATGCCTTACCTTTTGTGAAAAGGGAGCCTTTAAGAACTCTCCCTCTCTGTCTCTTTCTCTCTCTCTCTCTCTCTGCACTACGAGTGTAACTCACTCTACCCCTGACAAGCTGTCCTTTGTCCAGGTTTAGCTCTGCTATCAGGTCACACATGCAATCCTCTGATTTATGCTTTCTTCCATGCCCAGCCTTCCGCCTGCCTTCGCTCTCCTTCACTTAATTCGACAATTGCTTGGAGGGCTGAGGGTAAAGGAAGTCCCCTCGTCTGCGCTCTTTCACTAGCCCTGTGTGTGAGAGCTACAGCGTATGTTATGCAAGGCAAACAGACTGCCAGCGCTCTCTCTCTCTCTCTCTCTCCCTCTCTCTCTCTCTCTCTCCTCACACACACAGCGCACTAGAGAACAGGGCTCCTCCTCCCCCAGTCAGCCTCAGCAGCCTCATCAGGTATTCATTCAAAAAACACACTCCACTTGGCAAAGCGCCCAGACTACACACACGTACACACACCGAGAGAGGGAGGGCTTGTGAGAGGAAAGGGAGGGAGAGAGGAGGCACACTAGAGGAGATCAGCACACAGAATCAAACACACAACAGATTATGGCGTTTTTTTATCTTTTTTTTTCTTGTTATTTTCAGTCAAATTCAGCGCCTTGCCTCCATTGTGAGGCGCATCTGCAAACAGGGGGGGGGGGGGGGTTGCAAGAGCTTGCCCTCACATAAACCCAGAATGTTTCCCTAACAACAGAGAACCATTCGCCTCTGGTTATTTCTGTGACGACCGGCAAGGGAACAAAACGTGACGTTTCGAAAATCCACAATATTGAGAAAAATCTCAGGATTCATAAAACGTCTGAATGTTTAAACTCAAACACTTATCATAAATCACACACCCTAGTGTGTGCTGGCTAATTTTAGGAGGGAAAAAAAAAAAAAACAAGCAATACTGTACCCTGGAGAGGATTGTGAAACAAAACCCACTCAAAAATGTGTTTCATTAGTTATCCATTATAATCATCAACAGAAACACACACTTATATCTGTCTGTGTGGAATTAATCTATTGTACAAGATTTAATGGAACAGAAATAAATATTCCAATTACACGAGCAGCACGAGAGTATCATCAACCACAACACCCTCGTCTCCCGCATCACACTTGCAAAGCACTAGCATTTCCCCTCTGGGAGGACCCACATGCAAAGAGTCAGTGGTTCCATGACACGCGCTCAAATATAAATGTGTTATCTTCACGCAAAACCTTGAGACGATCTGAAAACACCCTGAGCTCAAAACAAAACAGCCCTCAGCGAGACGAGAAGTCACCGCTAACACTAGCCTGGCCTCTCTGAGCAGATTCCAGCAGAGCAACGGATGTGTTTCCCAAAGCCGGACAGATTCAAAGCCACCAATCTTCATGTGAAAAGAACATTTTGCATACGGTGCATCCATCTCCCATGTGCAGTCTACGAGAAAAATACCATTTTATTTACTTAGCAATGACTTTCAAATGGATGGATGCCTCAGAAGTCTTTCAGAAATATAAAGAATTATTTATTTTTCCCCATTTATTGATTGTCCGGGGCTGCATTTCTGCAAACGGAACTGAAGATCTGGTCTGGATTAAAGGTGTTCTCAATGCAGAGAAACTTCTCATCCATCATGCATCAGAGCGATGTGTGATTGTCCCCGATGTGTTTATTCTCCAGCAGGACAACGACCCGAAACACGCAGCCAGAGTTGTTAAGATCTATGTTCGGCATAAAGAAGTGATGCGTGGCCCCCACAGAGCCTGCTCGCAGCGTCATCGAGTGTGTCTGGGATTTCGTGAAGAGACAGAAGGATTCGCTTTTGTTCATTAATGGAATTTTACTTTCTCAAAGTATTCTTTGTTTCTGGCATTTTTCCACAGCCGCACAACGTCACGCATCATATTGTGAAAGTCTACTTCCAATAACAGGTGGTAAACCTAATGAAAATATTTTATGTTAAGGGACATAACTTAACATATGCAAATAGATTTTTTAGAACAGCTCTGTATTTCATCATTTTTGCTTACTTTCTATATATTTGTAGTTATATATGTTTTTCTATATGTTTTTAGTTCATTTTCAGTTGGTTCACATTTCTCCAAATGATTCTTCTCACTTCTCAGGGGCAGCTGATGTCTGGTGGCTTCAGTGTTTAATTCTCGGGACGACAATCAAAGGAACAGCAACATATTTGCAAGAAATACACGTTTACGAGAGAAATGCACTCACACTGATCCGTGATCAGGTCCGCGCTCCTCGCTCTCGTGTGCTGGGAAGACTTCTGGCACCTGTTCACTCTTCCACCTACAGCAGTGTCCTCTGGAGCTGTTCATGCATCGGGACATGTCCCAACACGCCCGACGAGCACAAGGAGTTCATCACAAATCACATTCTCAAAGGGGAGAACTCGAGCGCTGCACAGCTCAGAATAGTTGCTAACTACAGTGAGATGCAAAAGTTTAGGCACCCCTGCACAGTTCTATGATTTCAAGTCATTGTTTGCCAGGATAAGAACTTTGAGTTAAATATATCCTAAATATAACATATTACACAGAACATTTGTAATAATTATTTAATCGAAATGAGTGTGTGCATGAGCAGAAATGGAAATATTTTCAGAAATTACAGCCTCCAAACGCTTTCTATGAGAGGGATCTCTGTGTCCTTCCACGAGACCACGATGATCCCAGAGGCTGCTCTTTAGAGAAGATAGAAACACTTACAGTCGACTTCTCATGATCAGATTTACCTGTGTGTGGGGGTCAAGGGTCACTAAGGTTACCCAACCGTGCTTAACTTGGTTAAAATAATACTTGCATATTTTATATAAATCATATAAACTTTATTTCTCCTCAAATATCACTGTGCTGATATATATAAATATATATATATAAAGTAGCTGAGAGATTATTTCAGTCTGATTTTAATTACAAATATAAATCTCATCTTGAAAGGTCCACAAATCCAAGAAGCGCTGAGTAGAAACACTCACATGATGCATGACTCAGAGAAAAGTCTCAAGGTGGACGCCTGCAGGCATATGTAGACCCTGTTCTTGTAACCCCGGCAACACAAGGCCTTGCGTAATCTTCCCACATGCTGAGAGACGGTATAGCACCTAGTAAATCTAGGGACTTTCCAGTTCCAGTTGCGTTCAGAGACACTGGACTAGATGCCTTCCCCCAAAGCGGTCGCTTTAATGGGAAGTCATTTCAGTCAGAAGCCATTTCCTTTACATATAGATCCCATCGCAAACAACACAGAGCTCTGCGACCTTCTAAATGCTCTTTAAACACTGTTGAACGCTGTCTGGTTCTTTTACTCTCCGGTCGAAGTCAGCCGGTCCGGTTTGGAACAACCGTGTGTGAGTAAATAATGTCAGAACTTTCTTGTTCGGGTGAGTTATCACCTTCAAGAGCTCTGTTAAACAGACCAATAAACTACAGCCAAATCTTAAAAGAGAGCAAAACATTTTTTCCATGTCTTTCCGAGTCAGTTTTCAAGCATCAAGCCAAAAATAGCTCTGGCCTCCACACTTCTGCTGGGAAGCCAACACAAGAATGGCTGAAGGAGCAGCCAAACGCTTGACAAGCCGATCCATGAAGAACCGCGTCTTTGTGTTCCTCTACCGCACATAAATGGGTTGTGAGGGGCAACACTCAAAAGTGCAGAGCGCGAGTGCTCACTGGATATTTAACGCTTACAAAGAGAGCAATGAATAGAATTCTCTTTATCAGACACTCAAAAGCAAAAGGGAAGTCCGTCACCGCAGTCACATGTAGCCGGATCTCGGGTTCTAACCGGAAGAAGAAACGTAAGAAAAAAGCCAAACACTTAACCATCAAACCAAAATAAACCTTTTACCGTCTCTGGTCACGACCACCCGTCAAATGTTTCAACTGCGTTTTTCTTATGGTTTCATTTCTTGCAGTTTATTAGGTACTAGTTCGGAGTTGCCTTAATACAACAAGGTCCAGGAAACGTTCCGCGGGGAGTTTGCTCCGTATCGCCACGAGAGCATCACGCAGCTGCTGCAGATTCATCGGCTCCTATTCCACCACATCCCAAAGGTGCTCTACTGGACTGAGATCTGGTGACTGTGGAGGACATTTGAGCACAGTGAACTCATCGTCAACCCCAGAGACGGTTGTGGATGGACATCCCAGTAGATCAGCAGTTTCTGAAATATTCAGATCATCTGGCACCTACATCCGTGCTTGTTTGATGCGCGGCTACATGCACCGAATTGATGCCATGTGATTGGCTGATTAGAAATTTTCATAAACAAGCCGTTGCACAGGTGTACCTAATACAGTGGCCGGTGCATTATCAAATACACAATATGCTATCGTCCAATAAGTTTCTTATCCCTTGCTCACTCTTTTGACTGCCAGTAGGTGGAGCAGGTTCCTTCGTGCCCATATGAAAGGTGTGATGACATAATAAAAGGTTGGATCCTGCGAGCGTTCACATTCACTCAACCCCTCTTCTCCCACACAAGAGCTTTGATTAGAACTACAGCAGCCACTCAGGCCTTTAATGAAGATCAGTAAATCAATAATTAGTCACAAGCCTGGAGCATCACTCGAAGGCATGATGAGGGTTCCGTGGGAGGACGACGGGGGTCTTTTTCTGCCAAACGAGCGCCCTCTGAAAACCATTGTCATCCGAGCACCTTCTGTTCTGCAGGACATTGAACTCTCCTGCCTCTGGAGGAGAATGGATGATTAAAACATCTGCACGATGCGCGCGGTGAGACGTCTGTTAGCGTGTGAGCTTGGGAGGCGCTAAAGATTAATCAGCACACAGACAGACGCTCATAAGGGTTTGGAACAGAGATAAGAGCGTGACTCAAACTGGAAACGTTTTGCAGCAGGTTTTTGGCCCACATTTGATTTTAAACGTTTGCTTACAAAAACAAAATGGTTACCAGTGACAGACAGAACCACATGAGAAATCCCGCTCAGATCACGAGTGTTATGTTCCACTGTCATCACATACACTTACGTAATTACAACTCCTAATGAAGAGTATCAATAAAGGGTATCAGCCCACGAGGAGCACATGCCTTCTTCGCTTGTTTATTGATTTTAACAACACATAACAAATAGTCAACTGTGGCAGTGCCACCTACAGGCACTGAAGGTGATTTTCATATCAAACATAAAAACGAGGACCAAAGAGCGGTCTTGGTGATCTTAAGGAAGCTGGAACCAACTCCTGCACATTTTTCACCACACTAAAGTAAAAAATGAACACAAACGCACTCACCCCGGAGTTAAACATGGTGATGGAAATATAATGCTCAAGTGGACCACTGCACCACTTCAAAGGAACATCAAGTCTTTGGTGAGCCAGGATATTCTAAATTGGTAATGGATGTGTATTCCAGCATGACAATAACCAACCTTACAAATGAGGGGCTTAAAAATATGCAAATTAGGCTATGGAGTGACCGAGGCAGTCTCCAGCCTTAACCGTATATAAGATCTGTGGTGGGGGCTGAAGGTTTGAGTTTCCACACAGTAGTCACGAAACAGTGACATGGGGAGAATCTGCAAGGAGGTGTTTGTGTAGCATTAGCTGAATCGTATTGGTGTTTTGGGCTCCAATCACTTCAAATCTTAGACTACTGTTCACTGATCATTGATTTGGAAAAGCAGACCTCAGTACATGAGCTCCGAGTAAAACCTCAGCTTTGCGAGATGACAAAACAAACCTCATGTTATTTTCAGCAGAACAGCCAATCAGATCACTACAATCAGTCACCATGGTGTTTGATTGGCTGGCGATGACATCATTACTACAGCAAGAAAACACATCAGCAATTGATCACAGTGTTGTCCAATCGGCCTGTTGTTTGCAAGCCGCCGAGGAGCCCGAAGATGCCCTTCCTTCATTCACCTTTCAGTCAAAACCAACACCAGAGAACTACATTTATGTTAAACTATTAATACGTTTACATCGATGGTTACTTTAACTGAGACAAAAATGAGCACTTGCCATGCCACAGAATTACATGTTTCATCCGAAAAGCAGCACAAGCCTTTGGTGTCCCCCACATGCTGTGATGCTGTGATGCTGTGATGCTGCACGCTGACGCGGTCTGCACAACATGCTCTGTCTGACTTGGCAGATAAGAACATGGAAGGGTACAACCCTCTGATAAAATGAAGTGCATCATTAGGGTTTCCCTTTTGATTAGAGTATCACAGGCCACAATACTGAGAGAAAATAAAAATACGAGCCTCTGAAGAGTACCACAGTCGAAGGTGACCCATTGAGTGCCATGTGCAATTAGGGGGCACTCACTTATTGTGAACATATGGGGTGACCACGCTGTATTTTTGTTAAAACAGCAGACTTACAGATCATTTCAATTCAAGAATACAGTGATTTAGTCAAAAGACAACTAATTAAGGTTTCAGATTCTGGATCCTCATTTCTTCAGACTGCTTCGATCGATTGGTTCCAGCAGTCAATCGTACAACAGCTTCTGCCAGCATTTACCCACATTCACTACTAGCACATGAGAAGGCTGTTTTTCTGGGTACATTGACATTATCTGAATACCCTTTAGTGTTTATAAAATACTCTTCCCACAGACGTTCATACGACCCAAGCAAAAGCATCTTGTAGGGTATAGCTTTACACCTTAAAAAATAGGTGACGTACTCTTTTTGCTCATGCAGCAACATACAAAGCTCACAAAATAAATGTAATCCTACAATTTTTTTTCTACGCAAATAACTACTGGTAAATTTACTTTTTAAGTGCTTTTTGAGTGGAACTCTGACCATCCAGTTTAGATTATTCATGTTTGGCACAACACAACATAAAGATACAAACATGTAGTTTTGGTTTAAATAAAATATAAATAAAAATAAACAAAATTACATTTGCGATCGCTTTGTTTTGAGGAGTATCAGACATTTCAATAAGTCAGAAATGCTACAAAATATGAAATCAGCGTGTAAATTGCAGGTCACCGAGATGACTGTATTGTGGATATTTTGTGAATCTGACCTGTTGGCTTGCTGGCGAATTAAGCTTCGGAGTCGTAATGAAATAAAAAACATTATTTGAGCAGTCTGTCCACGTGCTCCAAGTCTGCAGAGCTCTACCGCCATCTACTGGTGACTCCTCTCGCAATACCACCTGACGAATATCACATAAAACGCTCCGCCTTCCATTGTCCCGCCTTCTCTGCATTTTCATTTGTCTCCACAACCTGCCTCGCCTTCATTTTCATTGGCTTGGATTTGCGCAATGATCCGCCTCTCTATTTTCATTGGTTGATTTAACTTGACAATCCGCCTTCTAAAGATTTTTACGCGATCTTCCATTAATTCGTGTAAAATTAATTTATATCACTCTTGTGTTAATAAATGTTTTTTAAGGCCCTGATACACATTTAAATAAGCCGTGTCAGTATCCTAATTAGTTTCTCAGTATAACAGAAAACATTTCTCGTTTTAAAATTACAGGTTTGTATTATTTATTGAAGCATCAAATGACACGAGAACCTTTGCTGTGACCCTGATATTTAACTTGGGCGCTTCCATTCCTTATCATCCTTGAAAAGCTTTTACACCTTCACCTGAGTCTAGCTGTGTTTGCTTTTACTGTTCAATATTTGATTGTAACTATTTTAGACTTGATTTGAAAAGCCACACACATGTCTAAAATAAAATTCTCTGGCCTGGTGAGATCAAGATATACCTTTTTGGACTTAATTCTAAGGGTAAGTGTGGATAACTGGACACTGTTTATCACATTTCCAATACGTTTCCAACAGTGAAGCATGGCAGTGGCAGCATCAGGCTGCGAGGGTGTGACAGATGACAAATCAAGGGACTAAATTGATGCAATCAAGTACAGAGATTTCCTGGATAAAAACCTTCTACAGAGTGCTCAGTTCACCTTGACAATGATCCTAAACACACAGCTGAAAGAAGTGTTCAACCAAACCGGAACCTTTTATCTCAGTAGCATTCCAGCATTTCACATTGGACGATTGTTTTTGTTGCATACAAGAGTTACACAAACAAAAAACCCTCTCATTAGATTCATCACAAAAATAATAACATTATATTCTTCACAAATATACATTCCTTCGCCTGAAAGTTTTATTAAAATCAAACAAAAATCTGCAAACATCACTGTGCTTTATTGTTAGCATGTTTAAGTGGAACGCTGTTTAGGTACAAATCCTTGATCGATAAACAGAGAGTCCTGAAGGCGTACTCTGGGACATAGCTCTTGGAATCATTTGGATGTATCTAAACAATCGGGACAATCGTATACAGGCTGATTTAATATTGACAATGTTAACGGATCGCCTCAGCAGCTCTGCATTCATGACAGTGCAGGTCACAGAGCTCAGGAAGGCATGCAGTGAAGATAACCTCTGGCAGAACAAATGCACAAACCATGCAGAACCTTCAGAAACTCTGCTCCCTTCAAAAATAATCTGCAACATATTAAATAAATGCACCACAATTCATCAAAGTTTGGCACAAGAAAATGTTGCAAACATATCAACCAAGAGCATTAAAAACACATGTGAGAGTCATCCGTGCTGAGCTCTGGAAGCCTGCGTTCTCCTCAGGTGAGTTCAGCTCTTCTCTCAACAAAAAGAGTTTGTTTCTGCACTGCAGCGGCGGTGTGTTTCTAAAAGCACCTCAGAAACAATCATCTGAGCCGGTTTCTCTTCACCACAATAGTGCCGGCAACTATATCGTACACCGTCCTGTTGTGCTGGAAGAAAAGTAATGTGATGAACGCTGGGAAGAAGAAAGCGATGGAGAAGTTCTTGTTTAATGCCCTCACGGTTGACCTACAAGCAAAAGACAGACGCAACACGTCAATAATCGAATCGTTTAAACCCCTTGAAGGAGAGAATGATACTGACGCAGAAAGTGTGACGTTAGTTGCTGGTACAACACGGACGCGGTTGGGCTGAACGAGAACAGAGCTGTCACATGTGACCACTCTTAAGCCAATCAGGAACTTCCCAGGTGTGGCTCCACCAGCTCCCCAAATACATATGATCTGAGGACGCATCGAAAAGAGATGTGACTAACCAGAAAAATCCACATTTTTAGCACATTTTTATTTCTACATGGCAAAAAAGTTACCAGTAGGTGCAGCAGATTCTCAGAAAACAAATAAGAGCCAGGATTCATGTAATGCACGCCCTAAAGGCCGTGTAGTAAACTTTTACAGCAGGAACTAAATGTGCCATTTTTGTGACATCAATGACAGCTCCCTAGCAACCAAACTGATTAACCTAGCAACACAAATTTTGGAAAACTGTGACATTATGTATTATGTCACTGACTCCCTCATAGCAACTAACAACTTTTGTCCTAGCAACCAAATCAGCGGATCAATATCTCAGCTTCAGAAAACGCTAGGAGCAAACCCTCAGGTGAACAACAAACAATGAATACTTCATTATAAACAGATGCAAAAATGGACCATTTGAGATCAGAATAAAAAGATTGAGACAACAACCTGAATATCGACCTGCAAAGCTCTGCACTGCTGACGTTTGGGGAGTTCTCAGAGCACTGTGTGCTAACTAACCTCATAAAAACAAACCAAAATCCTGTAGACGAGAGCCACAAGCATCATCTTCTGCAGCTCCTCCATTGACGTGTCCTCATCGATCTCCTCCACCATGAAGTGCATGGCAAACTTGGAGATGTCTCTAGAGAAACAGGAAATGTGATTTATTCATTGTTCATTAAAAGGTGTTCCTGTGGCTACTTTGTGATCCAAAGGGACAAGTGACTCACTTCATTCCACTTAAATGAACAATACTGATGATGATTGTAGCTTTGATGAAGAAAAGAATAAAGAAATCCACCATTTCTGCAATGAACCGCTGAAGAGGGGAGGGTATATAATATTCTCTCCCTGGAAAACACAGAGCAGAACGATATATTTTTATGTGGATCATTCACAGACCAAATGTATTCAATACACGCTAATAATACACATACATATATACATTTACAGCTTATAAAATGTACACATTTAATTTTTTATGTGATTTCAATACGTTTTGAAACAATAGGAGAATCAAATACAAAATAGTTAAAACTATTTGACCCTGTTTCATAAAACCCGTAAAACAGAACTTAAGAATTTTTTATTTACTATGTGAGTAAAATTGACACAAACATATCTATGGTATTTAGAATAAAAGTTTACAAAACAGCACAATAAATTAAGCTGTTGAAATCTTTCTCAACTTTTTAAAACTTTTGAATAACAAACACTGGAACTATAATCTTACTCTAAGCATCACCAGTTATCTGCAAGACCTTTGAGCTGTCAAGACTCACGGGTGCTGGAGAATTATCAGGACAGAACGATCAGTGATTTTAAGAACTTTTAAAGACAAACCAAATAATTTTGCCCAGCATTACCCGGTTGCTGAGCATTTCCATTAGCTTGCTGCTGCTGCTGCTGCAGTTGTTGTTGTTGTTGTTGATGCTGCGGAGGTTGTGGTGGCAGCTGGACAGGTGGCACCGGTGCGAGAACGTAAGGGCTCTGGCCGCTCCCTGTGAGCCACACACGAGGATCTATAGTCGAGAGATCTGCTCCCCATGTGCCCCTTCCATGCGCAACATGTGTCCCTTGTGTAGGGAAACACGGAGGGAAGGAAAACGCAGACATGGCTATCCAGCTCTGCCAGTTCATGTACCCGCAGTAATACTGCCACATCCACTCCTGCAGCTTCTCGCAGTACTCGGAGGTGGTAACAGCTTCATGATTGTCTTGTTTATTGTGAGAACTCGTCTTTTGCATTTGCGTTTCCATATTTTCTGTGTCTTCTGACTTATCTTTTGCGGTTTCCCCCGACTCCGCCATGACACTTTTATTTTGTGACAGATCCGTCACGATCGACTTCCGTAAACGCTCATACAAAATAAAAGTTTCGGGAAAATTACAACCAGCAGCGAAGTAAAGAGGCCAATAATTCACACTTCTATTCATCATAGATAGACGCTTGGTATCCTCACAAATAATATATCGGGCCCTTCTTTTTACGTAAACTGTATGACACACGAGCTTCAAGAATTTTAAGAGCTTTTAAAAACTAAAGATGTCGAGATAAATATTTAACATCTGATTACACAAACAATACACCAGATGAACCCATTTTAAAATGTGATAATATTATAAGATTTACTTGATAAACCAGGATAACTATGAAAACCAGTTGTAAATGGTCTGTAATGCTTTGCTTATAAAAATGAAATATTGTGACTACGTAATTCTGCTCATTTTTGGGGTATTTGCGATCAACATAAACTGATGGAATTTATTCATCTTCTTTTCTTCTTTTTTTGTTCATATGCAGGTATTGCAAATAAATTTTAAATCAATGTTAATTACTGATCTTTGATTTATTAAACATATCTTTGCTCATTAAAATAACTTTTATTCAACGTTAAGAAGCCCAATCAAACATGAGAAGATAAAGAGCAAAACAGAGACAAAGTTTACAAAGCTCTCCCTCCCTTTTCAGTGCAGCTAGGCTCAGTGTTTGATCCATTTAATATTTCTTATGATTATGTCAATGAAGAAGTGAGGAGAGTTGCGAAAAGGCCCCAAATACTTCAAATTGTGTTGACTATAATTGACAAATGAATAGTAGCAGTTTAAGCATATTCCTTTATTAATGTAAAATAAAATGACTGTACAGATAAGAATAAAATCTGTCCACAAAATATTTGTGTTTATAAAATATTTGAGACCTTTCTGTAAATATGCTATAACAATATTTGAATTAAGCAAACAGAAAGATAATATCCATGTTTTATGTTACAAAGGCAGTGGAGTCACACTTAAATAATTATCAGAATATAAATATCAAAATTAGCATCAAACCCAAGCATATAAGGCATACAGTATCTAAAGCAGCTACGGTGTTAAGAAGCCACATCAACGACAAAACCCAATTAACTGAAGCAACAACACAAATATTGTGACGATATCAATGTACAAGTTGAGAGCAGCAAAGATGTACTCTTCTGGACTGATGCTGTATTTGTGCTTTCCTCCCAGTATGAGCTGCGTGTCCATCACCAGGTACTACACATTTGAGATACACATGTGAGATAAACCCAGCGGTAAACTGATACTCTCTGATTAAAATTATGTTCATTGTCAGCTTAAAAACATTCCTTATCCAGATTATGTATTATTTTGAGAATGAAAAGAAAGAAAATGACTGGGAAAGAGTGTCCTTACCACAGAGAATATCAAGGTTCCCAGGGATGCATAAAAGATGTAGAGATACTTAGGGGAGGAAAAACATTGTCAGAACGACTTGTTTAAATATTTTGATAAGGAGAGGAAATTTAAGTTAATGGTTTACCTGGGACCTTAGAATTGCACAAAGTAAGGCAAACGATAACAGCGTCCAGCTCATCGCCCAGATGCAGCCAGAAGCAGCCGTGAAGTCCCACTAAAAGAAACCAATGGAAACCTCTTAATTCTTGCACAAAATCATATTAACTTTATTTCACATTATCACTCTGTTTGTCTCCTATATGATAAACTTACTTGATATTTCTTACCAGACAACCCATGATTTATAAAAGAAAATTATAAACATTTACATGGGCGCAAAACATTTGCATACCACTGTAAAATTGGCAAAAAAAAATGCTTTGAAGTGAAATCTCACAGCACTTACTTTGGACTGGAGTGAAAACAAACTCATTGCAAGAGACACCAAAGCAGTTGCACCCACCGCCCAGAGAACCGCCTCTGCCGAATAGTGCCTGAGAAAAAAACAGTGCCTTCTTTTACTGCTTGGCATTTATGAGAAAGTTAAATGCTATTTATTCATGCTTTTCACTCACACTACCACGGATCCGAGTAAACAGCCTTCAGCAACTGTCTGTGGAAAAATAAAAATTAAATTAACACATTTATTCCCCACCACATTAAAACCCATCAGGTCTGTACGTACAAACAGCCCAAGGAAGATGAAGTTTAAGGGAACTTTCCGACGCAGGTCTCCACAGCAGACGAGAACAATGATTAGAGCAAATGTAACACCCCTTTTAATTCAAAACAAACATCAAAAGTCAGTCCATTGTTTCGTGAATTGTCCACGGCGTTGTATGTGAATTATTTAAAGGGGACATCAGATGCTTATTTATATTCCTGAGAGGTCTGTGACGTACTAAAGTGAAATATGTCAATGGCATCAACAACCCCCTTTTACCTCGTCACCTACAGCTCGGTTTCAAACTCGTTTTGGAGTCGACTGGGATTCTATGATACAGACCCCACCCTCCAAACAACACCGATGTGCAACAGACTGCACCACATTAGATGATGACTAAAGATGGGATGATGCCACTCAAAGAGTCTCAAGAGTCAACAAAAGGATGCTACGCTTCGTGACAAACATGGCCATCTAAGAATCGTACTATTTTTTTGTTAATTAACAAAAAACCATGATTCTGATCATCAAGGGGAGGGGGGAGGGGGGAATTACACACACTCCTGGGGTTGACTTTTCATCTGAGGTCCCCTTTAAGAAGTACACAGATGGAATGCTCACATCATTGTGTAGGTGAACCAGTACGTGTCTTCCACCCAGTCTTTAAGTGTCTCCCTGTGAAAAAGCATATATTTCAACACATCTGAAATGGACTGTTTTTGTACGACCAGAGCAGGAGTCAGACCTGTCCCCAGCACACACTGGACTCCTGCAGGGCAGGAGTGTGTGTGTGTGTGTGCGTGCGTGTGCGTGCGTGCGTGTGTGTGTGTATGCATTTCTAAAACAAAGCCACTGTCATCGATCGTAGCCGTGTAGCTGCATTTCCTGTTAAGGTGCTAATAAAGATCACAGGAGACTATAAGTCTTAGGTACACTTCTTTATCAGTGCCTGGAAATGAAACAGTAGGTGTGGCAACATAAATATCAATCGACTCACCAGTAAAGGAAAGCACAGATGATCCCAACCGTTATCAGAAGTTGAACCATGAGGGTCAAGTACACTTTTCTTATGAAACCTGTATGTGAAGCACATTTCAAATGTTTGGTTTCTATTTCGTATATAAAAAGCTGAATGAAAAGCATCAAACCTCTTCGGATGGCAACATCTGAGAAGCAGTTTTCATTCTCAATGGACAGACTGTATTCCGGGGGCGCATCCTCTGGAATTCCCACGTTCACTGGGTCCGAAGCAGAAGGTATGAAGCCTATGGGGGGCATCATCCCAGAGGGGTATGGCCCAGCATTACCTTGGGGTGCATTTGGATATGGAGGAGGGTAATAGGGGTTGTAGGGAGGGGGATCCTGCTCTTTGTTCATCTCGTAACAAACCTAAAGAAGTATTTAAGCAAACCGTAAGGCACACATGAAACAATATGAACAACTTCTCCGGCTTCATGGCAACGCTTCTATCTGGAGTAGCACTGAAATAGTTTCAAAACTTCTATAAACTTTAAAAATATGTTGTTAAATTCACACAGTCCAGAGACCGTCACTTACCGTTTCGTCTGCCACTCTTCTCTTCCTGTTATGAGCTGTGAAGGGCAAAGTCTGCTCTTGATCAGTTTCTCTCGGTGGGCAGGACTTTCCCTCAGCATTGAATCAGTACATGTCCTCCAGCTCACCATGAACAAACGGTGGGGCATTTACAAAGAAGGAAAATGGAACCTGCACTCATGATACCTCCTGGCTGGAGTTAACTTTCACAGGCACCCAATGGTCTAAGGTGGAGCATGGAGCGTTCTCCTGCTGGAAGTAGCATCACAAGATGACGGTCATAAAGGGACGCTGTACAAGTAACATGATGCTCAACTGGACCAAATGGACCCAATCTGTGCTAAGAAAACACCTCCCACACCGTTATACCAATGCTTTTCCAGTTTCTATTATATAATTTTTGGTGAGTAGGAATGAACTGTAGCCTTGGTTCCTGTTCTTAGCTCACGGGAGCTGCACCTGGTGTGGTCTTCTGCTGCTGTAGCATTTAGAGACGTTCTTCTTCTGGTTATAAATTGGCCCATATAGATATTCTCTATAACCTTGTCTAAAATGAGTGGCCCTGTAACCACCAAGAAAATCCTTGTGTGTGAAAAACTCATTCATGCTGTCTTTCTCTGACAACTACATTGTTTGTCCAGTAGATGGCGAACCCACCCCAAATCATCTTCAACGCCCCGCCGTCTTCATTTACTGCAGGAGTGCTCCCTGTGACCTCAAAGGAAATTATGCCATTACACAGATGCGGATTAAAGTTGTGGGGTCCTGCAGAAAACCATCAGTGACTGTGGGAACTCCACCCTGGACAGCCTAACAGTTGTGCCTCTATGCTCTTTTTCCACACTCTGGGACCTTGATATCCAAATGAAAAGCAAAATTGGCTTTCATCTGAGAACAGTGTTGGCAACACTGGGAACAGATCAGTGAACTCCAGCTGAAAGTCTGTGTCTGCAGACTTCTGTGCCGCTGGTTCTTAATGCAATCAGCATTAGTCGACTCCTTATGAAGCTCCATCACGGTTTCTGAATGGTCCTTGCTTGCCCATTCTATCAATGCTGAGCTCATCTCCATCACGGGCGGAGCTTTTCCTCTCAGCACTGTTAATATTCCTCTATACTGTGCTCTTTGAGCATCAGTTCCTTTTGCAATTCTCTTGAGACCTTTTCATTCTGATGGAGAACATCCTGAACAACTATCAAATCAGCAGACTTCACCCTGATTTTGTGAAATACCGATCGTGCTGCCCCATCCACTGAATATGGAGCACTGCCCATTGAACATGAAGCCCCTCCTAGTAAATGTGGAGCCCCACCCACTGAACGTTGAAGATGGCGTTTGTGGTACAACAGATGCACTCCATGCAGATTCCAGAGAAGGAATCAAAGAACACAAACAAAAACATGGCTGTCGAGCGGTTTAAACTGTTGGTGGCTGATCACAAGGAGATGTTCGATAGGGCTTGAAATGTACAGAAGATTCCGTTGGTGCTCATGGTTTTCAATCGAGGCGCATTGTCGCACAAAAAGTCAGACCGAAAATTTGTATCAGTGTGTAGTGGTTTTTAGTGTTCGGGTTGGGGTTAAGGAGTACAACCAATGAGATGACGTAGGCGAGGCTGCACGTTCAGTGGGTGGGGATTAACCCATCTGTAGTCTGCAGACAGGGGTATGGAAAAGCACCAACCTTCCCAAGCTCTTGCAGTTCCTATGTTCTGAAAATGAATAGACACGTTGTTAGAAATTGCTTCACTTTCTGTTCGTCACTGTGGATAAGGGTCTCCTAAATGTAGAAATGGAGTATAGTTTCCATGTATTCTCAAAGTGTTAGCTAGAGGTGCTTTTCTAGCACAAAACTAGCCAAACCCATTTTGATCCACAAGGAGCACCAAAAAAACGAATTCATCAATCCTCAGATCCATCGATGGTTTCCATGGTAAAGTCTGCATCTCACCAATAATCGTTCACCATTAGCAAGGATTCTGAAAAACTGGGGGGGGGGGGGGAAGAGAGAGAGTGAGAGAGAGAGAAAGAGAGAGAGAGAAACGTTAGCCCACTGACAGAGTGCTTAATATTCAATGACCTGTGATCCAGGCTCACGCAGGGGACGTCAAACAACAGTGCTTTAATCATTTCAAAGAAGGAAGCACCGGGCCAAGTCAACCTCCGCTCGCTGCTCGACCCTGATTTAGGAACTGTCGTTACAAGAACTCGCTTCCCCGCTCAGGATGAAACAGCGTCTTGTATCGTATGCAAATACGTCTGCTGACGTAGTTGATCATGTGGGTTTTGGCGTAGATCCCCCTGTGGTCGCCAGGTTTTTTCGGCCGTTGTCTTTAGGATTCAGCGAAATCGTGGAATCGTTCGCGCCAGTGTGGCGTACACGTGGAAAGGTACGCGTTTTGGGAGCCTATCTGTCATTAAACGCACAAACCAGCGTTTTCGAGGGCAGGTAAGAATGGCTGAATCATTTTGGTCGTTAGAAATGAGTAAACAAACAAAATAAGTAAGCGGTCTGTTTCTATGCAGAGAATTTCCGTTAGAAGTTCGTTAGCGAAAGCGCGTCTCTGTGTGAGTTCGTTATTTCGGTTGAACTTTGTTTACACGCAGAGCGCGGAATGTCGTGGAAGTGGCTGACAAAAAACACCACCGTGCGCCGATAACCTCGGTTATATCGCTTCCAGAGCAGTGATTTGGTGTGGCTCGGAGAAAGTTTTACGGAACGGTTAAAGTTGAGCGCTTTAGGGCGCGAGAACATGGCGAAATAAGCAGAAAAATATGGCTACCAATGTCGACATGGCGTTACGTCTCTCTACGAGATTCTACTTCGAGGCTCATTTCTCGAGATTACAGCGTATTTAATGTTTGTCGAGGTTTGGGATGTTTTCCGAGTTCCGCAGCATAGATTCACATTAAGGAGCGTGGCGTGCTTCGTTTTCGCTTTGCTGTGTCGTATGATGTGGGCAGCGGTGACGCCTTCCATACTGCGTGGCTCGGACGCGAGGCACATTGCAGCACTGGCTTCACATCTGTTACGCTTCCCAAAATTGTCTCATCTGCTCTACAACAGCAGCCCAAGAGGTGTGTACGCGTCTGCGCAAGCTGCTCAGGAAGAGCCATTAGAAGTTGAGTCGGATTCCTGGTGGAGCACACCGCGAACCACCTCTCCCTAATATTCGCAGGGCACTTGAGGTGAACGAACACGTGATGGTTCCTGTAGCCTCCCCTCGGATGTGCTTTCAGAAGGTATCCACAGTGCCAGGCTCTCCTCGGCTTGACCGCGTGAGCTGCTCTTTTAGTTCCAGGTAGATGTAGGTTGTTGGGTCACCTTTTTTGATCTTTACAGAGTTTAATGCATTATTACTTAAGAAATGGTTAAAACAACCTACATATTTGCCTCACCATGGTTGTGTACATGATATGGGATGGCAAACCACACACAGGGGATATTTGATGTTTTAAAAACTGAGGTAGACTGCACAAGCTTATTTTTCTTGTGTGATCTGGCCATTTCGTAGCGCTGAGTTCAGATCGCACAGTTTGTTAAATCTTAACATTCTTTGCAATGTTGAAAATTATGACAAAGCAAAGGTGAACACACCATGGTACTGCACAAAAAGATGCTTTACAGACAGTTCAGACATCCACAAATGATATTGTTTAGAAAAAAAATTAAATTAAATGGGTGTGTCCTGCTACAAAGAGTAGGGGTAGGTAGAAAGAGTAAGAGAGCAATGAGTTATGATCAATGTTCATGACAATAACAGTTCTTCTGAGTTCAAACACGTAACATTTAATCGCTGATAAAACGCACACATACCTTCAATCAGGCGGGACCGCATCGCCCAACGCTAACTGCTCGTAGCTCTCTTTCAAGACACAAGTGCTTTGCTGAAAAACCAACTTATTAGTCATTAAAAATCAATACACTGCATCTTCACATTGGAAAAGCGAGCTCAAACTCATGAATATTTATGAGGTACTGACATGTCATCAAGATGAATTGGTACAAACAGGAAGTCAGAAATAGTGAATTTGTCAGAAATTCTCATGTTTACATGCAGGTTATCAGGCACCGTGATTTGGTTGGGGTTATTTTGCTGGAAATTAGAGCTAGTGCTTTCTGCTCTTTCAGAAAAGTGCAGCGATGGAGCAGGAATATTTGTTAAATATTCAGTGTTGTCAAAATTAGAAAAACAGTGACAGAACTTTGCAAAGAGGCTAAAGGTGAAGCTTATTTTTGCTTCTATTTTGAAAATATTTTTTTAGGAACCAAACACTTTATATAACGTTATCGGTAACATCTATGGTTAGCATGTCATTTTAAAATCCTTGGGCAATGTTTATACCATTTATATTATAAATATTATAAAATTATATATTATTTTGCTGGGTAATTGTCCCACAAGAGAGAGAAAAAGGGAGGTATACGAGGCCAGCCCAGCGCACATAGTCGGATAAACAGACGACTGGCAAACTGAGAAAAAGAGAGCGTATAGCCGACATGCTATTCAGCTCGCCCCCAAAGTGCAGTGATTGGATGAGAGTGAATGATGTATATTTGTGGACCAATCAGGAAGAGATACAATCATGTCACTTATACACAGACGTAAACTAAACCAATGTACACCATAACAATACCCCAGAGTTTTGCAATACCCAATATCAATGACTTCACAACTAACTGATCTAGAAATGAATGGCTGATTCACATGAATTATTATATATATTTTGTTTTATAGCATAAATCAATAAAATGCTGTTGAAGTTGTTTGGCTCATCTCAAACTTTTTGTTTGTGTGTGTTTTAGTACAAGAAAGCAAGTCTTAACTCCAAGAATTGTCAGTTCAACTGAGAGAACTTTTCACAAAGTCTCGATGTATAATAATGTGTGAAGTGCAGCTCTGGTTCAAACGGGGTTGGTGCCAGGTGACTGGATTCAAAATGGCTGCAGGGTTTGTGAGGAGCTGACGTCTTTGAGGAGGCGGTTGCTTTCTGCCTCGGTGACTAAGCCGACAGTCGCTGATGTCACGGCCGTGGGTCGGGCTCTCTTCAAAGCTGCGTGTTCCCTGTCGGTGCTGGTGGTCATGACTCCACTGAAAGCAGAGCCTCTGTGTGAGAGTCTGGCCTCTCTTTCAAGGGAGGTTATTTATTAGTCATCACTACCAAAGCTATTCATTTCCTGCATTCATGTTCTGGAAGAGCGAGCCAGAACTGATGTGTGCTATGCCACATGATGTTTCGGTTCAAGGTGGCACAACGTTTGGAAGAGTTTATCAGTTGTTTACTCCTGTACCATGTGTCTGTGAAAGGTAGTGAAAAGAGCTCGGCCTCAGAGCGGCACATTCCTTCCTGAACTCTTAAAGTCAAACACATTGTTTGGTGATGTGATCTTATTCGGTGGAAACTTTTTGTAGTGCTTATGTTGAGCCGCCTCCGTGTTGCCAGTACACTGTCCTACTTTTGTGAATGTGGCCCAGCTTTTGGAAGCGTAGAGGTGACAGTCAAACTTTAATGAAGATCAAAAAATGACTAGATTAATAAATGTAGAGATTATTAACGAAAGAAAAGAAATAATAAATGTATTTGGTAAAAGCTGGACCTTTTTTCCATGTTATCATTTATAGAAGCTGGACGCTATCGTTTTAAGTGTTTCTATGGAAGTACAAAAAGAGATGCAAGAAAACATTCCTTGCCTCACAGAGTGCCATTTTGTGGATACAAATTCTGAGCAAGACGGTCAAAGTTAAGGTTGAATAATAGTTTATGAGGTTTGTTTTCCTGATTGTGGCTCCCTGGGGCTCCTCTGGATCTGATTGGCTGGATTGAGAGTGTCTACCCATCATCAGTGTGGTACATGAGACTGACGCGGAAGCTGTATAATAAACCAACAGCTCTAACGGCTTTATTTTTTTTAGCAACGAGTATGTAGCTCCCTCCAGTTTCAACACGAGCTGAGATTCTTTTACTCGCCATTTATTGTTACCAATATATTTACCATGAAAACTGCACCAACACAAAATGACTTCATAAATAAATACTTTCATAGGCCCCAGTTCAGCAGAAAAGTGATGCAAGTATCCGTGGGGAGGAACATTAACGATCACATGACACAAGAAACACAAACCGTACAACAAAATAAACACTTACTTCGGCAGCTGCTTAAACCGAGAGGAGTTCTGAATTTAAATCTTTACAGGTTTCTTAGTCATTTCCAACAAACACCAATTCCATGTGGTCTGAGCTTCTTCCTTTTCCACTTATAAAAGTCTCAACTTCCTTTTCCTGTCTTTTATACAGACCTGCCATTTCAAATAAAAAGTCCTTGAAGCAAAAAAAAAAACAAACAAAGAGAAAGATAAAAACCATACAACAAATATAAACTAGCTAGTTTATCAGTTATATCAGCTACCGTGAACAAACTGCATGTTACAATAATTGATAATATTAAAGCCGTTTTTATGCAATCTGCGTTTCTGACTAAGCCGTCAATGAGCAAGGAGAGACTTAACCTCGTAGCTGTTATATAAATACTTTTGTCATTTTAAATACTGCTAAACATTAGTTTTATTAGTTAAAAAAAGGCAAACAAGCTGAAATAAATGGATCTAGGATTGGTACTAGCAGACCCCATGATTGGTTCAGAGGATGAAGGAACAAGTTAAGCGTCTAACAATGAAATGTAAAAGTATTAGAATGGATCTAAGTAACAACATAAATGTTCTTTTCTCATAGGTGACGGGAGGCTGTGTGAAGTGAAGTTGAGGAAGGTGATCGGGAAGGAAAATGTACCTATAGAAGCCAAGAGAGACTGCAGTCTGTGGGACAGGATCCTCTTTGACAGGTGGGCCTCTCTCTGGTGGACACTTTATGTTCGAGCGTTAGTCACTCGCTGGATGGAGTGTTAATAAAAAACAAAGTCCATTTTAAATAAAGTCTGAACATTGTATCAAAGTTAAGAATGCTCTTATGCCTCTCTTTCATGATCTTATGACAAAATATTTACAATACCCTGTAGAGATCATTTATAGATAGATGGACACACACAAAATCGACTTAGGAGAGAAAAACATCATTTACGCTAATCCTTTCTTAGGAATGGTCACAGTATGCTTTTGTTTTCTTTATTAAGAGAAATATTTGTGTCAGGGTGTGTTTGTGTTTTTTGGGTAGACCAACTTAAAATAAATAGAGGACCTTTTTTAACATAATTTGCTGCATAAACTGAGAGTGGACACACAGGCGTGTTTACCAACCGGAGTTATCGGATTAGTGTTTTATTTAACAAAGTATTTCATCCGAGGCTCATAGACGCTGTGCTCAAACATGACCCTGATCTCTTTATCCTCAGAGTGACCCTTTACATGATTATTTCAGAACTCTCTAGGACGGCAGCAGTCATGATGGCATTTTTTTCCTTTGAGGACTCTATGCAGCTGAGCAGTCTAGCCTGAAGAAGGAACATTGTGCTCTCTGTCTGCACGTTCACAAAGATGAGCCGCATTGTTCTGCGGATAACAGTGCCAGCATCGAACCGACGCTCAGTTTTGTTTTACAGCTTTTCATTAGTCATTGGCAGCAGATTTTGAAATCAGATTTTGTTTTGCACTCATTGCAGTTTCTTTGTTTACTTTGATTTGTGATTCCTATTTACAGAAAAATTCAAGCGGTGTCCCTAGGTGTATACCAGCGTCCAAAACTCACGGCCCAATACTTTTCAGTCTGAGCTCACCACAAATGTAATGAAGTGTGTCCTGCGTGGTTTCCCCGGTTTCAGATCTATAATGTTTTCACAAAGTATCCGTGTTCCTGTCAAATCTGTTTCCAACACACTTTAAACTTGGTGAAACTCTTGCAGCATGTCCAAAATAAAGCAAAAGACGCATGATCTGTGCCCTCGGGGGTGATCACATGATTTCTGGTCGCGTGTCAAACCCGGAAGTGATGCGTCCACAAGTTTAAATGAAGCATCGATTAAATGAATTTAACTCAATTTCCTTTAGATTACAATATCCCCAATTACAATTTTTAAAATATACATCAATACTTTAAGACATGCTAACGTGGTTCCTTAAAGTAATGATTAGTAAATATAAATAAAGATGTCTTTCACGTTGTGGACACTGAATGCCGTTGGTAGAAGTTAAAAGGCGTCACGTGTTTCTTCAAGCTTTCGTGCTGATGTCATTCTGTGGCTGAAACAATGAGCTCATAAACTCAGAACGAGCTGTTCTAGTGACACGCCTAAAACAACCATCTGAAAATTAAACAAACACAATGATGAGAATAATTGTACAATTATGTATTCCACCTTTCTCAATGACCCCTCACAGAAACAAGGCTTAAGGCGTGACGCGCACTATAACATTGGTATAAAACTGTACAGAGTAAAGATGAAGCAATAAAAGACAAACTAGCATTCAATTTCACGAGTTTGCTGTGCTCAACCTCACCTGGTAGCAGTTAAATTAAGCCTCCTTCACAACTGTTTCTGTTTCAGTTCATGACTGGGTTTTAACTTTTGTGTGACGTTGATGATCATTAGCAGCAGTTTGGTGTAATTGCTGGCTCATACACATGACTACAATCCTACAAATCCTGTCACCTTGGGCAGGTTTTACACCAAATGTTGAGTTGATTGGGATTTTTTTTCTTTTGTTTCCTCACTTGAATTTGTAAATAAAACAATCAATCTGAAAGCATTTAGTTTACAGCATTGCCTAAAACCTTTGCACAGTGCTTTATATGCAAAAATATTTTCACTTTTGCCTCATGATCCAAAAGGATGTTACTTTTGTACGTTTTAGTAAATTTACTCTGCATCACCTGTTTGAATCCAGTGTCTCTCCATGTGGGTTCACCCCGAAAGAACAGGCTCTGCCAAAAATAGGAATGCGGAACGCTCCTCATCTGGAACTCTGTTGTGGTTACCATGGCGACGAATGTGTCTAGCTTTTCAAGGCCCATCCCTTGGTCCCCCAAACTGGTGAAAGGGTGGACGGCTAACCAGAGAATTCGTTTGCATTGTTTAAAGGAATGCTGATGGACACGAGAGCAGGCTTTTGGGAGACAAACCACCACCGTTTGAAACATTCCTTTATCCTAAAGGTTTGAACTGGTGTCCGCTCGGGTTTTCCTAGTATTACAAAGTTGGAGGAGCGAACACTTTTGAGGATGGATCATTAAAGGGTTGTTGTGAAGCAAAGCAGCCTTCTAGAGCCCCGTTTGATGAGATTTAAATTAATTCTGCCTCTATCCTAAATGAAGCCCCCTCCCTTAATGTTCTCGACAGTATTAACGGAGCTCAGTCGCCGCCCCTCACAGCAGCTCCGCAGCAACATCCTTTCCTGGAATCATGCATATGAATGGTTATCAGATCCAGCAGTGAAGTGCCGTGCTTCATAGAATCCCTCGTGCACCGTGTATTTAAAAACAAAAGCACTGTGTGGGGTTCTTGTGTCATTATATCGGACATGTTTTAGATAAAAAAACAAAACAAAAAAACATTTTCCACTGCCAGCCCTCACATCACTCAAACTGAAGTCCAGTATCCCTTACTGGAAAGGTTTGCATTAAATCTAAATAATTAACTACAATTAGCGCCTCAGAATCTGATCAGCTGCTGTTGGCTCTGAAATGCTTTAGAGTCCTAACTATTTAATTCCTGTAGCAGGATTATACCACAAACGTGAATTAAACCCCATTTTTAAATTTCACATATTTTCAGTTTATATAGATTGATTGTCTTTAAGTGACATTTACCTTTGTAACTCTTAATACCTATAACCTTTGTATTTATTATTCTCAAGTCAGGTTCAGTGAGTCAAACCTTTCCTAAGGTTTATGTTTGAAATTACTAAAAACTTGGTTTGAACCCTCCTCTGTGGTTTGTTCTCGCTTCTTTAAATCTTATGTAGAGAATATTTACGACATTGTTTGTAATCAATTAAATTGGTTACTTTTTATAATGCATAACATTCAAAAAGAAACAGTACTCACTAAGGGTGTAACGGTGCGCTAAAATCGTATTCGGTTCGGTACAGTCTCTTGGAGAGTTCGGTTCGGTACAAAAACATAAGAACTTAAATAATCTTTATTTTGAAAAGCTGCCAATAAACAATAGAATTCTTGTATAACATAAATAAAAGTGACACATTTGGGTGATATTTTAAATAAATTGCGCTCTATAAAGAAAAACACATTTTTTAAATAAAAAATTAAATACTGCAACTAGTTAGGACCTGAAAACTTTTAACACTAGCAACAGCTTCAGCTTGTATATCAACAAAACTAACTTTTAAAGTTTTAGGCTAAACAGATTAACCCATCCTTATTTTCTGAAGAGAGCACAGATCTGGTTACAGTGACAATATCTCCAGCAGTAGAAAATGTTAGATGTGTTGCCTGCCACATACCCGATCTCCGTGGAACAATTTAACAGAGAAGCCAAAGTGTTCCCAAACAGGAGACCGTCTTTAAGCTCTGGCTTCTCTTTCGCTGTTGCCATTTTCTAACTGGTGCTCTGCTACTAGGAACAATGTTCCTTCCTAGGCGAGTTTCCGCACGGACGCTATTGAGTGACGCACAGTAGAGCTGCACGTCACTAAATAGCGTCCGTGCGGAAACTCGCTTAATATTGCGCTAATAATACATTTATATTATTTAATACAAATACCGAAACGGTACGCAAGTGTACGAACCGAACAGGCCGTACCGAAACGGTTCAATACATACCGTGAACTGTTACACCTCTAGTACTCACCCAATGAAGAATAAGATAGTTGTCCCGCATCTGTGGAACCTCCAGGCTGGTCCGAGAACCGTGCTGGGTGCTGGTTTTATGCCCTGATGTGAATCCTGATTTGTTCTTGGAGTTCTGCGTTAGTCACAAACCTTTGTAGCCCCTTGACTCCATATGTGTTTGGTGAGTTACTACAATGTAAATAGTAATTTAACATTAAGTACACATTGTATAAATATTTTTTCCCCCACCTTTTTATTTTGTGCACTACCAACTTTGTCCTTGCTGACGAAAAGGGCGAGGTGACATTATACGGACGCTTCTGCAGTTGTGGCTGTGATATGAGATGCCCGGGGTTCCATTCATTTTTAATCAGTCTCTAAAGTACTGATATCTGCTGAGCCCACAACAGACCCAGGAAGGCTATTGTTGCACAGGAAAGGGTTGAGCTTAGAGGAGGATGTTTTCAGACTCTAAAAAGTACTTCTGCAATTTGAAAACGGTTGAAGCTTTCTTTGAATCAGAATTTCTTTTCTGTTTAGACAGTGTGGTCTGGGATGAAGTCTCATGAAGTCCTTCATCGGAGCTGACATTCATAGTCAGCGGAATATTACCGATTCTCTACGAGATCCTGAGCAGCAGCAGCAGCATAGGCCCTGAACATGGCTAGTCGAAGAAAGTCTACAACGCCCTGCATGATCCGGCCCGATGACTTGGTGGCTGCAGATGAACCAGACGAACCTGACTCTTGTGTCAATGGCTTCAAAGAAAACGGCTCATCTCATTTATCTTGCAGTGAGGATTGGTCGAATAGGAAGAGTTATGCAAATTCTGTCCAGGAAAGAGCTGCAGAGCAGGAGAAATCTGAAGTCAAAACACAACCACAGAAAAAACTCCAGGGTGGCTACGAGTGCAAATACTGTTCCTTTTCTACACAAAACCTGAACAAGTTTAAAGACCACGTTGACTCCAACCACCCCAACGTTATCCTGAACCCGCTGTATTTGTGTGCGGTGTGCAACTTTAACACCAAAAAGTTTGATTATTTGACCGAACACAATGAGAAGTGTCATCCTGGGGAGAGCAACTTCAAGTTCAAGAGAATCAAGCTCAACAATCAGACGATTCTGGAACAGACAATCGAAGGCTCCGTCTCCACTGTCAGCTACGATGCAACCGGCCTTCAGGCAGCAGAAGACTTCTCTTTTCCTCTGAGCAAGTCCACTTCTGCTAAGCAGAGCAAGCCCAAAGCAGATATCTTGCCGATACAAGACAGTGGTCTACTTGACAAGCTCGCTCAAGATCTGCAGAAAAAACAAATTACAGCAGTGAATGTGAACGGGACTATGATCATCCCTGAAGCAACCCTTAAAGATGGGCTGTCTCATATAATGCCATGTCTGCAACGTCCTCCTAACTTCAACCTTGTGCCCAAAATTGCCGTCCCTCTGAACACTTCAAAATACAACCCCTCGCTGGACGACAACTTGACCCTGATAACTTCCTTCAACAAGTTCCCATATCCCACACAAGCAGAGCTTTCTTGGCTCACAGCCGCCTCCAAACATCCTGAAGAACAGATCAAAGTTTGGTTCACTACCCAACGGCTCAAACAAGGCATCAGCTGGTCTCCTGAGGAGGTGGAAGAAGCACGGAAAAAGATGTTCAATGGAACAATCCAGCCTGTTCAACAAGCATTCACAGTCTTACCAGCTCAGCTTACCCAGCCAACTAAACCATCACAATCCCTTATCAGAACCCTCCCATGCCACGTCCTTGGGCAATCGGGCCTGGTCTTGGCACCTGTTACCAATGGCTCCCCTGCAACCAGTGCTCCCATCACATTTACACCTCAAGGTGTCAAGAGACCCCATACCGCTCCACTGGTTGCACCGGAGATAAAGAGACCTTCAATAATCCAGTCCATTCAGAGCACTCCGAAGTCTGTCTCTCCAACACCAAGCCTTCCATCTGACAACGAAAAAACCCCTGATCAGATCAGAGAGCTCACTTCCAGCTATGTTCAGTCCCAGTTTCCTGACGACGAAGAAGTGTATCATCTCATTGAGACAACCGGCCTCTCCTGGGGAGAGATTAAGAAATGGTTCAGTGATCAGCGCCAAGCAAACCATAAGAACATGCACGAGACAAAAGCAGACCTCCATGTGAAGGACAACCTACCACATAAGCCTGTAGCCACACAGTTTCCATTACTGGAGAGAGTTAAAGGCAAATCCTCTGAGCAAATGAAGAAGTTAGAGGAGAGTTTCCAAAGGAGCAGCTTTCCAACCCAGACAGAAATAGATCGTCTGGTTGTGGACACCAAACTCTCGAAAAATGAAATTGATTGCTGGTTTATGGAGCGGCGTGCTCTTAGAGACAACCTTGAGCAAGCCTTGCTGAATTCAATGGGCTCAAAAAGGCTGGAGCATCACCTTCAAAGAGCAGTATCTAATGGGTTCCATGATCAAGATGGCAGAGCCAGAGACTCCCCTCTTCCCAAACGTACCCCCTCGCTGTGTTTGGATCCCATTGACAGCAAGTCTCTTTGCCTTCTTAAAGACACATTTGCACAAACCCAGTGGCCCTCACCAGAAGAGTACAGCCAACTAGAACTCCAAACAGGGTTAGCCCGAACAGAAATTGTCCGCTGGTTCAAGGACAACAGGTCCGCCCTCAAAAATGGAGTGTTAGATTGGATGGAGCAGTTTCAAAGCCTTAGCAGCAAAAAATCAAACGGTCAAAACATCTCTGTGATCTCGGAGCAGACGCAGAGTGTCCTACAAAGGCACTTTCAAGAGTCAAAGGTACAGAAAAGGGAAGGATTGGAGAAACTGACAGAACAGTCCAAACTAACCAACCACGACATAGTTGAATGGTTCACCAGTAAGCTGGGTCACAACATGCCTGATCTCACCAGGAGTAAGGACCAACATGGACAGGCAAGTGTAGAAGAGAAGTGGGTTTCCTTGGCGCGTGATGTTGACTGTAAAGACTTTGAGGCACAGAAAGTGGGGCAAGACCATGACGTGCTGTCAGCAGAACAAAGAGTGACTGGCTGAGTACACTGGTAACACACTTCCATGAAACTATTTTGGAGAGTTGCTTCCATGGAGTAATTCTGATTGTAGATGGGGCTAGAAGACAATCGGATCGTCAACAATTCGGTGGAATGTGTTGCAGAAAGAATCAGTCTGCTGTTACTAAATTAGGAGCAGTTGAGCTCGGTCATCGTCTGTGGAACCAATATCTACACTCGGTGGTTAACAGAGAGGAGATGGACTATCTAGAGAGACCAGGAGTGCCAAAGTTTGACTGCTAAGATACATTTTTTTTAAAGGGCCCTTGTAAATAGTTTTTGTGTACTTCAGCGATTACACACGTTTTAAGGTGAGACTTTTGTTACATTTATAATGGGAGTTCCTGCGATGTCTCCTGTACAATGGAATGTTCAATCATATGAGTGAGACACCATCCGCTGGGGATGCTGGTATGCTCACTATTTTGGAGAAGCCCGATGTGGTCCATGATGGCACTTAATATTTCAAGTGGACTCAGACAAACGGTGCTTCAATAAAAACCATCTCATTCCAGAAAACAAGACGATTTCTTTGGACCATCAATGCAATTGCCAGGGGGACAAAGCCACAGGTGAACAGAATCACGCGACTGAGATCAGTACAATTCAGTCATACACACATTTAATTGTAGTTAGAAGCAAATTTTGGCAATATTACAATATCTGCAAAATGATCTTTCATGTTGGCTTTTGCTGGTAATCCAAGGCATTGTTACGTTATCCACTACTCTGCTGTGACCTGCTTCTGCTTAAGTGTATTTCGTTTTCCTGCGACTGCATTAGTGTCATGTTCAGACAAGTATCAGGAATACTGTACTGCTACCAAGAATCCTGCTTGCTCTTTATAAGACAGTCTGCTGTAATTTAATAAAACAACTGATTGAAAGCGTGGCCTGAGTCGATTGTTTATCAAATCTTAAAATAGTGGCATTATACGAAATCATATTTTTGTCAAATATTCTAATTAACTTCCAGGTGATTTCTGATGACCTATTCTTTAAACAGGACATGGTGGATCTGTGGTTGCAACCACATCCAACCCAGAATCAAGAGGAGAGAGGGGGGCAATAATAAAACCATATTAAAAAGTAACAATCATTGAGGAATCTACGCCAGCACCAATAAGTGAAAGCAACGTGTGTTACTAGAGTAAAAGTGCTGGGTGTACGTTGGTGATTGGTTTAACTGTTAGCACCATTTCAACAAGAAGACAAGCCACCCCCCCCCCCAGTGAAAACTTAGAAGCAAAACAAATTGAAAGGAAAAAAAACACAGAAATATCATTTTAACATGGAAAACAGCACTTTCATTTAAATGTGATCGTAAACAAAAATCTTGCGCAGCATTGTGTAATCAAGTCACTTCAGAGAGAAAAATGTTTGTTAGATTTTAAGTCAAATATCAAATACAAAGCAAGAATCGGCTCAATTTACAGAAAAGTGTGGATCAATCTAAAAGAGAAGGCTAAGCACTTGATCTGATCCAATTCTTGGGGAGGGACTATTACACCGACTCCGAGAGACCTGCACACTGCTGCTCAACAGTGTGTTACGACATCAAGAGTAAAAGAAAAAAGCTGACACGCATCCATCCTCACTGTCCTCGAGGGTCAGAAGAAAAGCTACAAACACAGAGCAACCCCCGAACGTATAAAATCCATAATCCGCAGCATTGGGAGGAGTTCCTGTAATTTCCACTGACGCAAGATTAAAAGGCTTCAGTCATCGCCCAGTCGAAACCCTTGACCCCAGTTATGACGTCCTCCTCCACCGCCGCCGCCACCACCACCACCACCTCCTGCTTGCTCCGGGGGGGCTGGTCTCCTGCTCGGAGGAACCCCAAATCCAGACACACCTCCACGTCGGTTGGGAAACATCTGATAGCTGATGATGTGGGGAGAGGAAGATTGTAAGCACATAACAGCAATTTTAAGAAGAATTTTAACATTTTCATGGGTGTGCAAAATAATGCGGTCGATGTGCCACTGAGAGTTCTTGAGAGGAAACCAACGATCGTGACCTACAGGTTCTTAAAGAACAAGGGATCTCTTCACCATTCAGCACCCCAAAAAAACAAATGTGGCGCTAGACTTCGAGGATGGACTCACAGGAACTGTGGAGTAGACAGGAAGGCACGACCGCCCAGATCCATGGGATACTTGAACATCAGAAAGAAGTAAAGATGGCCGACCAAGTTCCCAATCAGCTCGTTCACAACACTGTCAGAAATGGTCAAAGATAAATCAATAATATGCCACAAACAAAGCCTGCTCCATCTATGTTTAGTGACAAGAATCAAACATGAAACTTACGAGCCGCCGATGATATAGTTGAATCCCAGAATCACCCAGGGGAGGTAACAAGCCTGTGAACATGAACACGTTTAGCCGTGAAGCACCATCTGGTTTGGTAGTGAAATAAACAAATGTACCTTAAACCTGGTGCCGAACCAGAAGGAAACGATCATGTCTCGGTTTAGCTGAGCCCAGACGTACAGCACCGACATGATCAACGGAATCATCAGCAGCTGCAAACCACATCAAACACTTTATAGACATTCTCACAGTAGATGACTGTCGTGCTGGGTTGACCCCTGCTGGTTGTGATTTATACTTAACCTGTTTATTTCATTCTTTACAGCAAAGAGATTCAAGTATAAATCAACCTTAAATAGTTTGTTAAATACAGCTGCTCTGATCCGCATTTTACATGTGCTCCTGAAATTGGGAGCTATGTGAGGAACAAAATTTGCATAAAAAAAGACAAACCTGCATGTCCATCATTAAACCGGTTATCTGAAGGATGCAGTTAAAGACTGACAAAACTGATCTGAGAAGCTCTGCAGCCTGCACTCAATGACCAAATGAAAACAATACGATACAAATAGAATTACGAGGAAGAGCGGCGTGCTCTTGGCAGAAAGGATACGACAATGCAAATCCAGTTGAACAGGAGCATGAACATGTAGTCTGCTGGTCTTCCATCAAATGCTCCTGAGGAACAGAGGAGGTGTTGAGGAGAAATCTGCTGTATATTTATTTCAAACGGTATAAATTTATTCATGCAGTGGTCCGTCTGAATTTTGAATAATTGCGCAGCTAGCTCCAGATCAGTTCAACCGGAGCCTGGAAGGTGCTCAAAAAAAACCTGCCCGAGTACAAGGCTGTGGCATCATATCCAAGAAGAGAAATATTCAGGCCTTGAATACTTTTTTTTTTTTTTATAAACTTGCTTTTAAAATTGTAATGGGGTACAGTGGTATGTATGCAAAAGTTTGGGCACCCCTGTAAATTTGAAAATCAGCGATGCCATCTGCAGCGAGATGATGCTGTAGGTCTGTGGAACTGGTCTGTGGGTTGACCGTGACTCTCACCCTCCTGAGCCTCTGTTTATCTGAGATTGTGTGGCGGAAATCTTCTGGATATCTGCCGTTAGCGCGAGTAATCTTACAATTACAGCCGATATTTGTGGTGATGAAACACTTGTGAGCTGCACAATAGCGTGCTGCGGGGAAGTGACTATAAAGTTACCTGTTTCGAGCCGTGAGGAGTACTGGTACAGGAAATACAAATTAACCAAGTAGAGGAAACCCGTCCCTGGACCAACTGGGAAATATAAGGTTGATGTGATCGGCCTCCAAATCTGTCGAGAGAGCAGAGACATCAAGGCCATGGGTTTTCGTATGTTTGAGCTTTCTTCACATTCAGTTTGTGCTGCGATTAGAAATGTTTCGGTTTGTTTTGCTACGCGGTTGAACCAGAGTTTGTTTGAAACCGTGTCCGCTAGAAGGATGGGTCTCGATGTACTTCTAAACGATCTCTGGGGAACCAAAAGATGAACACGACGAGCCTCAGAAACTTCAGCCGGATCTGTGTGCAGTCTCCAGCTCCGGCTGAAGCTGTGATGAAAGCAAAGGCTTCCAAGCTTGTGCTGCAGATTCGATTCCCTTTCGTTCTGCCGCCATCATTATCCCCGTGCCCGAGCAGCACTGCAGCTATTCTGTCTGTTCTGGTTTCCAGACAGGTTCTCTCAAAAAAAATGGGTCAGCAACACAAACGGCAACCTGGACAGTTTTAACCCTCTCTGCAGTAAACTGAGCTCTGAATATTACAGAGACTTCCTCCCGCAGTCTACTCTCCAGCCGGTGCCTGCAGCACTCTCTCGGGGGATTCTCTTCTCTGATGTGGGCGTCTGAAGCAGCTCTGCAGTGCTCTCTTCACTGCAGCACATCTAACCGTGGTTCCTCTCAGTTTGGAGGCTGGAGAGGTGACCTCAGTGGACTGCAGCACTCAGAGAACTGGGTTAAAAGCACAGAAGCATCTGCCACACTGCAGCTCCTTCATTTCCTCACAAAGCTTTGAAAGCAGGTGGATTTCACGTTTTTGTGATTTGCACTTTTGTATTGTGATGCTGACACGGTGGTTAACCAGGATGAATTACGCAAATAAAATATTCTCGCTCATCACTTAAAACCTCTCATGCGAAATTAAAAGCTAAAATGTAAACATTACATTTGAATGTCAAAACCAATGTAAAGATTCACAAAGTACGCTAAACACCTCACAAAAATCAGCCATGTTTTGTAACCCCGCCCCTCCTGCTCTCCACCACATTTACCCATAAAAACTCTGCGCCACCTGGTGGAGAAAACTAAAACCTAACATATAATTTCCCGTCTATCTTTGCAATGATTTATGCAGACTTTGTCGAAACATAGTGCACTATATTGTGTTACTTTCCAAAACTATTTTTTTCTGAAATGTTTCTGATTGCTAAAGAAGAGAAGAAAGAGACACTTTAAAGCAACCGAGGTGCTTTTATTAAAGCGCACTTCATCATCCTCAAACACTGTTCTGTTGCTTAGTTACAGGCCTGTCAATCATGAGACTTATTTAACATAGAATAAAATAGTGAGGAGGGTTTGTTGTATTAAGTGCATAATCCATTTTGTGAGAAAAAAAAAGACGGGCTTTAAGAGCACGTTTCCAGTGGAGCTGCGTGGCGACTTTACATTAAAATTGAATCTCAGTGTTTTTTTTTTCTGACAAAATCTTTATGAGCATTAAAAATTATTTGCATATTTTCCTAATTGTTTTGCAAGATAATAATCCTGAGCTTAAAGATTACTTTAAATGCTTGGCTGGGTTAATCATGCAAATTAGGTTAAAGTATCAAGTAATTGCACTCTGATTGAACTCAAAGGAAAAATGTCTAATAATATCGCCCTTAGCAGATTGTTTTTTTAAAGAACTACAAGCAATCAGACTTTTCCCAGAAGAATAAAATGACAGGTTTTATGTGATATATAAAATACGCCTTTCTCAGACATCTATCTGCTCTGCAGCAGCATTCTTCAGCAATGTTTCCCTGGATCCAGGGAAGTTTCCCGAACCCAGTCCAAGTTTGGACATAAGCGTCACGTTATACTGTGCCAGGCCATAACTAGTGTGTTTTCATGGTTCTATCTTTCTAGCGTATAATCCCAACCCACCTGAAACTTGTGAAAGAACGACTCCGGCCACAACACGAGGTACATAGGACCGATGAGTCCTAGCTTTCCTATGAGCGGCACAGCGATGGAGCCAGCGAACCAGTACCGAGTGATGAACGGGATGTTTTTAAACCAGTCCCCGATATCTGACATCTTGCCATATGACTGAAGACCCTGGAGATGTTCTGATGGTTCTCCTCGGATGCTGCGACTGTGAAACGAACAAAGTGCAATGAGCAAATGTTTAATTCCAGAACAGAAACGATGTCTCCGTCTTAGTCTATTTTGGTTGCGTACTACTTCCTGTTTCGTTAAAATGACGTGGCTTGTTAGCTGCGAAGTTCCGTTAATTTTACTGTCAAATTAACGGTCACGAACACGACCGCAGATTATTATTATTATTTTTTTAAATTATCTTCCCTCTAGAGCGTTATTTATGTACCTTATAATAACCACGAGTCGTCCACTTCGTGAGGATGCCATGACGCTGGCTAATTGTTTTAATTTAATACACATGATTTATTAATTATAATTTACTGTGACCATTATGTAAAGTCATAGTTTCCAAGCAATAGCACACCTCTAACAATATTTAATAGTCATATTTAATAGATAAACTAATATTTGAAAATTATTTTATTGTCTGCAAAATAACAACAAAAATAACAATACTTGTATTTTGAAATCGAGGCATTCTGAAACAGGAAGCAGTTCACTGTGTGGCGCTGTTTTTGCGGAAATAAATCTTCACATCATTTTTTTTCGTAAGCATGTCACTGTTATTTTATGCTGCTTTTTAGATTTACGTTTGTAAATTTAAATTTCATCCGCCAGTGAGATTCTATGTTGACTTTCTCTCATCAGTCGTGTGAGGTGGAGTGTGAGAGAGATGTCTCTGGGATCAGTGCAGTCCACACTGTCCAATCTCAAGTCCTGTCAGGCAGATATCGGAGAATACATGGATATAGTTTCCGATGTTGCCCTGGGAATAGTAGAAGCTCAAGGTGAGCCCTCGATGAATCACACTACACCAAACGGAATCAGTGACTGTCGAGTCAAAAGTTAATCTGAATTTAGTCACAGAAGAAGAAAAATGGTTTGAAAGATAAGTGTCGATTTAAACACCCCCTGTCCAAGCACAAAATCCACAGTCACACAAACAGTCTTTTGATTTTTTTTATTGTTCATTTATTTAAAAACAAATAACATTCACAGCCCTTGCTCAGAACTTTAGGCATTTGGCTGCAGCCTCAGCACCTCATCTATCCCCACAGCATGATGCTGCCGCCACCATGCGTGATTGTAGGGATGGTCATGTTTGATAGCAGTGCTTCATGGATATTTTTCCTACCCCTGGAAAAGTGTGTAATGAGATGTTAATATTCATCTTTAACTTCCTCAAAATTTGCACAGTCTTTATCTGCTTTCATTTCAGGTACAACCACCAGTCCAGCTATGAAGAAGCTGGAGGAGATGATCCTGGAGTGCTCGAGACTTGATGGAGAAATCAATTGTTTAATGGAGTCTGTTGACGAATTGACAGCTCAGGTTTGTTTTAGTGGCTCAGTTCGATTGGCAGAGATGCTGCTCTTGTACTCTTTAAGTATAAATAAATTTAAACAAGGTTTTAAAAACAATCAAAGTCAAGCCCAGGTGCTTCTTTTCCCGTAGATCACAGACTAAAATCCATTGGAGAAGCACTTAAAACACCATGACTGTCTGTCTTATATCCTGAAGGCTAGACATGAGCCTCCAGAGGCGATGGCGAATCTGCAGAACTCCGTGCAGGAGCGTTTCACTGAGCTCCTGTCCGGAGTTTCACAAGCAGACCTGGAGAGACACAGCAAGGTGGTGGCTTTCAGAGAAAACGTCCGCAAGTATGCCATGCAAGGTGAGATCCAGCTGCTATTGATCGAGACCGATTACAGTTGAAGTGAGCGTGTGTTTGCTTGGTGCAGCAAGCCAGGCTTCTGCCGGGAATGAAGAGGAAGAGCTGGACGAAGACATCGCTGTGACGCAGAGTCAGACGAACTTCATCTGCCCTCTGACTCAGGTACAGTGTCTGGATTAACAACTAAACCGACTTTTATCCACGTTTCCACAGTACTGGGTTATTTTAACTCTTCACCTGCCACCGTTATTTTCTCGATAGCTTCCGTAACTATAATCTTCCCTAAATGTTAAGTATTGTCATTTCTTTTATAATAACGCACGAAATTCAAAAATAAAATTGTAATTAATTGCGGTTCGTTGTGAAGGTGGAGATGGTCAATCCAGTGAGGAACAAGAAATGCAATCACTATTACGACCAGGAGGCCGTCCTCGGAATGATCAAGAACAAGCAGAAAAACAAGAAGAAGTTTCGGTACGTAACAATCGCTCGAAGCTCACAACTAAAAACTAGCTTCTAATTTCTAAATGTAATAGTGTGATGTTGCATCAGCTCCCGCTCTTCTCCTTCAGTTTCCATTTCTCACCTTTCTATCTGTTTGTAGTTGTCCAAAAGTGGGCTGTGGAAACACAGATGTTCAGCAGTCAGACCTGGAGCTGGACCTGGTTTTGAAGAGAACCATCCAGAACAATAAGAGACAGAGTGGAAAACCCTAATGGCATAAACCCATCTTGCAGATGTTGTAGTTCATTTTTTTTATCATTAATTGTTTTTTTTTATTACTAATGTGATTGCACTGTGCCGATATTAATAATAATAAATAAGGTTGAATTAAATTAAATGAAAACTTGCACAAAGAGTGTCACTGCAGGGGATGCCACCTCACCACTCGTATTGCAGGGTGGATAACGATCTACTGTACTTGATTTCAGCATTGGGAACTCCATTAATCTCAATCTGCAGAAAACTTTGTCGGCTAATAATATAGTAAATATGCTCAAATAAAAATCTTTATAGTTTTAAAGGCATTCTTTCTTCACAACCGTCTGAAGAAACACAAACCGTGACGCTCTCCTTCTGCTGCACCTCATAAAAGTAGTATAGCGTAATAAACAAACAATGAAAAGTTCATTTCTTTAAAAACTCTTAACAGCCAAGTGTTTATTTCACAAAATGACACTGTAAAAGAATCCGGTATAACAGTACCTCGACACGTCTGACATTAAATCACCATGAGGCATGAAAACAACAAAACAATTAACGATTTAGTAAATTCTCCAACTGCCCCCTCCCCCAGAGCTTACCACTAATTAAAATAGAAAATTCATGAATGTGGATGTATCCATATGGTGCAATCTCGACATAAAACGACCCGATTGCTCAGGCACTGTGAAAACTAAACCAGCATCCAAACAGAAAAACAGGAAGAGGACCTCCGACGCTTCTGAGCTTTCACGAGACACAGGGACACAGCCATCACTCCATCCCAGAGCTTCACAATTATTTTCAACAGTTTGGGAAAAACAATGAAGATGATTTTATCCATCGAAACCGTTCGACGCAGAATATAGTGAACCCTTTCAGTCTAGACAAAACCAGCCAAAGATGATTCTCAAAGGCAAAACAGAACGAAGGCATTGAGCGAGGAAACACTTTTATGGGTTTCACCAATCAAACAGGATTTAAACAAAGTTAAACTTGCATTGCATCGATGAGAGCTCTGCAAAAGAGTCCGGTGAGCTCCGCGTCCTGGTCCGGCGTTGCCTGGGAGCCTCTGAGTGTTTGGCTGTTGGTCCATGTCCCCATGTCTCTCCACACCAGTCCAAGCGCGGCAGAGGGTTCTGTCTGTTGAGATTCTTGAACGGCTCGGGCTGGTCTTATCCGATGGTGACACCGAAGCCACACTGAAACTTGTTCTTTTGGTGGTTTAAAAAGGCGCCGAGGGCTAGCGAGAGCGGCAGAGGTATGAGCTTCTTCTCCAGCGTTGCTCCCACCACCCAGTTACTATCTACAGAACCTGGAGGGAGAGGGAGGCTCAGAAATGACCAAACAACACGACAACCGGGAAACTGCAGCGTGCCCCTTCATAGCAAACACAGGCCAACTCCACAACAACAGGGTCTTTGAAAAATTACACCCACAGGAAAACCCCAAAACAACCGAAAACACTGTAAAGACCCAAGGGTTGTACAGTTAATTAAATTATACAATTTAACTGTAATGAATTAATTGAAATCAAAGCTTTATTTACAAAGTAATCTGATCTAGACGCATCATTTAGCACTTTACAGTGAGCTCCCCGCTCATCAATGTCACACTAGCATCCAATCATCGTGGAGGAAGGCATCGTGAACATGACTCAGCAGATGCACAGGTCTATATCGAGCTCGTCAGAAACTATTACCTTTAAAAAGGAGGTTTGCTTTGGGTACATCCAACTGATAACCAAACGAGACGCTCGTCTCCTGCATCCGTGCACTCGCCTCGAACTCCACTCCGACCTGGAGCTGCTCAGATTCAGAGAGGGACGTTTAGACAAGCACCTCATTAACCATCCCATGCTTCTAGACGAGGTACCTGGTCGTTGGCTTTGTGGTAGTATGACGCGTGTGCACCGGCTCCTCCAACGGTCAGTGTTGCAACACAGTTACTACCTGAGGAGAAACCCAAGCGTCCTTCAGTACAGCGTTATCTCACCATGCTTGGAATTAGTCGAGCGCTAGAGGCACCTGTGTATCTGCCAACTAATGATGTGACGGTGCCCTCCTCCCCTGGCCTCCTGTGATAGACCAGCTCTCCCCCCAAGACCAAAGAAGGAGACAGTGACTGGAGGTAATGCGCCACCATGATCCCTAACAGAGCAAGCAAATCAGAACAGGGGTTGAATCGTTTAAAGAGTCACTTGCAAAGGGAACATCATTAAAGCTGCCTGCGATCATTAAACGGTCTGTGAGCTGAACACTGACCCAGTCTCCCCACTCTCTGAGAAAATTACTACATTTTTAGTAGGGGTGTAACGGTACGCTAAAATCGTATTCGGTTCGGTACAGTGTCTTGGAGAGTTCGGTTCGGTTAATTCGGTTCGGTACAAAAAAATAAAAACTTACATAATCTTTATTTTGAAAAGCTGCCAATACACAATAGAATTCTTGCATAAAATAAATAAAAGTGACACATTTGGGTGATATTTTAAATAAATTGCACTCTTTATAAAGAAAAACACATTTTATTAAATAAAAAATGAAATACTGCAACTAGTTAGGACCTGAAAACTTTTAACACTAGCAACAGCTTCAGCTTATATATAAACAAAACTAACTATTCAAGTTTTAGGCTAAAAAGATTAACCTATCCACATTTTCTGAAGAGAGCACAGATCTGGTTGCAGTGACAATATCTCCAGCAGTAGAAAATGTTAGATGTGTTGCCTGCCCGATCTCCGTGGAACAATGTCGGCATACAACTTTAAATTTATCCACTCGTCTATCCCGTTATGTATTTTAACAGGGAAGCCAAAGGCGATTTTCCGCATGGACGCTATTGAGTGTCGCACAGTACAGCTGCACGTCCCTCAATAGCGTCCGTGCGGAAACTCGCCTAGGAACATGGTTCCGCTGCGCTTAATATCGCGCTAATAATACATTTATATTATTTAATACAAATACCGAATACCGAAACGGTACGCAAGTGTCCCGAACCGAACAGGCCGTACCGAAACTGTTCAATACATACCGTGAACCGTTACACCCCTAATTTTTAGGGTTTCCACCTGTTTTTCCAAGTTTACTTTCCTAGCTCCTCCTGGCAATATGGAGCCTCATATGAACCCTCGGAAGAAAACAATGATTGCTTAGCATCAGAGTTTAGGGCAAGCTGTGTCAGAGATTTAAACTCTCCGTTTTAGAAGTAAGGAACACTGTGCATAACTGGAAGACCAGAAGCAAAGTTCAAGTTACGGCAGACCTTGGATGAATCAGAGGCACTTGGTGAAAATGGTCACAGAGAACCTACAGACCAGCTCCAAATACCTACAGCATGTTCTTGCTCCAGATAAACAATTATTAATTTTTTTTTAAATCATGCAAATGTACAGGAGTGCCCAAACTTTTGCCTACCACAAATGTGTGTTATTTTAAAGGAGACACCGTTTTAAAAACTTTTTTTTTAATTCATACTTTGAATTGTCTGCCAACAAAACGCACATCCCAAAAAAAAGCTGTTTTTATTGTTTGCTCTTTTTTTCCATCATGAAACACAGAAAAAAAAATTTTCGCTAAAGTTAATCAAATTTAACTCAAGGCAAACAAGAGCTATTTTACCAGATCCAACAAGAACGTCTGGGTTGCCGAGGGTAACGGCAGCTGTGAAGTCATCGCCGCGGTATTCTGCGTCACACTGCCAGTTTACAAACTTCTGTTGCTGCGTCTGAAACATTTTATTGTTAAACCCATTCACAAATGCACACAGAATGTGACTGAAGCTCTTTTTACCTGTAAAGCAACTTTGGAGCGGATGCGGTTGGTGAGCTGGTGAATGACCTGGGCATTTAGGCTCCCCGTGTTGTCCATGTCTCCCACCATAACTGGAAAAGACTGAGGGTTGCCAGACGAAATACACAACCATCACACTCTGAATTATTTTTTTTATGTTTTTTTTTCAGTCGTAAGTTTAGGTGCCCACCTCTGCAGGTCCCGTTTGCTTGCTCCCCACATACGTGGAACCAAATCTGTAACCAGAGTCTCCCGCGGTGCTCAGAGTGATTGTGTGACTGACCTGCAGGAGCCAAGGGTTCAATATATTATTGCCCCCCAAACTTTGGCGGAAGATCTTTATCAACAACATAAGCACACTAATTAGAAATGGATGGCATTTCTCTGAAACACGATCATGACACAACCGTCTGCCGTGATGCGGCCCGTCCATCAGGATGGAGCACGATATAATGATATGCTTTTGCAAACCCATCCCTCTTGATTTAACAACCCACCTGGAAATGATTACTCAAGCCCTTGTTGACAACCAATCGAACCCCCTCCATCTGCATTGGGAAAACCTCTTAAGAAGCAAATAAAAAGATTTTTAATGAACGGATCACACTTGTGGAAACCTAGCAGAAAACTGGGCAAACCTTTGCATTTGCGATGGCACTCTTCAAATGTGCCGGGGTTGGGAAGCGAGGAGTCTGCATCAGTCCCCGGCTGCTCTGGTGTGCCTGAGGGAGGGACGGGAGAAACTGGGGGCATGGTGAAACCTGGAGGCACCGTCACCAGACCTGCACCAGCTGGGGCACTGGCGCCCCCTGGAGCTGGGTTTGGAGAGCTGGCAGCCAACACACTGCCCATGCTGAGAGAAATGCAACAGAAAAACACTTTAAAAGACAAAACAAAACCAAAGACTCGTACAAGGACGTGCCTACGTGCGTTCCAAACAACTGTTAATATCAACAGAATTGATATTAATACCATGAATTCTTAACTGAATTTGAGAAGTTATCAGGCAGGGGATTTTTTTTTATTCATAAATGCTTTCTATGCCCGTAACAACAGCAACACTGACTCAACCGTGACAGAAGTAATGAAACACTCTGACATCTAAGACTTGAGGCACTTTAAAGTGGCTTACATGCAGGTACGCTAAGGTTAATGCTAACGTTAGCTAATAGCTTGCTAGCTAAAATGTTGCGCTGCGAAAAAAGCGTGCATCAGACAAAGATGCGGGAAAGACCCCGTGTTCCATTCTCATAGAGGGAGAATGACTAGCTATAACTTATGTCAGAAAGGAAGTAAACGTGTAAACAATTGAGGAAACTATTGTCAGGCCTCGTGCCATACTCACGTTTAGCAGCGCCGTTGCAGTCCGCTTATACGGCTGAGAAGCACCGGTAGGATGCGAGGGACAACTACGTAACCGACTTCTTGACCCGCCCATTCCGGTTGTAGTGAACGCTGATTGGGTAAAATCACAACTGTCTCGTAGTGATTGGCTAACACGCGTTACGTCATCGTGAGGTACCCACACAAGGAAATGCGACGGATCGTGACGTGTTTTCTGAGCTCCTTCAAAGTTACATTTCAAGGGTATGCCATGAAGACACGAAATGCGTTCAAATCTCTTAACATTATTTAACAATCTTAATAATATATCCTTTGTTTCATGACAAATTGTCTGACTAGGTTGTTTTTATCTTTTTAGGTTTTTTATTGATATTTCTTTCCGTTTTTGCATAAATTATGTTAAAATATGTATAAGGTTCAAAAATGTATGCTTGATGTATATTGTAATACGGGTTTTCACAGTGAAGCATGGTGGTGGGATGATAATGCTGTGTGGCTGGTTCAATGTGTTTGGTTCTGGAAATTCTGTCAGGGGTTCCTAGGAAACATGAATGTTCTACTGACTGAACCACACCAAATATCAGTATTGGTCTGCTTTTATTTTATATGTGCTTCCTTTCAGAAATTTTCTACTTGAATATTTTAACAATGCCTTGTGCCTTTTTGGTTCATTTTATCCATGAACCAAGCTCGTGCTAATACTTGTTCTCAATGATAATGTTTATTTCTGTATAGTAATTGTTTCTAAGTTGGGATACAACCTCAACAGAGTTCTGATATAAATACAAAGCTTCTTGAACCAAGTTTCAAGTTCTTCAGGCTGTTTGCAAGCTTCAGGTCTAGGTTTTCTCTGAGCATGATCAGGTCACGTATGGCAAAACCCACAAGTCAGTGTTTGAGCATTACGACGATTGTACAAGTATTTTGTTGAAATTGATTACGACCCCATCTAAAATATTGACCTCGAACAGAATTCCAAGATTTTATTTACTTTGATTCATTAATAAAAAAAAGGCTCAAGGAATTGGAGGAAAATGTAGTTTTTTTTCTTTAGAGTAGTGATTGCACCTCCAGAGTTTTACAGACTCCTGTTCTGATCAAGTCAGATTGCCAATTTTCCCAAAAGTAGTTTTATATAGAAGAATATCGTGAAAAAGGCAACAGGAAAAAAAAAGCCCCATAATAAATGAAAACTAAGTTCAAGCGTGCAGAGGAATGAAACCAGACATTTGGAGAATATGCTCAACTTTATTTTTTTTTAAAGAGAAGGGACCGGATCAGCTGGCTTTAACATTTGGAGCACAAAGCTTTGGCCATTTTTCCAGAAATCCTCAGTCAAACATACAGCATCAGAATGCAACACATGGCAAAGAGCACAACTCAACACAAACAGGGGACACAAACGTTTACACAGAGCTACTGACTTCCTCACAGCTGCCATTTCATCACAGCATTATCGCTGATGTGTTTTTATAAGACACCCGTCTCTCACACGCATCACACCACCATTGAGTCCGATCGCTTATTTTAGAAAGTAAAACCCGGCAAAATCTTCATCAGTGTGAAGCCTGAACAACCAAATAGATCTGAAATTAAAGCCTCGCTAAATATCCGAGCATGAGCCTTGTTTGTCAGAAGCACATCTCTATCAATGGCGAGGTAGGAACACTTCACTACCATCAACCAACAAGGGTCAGAAAAGAAGGAATCGATGGAGCTGAGGTAACTAAGGACAGGTTTCTTTTCTAACGGAGCAAGTGTTTCTTTTTTGCCGTGCGCACCTAGAGTGCTCCCAGAGGAACAGGTTAATAGTTTAAGGCACTTGTTGAGAAAAAGACAGAGTGTGTTAGACGACACAGAGAACCATGTGGAGATCATTTCAAAAGCATTTGGGAAAGAGATTCAGGAAGAAAAATTTCTTAAGAAGAAGTTCTTAAATTCACAATGACCCAAGAACACAATCATGAGAGCGCTAAACTTCTTTGACCAGTTTTCCTTCCTCGACTTTTTAGATTTGAGGAATGGCTCACATCATGAAAACTGAAAAAGCAAGAGATGAGAGAAAAAAAAAAAGTTTGGCGTGGTTTTGGCACCCTTTACCGGGACTCTTCACTGTAATTGTTGTCTAGGGGTCTTTGCAAACCACACCTCTGTTCTGGGAGGATTCTTGTGCTAAACTGGAACTCTCAGGATGTTAATGGGGAATTCATAGCAACCCAAAAACACATGGCAGTTGAATCAACAATGGTACTTTAGAACTCCTGAAGCGCTGGTGAACATAAGAGAAAAAAAAAAAAAAAACATTTGCGTCTGTCTCCAGTACAAGTTGTGCAGGATGCCAAGCATTGGTCCCTGTATTCTCCTGAAAAAACAAAACAAGACAGGAGTCAAAATCTTTTATTTCTACACTTTTGATTAAAACTAGGAGCCTCACTCCTGTTGAACGTTCAAATGTTTTCACAAAAGTTCTCATTTAAATTTCCACAATGTTTTTTTATACCGGTATGAATCCAGTCTTACCAGTAAGGGCTAATTAATCTCAGGTGCTTTGAGAGCAGCCTCCTCCTCCTCAGGGTTCATGGAGTGAAACTCGGCCACATACAGGCTCTTGTCGATGCTGCTGGGTATGGGCTTGATGTCGGTCATCAGCTGGTCCTCGATGCCCTTTAGGTTGAACCGATCCTCCGAGGTGATCAGGTTAATGGCGAGACCCAGGTGACCGTACCGACCTGGAGAGAGAGAGAACCCAACACTCAACCATTTCCGACCAGAACCACAGCAGCTACGTTAAAAACGCATGAATCTCATAGCAACCTGATCGACCGATGCGGTGCAGGTATGTCTCGGCATTTTTGGGGAAGTCAAAGTTGATGACTACATTGACCGCCTGGATATCAATCCCTCTTGTGAAAAGATCTGCGAGACATTGCATAAAGCATTAGATCGAGGATCAAACGAGAAGCACGAGCCAAACGAACTGTGCCAAACCGTACCTGTGCAGACCAGGTTCCTGCACAGACCATTCCTGAAGTCATGGAACACTCGATTCCTGTACTCCTGCAGGGAACGACAGAGTTAGAAACACGCGGAGGAAACCCACGCGAGCACAGAGAGAACATGAAAACTCCTTCCAGGAAAGGTCACGGGCGAGCCTCGAACTGGAAGGCCACAGTGCTACCCCCTGCGCCACCGTGTCGCTCGCCCTTTAACATTTCAGGCTAAACACGAATGACTATTTTAACTAAAAGCTGTGATTAAGAAGAGAACGGCAGGCTGTAGCCAGCGCTACATCTACGGACCTGCATCATCTTGGCGTGGATGTAGAAGCAGGAGTAGCCAAGCTGTGTGATCTTCTTGGCCAAAAGCTCCACTCTTTGTGTAGAGTTGCAGAAGATAATTGACTGGTTGATTTGGAGCTAGGGATGGAAAAACAGATAAATAAGCTTGACATGGATTCATTTAAAAAACTGAGGAGCAGGAATGCACCATACCCTGGAGAAGAGCGTGTTGAGACAGTGTACTTTCTGTCGTTCAGTCACATAGGCGTAGTACTGAGTGATGCCCTTCAGCGTGAGCTCATCCATCAGATTGATTTCATATGGCTTCTGAAGGTGCTTGGACTAAACAACAGAGGGGTCATTAGATCACTGCATCTTTAAAAGCAACCTAAAGCACTTTATTTAATTACGTGTGATCCATCAATCTATCTTCAGATAAACAATGTGAGGAACACAGAACAAGAGATTAACGAATGCTTTGTGATATTAAAATGTGTAAAGGGGCGGAGCTTAGACACATTAACCTCTTATGGAAAAAATCTTGTCCAAAGCTTCAGCTACGTTCATAGTCTTCTTTTCTTGCTTATGGGACATGATTTCAGCAAAAAAAACTCCTAAAGAAACGCTGTAAAAGGGGGGTAGAAGCTCATTTACACCATCTTGCTGCGCTTTTGGGAACCTTTCATTCACAAACGCTTTCGACGTCGAGCATCTGCGTGTCCCTACCCCCCGACCATCTGTCCAATCTGGGAGATCTATAGATCGCTGGAAAGCTCTGATTCTATGGAAACCAATCAGCTCAACCATTTTGAGACTGACGGGATCGCCGACGAATCCCACGACGCGCAGCGTGGAGAGACCACCTCTTACGCACGGGGAGTCATTCCATATTTGGTGGCGTCATGAGGCCACGGAGCAACAGAAAAAAATCAAAATGGAGTTTTCGCGAAGCTATCGACCGGACATAACAACAAACGGACTTTTATCGCTATGGAAATAACTTTTTGTTGAAAAAACGGCAAAGGTAAGACAAGATTTACATGCTTGCTTGGTTTTCGCTGGCGTTTTTTCGTGGAACTTTCGCTCCCTGCTCTGAAATACTTCATGCAATGTTAATGAGTTGCATATCACTGGATTCAGCTGGTTGTTAGCTTTCATTTAATGTCATGGTTTGGGTGTTTCCGTTTATATTGTGGATACATATCGCACATAAACAAAAACGTGGTCATGAATTATACTCCGGACATGTTGTTGTTTATTTGCATGGCGTTCGAGCTGTGGTTAACGGATATGAAATTGAATTAGACACGTTTTTAGAGGAGTTTCCGCTGAACACAACAGTATTTAATATGTGTGGGTTATTCTCAGGGTTCGTGAGCTATGAGTGAAAATGTAACGCACAAGGGGGCAAGTCCCCGGTACCGGGGACTCTCGGGCTTAAGAGGTTAACATGTAAAATGATAATTAGCAAATTGTTACCTCAGTTCAAAATGAAAAATATGATTTTTACAAACTTTTCCCACACCTTTGTGCAGCAACGTTTATACATACACTTGTGTGTTATATTTCTTAAATGGTTCTATTTGATCATGCTTTTAAGACATTGATTATAATTTTACTATGACTCAGTTCATTATTTTTATATTATACACTTCATTGTTTCTTACCATAAACTTCTGCACACTAATAGGGAACGTAGCAGAATACAGAAGAATCTGCCGGTTTTTGGGCAGGAAGCTGATGATTTCTTCAATGAGCACCACAAAATCTTGAGAGAGCAACTTATCAGCCTGTAAACAAGGGACGTATTATTATTATTATTGGTGTACAAGGACAAGGACTCTTTGCTGGAAAATGGTTCTCCATATTAATTTCTCACCTCATCCATCACAATCATCTGAACTTTGTCAACCTTGGCCACACCTTTCTTTATCAAGTCCAGAACCCTCCCCGGGGTGGCGATAATAACATGTACTGAAGAGAAAATAACAGAAGCAATGATCGATGGATTACTCAATCACTAAACACCTAATTTCACATGATTCCTGTATGAGGAACAAGGAAGCACCACTTCAGAATTGCTCAAAAACCTAAGGTCTGGAATTACATCAGGTTTCACAAGCTCTTCACACTGACACTGAAGCTCTTTCAAAAGAACACAAATAATCCTTTCACAACCATCAAAAAAGAAAGCCCCCCCCCCCATACTAAACACTTAAATCCCCTTCAGTTTAACCTTTCGTAAAAAAGGTGGCAGAAAACCTAATTACCAATCTCATCAAGACGCATGATGTCATCTCTCAGGTTGGTGCCCCCTGTCGTAGCCATAACCTTGATGCCACCGAGATGCTTGCTCATGTTGATGCTTATCTGGCTCACCTGCAGAGCCAGCTCACGAGTCGGAACCACCACCACGGCTACAATAGTTCAAAAGAAAGAAAAATCAACATATGCCCTGGATGTGTTCAGCCCACCGTTGGAAAAAAACAACAACGTTAAACTAGACGTTAGCTTGCCGTGTTTGTCCTCGCACAGACCGATGACAGAAAGGCTGTCCACATGTAACTCAAATAATTCCCACTGTGCCAAAGTGTTATCAAACCTTAGCGAAGTGTTTTCACATATGATTAGCAAATTTCCAACTCGTTAAAATTGAAGCAGACACTGAAATACAGTCGAAGCAGTAAAAATGCATTCAAACCTTGAATATAGTCCTTCTTCAGATCAATCCTTTCCAATAGAGGGATGAGGTAGGCTCCACTTTTACCAGTGCCATTTTTAGCTCTGGCCAGAATGTCCCTCCCTGACAAGACAATGGGAATACTCTCCTCCTGCAGAGTGCGAGAGTGGATCATTAACACCCTCCCAAAAAAAAAAAAAAAAAAATTTCATTTTAACTCTTAAACTTTCACATAATCCTGCTTCTCTCACTCTCAACTTTCATCCCAAACTGGCCATTTCTTCCTTCAAACATATTGCTGAGTATTTTTAACCTTTGTTTTGCCATATCCAGGGACTGCCAGCGCTTAGTTCTTCTCCCACAGCTACAAACAAAAACTCTGTAGTGACCTCGGAAGACACTGAATACGACTGTTTCCCCTTGTTATTTCAGGGGGGGCACCCTCTATTTACAAAAGGACCAACCCCATGATAAAATCAAGTTCAATGGATTATCATCATCAACTTCAATTCAAAGCAATTGCCTAGTTGTCAAAAGGTGGTCCACCAGGAACTAGCAAAGCGTACCTTATCGAGTGGCCAGTTAGTGTACATGTGAATAATAAAATCAATTTAGTGCAGTTGGATTTTTACCCATTACGCAACATCCATGTTAAAAGAGATAATAGTACAGATTATTTTCCTGTAGCATGCGCTAGAATACCTGAATAGGGGATGGTTTCTCCCAGCCCATCTCAAAGATACCCATCAGCAGTTCCCTTTTCAGACAGTAATCTTCAAATTCATTCCCCTTGGTTGCAGTCACATCCTGTAAACAGAACCGGATTAAATACAAATGGAAAGAGTAAAAAAAAAATCAATTTATACTTCTATGCCAAGCCTTCATATGTAACCTAAGTGCACAGCCTGTCTGCAGTTGAATTTCATGAACACTAGCGAGTGCTGTTTCACTGTGGACCTATTCACTTGTTTTTTTATTTTTATTCAATGTCGGAGACATCAAAAGTGATCTGCATCTGACAATCTTTGTCGTACAGATGGTTCTATTTCTGCTTTTCTTTAATCAATCGCTCAGTTATTTGGTTCATCTTGGTTTTGCTCCTGGCAGACGCTGCGATATGTCTGACGTCCCTCCAGAAATGCTCTGCTAGTAAACCGACCAATCACAGAGAGTACAGTCTGTGCACCTCCTTGCTCTTGCAAAGAGTTCGAACTTGTTCGAACCAGAAGACCAGAAAATGTTTTTAAAACTCACTGTGGTTTTCACTCTTGTGTCTTTTGGTGGAAGCTGCAGGCACTTCTTCCAGTCATCTCCAAACCTAGAAGACATTTCTCATTGAGCGACTTGATCAACACCAACCAATCACAACGACTGATCCAGTTTACCTGATTCCTCCACTGCTTTGGGGTACGCCGCTTCCTTTCTGAGCCTTTCCAGTCTGCGTCAGGGAGGCAAGTGATGCCGACTGGAGAATCATGGGCTTGGACTGACCATTCTGTTTGGTCACTGAGATAACTGAAGAAGGGATCTCCGTTCTCGCTGTAGCCATGGTGTGATGTTTTCAACAGTGTCGAATAAATCTTGCTACTTTCAGCTCTTCAACGAACTGTTCACTGCTACGCTTGATGCGTTCTTCTGTAAACAGTGTCCCGTACGAACAGACCTCTTAAAAAGAAGAGTGCTGGCCGTAAAATAATTCTTTATAGTAGGCTCTCCCCAAAAAAGGAGAAATTTTATTTATATTAATAAATATTTTCTGAAGCCCAGAGATGGGATACAAAAAACCTAGGAAGCAAGAACTTGTAAAACCCAAGTCTTGCACAAATATTCCAAAAATGTAAATGTTCTAAAAAAAGAAAAGAAAAAAAAATCACTTTTTAGGCAAACGTATCCCTGAACATGTACAAAGTATTCACTTTTCAAACAGCTGGATTCCAAAAATCCGTAAGTACCTTCTGTATTTCTTTTGGTATCAAAACAATATAAAGTATGTACATTCAAAAGCACAAGGCTTCGTCAAAAGTTCTTAATGTGCTCCTAAAATGCTTGTACTCCTCTTGTTAAGTCTCTTGCTCCTATTTAACCTGCTTAGTCTCTACGACCAGTAGAGATCTCAAATCGAGTCAATGCAGGATGGATTTGTAGCCCAAAGTTAAGTTGTCACCAAACGTTTCCACTCTTGACTTAGTGAGGTCGTTTCTCCTCACTTCACCTTCACTGATCCTCAACTCTTCACTGGTGGAAATTCAGGAACACCTTTCAACAAAACAGCTATGTATTAAATCAGTACGAGATTCATCGTGATCATATCAAAAGCACGTGTTCAAGGCAGAAAATATAAGTAGCATAACACATGTCTGATTTAAAAAAAACGTTACGTATGAAACAGCGAGGGAACTGTTTTAAATGTGTTCTCTAGGGAATTTTATTGAGAAGCAAACGTTAATCGAGGGTACTGCAGAGCCTTTAACTGAAATAAGCCAGGATTTAAATCGCGAGAGACATTGACTCAAAGTGAAGCTAACAGAACTAGCAGTAGTGAAGCAAAGAGGTAGCTTATGACCAACTTTTCTCGTTTCAGAATCAACACATTTAGTGTTTCACGGGTTATAAATACAACCAAAATTAACACTAAGCGTATAATGTTGGAATAACGCGAGTAAAGAATATTTGAAGTGCACAAATAAACACACTAGTCCAGCCTGCCAGCGGTACATTGTTACGACAGGTTAGCTTAGCTAACGATAGATGCTAACAAGAGAGTAAAGTCTGCCTTCGCACATTGAAAAGCAAAAATGTCTCAGCGAACTACTTCAATTTCTAAAGAAGTTACCTTCTAATTTTGAAGGATATGAAACTTCGTTAACGTATTAAATTCGTCGAGCGATTGTTGCTTATTTCGTCGTTGCTGTAGCTTTTGTCTCTTCCGTTTAAAGATTTAACATGGCCGAGCAAGTACATCGATCTCAGAGGACGTACAGGCACGAACCGAGCTCAACCAATCACGAGGCAGTGTTTGAATTTGTTGGGCGGGGCCTTTCTAAAACCCACACGCTATTCGTCAGCGTAGCCACTTTTTCTTTTGATAGACAGAAAGCGTTTCAGCAACTTTTGACATATCTCAAAATAATGTTAAATACAATTTTTTATTTCGCCACACAATATTCAAGTTTCAAAGTCTTTTTTTTTCAAGACGATAGGTGATTTTAAGAAAATATACACACATGCACATGTTACAATATTATTGTGTTAAAGCGATATGTTCAGGGACAATAAGTAATTTGTTTTGGCTGAGCGTTTTTTCCCATATAACTGTTGCTGAAAAAAACTTTTTTACTGACACACGACCCCAAATTGATTTGAAATTTTGAGCAACAAATCATCATGTACTGACAATAAAATCAAGAAACAAATTTGTGTACCGGTAAATGGTTTTAAATTATATGAGGAGACAGGTTCATGAAAAGTTTACAAAAATATGTATTTTATTTTTTTTTAAATTAAGCTGCAATTTGCCAATTAATTCATACTGAAACATTTCAAAATAAACATTTACAGGCAACCTTATCCAAAATAAGGCAAATTCACATCAAATAGCTTGTGACAGCAGGGTTTAGTCCTTCATTTACTCTGTTTCAGTTTATTTTCATTCATCTGCTGAACATAAAGCTAATCACACTGGTGTGTACCCTTTGCAATCTTAATCCCACAATATGTACTGCATATTGTGCATATTGAGAGGCTGCACGTTTAGTGGGCTTAGCAAGTCTGCAGACAGAGGCATCTCATTTTGAAAAGAGGCATCTCTTTTCAGGCATCTCTTCCTGAAATTTAATCAAACTCAACAGGCTTTTTCATGTATCTTACAAAATCCTCCTAGGGATTGTATCTGTTCACCTCCAAAGTAAGTCTAATCTTAGGTTCCATGGAATGTAAAATTGCTAAAGTTTTATTCACTTTGGTAAATTATGTGCAGACGTTATAATGCATTGTGCAAAAAACTGCCCACAGGTTGGTGGAACTGGAGGTGCTCGGACCTCTGCTTGCAGCTTTCATTAAGATTAATTTATTTTTTATGGTTAATACCTGGAGCTATTTCGTACCAGGCAATAAATGGATGAAAACATAAACAAGATCACCCCCCCCACTGACAGATAAAAAGTCCATGCACTATAGCTAGCCCATGTCTCACACTGGTGAGTTGTATTTAATTTTTCCGATATTTATCCACCACACCTTGCGGCTTGTGAAATGAATGGCTACATTAAAGCAGTTGAAATAATTTGTTCAAGATCATTGCTCAGAAAAACCAAATAATCTGTTAAGAACCTCTTTCTATCAACTCATCCCTTTCTCTTCACTGTGTACACTCACCGTCGACACATCAGATTGGTCACTGCTGTGACTGGATGGCCGTGATTGGTTTATAACTGCCTGTGAGGAACCATATGTGACCTGCACAGGAAAAGTAGGAACTAAAATGACTGGTGCCTCCCCAAAATATGGTTGTCTTTGTAAGGCAGAAGGATAATAAACAGGAGAAGTGATTAGCGCCCTTCTCTGCATGGAAGACGCCATCTGGTCAAACCCAGGTGGTGACAGATAAGGGAAAGTATGGAGAGGCATCGCGTAGCTTGCCCTGCTGTCCGCGGCTACATTATGGAGTGTCTGAGGCAACATTTGCAGAACAGTCTTCTCACTTCTGTTTAATGGTGACTGACATTCGGTAATGCTCTCCATTGACTGGCTTCGGGGTAAAACTGGAGTCAGAGGAGAAGGAGGTGCACTGCACTGGAAGATGGGAGTCAGGTGGGTGGAGCTGCCAGGGGACAGAGAGCCTGGGAAAGACAGACAGAATGACTCAGAAATTGTTCAGAAACACATTTCTCTTGGAACTCTCTTGGCACGAACCATTGCTGTTCGATCGAGGATTTTCAGGAAAGCTGCGAACGCCTTTCCCTCTCAGCACATCAGACACCTACAGGAACAAATAAATCTTTGTTTAGTTCAGACCGAAGCTGTCGAAATCATAGCTTTGACTGAGAATAGAACCATGTTCACTCTGTTGTGTGCTATTGGTTCAACTTTTAAGGCATTTTAACAAAACACTGATGAATTCTGCAGAAACTTTTATCCAAAGCAACTTACAAAGCAATGAATGAACAGATCTGCAAATGTTTGCTATTCATAATTTTTTACTCTATCCTCTCCATGTCTGCCATTTGTGCACTGCAGATTGTCCACTGAAATTAAATCTAAAAACAAAGAAAACTAACAAAAAAGCAATTTAAACTCAGAAATTTAGATGTTACTGCAGTCACTCCCTGCTGCACTCAGAATTCTGTACAATTTTGAACAAGACGCTCAAATTTAAACAATATTTCAGGTTTGTTGATTGTGAATAAAGTGCTTCTGATTTGTTGGATCACAAGCATCTTTCTTTGAATGCCTCGACGTGATTGGTTGACAGTCTGAATCAAACAAGACACCCTGTTTGCAGACAGGTTAAGGCCCACCCACTGAACATGGTACCCCTCCCACTGGACATGGAGCCTTAGTCATGCGTCGTCTCATTGCTAATACTCCCTAACCCCGGCTCTAATCGTAAGCCTAGCCCTGTTTATAGCATGGTAGTGATGTCACGATTCAGCGTTCAGTTGTTGCAGCTCCACATTCAGTGGGTGGGAAACCATGCTCCTTAAACCAGGTACTGGTATCTTTGGCACCGTGTGCAGGTGCCAAGTGCACTGACGGAACATGAAATCTGCTTCTCCAGTTGGTCAGTAGCAGAAAGCATGGAGTTCTCTTAACTTCCTGGCAGATGGCTCGTTTAACTCGGACCTCATAAAACACAGTGGACCAGCAGTAGTTGGCACGGCACCCCAAACCCTCACTGTCTGTGGCAACTTCCCGTTGTATGTGGGGTCTGTATCTCTTCCTCCAGACTTTCTGACCTCCATTCCAAGGAAATGCTCTGGAAATAACTCCGGAGCACTCAGCACCCGACCTATTTTTTTGTCCCTCGTTTAAGAAATGCGACACAAGGAATGTGACATCTCAAACCCTTGCATACATCTGTGTGGTGGTTCTTGAAGCACTGACTCCAGCTGCAGCCACTCTTTGTGATTGGGTTTTGTTTCACAATCCTCTCCAGAGTGAGGTTGTCCCTGTTGCTTGGACACTTTTTTGTTTGGTGACAAAAACTGGCTTCCTAAGCAATGTTCTAAATGATGTCTCCTGTTTACCTTTTTGTTCTTTGCTACCATGATGGCGGTGTCATTGTGGTTGTTTTTCAAGCTACTGTCAGCACCGTTCTTGAGCAAGACCCGGATGACCTCGATGTGACCTCTGCCACTGGCACTGTGTAATGCCGTGTTCCCACTGTAAGACTGAGCGTTCACATCACAGCCTCGCTGAAAGGGACAGAACGGAGACACATGTACATCTGATCCACTCTGTCATATATTAAAGATATAGAAGCACCTCCTTTCACACCCCCACACGCACCTCGATTAGAAAGATGACCATTTCTAAAGAATGGTTTTCCACAGCATGGACCAATGGAGTCCGGCCGCTCTTGTTGTCCTGTGGTTAAAAAAGAGAGAGAGACAATGAGCCGGGGCCCTGTTTAGGTTGGAAACCACATCTGATCCTGATCACATGACAGGAAACAGACATTGTGCCAAAATCACAGACCCCAGCGTTGATTTCTGCTCCGCTGTCTAGTAAAAGTCTGCTCAGTTTCTTATTGCCATTCTGCACAGCCAGGTGGAGGGGCGCCAGACCTACGATCACACAAAACAAATTAGATTTTTGTTTGAAAAAAAAAAAGATTTTAGTTGAAATAACAAAATTAAACGATGTGAAACTTGTGGAATGAAGAACAGCATTGACAGCATTCTAACACGGTTCCCTTGAATCGTTACTGTAGAAACCCTAGGTGTAGCACCTGTGATCTCACCTGATGGCAGTTTTAAATAAAAATAGGCTGGATTTAAAGGACCACAATACCCTGTAAGTAAACATTCCTGAGATTTACGTACTTTATTTAAAGGGTAAACTGGAAATTGTACGATTTCTGAATATATAATGTTCATTAAATAAAAATCTTGTTAGATGGACACATTCTGATCACAGAGAACCAATGTGCACAATGTGTTGTCAGTGTACTGGGTCAAAGCTACCAGTCTGAGACCAGTACACCTCTTACTGTCTAGTGCATTTACTGCCCCCTAGTGTAATACAGCCCAATGTGTCGTGATCCCCAAAGAATAACGGTTTTATGCTAACGCTAATAGTGAGAATCGTCCTGCAGAAGACCAACAGCGCGTACCCTCATAATTCCTGATCTCCAGGTGTGGAGGAGGATTGTGGGAGTAGTGTCTGAGAATAACGGAGAGGCATTCAGTCCCTCCATGATCACAGCACAAGTGTAGTGCAGTCTGCCCATTCCGATCCAGTGCTCCAGGGTCAGAGCCTGCATCTAACAGCGCTTTCACCATGACCGGCTGACGGGTGATCACAGCTAGGTGCAGTGGGGTCTGAGAAAGAGAGAGAGAGAGGGGGGTTAACGCCAGACTAACATCCAACCAGTAATTAAAAGTCCATTGACAACAAATGATCATCTAGATGGCTTTGTACACAAACTTTAAAATGAATAAAAACTGTAATAATATAATAATAATAAACAATCTGGTTGCTAGGGCCACCATAGCATTCTCTGAAGATGTGATATATATAAACCTGCCAATTTGGTTGCTATGGTGAAATGTTTAGTTGCTAAGGAGGGGGCAGGTATATAATATGATGCCCCTGTGTCATTATGAGTAAAGTAAACCAGCCCCCAGTCTCTCTATTATTTTTCAAAGCTGAGATTAGCTAATTTGGTTGCTATGGTGAACAGTGTGGTTGCTATGGGGGAATATTTCCAATGTCTTTTTCACCGACCAGAGGATAATTACTTTAAAAGAGAAAACCAAGTGAAGGTGAGCAGAAAAAATATGCAAGTCACAAGACACCTCTGAAAACGAGCTAGTTAGCATTCTTGCTAGCGCACATCGTACAGTAATCCATATGATGACTATGTTGCTTAAAGTTTGTATTTTTTCAGGCACAATTTCATTTGGGATAATCCTAAAAGAGTGTAAAATCTGGTTTGATCGCCTCAGAAGAATTTTCCAGTAAAGCACAATAGAAAAAAGTACAGTGGATACAAAAATTTCCAGTTTTTTCACAACCTGATCTTCCCTTCCTAAAAAGAATGTTCCAGTTTCCTTGAACTGTGTTGACTCACTGCATCTCTCGGCTCAGGTTCTGCATGAACATGCTATAAAACATTTTAGTAATGTTGTGGTGTGCTACAAATGTAAACATTGTTGAGTAAACCTCTCTAAAACAGGAAATTGTAAAAGAAAGGACATCACATAAAAAAAAAATTCATGTGCGTTTCTTATTTTATGATTGCAATCAAGCTGCTGCTGATAAAGTTTGAAAGAGACATTGACACGAGTCGTCGGCAGAGATAAAGAGATGAAGGGAAGAGATGGATCAGTGAGGGAAAATCCCCTTCTCTCCCCTGCAGAGTGCCCTTACGTTCACATGTGTGCGCAAACACGGATGAAAAGAATGAAGAAAGAGGGGAATGTTCCAGGAACGATTGAGGGACAAACTCATGACACACGCCTGAGCTGAAAACACTCGAGTGAACTGAAACTAAGTGCTTGGCACCAATGAACGAGCTGAAAGAAAGGAAAAGAAAGAGAAAATGCTCTAAACTTGATATGCAACTCTAAATACTTGAGAAATGAAATGATTCTGAAGAGATCAAGAATGAAAGAATGTTAGATGTTCTTTTTAGATTCCTTTCACAATCACGCAGGTACTTTCTTTTTTAATGAACAGTTTTTGTTCAGGATTAACATTAATCAGGTGAATAACATCTTTCCACGTGGTCTGGACGTCTCCTGCTCCTCGAACCACAATCTGAGCCGATGAATCCTGACATCGTCATCAGGGAAGAACAAAACCATTCAGCTGACCTCGTTCTCTGAGCACTTCCTGTTGCTGACCAATACCTGAGCACCAACAGCAACCTCAACTGTCCCCACGGGCTTGTACAGTAGGCAGGATGGGTGCATCACTTCATCTGCCTCTCTTCTTCCCCTAATGCGGCCCTCACTCTGAAACGGGCTCAATCTGAAGTTTTCATCAGGGTCGTGCAGATATTTTAAATCATTTAAAAATAGTATATTTTATCATGTAACCTCCTAATAAAGTTTTTTTAAACGATAACAAGACAAATGGTGCAGAAAGCTACAACTGGCTCTGTTTTTTTCAAAAAGGCATATCTAATAAAGTCATCAGAAAACATATTAGATCATCTCTGGATGCACTGTATATGTGCAAGACAAGTTTTTACATAATTAAGGATGATATGCATGTTCCCAGAGCGTAGATGAAAGAGAGCGAGAGAGAGCGAGCGCAAAGGGAAAGTCCCTTTTAAAACCCAGCAAACCTCAACACAAGGTATGTTGAGAAACAACCCAGGGTGTGAGGGGAGGGGGTCATGTGACTTCTCGGAATGAGAATAGTTGAGCTCAGATGTATGCAGAAGCTGCTTTTGCACTCATTTAGTAGAAAAATGCAAAGATGCCTGTAAACTATTTTCATGGAGAAGCAAAGCAAACAACAGCAGCTCTTCTCTCGGGATAATGCGCAGCACCCCAAACACACTCACGCCTTTACTCATGAGCACGCTAGATGTCATCGTCGCTGGTGGCTAGGGCAGACAAGTGGGAGGTTGATGTGTTTCAGAAAAGTGAAAAGTGGCACCAGGGACAGGACGAAGCGAGTCATTCTGGTACAATTGGTTTCTAGTAGTGGTAACAGCTGTGGAAACACTTTCCTCAGGACCATCGCAGTCAGCATCCACAACATCTTTCACTGCAATCACCCAAACTATCATTTTCATCCATTACCTCAAAGAGCCAGTGCTCTGGGCAATTGAGCACAGGTTACAGCGAGAAGTTAACCTCAACAATCTGCACGCTTTCTGGTAACTGGCGACAGCATGAGAACTTGCGTCGCTTGTGTTTTTGTGATAAACAGAGCCGTGAAGAGAAACGTAAACACAAACCTAGACATGCAAAGGAAATTATGGATTTTTTGCATGAGCAGGAAGTGATGTCAAGGCTTGAGAAGTGGTAAGAAAAAGTATTTGAACCTTTTAGAACGTCATCGTTTTCTAAATAAGACTGAGATCGGAAATGTAAGTCAACAAATGCAACATGTCTATAAATAAAAACACAAAGAACAACAACACGAATCATAGTGCTTGTGGAAAAAGTACGGGAATTCTTGAGTTAATGACGTCCAGAAAGCTGAAGTCAGGTTGGAATCTAAGATGGATATGTTTGGTGGTGTGGACTACAGCAAATCACTATGAAAACATCATCCCAACTGTAAAGTATGATGGAGGAAACATCATGATTTGGGCCCATGAATAATTGAGGTGAGAATTAATTTTCAATTAAAATTATGAAGAAAATGCTATGAAGAAAAAAAAGGCAGACATCATATTTAGCTTAAAAATGTTAGTGTTTGTGACATCACGATTGAATGTTCAGTGGGCAGGATCTTCATCAAAATGCAAAAACAGAATTGAAATTCATTAAATGACCACTAGAGGTTGGTTCCAAACAGGAGCTGATCCCATAAACACCCATGTTAAAGTGGGAATAGCAGAAAAACAATCAATTGTTTCTATAGCAAAAGGACAAGTTTTTTTTTTTTAAGTTTTGAATAAAAGTTGTGCATAATTAAGGGTGTGGCTACTTGCCTGACAGTCATAGCCAAGTGCTGAGCAGACCGTCACAGTTATGCTACATTTGAGCTCATTTTCGACCCACTACATTAGCCCCCATTAAGAAAAAGGCTGACCCCACCCACCATTATTTCAAAAAACAGACTCCACGTCTAGGATAATGTAAGCGCTTGTGACCTTTTACCTGTCGAAGGTTATTGAAAATGTCCAAATCTTTCTGTTCCCGCAGAAATATTTCAATGAGCCAAACAACCAGCTGCCAGTTCTCCTTGACCACAGCAATGTGAAGAGGTCTGCAAATACAAATAAAAAAGATGCGTTAATCAGCCGCAAAAACAGCATCAGCATCATTTTTTACTGCAACAAGATCCGTTCTGAGTAAGGTTCGCGGACCCAGCCGTCATTTTCTGCAGCTCGGTTCATCTTCAATCAGTTCACAGATATTGATCAGTGTGTGCAAGTCAAAGATTGGGAACAGGAAGAAACACAGTGTGTGAAAAAGGCAGGGACTCTTCATGAAATGTTTTATGATTCTTTCTAAATCTGCTTCCAGTAACCGCTACTTTGGTTTGAAGTCACTTCCTGCCCTCAGGGACAATGGCACCGTTCTTTCTGCTTTGAAAACCAATTATCATTATATTTACAGTTGCATTAGGGGCTTTCTGTGCTTTGCAGACACCGTGAAGAAATTCCCACGAAACCCTGAAAAAAATACACAAAAGAACCTTGAACTCGCTGTGTTTTCTTTGAGGAATGCAACATTTTTACTTTGTAAAATGCAAAGCAATATGCTGACCAATAAAAAACAGTCAAAAGTTTGGTTGCACCGTGTTTCATAGTTCCTGGCAGTGGTACGCAAACGTTTGGGCAGCCTGTAAATTTTCTTTATTAATTACTGATTGTCTGGATAGGAAATGTAATCAAAAACATATTTTTCTCTCGGCGCGGTAGGTCTGAGAGTGGGGAAACATGATCTTCGGAAGATCTCTCGGCTCTGATTGGACGAGATTTAACATTTGGTAAAATAATAAAAAATAATAAAGAGAGTGCTTCTCCAGGGCAGTAAATCATTTTAGTGATGTCACCACTTCTTCTAACCTGACTTGGTCAGTTACTCTCAAAACCATGAATTAGCTTTCTGTAAAAATGATTAAGACCAAAAGAGGAAGGGTATGTCCTCAAAGCGAAGATGTGCCGGCCTGACAGCGACAGGCTGTGACCCGCTTTAGTAAAATCACAGTTTCTCTGTGAGCGTGCTCTGATAAGAAAGCAGAAGAGGTTAATAGCAGCTTCATTCTTTCTTCATTTGTCTTCTTTCCAGTAAGTGAGCTCAGCATCAGTGTTCTCGGGCTCTTTCAGTTCTCCTGTCAGTCCAGCGCTTCTAAGAAGACCGTTTGGCTAATGTTTATCAGAATTAGCGACTAATACGAGTACACAGTATAGTATTGAACCCTCTGGGATTACGTGGTGTTCAGCACGAATCGATCAGAAAATGGGCAACGATAGAAAAAACAAAGTTTGATGAAAAGGATACCAACAACATGATAAAGATTGAAGCAGGAAAGGGTTACAGAAGAAGCGAATGTTCGAGTGTCCACGGTAAGAGACAGACGGAGAGTGTTCAGCTCTGATGATGCTCTCCATGGGCGGGGTCGTCCTGTGAAGATGACGGCAATCCACCAGATACTCTGCCTGACCCTCCCAAGGATTAGAGCCATACACAGATGCCTGGTGACTCTGGACAGCTCTGGTTAGATCATGAAGCAGTAGGTTCAGCTTTGAGCGCACTAATGTTCTGTTGAAGAACCATGGCTTTAACATTCACTGCATAGACAACGTCATTGGTTGATTAGATGGGTTTAAAAAGCACAAATTGCGGTTCAAGTAGTTCCAACCGGCTCAAAATGTTCTAGTCTTAAAAAATGCAGTTTTTATTCATCAGTACCACACATCTGCCAGTATCTGAGGTTCACTTCCATCGCTGTCACTTTCACTGAGTTTCTTTCTATTTTCTACAGATGAAACTCTTGGTTCCTGGAAGTGACTGAGCGTGAGTTCGACCACAAGCCAAGATAAAGCTCGGGCTAAGTTTGACGTATGAACCCGAGGAGATGAAGGGCTTGACGGCGGTGCGGTGGAGCATGTGTGGCATCCTGCACAGCCCAGAAACACAAACCTCGAACATCCCCTTAAGAACGCAGACCTGCTTCTCTGACAAACACCTGCACAGATTGCAACGAGATGTAAACATCTGCAGTCCAGATGAAACCACCGGTGTAACGCCGTCACAGCGACAAAGATAGCGGAGAATGCCAGTTACCTGCTCTAGAGCTGAGCATAGCTTTCATGTAGAGTACAACCAAGAAATCCACCAAAGAGAAAAAGATCTTTTCCATTTTCTTCCATATTTTGGTGAGGGGGTAGAGCAGCAGTGTCACTCGCCCTGGAGAAGTTCTGCTAGCTCTATTCCCAGGACAAGATAGACACTCCTCCCGGCAGGAAATCTCTCTAAAGGAAAGCATCCCAGAGGCGTGCGAGACTGATGCACGAGAGCTGCACCGTAACTTTGTTTCCTCTCAAAAGAGATATATTTATATATATTTGAATGGGCAAACATCAAAATCAGCAGGGTCTCAAAGAGAAAGGACCAGTATGAGAGCTTTGCTTCAAAGTTTACCCCTGCTCAAACATTATTTCCTCCTCACTGTTAAACATTCGCTCTGTTCGGACACAGTAAAGGATCACGCGGTGGCATTTTGATAATAAAATTCCAGAGGAGCTGGAACCTTTTTAGGACAGCTTGCCTGGTTCCATGCTCACCAAATATCCCTTGTGTCACCAGGCTGGTTAACGTTATGGTGAACTTGTGAACTCACCCAATGCAGAGATTGTGGGTTCAATCCTTGCAACGAAAGTGTGGTTTGAATAAAAGTGCCTTTATGTAAACGAAAAGGTTTGGAGCAGCTCATCAAGACCAGCTTATCTTCAGCTCATTATCACCTCCTTGATGTGGCATATAATACATGAAACATCAGGAGCAGGTCTTTTCTTCCACATTAAACACGATGCATCCTCTGCCAGACAATACATGCAGCACACAATCTGCTCAACAACTTGAGGTCGATTTGAATACAAAGAAATTGAAGAGTGAACCGATATCTCTGAGCTCTAAAGTGCACAGAACAAAGATGCCTCAGATGAGTGCTGACCGACTGCTTTGTGCTTCTTGCAAGATTACAAAAGAGCAGGAAGAGGGAAAAGGTTTGTGTGAGCAGAAACTGTACAGGGAAGAGTTTACAGAAAAGATTGATCGCTGAAGAGAGAGAGAGAGAGAGAGAGAGAGTGACTGACAGGCAACAGAGAAAAAGCGGTAAAGGAGGAAGTGAAGAGCGGATGTTTGGGTTTTTGAGCCCATTCATTTTCAGCACACAAAAAGAGAGAGAGAGAGACACCTGAAAGAAGCCGCAGTCACAAAACAGATTCACACTCACACCAGGCTTTCCCGAAAATGAGGGTCTGCGAAGCGCTGAGAAGAAAACAAGGTGCATGAGACCTGGCGTGATGACGTAAGAGCAGCGAGTGTGTGAGTGCATCTGAAGTTTACAGATGAAGCTCTCGAAAATACAAGACGAAATTCTGCAGAAGTGCATCAATCTATTCAAACAAGGTTTTCTGACAAGGTTCGAAAGAAGCTGTCCTCCTGCTTTCAGCCCTTTCCACACTTCGACGACTAGGATTCTACCACTTCCCTTTTTTATTCACACCAATTATGCTGTTGCTTTAGGCTCATCTCCTGTAGGTACTACTTTAGCTCAAGTAAACTAGTTTCTTAATTCCTCGTCATTAATTCATCCACACAACGGACAACAATTGATCTACAATCACTGAAATCAGGAGTTCCGTGTGATTGACGGCTGCACTGGACTGAGCGGACTGACCGCTGGGATTCCGTTGTGAGATCATTTCGGCCGCCAACAATCAAATTCAGAGAAATCGTTTTCAAATGAAAGTTTGTCATTTCAAAATAAGTCGTTTGTGAGCGGGAGATGGAGGCGGAGCTCTGAAACCATGACCCCACCCTCTTTATCAGGAAGTCTCATGTGCACATGTGCGCCCTCTCTCTGTCTGTCATGGCTGTGCTCTAATCATGCCTCAAACATCCAATGGCAGGGGGCGGAGTCACGCCATGCATCTTTTTTGAGTCTTCACAAAAAAACCTGGTCAAGGGCACAAAATACACCCAAGGACCACCTGAAGCTGCCAGGCGTCCCCATGAGCAGCAGCAGCAGCAGCCCCAGAGCATGAAACCAGCTGCTCTCGACCCCTCTTACTCATACCTATACCCTCTCTCTCTCTCTAACACTCTTTCATGGATCTTGCGTTCGGAGTGGGTTAGATTGGATCAGTTCGAGGGTTGTGTGGTTTTGCCCATTTAAATATTTTATTGACTCAACAAGAGTCAGAGGCACACATCCAGGAAAATACAGAATTTCCAATTAAAGATCAGCCAGCCATTAAAGATTTCTTCAATAGAATACTCTAAACAAATGAATATTTCCGGTCTGTTGTGCTTTTCTGGCAGATGAAGCTGTTGATCTGATGTCGATATGGAGCTTGTGATACTGGGTGTTGTAAACGAGGTTTCTAATGTCACTTTGAGTAACATAAACCAACCCCTGTGTCTCTGTGACTAACAAACATTAGGAAATTGTAATAAACATCTTGGTTGCTACGGAGCTGCCAGTGATTTATAAAATATAAGTTACTATGATTAACATAAACAATCCCACATTTCTCTTTGATGTTCATCTTTAAGAAATGTTCGTTTCATTTACCATAGCAACCACATTGACCTATCTCTATCTCAGCTTAGGAAAATAATAGAGACATGCAGGTTGGTTAATTTTACTAATATTGACACAGGGGACATAATGTAACGACTTCTCCATAGCAACAAAATGTTTTATCCTAGCAACCTATACCTAAGCTCCAGAAAATGCTGGGGACACGGGACTTGGTGAATGGGTAAAGTTTATAGCGTTTGTTGTTAACAAAGGGGCCCTTTTTTTAGAACTGCATTTCCAAACCAACATCAAAGTGTGAGCGCAAACTTTCGCCATCAGTTTAAAGTTATAGTTGTTTAAATTAGCATCGTGCTGCTTTCCTGCTGCTATCGTGATGACATATGCTATTCTTTACGTAAACAAAATATCAGCAATTGGTTCACGGCAGAGTTCAGCTCTCGGACACACAGCTATAATAATGGTCGCTGAAGTGTGCCCTCTACTGGCAAAATATCGCATGGTGCAAAATACCGATATCCACTGTTCACATACATTGATTACCATTTTCAGCACATGCTCAGTCCATGTAACTGTTGTGATGTCACATAATGATGTCATCATCAGGCGTGTCTACATTTAGAGGTGAATAATTTCAATCCCACCCCTCACCACTTCATTTAGGAGTCAAAGGGTAGGGGTGGAGGGTGGTGTAGAGGTAATGAAATTGGTTTAAAATTCAAAAGTAACACAGTAAATACGACTTAATCTCTTAAAATATTATTTTGGTTTGTGTGACACAAAGCAATGCTAGGAATCGGTTAGCGCTAGGGAAAGCTACTCACGTATCTCCATCTTCATCCTGGCTCGTGGCTGCTTCAATATGTGCGAGAAGGCGGTCTGTGCTCTCTTGCAGTGAAGAGGATGGAGCTGCTACATAAATAGCTTTCTGTGGACTGGGACACCGCTGGGGCCACTGGATGTACGGATAATTATGAGCTACAACAGAGAAAAAGATACGCAGCTCGAATCAGATGTGGTGGAGATCCTTTGACAATCAATGTGAACATTTGGTTTGGGATGGAAGCAGCTCATGTTTCCTCAGGCAAGTCAACTGTATATAGAGCTGAACTGACGTGACATTATTACGTTTAAATGAGTAATTTAGAAGAATAATTTCATGCATTTATTTACCTGTTCATTTGAGAGAAGTGTAATATATTTTAATAAACTGTTTAAACAGAGGGTTCTTCAATCTCTCGTTTGCATTCTTGACATTAAGTGTTTGGTTTTGGATTATATTTTGATTGAGAACAATGAGGCTGCAGTCGTATACACTAAACCAAGTCATGAAATGAAACAGAAACAGCTGTGCAGGAGGATTAAACCTGTTTAGGGAACAGCTAGACTCTGCTATCACGGTGAGGTTGAGAAAGACAAGTTCTGGACTTGAGCTCAAGGTAGTTATTCTGCATCAACAGGTTCTCTCCTAAACAAGGTTTTCAAGGCAGACTGGGGTTTGGGGATGTGCTCATCAAGCTCTTTTGAAACTAAACTCTTAGTTGTCCACCAAACACAAAATCATCTACATGTTGAGTTATATATTTCCTATTTCAACAATGTACCAAACCCCCTGCTGCGGATGAGCTCGCGCGCGCGGTTTCACACCGCCCTGAGCGCGCGTCTGGACTGGCCGTGACTGCGCAATCCTTGAACGGACACTCACACTTTCATTTTGACTCGGCCTGGTTTTCAAGTTTGCGCTTAAAACATGAAGTGAATGTTCACCGAAAATAAATATCGACTTACGTGCTGCGCAAAACCGACCCGGAGCCATCGGTGCATCTCTGTCCGTCCGAGCGCCGTCGGTCGAGGATTGTTGGTTTTGTCTTTGGGGAACATTTCTTGGAACGCCTGGATCAGGATCCACAGGAAAGGGACGCTTCCTGATCGGAAGCTTGGAAAAGGAGGGTTTCTTTCCTCCAGCGTCTGTCTCACTGTTGCACTTCAGGCGCGGGGTTACAGTCCTGTACCCCTCTTGAGTTTGGGTCACCGATCTCTCCAAAGATCCACTGAGAGAACTCCCGTGTCCACCCTTGCACCTTTGCTCCACTGTCACCTGGCTCCCTGCAGAGGGTCCCTGCTCTCCATCCTGAGAGCAACCCCCACGCTCTCTGATTCTGTTGGAGAGGTCCAGTGGCACCACAGACCGAGGAACGCGGTTACCGTCGCTCATGGTCATTGTCCTCGTTTAGTCTAAAGGTCTGAGGCGACGCGTAAAACCATCATCCCAGTGTGACGCGATCGATTCCAGGATCAATATCACCTTGCTGTGAGAATCAAACATAACCAACATGTGTTCATTAATGAAACAGCAAACAAACTTTCATTTCAGACCTGAATCAACACCAGAAATACGCAGATCTGGTTTTGAATGAATATTATTCTGACTGATCACGCGCCGCACTCATGAGCGCTGCCCCGAGTTGCTGTCGCTATAAAACAACTTTTATTCTGACCCTCCCTCTCTATCATTCTAATTAGGAAGTGGGAGGGTAAAGTGAGTGAACTGTGGGGATTTCCCTTAGAAACGATTCATGAGGGAGTCGACTCATTCGAATCATTTCAGTCCCGTCAGCTTCACGTTAGAAGCTCGCTTCAGCGGAGGCTGATGTAGGGGGGCGGGGGGGGGGTAGGTTTATTTAAACACATTTATTCACATTTAGCATGACTTTTTACAAAGCAAGTTTGCTCGCTGAAAATAACTTGTTTAAAAGCATCATACCAATCTGAGTCCTTCCTGGGTCTCATTCTGGTGTTTTAAAAAACGAGACGATAAAAGCTGAATGAAGCGTTAGCTTCCCCCTCCTAAAGTTATCCAAGTCTGCTTTTCATACGGCATGTTTCTTGGCATGATGCTGTCCAAGCTCCTTTACACCAAGTTTCTCCTGATACTCCCTTCTCTTAAATGTAAGTGCCTTAACTGAACTTTTTCTTCACTTCCATAATTTATCACACGCACATCTGCCTCTAACCTCTGGGCTCTCCCAATGTCTGTTGCAGGGGCGTGACACAGATGTCTCTACTCTAGTAAGATGTTGTGTAGTCATCAGAAGAGTAGTTTCTCCGTGAACAAACTGGTTATTTCATGCATTTGCAAAACATCTCATCAAAACACGACCGAACAACATCCCCATTAGTCGTTTAAATCCCTTCCTCAAAAGTGCTTTCGTGTGAACGTGCCTTGATTTACAGGTTTTGCTTTTCTTTTTGTGACGTTCATTCACCCTAGTGGCGCCCGCTGGTGTAGTTTCTCTGATGGGGATCTCCCTCAGCTGCTGTCAGGAAACCTGCCCGGGCCCAGCGAACTTCCTGTATTTGAACACATTCACATCCTGGTCATTAGTGACTGTTTGAGCGGATCGAACATTATCCTTCTTAAAATGAAGATTCGATTCTGACTCAATGAACTGATGCCATATTAAACTATTTAAGCATTTTATCCACTTTCTGAAAATATATAGCATTGAACCGCAACCTAAAGAGAATCTCCCGAGAGTGAACCAGATCTGTCCTGAAGCACAGCTTGAGATGGTCCTGCTGGATTTTCCACTAGAACTTGCCACATTTCAGATGTTTCTTTGTGTTGGACATCGGTTTAGTCGGATGAGACCGGAGGCTACTACATTTGGCTTTCAGTGTTTAAAGAGCTCAGATGTACCTTGAGAGAGGAGTAATAAAAAGTTCTAGATGAAATGTGAAAATAAGAAATACTTTTCCACAGGAGTAGTGCGCTAGGTGAAAATAAAGGGGCACTCCAACTAAAAAAAAAAAGCCTTCACCGTCACAACCTTTACATTCATCACAACACAACGCAGCTCACAGCACAGGGAACGGATGAAGGAGACAAACCCACCCAGGATCTTTTAATCCATCAGAAGAATGACTTATTTTTCCCTATTCCACCTTTTGTGACCTTTCCATGGAGGCGGAGTTCATGTTATTGGTGTTCCTGGAGCAATGCTGAAAACAAAAGCACTTCCCCATGATGATGACCCATGCTATCAAAGATTCTGCCAAGACTCGTGGGTGGGATCCAAAGGTTTGTGACATCATTAATCTGAGAGATTTAACTCGATAAGGAGACTTCACGTGTCTGAGGTCCTCTTTAAAAGCAACAATCCGTCCATTCATTCACTGCTTCTGGTTCTGCTGGGGGTCTGTACAGGTTACCAGTTCATTCATTCACACGTTCACTACACGGCGGAATGAATATGAAAGTAATCCATTGATTTGGCGGTGGACAGTTTGGAGAATTCTTAATATCTGGAGAGCATGGGAACAACAGGCGGACTCCTCTCTCGAAGGCCAGTGGCTGACCACACTACCACCTTTTTCTAAAAAGTCACTTAAAAAACCTTGTCTGTGAGGATTAATCAAAGTCACTTTGAACAGGCTGTAAATTCTCTTGAGAGTTATAACCTGCTAGATTTAGTTCCTCCTCACTCTGGGGGTTTGGAGTTACCTGGGCCAGTTTGGGACTTTCCTTCACCATCAGGGGTGATGGAACGGCAAACAGACAAACCAGAGCTGCTTAAAGTACCTAAAAACCCATGAAGAGACTCAAGGTCTGAACTTGTCCGTTGGTGAAATCTAATATTCTCCAAAGCGGAAAAAGTGCCTGCAAAGATCTCAGGGGTCTGAAGAGCACAACGCAGCTTCGGACTCCAGATCATTGAGCGAGCGCACGCATGAGAGCCAGATTCAGCTAAACACACTTCACAATATAAAGGAGGAACGAGAGAAAGAAATATCGATAGCGAGGGGGGTGTGGGGAAATCTCAGCAAGGAGAGTCCAGGTCTCCACGTCACTCCATGTGAGGGTCTCTGTGGCACACGTCTCCTGTTCTTCTGCAGGCTGAAGTTACAATTCTTGATAGTATGAAGTTATTACATCTTTTTATAAATGTTTCAAAAACTGATTACACTCTACTCTCCCAAACAACTCAAAACCCCTGCAAAACACAGACTCTCACCACGAACCTTTTCCCAAAGATGACCATTGACACCTGCACAAGGAGGGTAAGACACAAAAGGTCATTACAAAAGAGGCTGCTGTTTGGGGTTCTGTGTCCACATCGAAGCGTGTGGAGATGACTGACACACGTTCTCATTATCGAATATTCCAAAGTCACAGACGGAAAGGGAACACACTCTAGTTCCACGATAAATAAATAAAAAACTTCAATTTTCAATGCTATTTTTTTTTGCCAGAAACTAGCATTTTTTTTATAATGCCAAGATATATTGCTTTTTATGTAAACCGTTCTCAGAAAGTTGCCTACAAGTTTGTGACTCGAACCCTGGACATCCCACGCCCACCACCCGTTATATCTCCAGAACTGTTTTAGTTTCAGTTTTGGTTTGAAGTGTTTCCTGAACTCATCGTGTTTTCACCCTTTCACGGTTTAATGCAGTCAAGCAGCGCCCTCCTCTGGCCACTAAACTCCTCACAAAAGAAAGAAAGACAGAAGAAAAGATTGATTGTGATTTATGAATTCAACACAGTAGATTATTTCGTGCCCCCCCCCCCAGATGAGCCGGAGGAGGGCCACCATTTAAAATTTCAAGAAACATTTGCAGGGAAATTATTAATTCATTCTAATAAGTGACCAGCATTTTATATTTTAATGACGTTTTAAATCAAACCTGAACATTTCTCAGAGAGTTAACTGTGTTATATCCCCGTGTATAATAAATCACCGCTAGGGGTCGCGCTCCAAAAAAACATCTGCAAAGTAACAAAACACAATTTCAGGCATGAGTTTTATTGTTCTATCTTCATTTAGTTTGAACTGTTTGATTACCAAATTAAATTCTAATAAAAAAATACAAATGAAGATTATTTCAGATTGAAACGATGCTTTACTCACACATCCACTTAATAATTAAATAAAAGTGAACACAACACCTGTCAGTATAAAATAAAATAATTCTTAAACGAATACAAATGTCCTAAAATAAAATCTACTGAACATCAACAACTACAAAAATCTTTATTGTTCATTGATATGGTTTTGTCAAGTATATAATTTAAAAACCATAGCAACCCCCCCCCCCTCCCTCTATTTCCATCTCTCTCTGTCTCTCTCTCTCTCTCTCTCTCTCTCTCAAAGAGAACAAACCTGTTTGTCTGCTTCTAGGCACCCGGAAACAGAGAGAGAAAAGGGAGAATTGAGTTCCTGTCCTTACCCAGGGTGAGTGTTTTTACAAACTTGAGGAGGCAAGAAAACATTGTGAAAAAGAGGTGAAGGGAGAGAGAGGAAGAGAGAGAGGGAGAGCAATAAAGATCTCCTTGAGCAGAGGAACCAGGAGCCTGGGAGATCCTAGAGGACAGCATTTCAAGTTCAGGTAGTTTCAGGCTTTGTCTCATTTTAAGCTGTTAAATTTTACTCAGACGTCTGACCTTTTCACATGTTATTGACTCTTGGATTTTTGGCGAGGTTGTGTGGATAAGAAACTGAAGTTTAATACCTCGATGATGTGCTTCATGATCTTCACATGAACAGGACATCTTAACCTGGATTGCTGTGGTGCTAAGATCAACGCTTTTGTCAATTCATCATAATGATCAGGTTTCCAGAGGAGGATTTTCATCAGTTGTGAAGTTAATGTGGAAAACTTCACTGGAGGACATCGGTTCATTCATGGATTTGAAAGGACTCCTGAAGTTGAACTTTCTGAAACAAATCCGTGATTTCCACACCGCTTTCACCACTTGATTCAGACACATGTCTGATCCCTAACAGAGCTCTCCACGAGGGCTAATGATGGCCACACCTAGAAGTTCAGGACCTGCAAGCCGTAATGAGGCTCTCTCCTCTTCTCAGTCCCAGTCTCCATCCAGCGCAGAACGTAAACTTCTCGAGAAGGTTCTCAAGAGACTGGACAAGCTGCATAAGCTGAGCACAGACCCCAGGTTAGCTCTGAAGAACAGCCCGCCGTACCTCCCTGAGCTGGTCTCAGAGACAGCCACACACCTGACTGAGGTCTGGGCACCGTACAGAGGCTCCACGTGCCCCATCCCTCGAGGAGACGAGGCAGAGTACCTGAGGATCCACATTCGACATCTGCTGGACAAGACAGAGAGAGCGCTGCTGCTGTTCAAGGATGGGAAGGACAAAATGTTTGTGGGGACGTCGAGCCACAGGTTAGTCTTTCTCTGCTGGAAAACATCTAAGTACAGGAGGAAATCTCAAAGAAAATAAAATGTCGCCGAATTTATTCTCAACACCTTTTAGTGATGAGAGGATACGAGGCTAGTTTACTGCAAAGGTAATAAAGCAAGAAATCACGGTTACATGAATTCACAAGCTTTGCTCACTGCTCCATCCTCTGCTGCTGCACCTATAGCTGAAATTATTTTGGGAAGTTTCACCAATCTTTGCAGTGCTTAGGGTCATTGTCCTGCTGAAAGATGAACAAAGAGCCCGAGGATGCACTTGAGCTCAGATTGATTACAAAGGGATTTTCATTTGAATCTAACAAATGCACACAAATCATGTTGTTATGAAGATCTGTGTGAGACGTATATTGCAGATATGTGTGATATATATATAGAATATAATATATATATATAATATATTCCAGGTTTACTGTCTGCTCAGGGAAGACAATGGCTTGATAAAACTAATAGAAGGTAAACATGGTTTAGTACAAAACAATAATAAAAACCAGGAGTTTTCAAGTTTACAGACGCTGCTACGAGACGCTTGAAGAAGTTTGTGTTCTGCTGCGAATACTAATGAGCCGTGTGTTTATGCACATTATCATGGAAATGAAGGAAAGTTCCCTCCAGCAGTGAAGGCCAGAACAGTGAGCATCATGAAACGGAGCGGATTGACTTTTAAACAAAGCAGGAACAACAGCAATGGTGTTAAAAATCAGTTTCTGTCTGTGATGTAAAACAAGAACTATTTACTTTTTATTTGACATTTAATAAGAGTCCTCTACATTTAAAGAGGCACTCCAAATGTTTGGAGATCTCCTCCAACAGAGAGTGCCATTCATCTAAATGATGTGACGGATGGAAAGAACACAGTGTGATTCAAAGCAGTCGAGGGGATGGTGAGGATTGAGGGCAGAATTGCCCAAATCAAACTTAAACGTCGATTTTTTAAATCCCCAAATTGTGAGAAAGAGAATAGAATCAGCACACGACCAACGAAGAGATTTATAAGTGCTTTATAACAGAATAGTTAATGTAAACGTTAATTTTACAACGACGATTACAAAACACATTCAAACATATGAATGAAATCACACTGAAGCTGAACTGCAGAAGTTGAGTGAGTGCATATACAGAATATTAATGTTTAAACAAATGTTTTTTAAAAAGTAACACACTGGCTTGTGTGAAAGATGTATTTGTAGAGATTTCCCGCTAGTAACTAGCTGTGATTAGGAGCCTCTCCTAAAGTAATCATCAAAAAATATAACTGAGGCTACAGAAACATGAAGAGATCTCGAGCAGAAGCGTCACTTGTCAGGATTTTGGCCATGTGCAGTTTTTGTAACAGACCTGTGGTGCAGAGGATGCTATTGTTACCATAGAAACCTCTCTGATCATGGAAATTTCTGTTACCCAACCGCACGCACTCAGGACAGGATGTGTCATAATACAACTTCCTGTCGGTAGTACCTGAACAGTACTTGCGTGTATGGTGTGTGTACGCGCCACGATCAGTTCCCACAATCACAAACATCATCTACTGCTGCTTTATATCTACTTTATTTCTTCAGAAAAGTGTCTTTGTTTTGATTATTGCTCTGTGACCCAATATGAATATTTTAAGTAAACTGAGATGTGATCTGTTTCCAGGAGAAATCTGACAAAGCTGTCGCTCCTCTTCAGCCACATGCTGAATGAACTACGAATGATGTTTCCAGGGGGACTATTTCAGGGGAACACCTACAGGGTCACCAAGACAGAGGCCAAAGAATTCTGGAGGAAAGCGTTTGGACACAGGTGTGTGGAAGAAAGTTTAGAGTTAATAGCAAAATGCACTCTGTGATGGAATTACGTAATTCCTGCAATCGCCCACGACACCCTCCATCATCTCCATCATCATGTAAACGAGTTCTATAACAGGAAATATTAAATACCCGTTGAGGATTTTTAAAAACTCGCTCCATATTTGGGTGAAGCCATGTTTGAAGCTATCAGAAATTACATTTAAAGAATGTGTGGCCAGCCGCATGAAGCAAAAGCACTGCAATCGCCCCCCAGTGGAAGACTGCAGAAATATTTTTATAACTCCGCCCCCAAATAAAAAACTCTATGGAATCAAGCCAAAGTTTACAATTTATTTCCTCATAAATTACATTATTCACAAATATTTTTAATGACTTTAGATAACCTATAGAGCAGACAAACTTTTTTTATTTATCCCAGAAAGAACTAGGCGTGGCCATGGGATTGCCAGTTGTGATTGACAGCTGAACCGAACTCCGCTGATTGAGCGCTATCATCATCATTTACGCTCAGAGTAAATCCCAACTTTAAGGTTCTGTTCTGTGGCTTTCAGGTGCATTGTGCAGTGGAATGTTTTTAAGCAGCACTTGAAGAGGGTTCATTACTTCGAGGAGGGAATGGAAGCCATGGCTTTGAAGTCCACCGTCGATCTGACTTGCAACGATCACATATCCATCTTTGAGTTTGACATCTTCACCAGGCTGTTTCAGGTGAATAAACTGCATTTAAGAAAATCTGGCAAATTACATTTGGTTTTCAATTATTTCTACAATTGTAGTCTTGAGCTGAATTTTGTTGCTTTTCATGGACGTCTCTTTATACGACTATCTGCAGATGTCTCTCTGATGCTCGTTTTTGCAGAATGAAAAAGTGACGAGACAAAAACCTCAGAGATTATTTGCTAGGAAATACAAACAATAACAAAATAACAATAATTTAAATAAATTATTCCGATCTAAAGGAGTTCAGTTATACATCTACATCCCATACAAGGACAAAAATGTTAAATAGGTTTAATGTTTCTAGATTGATCTTCCTGTTCCTATTTATATGCATTTTAACATAGTTTCATCATCACATCTGAGTAATTTCATACGTTCTGCTTAAAATCCCTTTCAGCCATGGACAACACTGATCAGGAACTGGAACCAGTTGGCGGTAACTCACCCGGGATACATGGCATTTCTCACCTACGACCAGGTCAGGGTTCGACTGGAGCATTACAGGCATCGCCCCGGGAGGTGAGCACTCCGATAAAGCCTTGCCCTGCAGCTCTGCAACAATCATATTTATTGAATGATGGATTAATCCAAACCCTACTGCCATTCTCTCTGCACCCACAGCTACATCTTTCGTCTCAGTTGCACTCAAATGGGTCAGTGGGCGATTGGTCATGTGACCAGTGACGGAAGTATCGTGCAAACCATTCCCCAGAATATCCCTCTCTTCCAGGCCCTCATACAAGGTTTCAGGGAGGGCTGGTGAGCTCACACTCTAACCTTCATCCCCAGCATTCTCTGATTTTAACATGACACTAAATCCTGATCTGGGAATCTGCAGCTACTTGTATCCTGATGGACGAGATGTGAACCCGGACCTCAGTCTCTGCAGTCCCGTTAACAAGGGGACAGTTAAAGTCACGGAGGTGAAGGAAAAGTCTTCATTTACACAGCGTTCAAGCTCTTTTACTCCCCGACCAAACCAATCCTTTTCGTTGCGTTCAGGAGCAATACGAGTTATACTGTGAGATCGGCAGCACGTTCCAACTCTGCAAAATCTGCACAGAACGAGACAAGGACACCCGCATTCAGCCGTGTGGCCATCTACTGTGTCATCCCTGTCTCACTGGTTGGCAGGTAATGGACAAACGTTTCAAACCCTTTCAGCTCACATCTACCCTGTGGTCACACCCGCTAGAAATCACAGCTACGTTATGTCCATTTTTTCGGCCCCATTCACACAGAGCTGTGCCTTTCCAAATTATCACCAATCACCTGAATCAAATTCAGCCGAAAAAACATGTCAAAGATGGAAATTGGATAAATTCATGCAACTTTGTCAAATATTGATAAGAGAATGCAAAACCTCAGATTTCCTGGAGTCATTGTGGAGGACTAACTTTAAAAATGTGGAAGAACTGCGGCACAGTGAAGACTCTCCAGAAGAACCTCTTCTTTAATATATAGAACGAGGGTTCGCTGAGATTCGTAACTGTGACCTCAGTTTTGCTCTGACTTCCTGTCTATGCTCGAGTTGACTGAAGAGAGTGTGTGTGTGTGTGTGTGTGTGTGTGCGTGTGTGTGCGCGTGTGTGTGTGTGCGTGTGTGTGTGTGTGTGCGTGTGTGTGTGTGTGTGTGTTTTCCACTCATGGCAAGTTTCTTTTGTTACACACAGAGATAACATTTACCTCCAACATCGAGAAGATGTAGATGCCAGTAACACAGTCAAAGTCTGCAAGGAGATCGCTGCAATAAAAAATAGATGTTTATCGTTTTCATCATAAGAACTATGAGCTTTAGAAGAGTTGTTTGATCTGCAGAAATCAGACGGACACACGTGCCCCTACTGCAGATGTGACATCAGAGGCACAGAGTCCATCCTCATCGAACCTTACCTGCCGAACAGCAGAGCTGAAGGAAACGAAGAGGAGGATGATGAGGAGGACCATGAGGACATTGAACTGGTGATGAAAATGCTGGCCAGTATGAAAAAGGTAATAGTTTTTTTGTAGTTCTGTGTCGTTTAACTGATTTTCATCCTGCTCCTCCTTGACCTCACAGATATCTCAGGAGGAGTATCAGGTTCCCCGCAGCAGTCTGTCACCTCCTCCTCTTCCTCCCAAAAGAAATGCCCTCTCCCCATGCCCTTCTCCTAAAGCCCCCCCACAGAGACGCTCTAGCACAGGCACACAGGTCAGTAAGATCAGATCTATGAACGGATTTCAGACGCACAATAAAGACATGTTTGAAGTGGATTCGGCTGAGAATGCTACAAACTATTTTACCATTAAACGTTAAACCCTAAGGCTCACGTGAGGTGAAGGGGAGTCCCAATTCTCTTTTGAAGGAACGGCAAAGGCTATGTCAAAAGTGCCTGCAGCCCTCCAAACCTAGTGAGCACCCAGTCGGTTTGATTTGCGGCAGAATGCCCTCACTATGTCTACATGCCGGAATGCATTGAGCTGCTGCCGTGTGATTGGCTGATTAGAAATTTGCGTTTACAAGCAGGATGGGTGTATGATTGTTGTTCTCTCAGCAGAACGTCAAGCACAACTCTTGGTCTGAAAACATGCAAAGATCATCTTCCACAAAAAGGTAAACAATGATCTTCTACTTGTTTTTTTTTAAATAGGACAGATTCAAGACTCTGCAAATGTTTTTTAGTAAATGTGCTGAAAAGAGTGTTTTCTGTCTCTCTGTCATGCTGTGCTCAACCAAACTGAATTTAACAGAGAAGAACTTTGGGAAGGTTTCCGTCCTTCTTCTGTGCCGTGTGAAACAAACAGTGAGTATAACAAACCTTCATCCATCTCTAGGATCTTTTTCATTTATGCTCCTGGGGAGTGGATGTGAGCCAGTATGCATCCCCTGCACAGTGTCAAAAACTACAGTGTACCAGTTCATGAGCTGGTGGACACCCATTGCTTGCGTTCGGTTTTTGAGCAGATAGTGGGTGTTCTCCTGACATCTAGCGGCAGAAAAAAAATTACATGTTTGTGTCCATCCACTGAAAAAAAAATCTCTGTTTTTTAGGTGGGGTGCACTGGGAAGGACCTTCAGATTCTCTAAAAAGGAAAAGAAGAACGAAAAGACGAGATACAGAGAAAGAAGAGGGAGCTGTGGAGGGCTCAGCTCTGCCTTCCGTGAGACCCTCTCAGGGGGATGCAGAAGAAACCACGTCTCCCTGACCACAGTTCAATGTAAAATATTTGATGAACCAAAAATAATAAACTGACTCGATTTCAGTAGATTAACATCTAGTAAAATGTCACTGAAGTAGATGTGTATCTGACAGGGAGAAATACATCTTAATACTTTAAAACTTATATCTCATGTGCATTACATGTTTAGAGGACGACGTGTAGAAAATTCACCATCGAATAATGTACAGTATATTCTTTTGTATGTTTTGTCTGTTCCACATGAGGATATCTGGTTCCAAGGGATGCGCCTTGCCATCTTATTGCTGGCAAATTTCTGAATCAGCTAAACCTTTGTCTAGTCTGTGTCCCCTGCTGATGCTGCACACAATGATCCGTCTTTAAATGTTATGTGTTATTCATTAACAGTGAGAGAATACTTTCAGAGTTTAACAGAAAAGCATCAGTGAGTTTTTCTGGCACTTCGAACCTTGAGTTCTCTGCACAGAGAATGTTGCCATACCTTTGTTGCCTTAGTCATGTGTTTCAGGACACTGTCACGCTGAAATCAATGTAGATTTGGTTGTGGGGAAGCTGCACCCCTCTGCCTTAATTCTCTCCTGATGAATAACAGGAAGTGATGGATGTTGCAATTCATCGCCTGGCCACTAGAGGGGTGCACATTTATGTTAAAATGGCCAAATTCACGAGACTGTCCTATTGCTGTTGAGTACATAACAAATATTCAAACGCATGCGCAGTAATGGATAAACGCATGCGTGGAGAGTGCATTTTATAGTTTATGGTGGAAACCATAGATATTGTAAACGTAGATACCTTTTAACGGCCTTTCGTGCACGTCGTTACGGCGCCATCTTGGTACGGGACAGGGAAGATCGGTTCATAGATTTTACCCGGACAAGTGTTTAATTAAAATTAAAGAAGATATCATATATTCAAATTATTATTGTTCTAATGCTATTCATCCCTTTAGTTATATTTTATATACATTTTATTTTATATTGTTAATGACTTTTTCTATATAAAAACCAGCATCGTTATGAGTTTCAATATTGTTGATGACATGAGTACATGTATACAAGTGGGAGTTTGTGTTTTTTATTTCCCCTGTGTATTCATAGTTGTTCCAAACAAGCTGTGTGTGTGTACCTGTCTGTTTGTACTTATTTTCTATGTATCTTTATGCAATACAAACATATACAGGCATAAATTCATGTATTTATTTGCGGCAAATTGTAATTGTTTACTTTTATACAATTAATGTACTGATCAACTAGCGTGCATCAAATACATTTTTAAACAACAAACCATTAAGTAAAGATCACAAATACGTTAAATTAATAAATAGAACGCCTACCGTTTAGCAAACGAAATCACTTTTATTATTTAGTTTCTACATCCATTACCGCGCATGCGTTAGAACGTATGCAATGGCGCCCCTGAAAAAAACATTTTTTTTTTCATTCTTTAAACGACAATGAAAACCATAAAAAATATTTCGATATGTTCAATATGCGATTTTGTGTCAGAAACGAAAAAGGCAAAATCAAAAACAAAAAAACACAGAAGCGACGACAGACGGCTCTGACGTCAGAGCCTCTCCAGACTTGGTTATGTGTTTGTCTTCGACGAGGGCTCGCTGACAGAGGTGAGAAAACATCCGATAAATTAAGCGCTACGTCAATGCTTTTAGGTTCGATTCCAATCGGAAGAGTCGATTCTTTCTGAAGTGAACGGCGCCCTGATGGACAGGTGAGTGTTCCTCTTGAAGATTGAAGCGACCAGCGAAGAACTGCAGTAATGCAGCTCGTCCTTCTCAGATTTCCCCAAATAAACATCTCTGCGAGACCAAAGTTGAGATGCATGTAACATTATTTTTCTATAATAACGTATTTAGCTTACAACATTTCTATTGAGAGCTCTGTGTGTAAATGTCACAAATCGACGGGTCTTTGTGTTTAAAATCACAATAAAAACCAGGCAAACTACCATTCTTTATAGATTCTTACAAAAGACATCAAACCAATGAATACACCTATGTGGAATTAAGAACTTCACTATTGCCTTCTCTCTTCGAGCTCCAGATGCACCTTTTATTTGCTCTTATGTTATTGCCTTTATAAGAATTAGAAGCAGTTTATGGCACCATCCAAATGCTTTATTCTACTTTCTTTAATTGTTCATAAACTGCTAACCGATGCAAATGTTTTTCAGATTTTTCCTGCCAGCAAAAATTCAAGATGACCATTTCAACAAAATCGAGAAAGTGTTTTCCTCTGAAAACCTGGAAGAAATTCCCGGCCTCCTCACGTCTCTTCTGGAGGTGTTTGGCCGTTTCAAGATAGACGTTGCCATTACTGGGGAGTCTGGTGCAGGAAAGTCCTCTCTCATCAATGTGTTCCTGGAGATGAAACCAGACGACGCCGGAGCTGCTGCAACTGGGTCTGTGGAAACCACTATGGAACCCACTGTGTATCAAAATCCAAATCTGCCCCACATCAGACTGTGGGATCTTCCAGGGATGGGAACTCCTTCTTTTGGCTCCAAGAGCTACGTTAGGGCGGTGAACTTTAATCTTTATGACATGTTTATGATCGTGATCTCAGAGAGAGTGAGCGAGAACTCGCTGATGTTGGTTGATGAAATTATTCAGCGAAAGAAACCGTTTTATTTCATTAGATCCAAAATTGACAACGATGTGTTGTCCCAGAAGAGGAAAAAGCATTTCTCTGAAGAAAGCTCATTGGATCAAATCAAACAAGACTGTGAGAAGTATCTGAAGGAGAAGAAGGTGGACACCAAAGTGTTCCTGGTGTCGACTCACAGTCACACTCACAGTTATGAGCTGCAGAAGCTCATCCGCACCTTTAAAGAAGAAGCTTTTCTGCTCAGAGCGAAAGAGTTTTCAGCTTTTCTGGACGCGTTGTTTTATAAAGGGTGGTTCAAACCAAAGTGAGTATATGCTATGGAAATAGACTTTGAGAAAACTAAAAGAAATAATAATTTTGCACAAACTGGAAGTTCCTTATTGTTTAGCCGTATCCCAGTAGAAGAGATCCTCCAATCATCTGTCTGCACCTGGATAGTTGTCAGTTCACAGTTCCATAGAATTTCATAAAAAACTGTTAGAGTCTGTGTTAGAACAAAATTACAACCTTCCACTTTCTTTCTGGACAGATTTGCAACAGGAAGTAACTGAAAATGCAGTTCATTGAGTGGCCACTTGAGGCAGGTGTCTTATCTGTTCGTAATGAAGGAAATATTCCAATGAAATAAAAAAAAGACATACACAAGCCACTTTATTAGGTACAACTGCAAATTTCAAATCGGCCAATCACACGCCAGCTACTCAATGCATTTAGGCCTGTAGACCTTGACGATTGGCTGTGGTTCAAACTGGGCATTAGAATGGGGAAGAATAAGATACTCCCACTGCATTTCTACCAGTGATAAATCAACCAGATTTTTTCAAGTTGTACCTAGTCGTATCCAATTTCTGATATGTACAACTAATATTTGACCAGCAATAAAATGGTTAGAGATTTGACGGATTAAAGTTAAAGATGTTGCACTAGACAAAGGAAGCTGACCATCAGAGTAGACGGCTGGAACAGGAACACCTCCATCTTTCATGGCTGTGGTTCATTTTGGTGGTACAGTAGTTTGTAAAAAGTGGCATATGTGTGAGGTGACTTGTCTGGTCCTTTAGATCTTTTGAGCACATCCAGCAGACACAGAAGCTTGCAGCAGAAGACATCAAGGCGTTGCAGTGTATGTATGAGAAGACAGGCTTCGGAGCGGTTAAGGTGAGCGCCGTTCTGGAGGCTTTGAGTCACTTTCAGCTAGACTTGGCGATTCTGGGAGAGACGGGGTCTGGAACATCTACACTGGTCTATTCCTTATTGGGGCTGGAGATTGAGGATTGTGGTGGAGCTTCCGTTTCGGTCAGCAGCCCACTATTGAGTGATCGATACCCAGATGTTCGGTTCTGGGACATTTCCGGCGTAGAAGTTTTCATGGAGAACTTGATGTATGATTCGAAACAAGCCCTCGATTGCTTCGACTTCTTCATCATCATTGTGTCAGACTGGGAGGAAGCGCGGCACATGAAGCTGGCCAGAGCAGTGGAGGGGTTGAGGAAGCATTACCTCTTGGTCCAGACTAAAGCTGACCATTATCTTCAGCGTCAAAGAGCTTTGTGCTGCGAGGAGTCTGAGATCCTCGATGGGCTTCGGGCTCAAAATACTCAAGAACTTGCTCGAGAACGCCTGTCGCAGCAGCAGATCTTCCTCATCAACAGCCGGGACAGAAGTGCACTGGACTTTGTTGCTCTGGAAAGCACTCTCTCCGGTGACCTCAACACAATCAGGGAAAGTGCTTTTGCACATCATATAAAGAGAGCGCTCAAGGAAAGGAACATGGTTCTAGCCGAGAACAGATTCTCTGTGTAGTGCAGACGTGGACTGGGATAGATAAACTAACAAAGAAATGTTAATAGTTATGTATTAATGATAAATGACTAGTGTGTTATGCTTATATCTACCTTGAATTCACTCATTTCCTCTCAGATATTTCCTTTCCTCCAGAATCTCAATTGTAGAAAATAATCATTAGTCAAATGTTTTTTTTCTGAATAAATCTTTAAATTCACAACGCTAAGAATTTTTCAGCTGTTATGTTGTTACTGGAAACCAAATAAACTGACGCACCTTAAACTGGTTCTTCAATAACAACTGAGTCATGAAAAGAAAAGATCCAAAAATAAACCTGAGAAGGAGCGGTTTGCCTTTTACCATTGAGTCTCATCTTCTGTTTCATAAACACCGTAATCTTTTAGGGAACTCCACTTGTATTGAGTTATTTCATTATTTAATTTCCAGGCACATCCTATAGGTTACATTTCTAAATACTAGTGTAAAAAACGCAGGTTCCTGCCCGGGAAAAAAACCCCAAAACGTTTTGGCGGTTGATTCTGTCCAAATAGTTTAATCGGATATTGGGGTCTTGATCACGAGTAAGGGGTCTATGGAACGAGAGGTGGACTGCAGTAATGCGGTCGATCTGTTGCAGGCAGTTCATCTACATTCCCACCCTTCTCTCCAGCAATGAGCATGAGCTCTGGGTCACGTCCAAATGGATGAGATACTGGATGCAGCTTCCTCCGCAGGGTGGTTAGCTACTCCCTTAGAAAAAGGGCAAGGAGCTGAGAAGATTTGATGGAGCTACATTTTCTGGTCAAAAACTTTTGCTTTTTGTTCCTTTAAATGGTAACAAGGGAATCTCCCGGGAAAGGAGCATCAGATAATGTGAGCAATGTAGGCAGGGACCTCGGACCCGGGAGTTTCCTCTGTGCACAAACGATTAGTAAAGACAGATAAAACGACCATAAAGATCTCTTTCACCGGTAAATGACAAAGACTTATGATGTTCAACAGAAAACTCTGCAAGGACTTTGGCTGAGGGCATCAATACCACATCCTCTCTATTCCTGGACGACAGGAGGGAGGTGGGCAGGATGATTGAGCAAACACTGCGGTTTGTTAAAGATCACAACACTTTGCAGTTTTTGTGTTGGCATTTCCAGTATGAGGATAAATCAGTTTCATGCAAACAAACCAAAGACAGCACTGCTGGATAGGTCACATAGCTATTGTAATTTTATTTCAGTATAGGAAGTGTTACTTGTAAAACCACGTACATTTCTCTATGAACGTCTAACCCTGGAAATGCCCATACAGTAACAAAGGATTCAACAATGAGCCAATTTCACAGAAACCGGAAAATGCTGGTTAATCGTTCCTGACGAGCAGTGCAACAGAACCAGAGATGTGCTCCTCTTTCACATCACTCTTTCCTGTAGAATTCTGAGCCGTACAGTGGTTCCTGGTTTTCCCAGTCACACTTGAATGCTGGAATTATCAGTTTAGCATCAAAACTTAAACGCGTTGAAAGACAAATTGCTAATGTGTAAATCAAGTTTAGACTCAAACATGTGAAATTGGTTTACGTTAACGCCTTTGGCAGACGATTTTTTCCAAAGCAACGTACATTTCAATGAATGAACACACTTTTTTTGGCCTGGGTCTGAACCCATGACCTTCGTGTTGCGACTCTACCAACCAGGCCGCAGGAAAGCACTCGTTCTTCACTCGTCTAAACCAGACACCTTGAGAACCTCCTTCACATCCTCTACCATTTCATCCAGGGCTCCCTTCAGTACCTTGTGTGTAGTTTGGAAGGCTTCGGCTGCATTCCTGACCCCCTGTAATATCAATTTAATATCCAGCAGATCGTCTAAAGATTTCAAAGCTTTTGTGTTTGTCATACGAGGCCTCACACTCAGTCCGCTGGCCACTGCTAATGCTACAGGTGATTTTATAGCCGATATGAGCTTTGGAACCGGTGTGTTTGAAATCTTTGACAGTTTCTCCAGTGACTTCCCATCTAAACCCAAAGTGTAATGACAGCAAAGGAGAAATGCACTCAGTACCGCCTTGTCAATGACCAGAGATAGAACTTCCAAAGAGGGAAAGGCCCCTGCAGCGGACGCCACTGCTGCAAGCCACATCAACTTCTCCAACATCTCCTTCTTCTTTTCTAGCAAAGCCGGAGAGGACACAGGAACCGACTGAACCAAAGCGAATCTCTTCAGCTCAGGAAGCTCCACCTCTAGTGTGTTGACCAGATCTAGGAAGTCGTACTTTCCCAAGTCAAAAGAGGAAATCAAGAACACTTTTGGGTTCCCAGCTTCCTTCAAATACCTGTAGCAGTCTTTTCTGACCGAGCGAAGTAGCATTTCCTCATTGAAATTTCTGTTCTGCTCCATGGAGCGAATGTCATTATCAATCTTGCTTCGGACAAAATAAAACCTCTTCTGGTGTTTTTGAATCTCCTTAGCCAAGCAGAGATCGTTTTCACTGAACCTCTCGGAGGCAATGATGATAAAAAAGTCATAAATGTCGAATTTGACCTCTTTCAGATATTTGTTTGCATTGAAGCTTGGGGCTCCAATCCCTGGTAGGTCCCAAAGTCTGACATTTGTCTTTGTGGGGTGAACGTACACGGTTGCTTGTGTTGTGGTTGTCGTTAATCCAGTTGGTGCTGCATCAGCATCTTCATCGCACAAACCTCGAAATGCATTAATGAAGGAAGATTTTCCAGCTCCCGCTTTACCGGTCACAGCGATGTTCAGAGTCACGTTCTCAAAACCATCCAGTTGTTCTTTAGCCTTTATCGCAGCTGCACTGAGATCACTCTCTCCCAGTCTCTGCAAAGCACTGGAGAGATCCGTCTCGGACGAAGAATCTTCGGGCATTGCGACTGCGTCCATTTCGTCACTGTCAGACAAGAAAAATGTAGCTTTCTGATAAACTGATTTCATAAGATCATCTTTAAAATTGAGAAAAACAAAATGTTGAAGACCTTCTACAGAGATTATCCAGCGCTGCCTCTTTTCTGATTTTCCGGGCCACTTTTACCAAGTCGTTTAGTCCTTCTCTCAGGAGGAAGAAGGTGGTCCCAAAGGACAGACCTGCTGCAGCAAAGCTGCCCACTCCTGGAACGAGACTTGAAAGATATTCAACTGTAGAAATACCAATCACTGCCCCTGAGACCTGTAACCTGACCAGAGCTTTTTCTTTGATGGCTAAAGCAAACTTTGATGTTGACATAAGTTTCATCAAGGGCTTGTTCACTTTTTTGGAAAGCCTCGTCAGTGATGCCTCATCCAAGCCAAAAGCAAAGTAGCACCTTACGAAGAAAGCCACGATCATTGTTGTATCACACGCTGCCGAGAGGCCAGGCACAGGCACCACTGCTATTCCACCAGAGGCCAGAGACACAGCCCAGATGAGTCCTTTGAACATCTTGATCTTCCTCTCAAGAGACTCAGCTGAGCACACAGGCCAGGCTTGGAGAAGGGCAGATCTCTTATGATCTGGAAGCTCTTCTTCTAGTGTTTTTTGAAGGTCCTCAAAATCATAGTTCTCCACTTCAAACGATGATATCAAGAAAACTCTGGGGTCTCCCAGATCCTTCAAGTTTTTCTGACAGTTCTCTCTGATCGCGTGAAGAACCTTCTGCTCATCAAATCCCTTTCTCCTTTGCTGCGATGAAATGTCGTTGTCAATCTTGGAACGAACAAAGTAAAAAGATTTCTTCAGTTTCTTAATTTCTTTAGCCAGCATGATGTCGTTCTCAGTGAACCTCTCTGAAGTGAGTATGATGAAGAAATCATAGGTTTTGAATTTCACATCTTTAAGGTATTGGTTTGCTTTGAAGTTTGGGCTTCCTATTCCAGGCAGGTCCCAGATTTTCACATTTGGCATGCCAGGATGTTCATACATGTCAGGCTCCTTTGTAGTTTCAGTGACTCCAGTGGGTGCGGCACCTTCGTCATCGTCTGTTAGGTTCCGCAGTGCATTTACAAATGAGGATTTGCCTGAACCTGTTTTTCCAGTCACTGCGATGTCAAGTGAGACATTCATTAACTGCTCGAAGCTTGCTTTAGCTTTTGCTTTTGCCTTCTCCAAGGTGGACTCCCCGGATTCCTTCACAGCCTCAGCAACAGCAGGGTCTTGGATTTCCATGTTTGGAACTGTAAAATAGATGTACAAGTCAAATAGAGTTGTCTATTTTGTAGTTAAATGTAAAGCATGTCATTTTTGCCATTTAACATTTTTTTTGCAATTCCTATTTTTAAGCAAAATTATTTAATAAATATAACAAAGAGCCAGGAGAACACAACATTAAGGCAATAATGGTCAAGGGAAATTTGAAATAGGGAGACGCAGATCCAGAAGGTAATCAAGATAAAGGTGAAAGCAATAAATAAAACAATCAGGTGTGACATGGATTTGGTTCAAACTAAGAAGTATTTCATTACCTGCGAAGAGAACACGGTCTTCATTTATCCCAAAAGTCTCTTGATGCTGTTTGCCTTGATATTACTCCCAGCTTGGTCTCTTTTATTGTAAGTAGAAATGGTATGGAATAACGTGATCCATTTCTGATTAATCTACACCCGCGTCTCCTTATATGACTAGCATATGACATGGTCGAGGAGAAAAGGTCTGATGCAACAAGTCAACACCTGTTTAATGCAGGACCATTAAACCTTTTTTATTTTTTTTAAAGAAAAGAAACCATTTGGACTTTTAAATGTTTTTTTTTGTTGATATGTGACGAGATCAAGCATATTTTCATATAAGTTTAAAAAAACAATATTGATAAGCATTTCGATTAAAAGCAATCAAAAACCTTCATCTGCTAGTTCCTGTTTCAAAGAACATGTATTTAAAGAAGAAAAAAAACACATGTAAACATTGCAGCCAGTGTTATAGAAATATGAAATAATAGCATACCTTTCTTTGGGAGAGTTGCTTTATTCTGTATTAAACCTTCGCGAGAAACGCCTGAGAAACTTAATCACTCGGGCTTTTCTTCTGCAGCATCAGAAGAACCAAGAAAAAATTTTGAGCGAAAACGATTCGAGACAGAAAAAAAAGGTCCTTAGTTTCAGCGTGACGTGGTTTACGTAAACTAATCACGTGATTGTAGAAGAAAACGAAACTAAAAAAGCAAGTCTACTTTAACAGGCTTTTATATAATTATTAACTATAATAATAATAACTATAATAACTATAATAATAAATATAATTAATGTATGTGTCGGGGTTTTTTTTATTGAAACGGTATAAATGTACTTCCAAATTTCTGTTTCCTGTCAGAAACAACGTGCTTGTCATTTTAAAATTATTATTTGTTTAAAGATTCTCCCATTATTTAATCATAGAAATAAACAATCTCTTCAGTTTACAAAGCGTAAAATTGTGTAATTGTGTATAATATTCTAATACGAGTTTCTTATTAACTGCGAAGGAACATTAGTGAATGAATTTCTTTTTTTAAAATTCATGTGTTTTGGTGACCCCTGGAGCAAACAGATTGTATTGCAGGCTTAACTATTACAGCTGAATCTTAAGTGAACGGTGTGGGGGGGGGGGGGGGTGCCACAACTTTTGGGGAACTTTTACTACTCACAATTTTTCTTAGATTGAGAGTTAAACACCTGCATCGTTTCAATCAGTTTTCACAGCATTAAAGTAAAAACATTTAGAGTATGTGCGTTTCAAGTCCATGACACTTGACCTTTCCTGTGGCTCTGTTGTGCTTGTAACGTAAAAGTCATGGGGAACCCCAAGGAAAGCACTTTGTAGGGTTATAGAAGGTTTTTTGTGTTGTTTTGTGTTATGCTGCAGTGTTCTTTTGTTTTTATGTGTTATTTGAGTTGTTATTGTTCTGAATGGTACGGTCACAAAAAAGCCTGAATGCATATGAATCATTATGTGAAAACTATTTCAGAAATTCAAGCAGAGAAGCAGAATACATTTATGCATTTATTTTCACATAGGTTTCATCTCCAAAACAAATGAAAAAGAAATGTTATTTATCATTTGGAGACAGATTTGTGGTTTTGAATCAGCTCTAGTTGTTGCTCAGGATGTCAGCGATCCACTGGCTGAAGACACAAACCTTGAGGAACAGAGAGAAGAATTTGGGTTTGTTCTACACGACCAGGCAAACGTTTTGTTGCATCTGTTTTACCTTGCCATAGACACCAGGGTTATCCTTCTGAGCACAGCCGTAACCCCAGGAGACAATACCCTGCAGCTCACCATTGCAGACCACGGGTCCACCAGAGTCACCCTGAGCACAGAAACACAGCAGCTGTTATCACCAGGAGCTCAGCCGGGTTTGAGCGGCTCCTGCAGTCCTCTACTGCACCTGGCAAGAGTCCTTTCCTCCCTCCAGGTATCCAGCGCAGAACATGGTGTCGGTGATCATGCCAGGGTAGGAGTTGTGGCAGGCGCTGTCGGACAGGATGGGCACCTCCACACACTGAAGCTTGTTGGAATCGGCAGCTAAAGGAAAGACGAGAGATGAGAAGACGGAGGAGCCGCGAGCATCAGTGCGGCAGAACCTGCGACTCACTGGAGCTCATGGTGTTTCCCCAGCCGGAGACGGTGCACATGGTGCCAGCGGGGGCGCAGCCGCTGGGCAGGGACACGGGCTGCACGTACTGATTGAGGGTGGCGGGCTTGCTCAGCTTGATCAGCATGATGTCGCTGTCGATGGTCCACGAGTCGTAGTTGGGGTGGCGGATGACCTTGTCGGAGGTGATGAACTGCTCGTTTCCCTCGCTGAGGGCGATGTGGTGCTCACCCAGACGCACCTCCACACGTCTGCAAGAGTCAGAACCTGCTCAGACCCGAGGAGACCAGCGGAGCGACCGCTTCTCAAGCAACACTTCACTTACGACTTGTAGCAGTGAGCAGCAGACACAACCCAGTTCTCGTTGATCAGGGAGCCTCCGCAGAAGTGGTAGCCGGAGTTCAGAGATGCCTGCCAGGGCTTGGAATAGGGCTGGCACTCGTAGCCACCGACAATCTTGTCATCATCCAGAGCAACTGCAGGAAACGAGAGAAGAGCGTCAGCATGGAGCGCATGAAGATGGAGAAGGAGCTGGAAGCGGAGCTACTCACAGGCAGCTCCAAGGAGCACCAGGAAGACCAGGGACCTCATGACTGCTGATTGAACCTGTTCGATGATGCTCTCGACCCTCCGCCGGAGCATTTATAGGCCGCCCAGTCTGCCGGGGCACCTGCTGTCCACCAATCAGCTTCTACCGACTATCTCAGCTCTGATAAGAATCACGTTATCTTTGTTTTTTCGTGAAAAGATACAGTATTTGACACGGGTAAAGGGAATCTCTCAGAATTAAACAGAGTTGGGTTAATAAATGCATCTCAGTAGAAAGCTAGAAATGAACCGAGGAGTCAGTTTAAAGTGTGTTTTCGACACGGGGAGCAGGGAGCTCCTGCAGCTGTTCTGCTGAATTTGCTAATTTCAAGTCGTAGAACCTTGACGGCTATTTTCCAGCTCAAAAATATTTTTAGCAGCTGCCCATCTTCTCACGGTTTAAATCAACAAAAAATGAATCTGTCTGACTGTAAAAGTGCACTTGGCTAAATTTAACCCATTACATCCAGTTTCAGATTGAACTGAAGCACATTGGAAATATATTATTTGACACAAAAATCGAGAAGAGACTTGTCCATTAGCAGCACTGCGTTCAGAGTTCAGGGGGTGATTAAAAGAGCTATTGTTCAAAAGGCAAAAGTGTCTAGCCCTCAGTGTTTTTAACAAACTTCGTTTTCATTTCCAGCTTTGGTGCAGAGTTACTGATGATTTCTGCTGTAAAGGTTTGAGTTTGAGGGTCTTAATATTTAATAATAAAAAAATAAATCATCTTTGAAAATAACATAAAATTATTAGCCAAACATTTGCCCCCTTTCTGGTTTTAGTACATTATTATTATTTTTATTACTATTATTGACCGGCCTACAGACGGACTAAAAGCTCTTGGGATATGATTAACATTTAGAAGAGGATTTGCAAAAGGTTAAAGCAAATCTTTTATTTGGCTTTAAAGTGTTATTAGTTTTGTGGTCTCCTGCTTATTTTTAACTTTTGCCTTTAGAGAAAGAATTGGTAAGTTCATAAATGTCACCGTGAGAAACCAAATAAGTTCTAAACTCATTTGCACTTTGCCAAGAAGGGTCAGGGTTGTTTCTATTCCTAATCACAGATGATTTCTGCAGCCGACCGGCAGCTCATTAATGTTTCGAAGTTGAAGTGTCGAATTTTTATCACATTTTCGATGAGTTTCAGGAGCGTAAGAATCTCATGAGATCTGCATTTCTTCTTAAACCTCTTTGCTGTGTGTTTTGGCTCAATATCCAGTTGGGATAATGTTTGAGGAGGAGGAACGTTCTCACCTGAGTTATTTCCCCACATGGCTCCATCCGTCATCTCTTCAATGAGATGCAGTTGTCCCACACCCAGGCAGACCCCCCCCCCTACACACACATAGCATTCATCTGAGTTAAGCTGATGCCAAACAAGTGGATTTCTGTCTCAGAAAACAATCCTCTAGATCTTCTGCCTTTAAGAGAAAATCCTAATCCTTCTAATTACCTGAATAAAGTAACCCTGGGGTGTGGGATAACGAAGCTAGGATCCTTGTGTGATACACATGAGGTATCTCCTCTGATCTCTGGCATCAACAAGGACATTTTCTCTTTTTCTGAGCAAAAACAGGCAGGATTTCACCAGTTAGAGATATGGTTCTAATAATATATAAAATAAATAATCCAGTTTAGTACATTCAGCAGCTAATAAATGAAGATCTGCAATTTAACTACAGACGGATAAACTGTGGAGGGTTTTATCCTGATGTGCTGAATGTATGAGAAGGTGAGCAGCTGTAGAAAACGTGTTTCAGAGTGGAACGCTTCAGTCAAGGCTACAAAGCTTAGAATATGACCAAAAACAGCGCCGCGTGCAGCTTCTGGATTTTAATCAAAACCTGCCATTGTTTCATAAGCACAAACTATTGAAAATGTACTTTCCTTTAATAAAATGTGGTCCTATGTGAAAAATAATATATCATTAATTATTCAGACCAAGCAAACCCAAATCGACTCCTATGATAAGCGCGGCTCCTGATCAGTAAACAAAGATAACGTGATTCTTATCAGAGCTGAGATAGTCGGTAGAAGCTGATTGGTGGACAGCAGGTGCCCCGGCAGACTGGGCGGCCTATAAATGCTCCGGCGGAGGGTCGAGAGCATCATCGAACAGGTTCAATCAGCAGTCATGAGGTCCCTGGTCTTCCTGGTGCTCCTTGGAGCTGCCTGTGAGTAGCTCCGCTTCCAGCTCCTTCTCCATCTTCATGCGCTCCATGCTGACGCTCTTCTCTCGTTTCCTGCAGTTGCTCTGGATGATGACAAGATTGTCGGTGGCTACGAGTGCCAGCCCTATTCCAAGCCCTGGCAGGCATCTCTGAACTCCGGCTACCACTTCTGCGGAGGCTCCCTGATCAACGAGAACTGGGTTGTGTCTGCTGCTCACTGCTACAAGTCGTAAGTGAAGTGTTGCTTGAGAAGCGGTCGCTCCGCTGGTCTCCTCGGGTCTGAGCAGGTTCTGACTCTTGCAGACGTGTGGAGGTGCGTCTGGGTGAGCACCACATCGCCCTCAGCGAGGGAAACGAGCAGTTCATCACCTCCGACAAGGTCATCCGCCACCCCAACTACGACTCGTGGACCATCGACAGCGACATCATGCTGATCAAGCTGAGCAAGCCCGCCACCCTCAATCAGTACGTGCAGCCCGTGTCCCTGCCCAGCGGCTGCGCCCCCGCTGGCACCATGTGCACCGTCTCCGGCTGGGGAAACACCATGAGCTCCAGTGAGTCGCAGGTTCTGCCGCACTGATGCTCGCGGCTCCTCCGTCTTCTCATCTCTCGTCTTTCCTTTAGCTGCCGATTCCAACAAGCTTCAGTGTGTGGAGGTGCCCATCCTGTCCGACAGCGCCTGCCACAACTCCTACCCTGGCATGATCACCGACACCATGTTCTGCGCTGGATACCTGGAGGGAGGAAAGGACTCTTGCCAGGTGCAGTAGAGGACTGCAGGAGCCGCTCAAACCCGGCTGAGCTCCTGGTGATAACAGCTGCTGTGTTTCTGTGCTCAGGGTGACTCTGGTGGACCCGTGGTCTGCAATGGTGAGCTGCAGGGTATTGTCTCCTGGGGTTACGGCTGTGCTCAGAAGGATAACCCTGGTGTCTATGGCAAGGTAAAACAGATGCAACAAAACGTTTGCCTGGTCGTGTAGAACAAACCCAAATTCTTCTCTCTGTTCCTCAAGGTTTGTGTCTTCAGCCAGTGGATCGCTGACATCCTGAGCAACAACTAGAGCTGATTCAAAACCACAAATCTGTCTCCAAACCTGTGAAACAATTGTGTGTCTTTTGTTTTTCTGGATGAAAAAACCTGTGAGACAATAAAAAAAATTTGAACCTGACCCTGATTGCGTAGAAGCTCCCTTGAAAATCTCAATGATAGATGTGAAAGAAAATATTGTGCCACCATATATTGCAATACAATACAGATCGTGGCGCTACTGGGAGATATTGATAACTTTTTTTATGAGAAAGAATATATAAAAATATACAAGAGATATCATCCTTTTTATTGTTTCATTATTGTTTCACAAATCTACAAATGCTAGAGGCTGGATAATTGTGCACAATCTAATTGAAATATCGTATTAATCATATTTATTAAGAATGGAATATCATTTAGGTTCATATATAGCATATGACCGAAAGTAAATAGTTAGTAAGCAAAGTTTATTAAATCAAAAGCAGATGATAAAATACTTTTAATGATATAGGAGGTATATTTATAATAAACCACCCACTTAATTGGTCCAAGAGCAACACTATTTAGTGAGGTCATCATGAAGAGCATCACTGATCAGTTTTTTCCCCTCTGTATTTCAAGCACAAATGTAAAGGTAGGGAGATAAGGCTGAATTCTAATTCAGGCTACAAGAATCAGACAAATAACATAAAAGTGGCATTGCATTATTATTGGATTGGAAAGTCAACAACAACATTTTAAATCATTCAAGTTTTTTGAGGTTAATGTGCTCCTGAGATAAGAGTTTATACATAAAATGTACTTGTTAAGGCTCTTTGGAAACAGTGACTTTTGAGGAGTAAACTCTGTAGGATTTACATTTCATTTGATTTCAGACAGATTTTGGGAATAAAATGTGTAGTCATTGAGAACATGAATAATTGACATGCTTAAATACCAAAAGGTTTATTTGTTTATTTAAGGTTTAAGAAGTTCATTATTTCGTGGAGGCTGGAACTGTCATTTTATTTATATTTTATAACTAACACAGGCAGGCAGGCAGGCGGAACCTTACTCAATATTTGATTTTCATTCCGGACTCTTTATAATGACGTACTCTCCCACAGGAGCGTGTCTTGTGCGGTTGACAGTCCTTGGTTAAATCCTTGCGTCTGTTTAAATGAGTTCGCGACGCTAATTAAATAATTTATTTTCTATTTTCACACAGTTGTATAAAACACGTTCTATACGACTTCTCTCACTTACCGGAGCAGTGTCCTTCAGCTTTCGCTGAAATGCGGCTCTCTTTTGGGTTGTTGATTGCCCACGGCCGGGTGGCGCGGCGCTTTGGGTTGGGACCCAAGTCCAGGATCGACATGCTGCGAAACCTGCTCACGGCTTTGGTTCGACACGAGAGGATAGAGACGTTCAAGGGTCGAGCCGACGAGGTCCGCTTCTATGCAGAGAAGGTACGCGCTCGCTTCAGGTTTCTGCTGCATACTTTCCCCAGTTTTTTCCAGCGAGAAAACTGAAACAATACAGAAATGTCTATCGGAAATGTCATAGGATGGCAGAGTTTATCGATTTACTGTTTCTATATTAAATAAATGCTGAACAAAAGTAAACCATGACTAACTACTTACGAGTCTCTGCAAACCAAACTCGTGCTGCGGGGATCGAAGAGTTTCTGCAGTTTGCATACATTTAAAAAGGTTATGACTAGCTGTTTTGGATAATTTGCCAATTTACAGCAGTAACAATCTAAGTTGTGCGTAATGCAATATTTTTAATTAACTACGTTAATAACGTAGCTCCCAATGAAAACTCCTCACACATACATCCATCCAGACTTTTACTGGTTGTAATTGAAAACCTGCTTTTATTACAGTATAAGGAAATTTGTATTATGATTATTATTTCATTGAATAGTTTGCACAGTGTAAAGACCTTAAACAGGTTTTTCGGAGGGTCCTGCATAATCTCCTGAGACATTTTCAGGTGCAGTTCTTCCATTTGGTGCATATTTAGGGTACAAACATGCCCTTCTGAAAGAATGTTATGACAAAGAATGTATTTAATTTAACAGCAAAACTTAATATAAATAACAACTTGTAATCGGGTGTTCTCAGAATAAACATTATTTAAAAAAAAAGAAAGACAATGAAGTATGTTCAAAGCTTTACTTCACAATCATTTAATTAATAAAACGCTGATTCAGTGTAAAAAGAAAATACCAAACATTTGTTTGTGTTAAAATGTGCTTCGGCTCAATCCGTGCCTTGTTAAGTTCATGGTTTAAAATAAATATTTGTATGCGTCAGGTTGATTTGGATTTTAGATTATAATTAATAAAACTCACAGAATCTTCAAAATGATCACAAAGAAACATATTTAATGAATACGATTATTTATTTTTATGTCTGTCTTGTCGTTTCTGTTTTTTAGCTGATAGATTATGCTAAAAAAGGAGACACAAATGAAGAGTCGATGAAAATGGCAGATTTCTGGCTCACGGTAAGTTTACCATTTTTTTCTTAATCTACGACGTGAATAAAAGCAGGGTTATATATTTACCTTCTCTTTTAATTCTCTCCATTCAGGAGAAAGATCTGGTTCCAAAGTTGTTCAAAGTTCTGGCTGTGCGCTTCGCCAACGAGGAGTCGAAATACACGCGAATGTTTCATGTCACAAAAAGAGCTAATTTGGACCGGGCTCCCATGTGTGTGCTGGAGTACAAGGGTAACCCCTTCCCTCCACTATTCCCGGTCAAACGGGTCAGTGAACTGAACCTGGTCAACCAGCTGCTGAAAGGGTATCGTGAAGACAAAGCTTTCTGTGCCTCACCGCACGAAAACAAACCGTAATGCTGCACCGTTCCACGGTCTCATGTAATAAATTCTTGTGACGACTTTTGATTTACTTCTTATTAAAAAGCTGATCAAATAAAAACAAGAATCATGAAAGATGTGATTATTATTCAAAATTCTTAAAACTTTCAATTAAATTACTTTCAACATGATCGTCAAACATTGGGGGAAGCAAATATTTGATTTTGTGTATAGAATACAAGCAGATAAATGAATCTAATGAAGGACCTGCTCTTTCATTCCTAGTCCAACTCACAGAATGAAAGCTAATACTAAAAGTTATCAATATGAAACTAAAACAAAAAATTCTGGCACATTCTTAAAACTAAACATTTTTATATTTGTGGCTTTATTTAATGTTCAATCTATATTCTAAAAGTACTTTTTATTAGATAAGTGCACTAATTACAAATTTGTTCTTTGTTTTCAATTTTACTATAATGAGAGAATACTCCAAAGCAAAAATTATATTTTGTAATTTACGTTTCAGTCAAAAAAAGTCTTACACAGTTAAACCATGAAACTCAAATCAATGTAATGGTCGTGGCTTGTGTTCCTCAAATCAATCACGGCCCTTTCATTCCACAAGGAAGGAAACGGGAATATTCCTGCAGACTGCGGTCCGCAAGAGTAGTATAGAGTGTAAATGGATCCCGTACCGTTGATTTCCGATGCTCGTGTTCTTTCGGCTTTGAAAGCTCGGTTCTGTCTCGTATGAACATCTCTCAACCGTCCCCGCGTTATCTCCGTTATTCACCGTCCGTGGTTCTCTGCGGTCCCTGCTCCACTCGCTGAGAAAGTACATTTCACGAATCCCAAGCGTTTTTCCCTCTAGAAACTTACATTCTCGCCCCTCCAGACGCTTTCCTCTTCCTTTTCACCTTTCTCTCATCATTAACCTCCAATCACGCACCTGCCCGCAAATATCTACGGAGCCCCTGAAGGGTCATGACGGTAGAGAGAAGAAAACGATGGTAGGAAAAAAAACTATCAGGGTTGAAAAAAAATAAGGATGGGTGAAAAAATATTTTCCTTTTTTGCGTTCCCTTGCAAAGATACCTGAAGTGTGTAAATGTGCTGTACACAAATAAAATCGTGTTGTTTTAAAGTATAATTATAAGTATAAATGAATATAATCGTTTATTCAGTAGGATAATTCATGTTTTATTTAAAAAAAAAATATATAATTAACTGTTTTGCAAATAATAATAATGAAAAGGGGATTTGTTGAAATTCATTTCAACAGCTTTCACACTCCAAGATAGTACGGAGCCCCTGAAGGGTCATGGCTCGGTAGCTTAAAGCTGTGATTATTTGAATAATTCACGAATCTACAGTATTGTACAAACTTTAGAGTATTTATTTGTTTCGTTAGACTGTATTCGATTTCGTACGACAGAGCAGTAGGAGAAATGACCCTTTAGGGGCTCCGTAGACTCTGTAGTTTTTTCGCCAAGCCTCAATTTTTTTTTTCTCATCCCGATTGTTTTTTTTTCGTACCATCATTTTTTTTCTCCTACCGCCATGACCCTTTAGGGGCGCCGTAAATATCACCTGCTTTTAAGCTAGAACCTGCTTTTTAATTTTTAAAAAATGGCATAAAACATCAAAAAGTAGATAATTTTTTATCACAAATCAGCCATTGGCCTCTACCAGAGAAAAGCCCATAACAGTCGACCTCTATCTACAGTATCTAGCTGTATGTGAAGCAGCTGAGTTTAATGCAATAATTATGAGCTTCTGTGATTGTTAAACCTTAACTGATTAATCGATTATTAAAATAATGATTAGCTACAGCACGACTCGACACAAAGAAGTCACGAAGTGGAAGTTCATGCTGCAAAATAGCGCTCACTAGTGTTTATGCAGTGATACTGCAGGCAGGCCGTGCATGGTGAAAATATAGTAAAAGTGAGAATATCCTGCTGAGATTTTTCCCGTTCAACTTTTGATTGAGAACTTTCTTGTTCTGCTCTGCCTCTCTCTGTAACACGGCGTGTGAACCCTTCCTCCATCTGATCCACTGGGAACTATACAACCGTTCTGCTTTCCTTCCAAAGATCCATTATGGACTAATCATGTGAAACATTTGATTTATTCCACTTAAAATCAACAAATGAAGAAATAAGCCAGTGTAGCAAACCAGAAGAGTTTATTTTGGCAAGAAGTCTATACACCGCCAAGTGGTTTGACACGAGTAAAATGTATTCGGATTGATCTGTGCTTAGCTCCATCGTTCTGTGCTGCTCTGCTAATGTCTAGGATACATTCAGAATGTGCACACACTCACTGGAGTTAAAATCAAGAAGAAACCAGCATTTACTAATAACCATTTACATTCAAACATCCCATGTTCGAACGAACAGAGCTGCTGATACAAAACATGAATGAGATCCTCGCTTTTATCTTTAAAGTACGTATAGTGTAGAATGCAAGAGTTTCAGGCAGAGGTGAAAGATGCTGTTAAAATAGAATGTGTTCAGAAATAAAGTTAATTATTTAATTTCATCAATTAACAAAATGCAGTGATTTAAGTGAAAATCTAAATCCAATCCAATTTCTTCAAAACCAGCAGCAATTCTTCTCGCTGCATGTCAACAGTTCTGGAAGGATCTCTGCCCCAAACATCTTCCAAGAACTGACCCCAGATGCATCTTCCCCTCATCCTTCTGTCTCTTCACATCATCTCAGACACACTCGAGGATGCTGAGATCAGGCTCTGTGGGGGCCACGCATCACTTCCAGTACTTTTGTTTTACAACGATGACAGTTCTGAATGATTTGGGCTGATTTTTTTGGGACAGTTGTTCTGCTGCAGAGTAGTTTTGGGCTAATCATACGCCTCCCTGATGATATTGCATGAAGCTTAAGTGTCTGCCTCTATTCCTCACCATTGAGGACACCACTAATCCTGAACAAATCACCAACTTCTTTTGCAGAAATGCAGAAAATCTGACATTAAAATGTGCACAACCTCATCTGAACTATAATTATTTATATTACTAACAGCATTCTTGGTTAACAGTGTTTTTCAACATCTGCTTGTAACTTTTGCACTGTGCTGTAGTTCTCTTTGAATCTTTAAAATAAAAGCATTATTTCTGGGGTTGAATAAAGCAAGTCAGAAATCAGAAAAGAAGTGTTTGTTGTTCACAAATCTGAATCAGAACTGAATTCTATGAGGCAAAATTACAGGAGTGACGCACACTTTATTTAATCTGTGCTGCTGTATTTTACTACATTGTGCTAAACGTTAATTAATTATTGTTTCAAAATGGTAAAGTGCTCCATGCAGTGGAAACGAAGCAGCTCGTGAGGGCTATATGCACAGGACACTAGCAAACAAACCGTACGACTAACCCAGAGCTGTTTCTACGGTGTACAAATAGAAGAGGATTTATCAGAAAAAATGGGTTTTGAGCTCAAACAAATGCCACTCTTCCAGCGTTTCCATTGTTCCTTGCTGTGTGCCCAGATTAAAAAGATTCACACAAACTGTGCCAAAGTGACTTATTATGCCTTATATTGGAAAATTCCAAACAGTCAAATTAGAACAAGAAAATATTCCTTTCCCCCAAATATTTGTTTTAAATCATGAAACAAAATTGACAGGGGTGCTCAAACTTTTGCACACCACTGTATAATAACATATATAACTGTATAATAATCTGTGGTGCCAGCCATTGGCTGATGACAAACACATCGTCGAGTTCTTGGCTTCACGTAAACATTATCTCTGGTTCACGAGCTCCAGGGATGAAATATTACAAAGTGTCCCTTTAAATAAGTTTTCCCTACAGTACTGCAGTGAAGTTCACAGAATAACGATGAATATTCACAGCACAAACATGCATGGGTCACAAACACCGCCCAGCTGTTTTGATTTGTAACCAAAAGAAGTACCGTATATAAACCTGAAAAACAAGTAAAAAACGTGAGCGTAATAAACACATGGTTCTGTTGCGTTACGGTGGATCCCACGTGAAATAAACAAGCTTGAGTTCACTGTACACATCGCTAGCCTACGGTCACATGAAGCTTAAGTTCTCTATCCTCATTTCCCTTTGTTCACTATTGCTCCGCCGCTCACGTATTAATCTCATCTCACTCAGAATTTATTGCTTATTTTCAAGATCAATGCACTGCATCTGATGTTTCTCTCTTCTCCGAAGCGCTGCGCATCGCTCGACTCAATCTAATGTTCTCAACCCCCAGGGTTCTAGGTGCTGGAGCTCGTCCCTCTGGCCCCCTGCATGCTGAAGTACTCTGTGAAGTGTGAGGTTAACCTTGGGGGAGGATGAGGAGGGGGAGAGGAATGCGAAGAGCTGCGTGGAGGGAGCGGGGGGGCAAGAGCACGTAACGTTGACGATAAATCTGCTGCTGTGGTGATGATTTTGTGCTCGCCGTTTCTTGGCACTTCCTGTCCCTTCCGAACCACTGCCTCGTCGATCGTCTTCACAGGCTCCTTAATGGGAAACAAAGGATATTTAAATGATGGGGGTTCTATAGTCACACTAACAAATGGTGGAGCAGTTGCTAGTCGCCGCTAGCTCTATACCCAGCTTTAGCAATAGCTGCTTAACGAGTTCTTCGAAGATGCATAATGGCACCTTTTGGACCAATCAAGCTTCTTATTCCCCATCGTCTGAATGCTTCCCGTTCGCATCTATCACAGAGAGTACTCACGGCATGTATGGAGAAGAGCTCCGTGAAGTTTGGCTGCGAGTCTCCCAAAAACGAGCTGTTCCCATACGCGTGATGAGGGTAGCTCTCCGCCCCGATGCCTTTGGGACTAGAGAGCAGGATTCCTATCTGAGATGTCCTCACGTGGTAGGGGAAGTTCTTATTGGCCGCTGAAGGACGCGTGATGGCCTGGTATCGCAGGATTAAATAGAAGCGGAGTATCATCTCTGCACACAGGTAATGCCACAGAACCCAACACCTATAGTTACCAGGAAGACGATGTGAGCGTATAGATGGATGCCGAGCTGAATCCCGTTCACGATCTTTTCCCTGGCCCAGCGAGAGATGCCGAAGTTGGCAATAAGAGCCATGACTGGAACGGCAAAAAACCTGTAACGAATGACAATAGGTGACTTGTTGTTGATCAGTCAGTGCATCGTTTAGAGTTTCAGAGCAGAGTCAAACAAGTTCCTTTAAGTTTGCACAAGAACTGTGATGTTGGCTTGTAAAAGTGCTGTTTTAATGACTAGGAGCGATTTGTCCTGAGCTATTGAGCTTTTATATCGGTTGCTAGGGTGACCAATCTGGTTGCTAGGGAAGATTCAAATGCGTCACTAAAAGTTACCCTTCTCAAAATCAGCAGAACTCACCACAGCGTGTAAGCAGTGAAGAAGGGGATGTAGAACGCTTGCTTCTCAGGGTAGTGCTTGAGGGACACCAGAACAGCGTAGCTGAACCAGACGTAAGCTAGCAGCTGCAGGGCCATCAGACCGTAGCCTGCAGGACTGTCGTATGCGTACAGCACCTCGCCGGGATCAAAGAACTGCACACAAGCAGCAGGAGTGAGAGCACGCTCCCATCTGCACGAGAGATGCTTTGACATCGAAGCAGAAGATCATGAAGCAGATGGTGACAGGAACATTCCTCAAATCTACTACAAACAGGAAGTACAATCTTCAATGATGCAGCGCTAGCTAATCTGGGTCATGCTTTTGCATCCATTACAGAAGGCTTCAGACGCTCGTGGAGTAACTTTGCTCTATACATAATGCAGAATCATGAGATAGAGGAGCTCCGGAGGATCAAGGACACCGCAGCTGATAACCAGCCCCCAGAGAGAGAAGATGTGAAATATATTCAGTGATCCTTTCTCTGTTTTTATCCCAACAACTGCAGAACAGACTGAATCACGTCGGCATTGCTCTAATGTTGAAAATAACCGAAGCTTTTAAAGATTCTACAACTGAACAGCTGCAAAATGTTTTGTGTTGCTGCTCTGTGATTGGCTGATTAGAACGAGCAGTTGGACTGGTGTACCTAATAAAGTGGCATTTATATTCCTTCCCGCAAAGTTGTTGACAAACACTAAAGAGTAGAGTATGTTCTCATCATCGTACCTCAGCTTCGTAAATGAAGAGGATGATGTAGGTGATGGTGTACACGGTCATGTAGATGGAGAGCTTCACGGAGCCGCTGTGACTGATTCTTGCCCTTGAAGGAAAAACATCATGGAATCAATCAAATCTGTCCGATGCATTAGTGGGGGTCACGTTAACATGATGAAAAGATGAAAGTCTTTGTGTTCAGCTCGATCTCCTTCAGTACCTGGTGACGGTGAAGCCCTTTCCCAGGAGGATCAACATGAGCAAGAAGATCAGGAAGCTCACGGAGAAGAGTAATTTCCCTGGAGAGACACACAAAGCAAGAGGAAACTATTCCCGAGTCCTTCATCCTGCAAACTCTGTCCCAGCGATGCTTTCTGTGCATTCCAACCTCACAAAGAACCCGAGGTAAAGGCTTCTTGTTCTGGCCAGAGCAAAACTGTATGATAACAATTATATTCTATATTTACCCAAGATACTTAAAATGAAGCAAAAATAGAAATAATTGTGAAACACATTTTCACAAGAACAAATGAAAAATAAAAATCCTCACCTAAAACTTTGAGGCTGCCGTTCCCGAAGCCGTCCCGAGCGTAAAGGCCCCAGTAAATCGAGAAGAAGAGCAAGCTCAACACTAGAGGAGAAACAGAGCATTGTGGAGATAAGAGAGGGAGAAAGCAACGACTCGTGAATGTGTCGAGTCGATAAGAAGGAAAGAGAGATGTTGTTATGCAGCATCATCATTAAAAGCTCAGCACGCGCGCGAGAACCGATGCTTCCTCACCCTCCACTCCAGCCGCGGTCATAAACATCTTATAGGTGGTGTGCAGCAGCTGTCTTCCCTTCAGGTGATCTGAACGGCACAGAGATGTGGTGAAGTCATCGAGTGAAATATAGCTCTGTTTAGCACGGAATAACGATCTTTCATCGCTGCAGTAAAAGAGGAACTCACAAGCAAAGTAACACGACAGCATGAAGACGCTGGCGAATATCACCAGGAACGTGATGTCGGTCTCCAGGATGCCTGCGGCAGAAAGAGCACGGATCCACAGACTTAGCAGAAGCTTCACCATACAATTATGTGTTTATTCTCAAATAATAACCTAACATTGACTCGATGTTGATGCATGGAACGCAGCGGTGTGAACGTTCTGGAGACAAACGCTGTGATCTCGGAAATAAAGTGATTCATGGACAGTGTGCAGGAAGTACTTAAACGGAATGAGCCATGGCCATAAATTTAGGCCCCACAAAAGATAAAGAACTCATTATTTTGTGCTTCCTCCTTTTTTGGAACCAGATTCCCAGTCCCTGTACTGGCCACAGCCCCACAGCATGATGGAACCACCACCACATTTACTGTAGAGAGCAAGGGTTTCTCTTCGAATGGTGTTTTTCCACCGTGGCCCGTGTTTAAACCAAATAACTCGATTCATCGGTCCACAGCGCCTTGTACCAAAATGAAGCAAAATGTGCTCAAGCTGACGTGTTCTGGCTCTCCTCTCTCCCGTTGACAGACAATGGTAGAAGGCGCTGAAACTTTTAAATTACCAATAACGTACAACAAACGTTTGAGTCCAGGTGTCATACAAAATAAATGGGGATTACTGGGGTGTGCTACTGATAAACTCAAGCCAAGGGAACGTTTAAAATAAATATAAATCTATATATATTTGATTAATATATTTGTTACGGTCACACATCTAGTGTCTCACCAAACTCATCAGCAGAGAAGTGCTGGGTCCAGAAAGACTGTCCGTTGGTTAATGTCATCTCGTATTCCAGCATCAGACCATCTCCCTGAGGAGCAGGAGAAGAGAGCAGAAGTGAGTGGAGTCCGATCACGCAAACAGATCAAAGCAGCACAGCTCCGAGCTGGAAAGAGGATTCCAGTACGATAAAATAAAAGAGATGCCCTCTGATTTCTCTCAGAAGAGATCAAACATTCTCTCTCTCTTCCAAAAAGGGAAACGTAAGTGATTTGGTTGAGCCAGAAAGAGATAGGGAGAGAAGAGAAGGGGAGGGGAGAGAGAAGAGACAAGAGAGATTCTGTATAAATTAATATAACAAAAGATCTTTTTATTGAAATGTTTGAAGAAATCAAGAGGCGTTTTCTTCTGTTCACTAAACAAAACTCCATAACGACAGCAGAATAAAAATAAATTCTTCATTTCACTTCAGTTTTATAATCACATAATAACCGCCGGTGGGTTCTGGGAATTCTCCGGAGAAGCAGACCATTATAATGTTTTGAATGAATCTTGTTTTAGTGACGGTGGGGTGTGTGATTGGAGCTCACGCCACACTTGCTGAGAGCGATGTACCACCATCTCTCTCTGACGGAGCGAAAGCTGCGTCCTCCCACACAGCTCAGCATCTCTTCATCACCTTCAGCTTCCACCTGGTGCAGGAAGAGACATCTCTGTGAGATCCTCGCTGCTGCAGAGGTTAAACAACCTCCTCAGATTCAAGGTTCGATCTGGAGAGTTAACTGGTACCAGTTTAATTAAAACATAGAGAGACTGTGCGCATTAACCAGAGCTGCAGCTAACCATTACCTTCACCATTTTTCAGTGAAGTGACCCGTGTGCATCACAGAAGCTCATGTGTGAAATTCTTTCCAAGTCATTTCTAAACTCAACATGATTTTACGAAACCCTCCCATTACTACAAAATCCCAGTTTAGCTCTCACCATGCAGCCGGACCAGGTGTAGCGAGTGGTCAGGTTGATGACCTGGTTGTTCTCAGGCCTCAGAACGGCCTCCTTCTGGTAGCAGTCCTGCAGAGCAAACCCTTCCATAAGCAAAGCCGACCAGTAACAACAGCTGCAGCTAAACAGCACCGGTGAAGACGAGCAGGATCAGAACGTTTCCATTCACTAAACACTCCGTCACTCGAGCATGGCTTTCTCTGGACCTCCTCAGACGGTCTCCTCTAGTTGCAGCCGACACACACGTGCACGCTCCCGAGTCTGTCAGGCTCTCAGTATCTTTCACAGACAAATAGATAGTTTGAGGGTGTGTGGGTCTCACCTTGTCCGGCCTCTTGTACACAGCTGGCCACTGAGAGCTTTCATCAAAGTAGAGCAATATGTTCTGACAGCAGCGGGACTTTCAGGCAGCAGCAGCAGACAGAGAGATAAATGGAGGAAGAATAAACTTGAGCTCCCCAAGCACAGCATACAGTGATGCAAAGGAGCATTTCTCAACACATTTAAAGTTTCATTTGAACAGTTCCTGGTGTTTTTCATGCAATATTGAGCAAAGTTACGTAAAGCTGCAAGCAGCAATCAACGGGCTTTCATAACTCAGGCTCTTTAGCCTTTCAGTGGCCAATGTTTTGCACCTTGCATTATGACAAATTTGTATTTGAGAGATGTGTTCAATCGCAAATATTTCTGGAAAAAGAGGCAAAGTAAATAATATATAGATCAAAATAAAGTGACGGATCATCACCAGGTGAATGAGAATATTGTTTTGGCATAGTATTGGACAATATTCACAAATGTCCAAATAGGTGAAAGAAGTAGCAAATCAATGTGAAATGCTGTATTTCCTGAGGCCACCTAGTGGCGCTATAACTGATATTAACTGTATGTTGCTATAGCGATGTGTTCAGGCATGGCACATTGTGTGGCAGCATTAGAACCACTTCCTTTTAATTTTGTTATTTAGTTTTCAGTGACTTCCTGTCGGTTTTGGAAACTCGCTTTATTTGACCTTTTTTGAAGGTATTGCTCCCTTACATTTTGAACTTCACAAATGTATCGAAAGAAACAATATTCTGAGGAATTACACTGGGGTTCGATAAGAACTGGTTTGCAATAGCACTACATTGGTTTTTAAGCTCACCTTGGGATATCTGAACCTAAAGTTCAACCGGCCGAAGTCAGTCAAGAAGCAGAACCTTGTAAGGAAAACCCAGTCCTGCAGAGAAGGGTAGAGTTAGAAGAAGGAAAGAAAGTTGTGATGTAGTCGCCCTGTATTAAAGGAACAGTCAACATTCCAAAAGTTTGTGTTTTACTGGATCTGAAAAAAAAAGAAAAATACATTTTTTGTGTAAACAAATCTACAATTCAAAATTATTATTTTATTTTCATTTCTCTACAATAGAGCTAGGAATTAAAGTGACTAAATAATCGTGACCCTGTGGATTGGAATGAAATGAACCCTAAACATGACATAATGGTAATTTTTTAATCAATCTGAGAAGAGGCTCAACATATGAAATCTGTGATGGTCACCGCTCTTCTACAAGTCACCAGAACCCTTCTCTGATCTCCGCTAACAGAACTAGCAACACATCTGAGAGGCGTTCGCTTCCCCATCATTCTGCACACGGTACTTTCATTGGAAGCACATTTTCCTTGGAGCTGGTTCAAAGTCACAAGACACTCCTCAGAGCTTCCAGAGTCAGAGACTGCGAATCTCTCCTTCAAAACTCATTTTCTCAGGTTCTATTGCAGGGCGAAGGGCTTAACGACATTCCTGCAGAGTTCAAGGCTTCCGCCGGGGATCATCTCACATTCTAAATGTCACCAAGTGCAACCCGGCTTCAGCTCCGTGTCCATATTAACTTCCCCCTCAGCAGCTACTCGTAGTGTTTCCATAACGACAGGTTTCCTAGACAATACAGACACCGACCTCAAGACTCTCTGACCCAGAACCGAGCCCAAACAGCTGCTAAGAGCCTGGAGTCACATGACCAAGCTTCTGAAAGAGCACCTTGTCTCTGTAAAACCGAAGCATGTGTAAAAGAGTACCAGCGGAGAGCCAGAATAAAACAAAACAAAACATCTGTAGGGAACCTGGAAGTATTGTCATGGTAACGGGGACAGACCACTGTAGAAACCACTGTTTTCTCAAGATGAATCTTAATTAGAGTCACGAGGGTCTTTTAAAAGTGTGGATTTTCCTACAGAGCTCAGAGTTTGAGGAATGTCCAGTTCCCGACAAATTTTGTTATTGTCTTTGTCATTAATATTTAGCTGGTGTGCTGTGTTCTACACTCCTCCCACCACTGCACCAAGCTCCTCCCACAAACATTGTAGTAGTACTAGATACTCGTTTATCCAGCCACAGCCTTTAATATTTTTACTTTAAAGGCAGGGAATTAAAGTGAGATTGAAAGAAGCTCTTTTTTATACTTTGGTGCTGATCCACAGAGCCACAAGCGACGTAAAAGAGTATGAAGCAGTGAAACTAGCGGAACACACGAGGAACAGAATGGTGTTTTAACTTGGTATTAATTCGTCTCAGCAATTTAGTACCGTGTTTAAATAAAACCATCATCATTTTCTGCTGGAGCCCATCGCCACTCACACAATGCCAAAGGAGAAGGATCAGCACGGAGAGATCGTCAGTTCTTTGTAAAATGTGAAGAAGAAAAAACAATTCAGTGCTGAAAACAGTGGAATTCATCCTCCGCAGACTGCATCCCAATACAAGTCCCTGAAAGAGCCAGAGGGAGGTGAGAGACACTAGATTAATCAACTGCGCTGCCCATCCGGTCACTTCAACCTCACCTCTCACCATCTTTCCGGATCCCTGTCCGCTCGCTAAGCCTCATTAAGAATTAATTAGCAATCAGCTAGTCATGTCACGGCTGCTCCACCGAGCTTTTAAATGATTCATTACTTAAGCAACAAGACAGAGCAACGTATAAATACTCTGACACACACAGCATTCCGACCTGAAGACCTCTCTGGAAACACTGGAAGATCTGTAGATACAGTGCTGTCTCTTACTCAAAGTCATTTTGGAGATTGTATTGAGAAGTTAAACCAAACATCTGCTAATGATGATAGAACCCAGTCATAACGTACTGCAAGGTGTCGGGGAAGAAAGAGGAAACACTCTCGTTCTTTTTTAGCTGATGAAACTTCACAATAATTGTGATGAGAGGCTGGGTGTGGGCAAGGGGGGTGTAAAAAATGCCCTTGAGGGGAAATGAAGAGAAGTGAGATTAATGGACTGCAAGAGCACCAGAACATCCAGAGGTGGATCAGCAGCTGGATCCGAGCAGAACAGGGCGGTTTGTGCATTAACTACTGCACAACGAGATCTGGACTCAACAGGAAACACCACCAATCCGGGCCTTTAGAAATCAAAGTTAAAGCCTCTACAAATAAGTCAGATATTAGATTGAAGAGGTCGGCAGATGCTCAATTCTCACAAGCTTCTTTATTTTTGGTCATTTTTTAAAGCCATTTCCAGAAAAAATGAACAATAATGAAAAAAAGAAAGGTATGTTTCGTTTGGCCTGATTTGCTTGGTGATCATTTCTAGTGAGAATTGTTGTTTAAATCAAGATTCTTTTGCTGTCTGTAAAACAGTGTCCTTGAACTCGTGAAGATTGGTTCAAGCAGATAATCGCACAACAGCTTTGCTGGTCAAACTTCCACCACTGGCTCCAGATCATTCTACTTTTCCCAGTATCGTGAGATTATGAGAAGGCACTTTATTCTGAATTTCTTAACAGTCGTAAGTTTGTGACGTCATAAATACAACATTTGTGGTGAATAACAAACACGTTTCCATTCACAACAAAGAAAATATTCATCTTCATCCTCTTTAACCCATATGTCTTATCATCTTTTCCTCTGTATTTCCTTGTCGTCACAGAAGCCGGGTGATTGATGGCTTGCTGCAATGGAACCCTACGATCAGCCTCGGGCCACTGGGTCTGCTCCAGTCCCCATCAGGAGCCGTGCTTCCAAGAGGAAACTGGTATTAAAGTAATCCACACAACAGCTGCTGGATTTAAGAAAGTGACATCCTTCCGTTCCTCGCGTTACGCGGATGTTTGCCCCTCAAAAACGGAAAGGTGACGTATGATGAAAGAAACATGTGAGAAATGAAAAGCGATCTCGGCGCAGAAGCACCTGCTCATCACCTGAGGCTCTGGCGGTTCAGCCAAACGTCGTCATTCGAGCCTCTTAGTGAACATCAAGGCACCACAGACACATGAGCTCACACCAGCACCAGCACCAGCACCAGCACCAGCAGCACCAGTTCAGCCATTACTAAACGTAAACACTCCACTCACCTCTTTGGTGTTGACGATGCCTCTGACGTATTTCCCCAAAACGGAGCCGACACACAACATACTGGAAACCACAGCGAGTCCCAAAACCTTCTCCATCTTCCCCAGTCACAGGAGAGGCGCGGCGCTCCGGCAGTTACCGAGTGAGGAGTACGGAGCCCGGGCGGGCGCACCGGAACACTGTGCAGCTGGAGGCGCGTGCCCGTGCTGCGTCTTCTTGGCATCGTGAACGCGCGTGCGACTGATTTTCTTACCCCCCCCCCCCACCACCACCACCACCACCACCACCACCACCACCACGATAAATCGATCAGTCTCAGACACGATGCTAAACTAAATATATGTTTATTGTAAATAGAGATCTGCTCAATCATTCAGACACTCTCACAGTCTTTATTTCTTCTGTTGAAAAAAAGAGTAACTGCAGGCAAACATCACTTTTTAAATTAATGATAACCACAAGGTGGTGCTATTTTGAAACACCTCAATGCATAGAGACATGTCAGTTTTTGTAAAGATATGTTACTTTATTTCCCCAAATCAGATTTTTTTATTAAATAGAATGATAAATTGTACCAATTCCTCAAGTAGTTCCGGATATATATGAGAACTAACAAGTGGATTTATAGGTAATAATACCAAAATCACCAAAACCAATTTACAATCAGCCCATGATTATAGTCTTTCACACCAAATTATGTCAAAACACTTAAGGATTGTTTAGATAAACTGCTACGACCCTTTTGACAAGCGTCACATAATGTATTTTTGCTATTTTGATGAATCAAAATTCTTTTGTTCAGAAGATGATCTGGAACTAATTTTGTAGTGATCAGATGAATGCTGCAGGACGGTTTGGACAAAGTAGCTTTTTCAACCATGGAGGTTGAAATGGAGGTTAATTTGCATATTAGATGACATAGGACACATTGAAATCGCATAAACAAAAGAAAAACTAGTGGTGCCTCTGAGGTTTGAGGGTCAGGTGACCCATAACAGTCAAAAAGTTTCCCCCAGTGGTACATAGAGCTGAATAAAAGGAATAAAATACGTGCCGTGGCCCCAAAACACAACAATCAATATCTTCTAAATGCATAGATTACAAAACGTGTTTGCACTTCAGGAGAACAGATTTATAAAAGCTCTGTTAAACACGAGGTTACTGTACTGCGTCTGTGGCATCGTTGAAGAGCAGACAGCATCTCCCCAGAAACGATCCTGCAGTGCGATTACGAGCCTGCATCTCATGTGTGCAAGAACATCAGCACACCGCGTGTAAAAGCAACAACAGCCACAGGATTGCAATGATACAACTCACTGATCCTCTGTGCCTCAGAGGCGAGACGAGGAAGCAGCTTTAACTCCTTCCAGCACAGGTATACGGCCTTTCAACACATCAGCAAAAATAGACTCAGGGAAATAATGATCTCTGTATCTCGGAGGGATAACGTGAGTCACACGGTGTGTACCCTACAGACATCTACAGTGCACATGACACTTCGACAAGAAACAGAAAGAAAGCAACAGTTTGGAGATCTCCAATGCTTCATGGAGGAATTCAATCACAGATATTCAGATACAAAGAGTCCTGAGCAGAGCGGACCTCATATAAGCTCAAGAATCCATTCTAACACTCTCTCTATAAACAACACATACAGCAACCAGTTGCAGAAGAGAGAGAAACACACGACCTGATTCCGACCGGAGGCATGCAATCACAGCGGGCGCATCACACATTCAGCCGGAGAGATTTCATTGGCTCAAGGACGGTGTGAGTTGAGGGAATCTGCCTAAAATACCTCTGGTGAAAATTGGAAGGGCGCTTGAAATGGGTCAGATCGCACAGGAGACGCATGGCATGATTGTGACGGCAGCAGGGGGAGCCAGCCTGGGAGCTCGCTTTCAAACTAGAACACTGGGTTTTAGATTTCTCAGGTACATGTCGATTAAAATTACTGTCCTGCTGGGGTTCACCAGTTTCCATGACAACACTGGTTAGGGTGGGGTACACGAACCCCAACCAGGAGGAGGCCTAATGTTATATGAGAAGGACACTAAAGCACAAGAACCTGAACCTTGCTTTCCTCTTACTGTGAAACCAATCTGTTTAATATAAAACAGGATTAAGAAATCGACTCCATCTCAAAATCTGGATTTGAATCTAAAATAAGAAAAATCTGATTTTACTCTAAGAATTCTGTGCTTTTCCAGGCATTTGTCTTTAACCTCATCAATGTTTTTAGAATACGTTATCTTCTCAGAATTGAGCTTTTTTCTCTTCTGAAATGGAATTGATCTCAGTAATCAGACTTTATTCTCAGCAGCACAGAGAAATGATTTTTTACAGAATTTGGACTTTAATCGAAGAATTCTCACAATCAGTCTTTTTGTCTGCAAGAAATTTCTCTGTTGTTTCAGCATTGTTTAGGATTAGTTCTGAATAATGACTTCCATCTCAGAAACAAAAACTCAAAAGTTTGCCGGATTTACTTAAACACATTGATTGAAATTATAAATCAGGGAAAATACCAAAATTTTACAATTAAAGCCATAATTCTGATTAGAAAAATTCTGAATTCAGAAGCAAATTTTGAGAAAATGATTGTGAGCTTACAATATTTCCAGGAAAGGCTCAATCGCAGCAGCTCAGAGTCTGTGAAGAACAACACTAATCTAAACCTTATGTACAGTACAGACTCTAAACCTGAGATTGTTCCTCGCAAACAAACAACACTGGAGGGTTTTCTTAGAACAATAGAATTCATTTAAAATCAGATAACAGAATATTAAAGCTGGACCATAGCTCCGATCCTCAGGGGTCTTCAACAATAAAGCCTCCCAGGTGTAAAGCGTGATTAAACGCAGCATAAAAATGTCAGTTTTGGTGGAACTCTCACGAGAACAGCCCTTCACCATCGCCCTCTGCCGTTATGCAGATGAGCTCAGCTAAACTAGATGCCAAATCCTGCGCGGTTCAGTGTTTCCCGCTAGCGCCGCATCGGATCTCCGGCTCATTCATAAACCTATTACACAGCTATTACGTAATAAATACTTCAAATAACTGTATAACCACCATAAACATGTTCCTCAGCTAACCCCACGGACGTTTACAGGCGCTTTGTAATTAAAATATCATGAAAAGTTTTTTGTATAAATATATCGTATAAACTTGTATAATATATGCATTTATTAATTTTAACTTCATCAGAGAATTAACTCTGACCCAATCTGCAACACACAAGACATTTTTGACCCAGGCGATGACAAGGAAATCGACAGCTGTAATCACTCTTTGTAATCTCCCCCATAGTTTTTAAGTGTTTTGTTTCACAATCCTCTCAAGGGTGCAGTTACCCCCATTGCTTGTACATTAACATATTTTCCTTCCTTTCAACTCTTTAATCAATGTTCTTGAACAGCAGCACCTTTTGTAATGAACGTTTGTAGCCTGCCCTCCTTGTGTAAGGTGACAATGTTCATCAGTGGGCATCAATTAAGTCAGCAGTCTTCCCTATGGTTGTGTAGCCTGCAGAACTACACTACGCCTTTTCATGTGTTCTAATTATCTGGGATAATAATCACAACTTATGAGTAAAGGAAATAAACACATAAATTATACCAGTTTCACTTTTTGAATGGAATTACTGAAACCTTTTCATGATATTCTCATACTATGACCAGCACCTGTAGCAGCAAAGCCGTGCTTCCATGGAGAGAGCTGGTGCCGTAACGAGCGAGGTTTACATTTGTTCTCAGCACGACACTCCTCCGAAGCAGGAGAACACGTGCTCAACAAAAGGCAAAGTGGTGTAAAGAGAAAAGTGAAGAAGTGCATCAATCGTTGGAATAATAAATCTGTTTTCTCTCTGAAACACATACAGTTATTATTTGATATTGTTTAATAACTAATACTTTTGTCATCCGTGTTCAGGTAGTTTACTCACGGTCCTGAAAAAAACTGCTAAGTTTGAGCATTTTCAGATTCAGCATCATTAGTGCAATTTACAAGCCCCTCCTCTTGCACAGCTGAAGCCCCGCCCCTTGCTGAAACAGCCTCCTTGGTTTCTGGCACGTTGAGCGGTGAAAGCTGTTCGTGGTCTCTTTTGGTGGCAGGAGGCTTTGGATTGGTCCGTTCCAACATGCGGTGCTTGCGCATCTCAGGGGGCGGGTCTTTTGTGGTGAAGACATCTTTGATGCGCTCCATGCAGATGTTAGCGGCTTCCCGTGTCTCCCGCGACAGCTGCGAGAGGCTGAGGAAGCCATGAGGAAGATCATCCACCACGCACAGCGTCACAGGCTGACCGATCATTCGAAGCCTCTTGGCGAACATCACAGAGTCGTCAAGCATTGGGTCCAGATGACAGGCCTGAGAAAGAGGCGGGTTTAAATCACAGTTAGCGGAAGAATACTGATGAACTCTGGGAGGCGTGCAAGACTGCTTTCTTTGCTAGTAATCAATGATTTATGAATTTATTAAAACACGAAGACTCCTTATTTTGAGGATAATAATCAGAAACTCATTCAAACACAGAGACTGTTGTTCCACATGACTACGGGCTAAAGATGTTGTAAAGATTCGTTCTTCATTTTCTTCTCAAGATATTCACCTACTTTTTCTTACTAGAGAAGTCCACTGGAGACACAAAAGAATATTTTGAGGAATATTTGATTCAAAACTGATCCAAAAAATGTCTTATCTTCAGAAGATCATGCTGCAAACCCTCACCACGATGTGTACAGGAGGCAGTCCCTTGAGCATGCTGTCTGGAGCCAGAAGAGGAGACATGTAGGGGTTCCTGACGATCGGAGAACTCTGTACGTTCATCTCAGCTAACTGCTCTGAGCGCAGCGGTTCAAAGCCATATGGAAACTCGCGGGGTTTCTCAGGGTCCTCCTCACCACCAGGGGGAGGTATTGCTACAGAGGAAAAGGACTCGGACACAGAAGGATCCACCTCTTTGGAGAGGAAGAAAGTCACATCTTCGGGCTGCGAGAGAAAGAGGGAATTCATTACGTTTGTCCAAAAAATATCTAACCTTAGAGAAGGATGCTCACAGCTTTATTTCACGTGGTCCATCTTTTCCACTTCAAACTACTACAACACCCTGGTGACCACGTGCATGCTGCTTTGGCAAACAAATCAAATATGATTCTCATTTTGAAATAACAAATGCCATTACAACAAACTTAACATTACCATAATTCCTAAAAAATCTTTAAATATAAGGTTCTTTTTTTACATTACAATGCAGTTGAGTATGAAATTGAACTAAAATATTTTTGCCAAATATTCAATTTTAATTTGATTTAAAAGGTTTTTTAAAAATAGTTATTTTATCATTCCACTGTAAATACAACAAATATGTAAAAAAAAAAAACTATAGAAAGAGTAGAAAAACTTTGTATATTTTGACACCTTTTTCTCAACTCAAACACTATAACGTGTTTTAAACATGGAAATATTTACGTTACTAAACCGCATAAAATGAAAGGATTAAAAGCCTTTTCTGTATATTTGAATTACAAAACAAACTGCTTCTGGTTCAGTGAGCTGTCAATCACAATATCACCAGCCAATAAGAGCGAGCTGCTGTTAATCCCTTTCCTCTTAAAAGAAAGAAAAATGTTTTGACCGGTGAAAAAATGTGTATAAAAAAATAAAAGAGAATCTTCCTTTAGTTATGTTTTCATTTTGTCAGTTTAGTTTTGAAAATTAATTCCATATTTGTGGAAAGCGGCAGAAAGATCCTTTCAGACGGAGAGCACGCAAACATGTTTCATCTGCCACTCGCTGCCAGCTAATATTAAAAGCTCAATAATTTAATGGAAGCTATTAAAACCAGTACATTAGACGGCCCACGTCTAATTATTAATTATTCTGCCACCCTTTTGCATTTCAGTACTCTGCACCGTGGCAGTGCGTGGCACTGTTTGAACGCAGCAGATTTCAGAGAAACACGGCTGATGAAATCTGCTGATGATATAAGCAACTGTGAATTGTCGATGGCTGGGTTTTCTCACTGCGGAGAGCAAATTAATCATGACATGTGTTTGGTGAGCTCTGTAAAGGGCGGATGGATGCTGGGCATCTGTGGTGGGCATGCAGGCAGATTGCAAATCAGGCGGACGGGCACCTTGTGTGAAAGAGACACCACTGGAGCTTTAGAAACGTGTTTCAATCCTGTACCTTGCTCTCGGGGGTCAGTCTGATGTCGAGGATGCTGCTGTGGTTGGTGGTCTGGCTGCTATTCTTCCGCTCACCACTGGCGCTGCTGTTAAAGTGTGAGCCCAAGTCCTGGCACGTCTGGCTCCTCCGGGAGCCTTTCTCCAGGGAAGATTCAGATGTTTCTGGAGGGTCTGTGTGTGGAGCGCTTAGAGATGTTTCTGAAACGCTCTGCCTCACTGTGTCTGGAGGAGACGGAGATGGTAAAATCATTTCGAGGGCAGGACTATTATTTCCTTCCTCCTGGGATAGCTCTATTTAAAATACACTCTTTAGAGAACAAAGCTTCGTTACAGTGGTGCACACAACATTCGGCCACTGAAAACTGAAAGTACCGTTCATGTAAACAACATTAATTTTTCACCTGTTTAATATTTAAACAAACTGAGGCATCTGCATAAATTTAGGCATCACAAAAGAGAATTAACTTGATATTTTGTGTATCCTCCTCCTGCAGAAACAACAGCTTTCTACAGCTTCCTGTCAGAGTTTTGGATCGTTCTTCTTTACTAAACATCTCCAGTTCAGTCTGGTTTGATGGTTTCTGAGCGTGAAAAGCTCGCTGTAAATCACACCACAAATGTTCAGTAATACTCAGGAAGCCAACAGAACCAGCAGCTGTGTGACCCACAGGAGAAACGCAGTGGAACCCAGTCTCTGCTCTCTGAATAATGAATCTGTGGCCAGCGCGAGGCGCTCCAAACGGTGTTGTGTTAGTGTCTCAAATCACGCTAATGACACATTTATCCAGTTGAATCCTGCACAGCCCCAGTGCTTCACTCTGTGTGGGAGCTAATGAACTGAAATGATAAGGGATCTGCGGCTGATGGCAGTCTATTCACACCAGATGACATGCATTTGTTTGAGATGGTTATCAGCTTTTCATTTCCGCTGTGTGACAAACTCACAGTTTAAATGGATAAAATAAACACAGACACGAGTAGAAGTGAGCATTTGTGAAACATTATGGAGTTCAATTACCGCTCAAATATTGTGGTTCATATTCATGAGGTAACACGCGTGGTAATGTTACCGTAAACATTTGCATTAGCAGGTTTTCATTAGGCTACCCAGCGCATAATGCGTTCAGCCTCACCTGGAAACAAACATGTCCTCACAGGAGCCGGTGAACAGATTACTTTTATTATTTACTTTTTCCTTGGGAAAAGCGGTTCGATTGCTAAATGAAAGTTGAATTTTAACTAGTTAATAGAAGTTTGGTTATAAATAGTCTTTCCCAGGGAAGAAAAACATCTTTCCTCAATTATTTTATTGAATTCATCATATCATGCATTTTTCAAAAAAGTCTGAACTTGGAAAAATAATCAGAGGAAAAGAAACCAAAAGCAGAGGAAGCAGGGGAGGCGGGGGAGGTGGGGCTGAGAACTGGTGGTTGCTATGCACCAGAGCTAGACTGGCCAAGGGTTTGCGGCAACACTCCACACAGAAGAGAGCGTCAGAGAGACAGCGAGTGCCGTAAACCGTCCCCTGGTGAGCCTTCCAGGGGATTCAGCAGCCCGAGCGTTCCAGACAGAAGAAGCTCTGTGTTCTGTGGGGCGCGCATCACAGACTCAGCAGCTACCTCAAATAGCTCCGAACAAATGGCAATTATCACCACGGAGCCAATTACAGAGCGCCGTGAGGGACCGGAGCATGTTAATCCAAAGATAATTAAACGAGATCAAATAATTAGCCACCTGCACTATTACAACTGCCTCTTAATCAAGAGTGTGCAGGGATTAGAATCATCGAGCGACACATTGATGAGCGCTGCTTCAGACCCGCCGTGATGATGAGGAACACAGTATGTTCGTACCTGCACCCCCCCGCTCCAGCAGAGAATGAATCCAGTTGGACGCGCCCTGCTTGAAGTCTCGCAGCAGCACGGAGGCATCTCTTTTCACCATGCTCAAAGTGCTCACCTTCTCCACCTGCTTCTCCACCTGAGGATCCGTACCTAAACATCAGGTAAACAAGAGATAAGCTATGTACCAGCTTACTTTTATTTCTAGTCATTTGAAATGATTCCATTTCAGCTCTTTGTGTTTTATGTCACATTTCTCAGCCCACGGGCCATCAAGGACCTCGAGAAAACACAACCTGAGCAGCAGGAACCATAAAACCAGCGATCCGATGTCTTCAATGCTTCAATCGAAACCCTCAAACCAAATACAAAGCTTTTGATCTGCTCCTGACAAGTGCAGCTTCACTTAACCTGCAACGTTCATTTCATTCGTCGCCATCAACATCCCAAAAATCCCAAATAAACTAAACAGCTATAACTTGTGCATCGGAGCTGCCGGTCTCCTGCATGGGCTCCAGACTGACCTGCGTAAGCACTGAGGCAGCGTGCAAGAACACTGAGGGGGAGCAGAGGGTCCATGAGGCTGAGCAGGCGGGATGGCGAGGCGTACACTGTGAGCAGGGTGGCAGGGTAAGCGGCCACAATGCCGTCCGGCATACGTACGCCGTGAGCAGCGGCCCGCATCGACACGGTCACACACAGGTTTCCTCCAGCACTGTCCCCGGCCAAACACACACGCTCTCCGGTCCAACCTGCGGAGAGATGAAGGAAGGAGCAGAGCTCACACGATTCACCCACGAGACTCTTCTCAAATTAGATCTTGTCGCGTTTTATTAGCGGCGCATGTTCCCCGTCAACACCGGCTGAGGTGAGAGAACGCTGAAAGATGAGTATGTTTACAAGGCTCTAGTGAAACGGAGCGCGGGGTTTAAGAGGTGTCTGTTCCCACAGGAATCGGTAATTGGTTTTCTTAAGGACTGCTCGAGAATGAAATGGATGAGCCGTCAATCAGGATGAGACCAGCATAACGAGGATTCTGTGGCGCTCCTCTCTTCCCCCAGACTCTTCGTTTCAAAAGGAAATGCAATATTGACTTTCATCAGAGAACTTGACTTTAAACCCTTTGCGTCATGGTTCTTTATCTTTATCTTATCTTCACCTCTCTTTAAATGTGCTTGGAGCTCTGCAGCCAGGGTCTGTTTGTATTACCCTCCTTGTGAAAGGTTTTAATGTTCATCTTTTTGCCAGGTACTTTCCATGGCGAGAGCAAAACACATACAGACCGACACAATCTGCTTCGATTAAACTTGACTTTGCCCTGGATCATCTCAGTGAAGATAGAACCATCCGTCCCTGGATTTACACTTTAGGAGTAATTTCACAGATGCTACTCTACCGAGTGTTAACAGGAAGAGCGTCACTCCTCTCACCCAACAGGTTGTGGTTCTTGATGGCCCAGCAGTAGGCATAGAAGCATTCCTCCAAAGCCCTAGGAAAAGGGGCTTCGGGGGCCAGAGAGTAGTCCACAGAGAGAACGGGGGCCTTCAGGTCCTGGGACCAGCTCCTCAGATACGGCTAGAGAGGAAGAGTGACATCATTCAGATTATTAATCACAAACCTTCTGAGGAATGAAGCTCCAAATGCAGTTCTCATGGCCTCAGAGTGACTCCGAGGAAAAGCAAACTTTACGTTCAGAGAACATCACTCAGCATCCGTCCAGTCCATTTATCTTTAGCCTCAACGAGACTGTTCAGAGTCTCCCCAATATTTTTAATGTGTTTTGTTTCACAATCATCTCCAGGGTGCATCTATCCTTGTACACTTTTGTTCTAACACACCTTTTCCTTTAATCTTTAATAAAGTTCTTGGACACAGAGCTCGGTGAGCAGCAGCTTCTTTTGCAACAACCCTCCTTGTGCAGGGTATCAATGGTCATCTTTTGGGCAACTCTAAAGTCAGCAGTTTTTTCCATGGTATTGTAGCCACCGAGAGACCGTGTCCACTTGTGATTGGACATCCATCAAAAGTATAACGTAAAATGAATCCAGTTCATGAAGGTAATGCGGTGTGAATTATTTTGCTTCCCCAGTTTCTTATTTCTTTTTAACCACGGTGGAAAAAAGCCAAAAAATACAGAGTACTTTGAAGAGTGTCTTGAATTTGTGAGTAATAAAGAATCTCCCATTTTAGAATTTTGTCAAGAAAACAAGAGAAAGCAAGTGTTTTTCTTCACTATTATTTGATTCCATTTGAAGCTTAGCTGCTCGGTGTTTGCCCGCCGCCAGCTTGTATCTCAGAGCACCTTGTGTGTTGCCGGGTGATGCTCGATCGAGCAGGTGATGCATTGTGTCAAGAACTCAAGCGCCGCCGGTGCGGTGGGAAGGTGAATTTTGTATGAGTTGTGACAGATTTAAACATGGTTAACCAGAAGAAAACAGCCTTAATGGTCACCAGTAAGATGTGCTTTGTGTTCTAGTCATCTCAGTTCTGGGAATATTCTTACACACTTTCATTAAATCAAATAGCACTGTGTCTGTCTCCTATAGTTAACTGAACATTCTTATCCTGATAAACAATGATTTATAAAGGAAAATGGAGATAACTGGAGCGCTATGAATACTTCCCGGAGGCACCGTTGCTCACCTCGTGTGATTTGGACGTTTGCGCTACGAAGCCTCCTCCGTGGAAGTGCAACACCAGCCATGGAGAAGGAGGACTGCGCTTGGTCTTCAGACCCAAAGAAAGGGAAACAGGGCCACCTTCTGAGCGGCACATCGCTAGCAGTTTCTCACTGTCCTGAGAACAACAAACAGATTATGAAGGAATTCTTTTTTTTTTTAAGTTAGGAACATAAAAGGTAATCTCTCTGAAGCCCTGCAGCACACAAAGACAAAAGTGTTAATCAAGACAAGAGCGGAGGATTAAACCAACAGCTGAATCAATAGGGCTTCAAAGCAGCCTTGAGAAACATCATGAAGCTGAGATCAACAGTAATATAAGCAGCTCAAGCGCTTCCCCAGATCACGAGAGGCGTACATGGAATTAAAGGCTTAAATCAAACATTACAAGGAAAAAGGTGTCCTCTCAATATTACATTACACGAACAGCTTCTTTCTTTCATTTATTCATTCATTCACAGCTGTATTTAATCCAGTTACCGTTAATAAAATGAGCCAAACAACAAAACAACAAATGATGATGATGATGATGATGATGCTGAAGGTAGAATTGTGTTGAGGCTCCCACGTTGCCACTCTTCAGAAGAGAAACACTTATAATCGCCCTCGCCCATTGGATTCACCTGTGTCTGGAGGTCAAGGGTCACCGAGTTCACCTAACCAATGTGGGGGGGGCATTTTTTACACACTTTAAGTAACTTCTCAGAGATCACTATTTGATATTTCTAACTGAACTAAAGGAGTCTGATGTGGAGCGCTTCGTGGAGTTGTATGAGGGAAGAGGAGATGTCAGGTCTTACCTGTCCTTCTCTCAACTCGTATGAGATCAGCCTCATCTGCACCGGCGCCAGGCCTAGATGAGATGCTGGAGGAGACACGGTCACCATACGTGTGGGATCAGATATCGACGGCAGGTCGAAGGGCACGGGGGGCACAGAGAGCGCTCGGTTCACCTTTACTGCGGTGGCAGTCATGGAGACCAGGCTCTGGAGAATGAGAAAGTCTCGTTACAGTGAGCTTTCAAATATATGAACTCCTCAAAACTTTTTAGTATCTACAGAATAAAAGCTGTGATGTGATCAAACCGTTTCTAAATGATGAGAAAAACGAGTAATTTTCTTATAATAAATACTAACTGATAGAACTTCAGTCTCTGTAACATTCCAGAATGACTTCCAGAAATGCACATCCAGGTTCTGAGTGATGCGCTCATACTCCTGGCCTCGCAGCTCCGGGTCTATGGCAAACTTTCCAGAAGTGAGGAGAGAGCTGGCGGCTACACCTGAGAGAGAGAGAGAGAGAGAGAGGTGAAGGGTGGTCTTCCCCACTGAAACTGGGGGATCAGACAGTAACAAACGAAGGGAAGACATGATGGTAATATTTGGAAACATGTTTCCTAAAAAGAGCCATAAAATCCCTGCCATCACTCACTGTTCTCTCTAGAGGGAAATGAACAAACCAGCGGCGGAAAAGATGATACATGTAGGAAAGACATTCATTTTCATCCATTTCACCCTCTGCTGGAGAAACTCACCGTATGGAGCAATATCTCCTGCCTCCACTAGAGAGCAGCATTGAGCACAAGAGACAGAATTAGAACATAACAGCATTTCTGTGATCTAACACCTGAGGAAAGATTCTCACAAAGACTGAGCAGAGTGATTCCTTGGCCATTAATCCGAGCACAGGAAGTGATGTCAAACTGAATGATAGAAAGGTTACTGACCGATCCCTGAGTGATGCTTCTTGTAGTTGTCTCCGAATGCAACCAGGCTAATTGTAATCGACTGCAGGCATGGGCGGATGGCAGGAGTAAACTAAAACGGAAGTGTGTACAAAATAAAATAAATTAATTGTTTCATTCAAAGGAAGGTTTACAAACATTGCAGCCAACACAAATAGATCACAGTACAGTGCAAAGGTTTGGGCACCGATACAGAAAGCTCTGAGATTTAAGCTCTCGGTTTCAACTGTGAGGAACATTGTGCATAATTGGAAGACCAGAAGCACAGTTCTAGCGAATGCCCGAAGTGGCAGAGCAAGAAAAATCTCAGATATTCAAAGTCTTAAGATGCTGAAAACAGACAACCCACAGACCAGCTGCAGATGGCGCCACTGTGCATCGTTTAACTTTTCAGAGCATTAAACACAATGAGACGCTGCATGGACGAGTGATGAGGAAAAAGCCTTTTCTCTGCCACAAATGGTGTTGCCCAAGGTGCCAAAACTTTTGCATAGCACTGTATTTTCTTTCTCAAACAAACAAGTACTTTTTACATGACAAGCAGAGTAAAAAAATAAAAAAATCACTGCAAGTGTTTCAAGTGATAACCACGGCAACACTATTTCATGAGTGGCCAAGCCTCAACCATTGGCTTAACAAACTTCACCAATCGTTTTTTTGGCCCCGCCCCATTGGTAAAGCATTGGCAACTTATTAATGCAAACTATTAACCTTCCTACCTGGAAGCCCACACAGCGGCCGTAGAAGCAGCCCTTGTGCATCGAGGCATACTCTCTGAGGAAGCTCTGGCTGAGACCACTCTCCTCCTGGAAGAAGAGGTTTCCGTGACTGTTGTCGTGTAGCAATCTCTGAGCGAGGTAGAGCAGAGCCCGCAGCTGACACAGAGCGCTACAGTACGCCTCTATTTCTGCAGCGTTGTGGCTCGCGCGGAAAAAGATGCTTCGCCGGTTTGAGGAGATGTATCGCCCCTTGTGGATGATATGAAGGAGACAACAGCGCACCACCTGAGAGCAGGAAAATCGTGACATACAACCCAGAATCAGTTTGTAGGAGAATGGTGAAACCATAGACTATACCTCCTAGACGCAGGTCACTTGAAGGAAAAAGGTCTATAGTCCTGCACATCTACAATCTGCAAGCACCCACCTTAACAAGGGAGCGATATCCATTAGCGGGGATGTGGGGGTCAAAGTCAAAGTGATGGTAGACAGCAGCGAAGCCACAGACGACAGGCTCCAGGCTCCTGCCATGTTCCTGGATGGTGTTCATGGAGTCCACCAGCCGCTGAGCTGCATCCCGTGATTGACCCTTAGTGGCCTCCGAGAAAAAGGCCACATTTTCTTCACACACGTCATACAGGGCAGTGAAGACCGCCTTGGTGTCCATCACTGAAGGAAATGGTGGAAGACAGACAGACAGACTACTGAGACTAGGGGTGTTCACGGTTTGCTTTGATTTCCAACAATAGGTCTCTACTAAAACACAGCAGACACCTTGCTTGATACTGGGGTGGGGACACTAGGGACCAGCTGAGAACTAAAAACACAAAATAACAAAAGGCGGATCAGCCTCTGGATAAACAAAGAAAGTCTCACTCATAAATCATGACGGATGCCAGACAACTGCAAAAGACGAGCACTTGCTCAGATGGTTAATGTTGACGGCAGCAAAGAGAGAGATGCTAAGAATAATCCTGAAAAATCAGGGAGAAAGAAACAAAGACAATAATAAATAGGGACGAGACGGAGGTGAAAGCCCAAAAGAACACAAACAAGCCTCAGTTTTCATCATTATTCGACCTTCTGAAACCTCTAGCTTTAAGGACAAGGATTACGCAACTAGAAAAATACAAGCCATCGTTGTAAACGATAAAAATAATGAACAGATTTGTGATAATCTTACCTCCATGCTTATAACAACCAAACCATAAAAAGTGCCAAAGTAGAGGTAGTTTTGAAAGCTCCGCTAGGCGTTTGTAGCTGATATCAGTTCAAGAGGAGAGATAACTCCCGTAACTCAAGCTGCTTTTAAACTAAACCGGCAAAATTGTATTTTTGAACAATCTCACCGTAAATATTTAAATATGAGACATTTCACTTTAATTTTACTGGAGTAAAAATAAGCATTTAAAAATTGTACGCTAAAAATAAAACCCACCTTTCAAATCTGATATTAAAATGAAGTATTTTGTTTTATTTCCGGTTTGTGTATCTATAGCATCCATCCGTTTCAGGCCGATATGTTTTTAATGTTCTGCATCTGGTGTTTTTAAGAGGGAAATTCCCAAGACAGTCTCTTATCAGCAGCACACATGGGATTGAGCAAGAAGTACCCCTTTCCCTTCTGCCCTTTAGCCCAGTTAAGGCCTGCCGCGAGCAGACCAGTCTTTCTCCTCTCAGACTCCCTTCTTTCTTTCCCTCCCTCGGATAATTCCACGCTGTGTCTCTGCCAGGCGTTGAGCTCTTCCCTCCACTGGCTAAACAAACAAAAGAGCTTCCTCCCATCTCTTCCTTCTCTGAACCCTGTCGCGATCACCTTTCGAAAACAAGCTACTTTCACTGTAATCAGCTCGAGCTGCTTCGTTTAGGTTCAAATAATTCACAAACTGTTGGAGGGAGAGCTGCTGGGATGGTCTCAGATCAGAGCTCCACGGTCAGATATTTAACGTTTTTAAATCCCTCACTTTAAACTTCTTGGCAATGATCTTGGCACTTCGATAAACCAGTGCATCCTTCTCCATCTTTGTAAGGTTTTGACTCTTTGTATTTGTAAATGCATACACCTTTTCTGGGGTTTGCTTTTATTATAAAAGGTCAGCGAAATGACTGTTAAAGACATTTAGTTGGAAGAGAGAGCACAAAAACATCCAACTAAAGCCCTAAGAGTGAAGCGAAACTTAAACGTACAATATGTAACTTTTTTTCACCACTAGGTGTCAGTGCAGGTTCAGGAGAAGGGTTCTGTTTGTCGATGTCATCCACATCTGAGAGAACTGTGATTTCATATCAATATACAATATCACACGGTGGCTCCTGCATATTGTACCTTTAAGAGTGCGACTACAATCTACAACTCTGGACTTAGCCTCGCAGAAACATACACACAGAGACTGGTTCCATAATGACAGTCTGAACGTTGCCCTCGGCCTCTTCTGAACTCAGGCTTGAGTCCAAGTGCGTCCTGTCTCCACAGGAGATGTAAACAAAAGGGGAAGACAGAGCATTTTGATTGGATGCCTCTCAGCTCTGGTTCATTGCTGTCACTTTCTATCTCACAGCCACTTCTTTTCCTCACACTCTCTTTCCTTTAATCCCTGGAGAGAGGGGCTTTGTTATCTTCTCCTGTTTTGATGGGATGACTTTACACAGCTTTCAATGAAAACAGATTGCCCCATCCACATGCGAGTTAGGATCCAGTGCTAACTCTGTCCCCGGAGGCTCTGCCTCTTCAGGCACGAAGCCACAATTGCAGACATAACCTTTGTCTCTATTGGTTGCTTCAGTGGGGGTGTCCACCGACTACTGACCTTCAAATGGACGATCCAAATCTGGCATCTCACTTTGACGAGAGAAAGTGCTGCTGATCCTTAGAAACTCTCAGGTGATGATAGTAATAGAGCCATAGCTGCATGAAAACCTGGTCAAGGGCCGTAGCCTAGATACTGAAGCAGACCTCCCCTTAATTAATAGTCTGTGCGGTCCTGCGGTTGTAGCCAGAATCGGGTCAACAATGGCATTAGTAAAAGTAACTAGATAGATGCACACTAACTTGTATTAGTGCTGTTTTTGGAAAATGTCTTTATGATTTTTTTAAGCTGAGATTTTGACCAAATTGGTGGCTATGGTAAAAAGTTTGGTTGCTATGGAGGGGTCGGCGACATTATATAATGTTTCTCATGTTAATATGAGAAAAATGAACCAAACCCCAAGTGTTTATGGTTGTCCTAAGCAGAGATAGAGATATGCTGAATTGGTTGCTATGGTAAACCTTCAGCTGCTGTGTGACGGTCTACAATTTTGTCACTTGTGTCTTTTGACAGAATCATGAGCAGATCGCAATTGGACTAATAATAAGCTAAATAAACTGGCTTTGAGGGTCAGAAATCGGGCTGATAAGCAAGTGATCAAATACTTATTTAACACAGAAATTCACATAAAAACAGTTGGATTTCTGGATTTTTCTTGGTAGATGCAGCTATGTTGAAAATTCTAGACCACTCCATGATTTCAAAATAGGAGAATTTGCAAAAGCACACAGCAGCCAAATACTTACTGACCTCACTGTACCCATTCAGCCTGCCAGTAAAAAAAAACAATAGCATGCTACAAGCAGACCTTTGTCCCAGATTATTTCATAAATGTGCTAAAATCATCCTAACAGGAAAAGCAACACAATGCCCTTATCTCGACATCAGTGAAGAGTTTCCTCTCTCTCTCATCCAGAAATTACATGAAGCGAGTAAACAACTGAGTCAAGATGTGACTACAATTCCTCTCATAAAGCTAATAAAGAACGGCCCAAAAGAGGAATTTACATCGAAATCCTCTCACTAATCCACATTCCACAGGCCCGCGGTTCTGGCCCTTGCAGTATGATGTGGAAACTCCTTACGCCATGTCATTAACACAACAGGTTACTGAAAAGCCCACAAGAGGTTAGATAACGTTACAGAGAAGAGCCCTTTGTGTAATCGTAAAAAAAAAAACACAATAAAAAACGAGAGTCATCCTTCCTACTGTTTTCTAAGATGTTAGTTGTCCATAAAACACTTGTGCATACTCAAAATGAAAACTATTTAACAAGAACGAAGCGAGCCAAAAGTAGCCTTTATCAACTTGACTGGGATGTACAGTAGTATGCAAAAGTTTGTGCACCCCATGTAAATAATCATGACGTCTGGATAAGAAATTTCAGGTAAAGATATCATATAGGAGTCAAACACCGCAAAATATGAGAAGTGAAATGTGATTTATCTTGATTTCAATCTGTTCAAACTGTGATTGTAGTAACAAAGTTGTAACTGTGCTCATTAACCTTTAAATATATGTAAATGAGCCAGAGGATGGGGTGTTCTGCTACTGTATGCGTGCTCAGTGTAGAACAGGACAGCACGGTGGCGCAGTGGGTAGCACTGTGGCCTTCCAGTTAGAAGGTTGACGGTTCGAGGCTCGCCGGTGACCTTCCTGGAAGGAGCATGTTCTCCCGGTGCTTGCATGGGTTTCCTCCAGATACTCTGGGTTTCCCCCACAATCCCAAAAACATGCGATTAGGTGTGAATGTGTGCACCGGGAAAATGAATGAATTAATAAAAAACGTTATGCTAATGGAACTAATGTATGACTTCTTGGTTGGACGGGTCAGGAATGTATAGTATTTCCTGGAAAAACTAAATTAAATGTTGAAATTAAGTTAAATGTTGAAATTATGTTAATAGTTGATTTATTACAGTAAACAACTATACATTTACATTAAATTATGTGCGTCATAATTTTGGCACACGCTTTTATACAAATAGACTTACATTTGAATGAATGAACACATTTTTTGCTTTTCCTGGGATTATAAATTTTATTCAACTTCCTTTTCATGCAAAAGCTTTCCAGGGCAAGAAAACAACTCTTAATTTTATAGGCTTTATGATGTACTGATCTATATTTTGAGAGAATTGTGTAACTATTTTCATCGACTTTAATTAATGCTATATAATTTCGATATAAAAGTTGAAAACTGCACCCCTCTGAATAATTTTCTCAAAACAGAGTCAATGCATGCATTCATATGTTATTGGTATTCATATTCAAAACATTTTTGGTAATATTTTAACGTTTAATTACGATGGCATCCACTGTCAACAAAATTAAGTTCACATCTTTCTCAAGTTACAGCAAACGAAAAGCGTGGCCGATACAATATAGGGAGCTACACGAAAACATTTATCCACACAATAAAACACACGGTTGAAAATGTAAAGAATCCAAACATTAATTACTTCTCAGGTTTGACATTACTGGAACTATCAAACCGAGAGCGCAGACAGTATTAGCAAACGACAGCTCCACAAACACACAGGTCGCGTTTAATAAAAGAAGCTGTACCTATTGGCACATCTTTGTGCTTTGACGAACGCCTCCTGTTTACAGCTTTTTCAAGAGCACCGCTCCCTGACTTCTTAGCAGACGCCATCTTCCTGAAACACGAACGATTACCTCCCCTCAGATCTGTCTGGACCGCGGTCTGGACATACCTTGGTGAATACCACGCCCACTTTGGAACCTCTAGCCAATCCCGGGGCAGGAAACGCTCGACACACCTATCACACGCTCCTGGATCGATATAGCACCGCCCCAAAATCAACCGCTTCAACGAGGTGCGTGACGTCAATGTATTAGATTATTTATTCTTTATTTAAGATCACAAATTCAATCTATTTATATTTTCATATATACATAATTATATATATATATTAATTTATTTAGTTAACCCTCACAGAATCCATTCAATCTGTACTTCTCATACTAATGCACTGTGTTCATAGTCACAATAGAGCAGGCATTTTAGGGTTTATTGGGTTATATTGGTTAATTGTAAAGTACAAAACGATTTTTACTTTACATCGCGAGGAAAAATATTCATCGTTAACCTTAATAAAAAGCTGAATCCTATAGACACATAGTGGCTCAGAACTCCACCTGCTCCATCTAAAAAAAAAAAACAAAAACAATAATTACTACACAATAAGGGCACACCTGTTATACACAGGAGTCACATTGCCCCTCATTTTATTAAAACCAGACGTGTGAAAATTACATTGAAAAAATGCAAACAATTCCAATTGCAAAGTAAAAGCAAACGGACAGAAAACTTGAGAAATTCATCATAAAACCATGTTTCTCCAGTCAGGGCTTCTCCAGGGAAACGCCCCTCAGCTGGCCACATCTTCATAGGGGTCATGACGACAGCGCCTTTGGATCTGATGGTACTCCGAGGTGCAGTCGTCCAGGTTCAGACCCTGACAAGAGATGGATGAAATTCTCTCAAAATCAAGGCGTCCTCTCTCATTATTCATTTAGTTCTTGTCAGTGATACAGAGCTCTGTGCCCAGCATACATTAACATAAATTTAAAGGCACACCTCATAGATGTTCTCCTCCTCTCGCCCCTTCCTCCTCTGGAGTTCATTCAGCCTCCTCGTCTGAGAAGAGGCAACATTGATCAGATCTTTTATCTGTGTGAAATCTGCTGGTTTTCTTTTTCAAATGAACTGCAGTTCTAACCTTACAGAGGAGTACGGTTCCAGGGAAAAGCACACAGAGTAAGAGCAGGACTCCTTCAGCTGTTAAGATGCTGTTCTTCACACTCTCGCTCAGATTCAAGGTCTTCTGCAAAGGAACTAGTGACAGAAGGAATGAACACTTTCTCGCTCAGAAAGGTCGGCCTTGTCTCTGTGGCTGTTATCTTGCCTGTGTGTGCAGCACAAACTCTGATTGGTCGGATTTGGGTCAGTGAATGAGTTATTTGTGTCTGATTTACTGTGGCCAAGTGACTGATTGGTGGTGATTATTGCATAATACAGTGTTTAGCGAGGCTTGAGTGCTTGTATTGTTCAGCTTATTAGTTTCATTTCAACTGAGCGACAAGAAACACTACGGTTTAGAGCGCTGGAGAAAGCAACAATATTCTAATGTCATTAAGATGATGAAGGATGGTTACAAACCAATAAACAACTCTGAACAATGAACCACGTCAATCAACACTCATGGCCACTTTATTAGGTACACCTGACTATCTGCTCATGAAAGCAAATTTCAAACCAGCCAATCACACATCAGCAACTCAATGCCTTTATGCATGCAGATCAAAAATGATCAAAACTTAGGCTGGTTTTCATTTCTACCTCAACCCCTTTCCCCTTACCCTCCATTTTGCTCATTGATGGTAAAAGGGGTGTCCCAATTCTCTTTTAACTGGATAAGGGTAGGACTACTTATCCCTTCACACAAATTGAGGACCAAATCCACATTTGAAACAAAGGGGTAAAATAGATTTCCCAGTAGACAACAGCGCTTTGCGTATAATTGTCGGTAACCTGAAGATGACGAGGATCTCAGCAGGAACTGAGAATCATTTAAAGAATTTACCATAGATAAGTTGTAATGTTGTGAACCACGGATGGATCTGTTGCTCTTCTATTGAGATCAGCTTAAACGTGGATGCGATAGTGATATTGTCCTGCAGTAATGTTCTTACTGAAGACTTGAAGAAACGTTCCATGGCTGAAGGTGAGAAGAGTGCTGTGGTTGAGCATGCACTGGTACAGGCCGGTGTCTTCCAGACGAACACTGCTGAGAACCAGCTTGTGGCATTTGATCTCATGCTTCTCTTCCGCGGGTGCGTGCTTCACCCTCTGGCTCAGGTCTACTGCTCTGGGAACAGTGGTGTGGTTGATGGTTTGAATGTTCATGATCCAGGTGACCTGAGGCCTCTTCTTCCAGCGGAAGCAGCAGCGCACCGTGGCATCATGGGAAATAGGCACTCTCTGCAGGGGCTGATCTGCCTCCAGTCTCAGCTCTTCAGAAGTAGCAGCAGCAGTAGCTTACGAGGAGAAAAAGTTCATATTCAAATGGAAATATAGTGCCGTGAAGGGAAAAAGGAGTGGGGATATATGTATGAGGACAATATATATATTTATTTTTGTGAGTGGAGTGAGTAGATTAAAAAGAGTTCAATTTGAGGCATGACATATTGTCTGGGGAGGCAAGTGGCTTCGTGGTAGAGTTGAACCAAAGGGTTCCATCCTGCCGTTACCAGCAAGATGGGGGTTTCTTAAAGATTTGTCTATAAGTGATTAAATGTCTCACATAAAAGAAGCTTAAGATTATGCTTTAATCTGCTTTAAGTGACATTTATTTTCAACCACAGGACATCAGCACACGAGGCTAATCCCTGCACTTCTAACCATCAAAACGCTACACAAGCAGAAACTGTAAAAAGAGGAAGAGCTGCACAAACACAGAGAGGAACCAGGCTCCAGTGGGGCACATCACAGATGGCCAGCTCTTCAAGGCTTTGTTTGATGAAATCATGTATGTTCCATATAAACTCGTTCAGGATAAAAACCTGTACGACGGTAAGTATTTACACATTAATAAAAATCTCTCTTGAAGTGGTAGGCAATTAAAACTTTTGTTCAGGTTCATCTTTGACAGTAATAAAGAAACTTCGACATTTGGGGATTTCAGATCACAATTATTGAGGGAATACTGAGGGAATAAGTGTGCTCATGGATTCTGCAGGTTCTGAGCTGATGGCACGGCTGGATATCTTCTGATTTCGAAGGGTATTTAGCTAGAGTTTCTGCACAAGTTTCTTTTGGCCGAGATCTGCATCTTTGATTTTTCGTTGTTTTTGCTTCTTTAAAAGATCTTGAGCAGCACATCTTCAGTCTGCTTTGAACCCTTTGTCTGGGAGAGACCTTGTTGATGCAGAATAAGTACCACGTGTCTTGTTGCCAAGCTCAATCTTATTTTCTCCACCTCACCTTAGTAGCAGAGCATGCCTGTTTTAACCATCCCTGACTTTGTGCGAGTGTAACTACGAACATTTTGTTTTCTTGGTTTAAGGCAAAAACAATCAATTTTGGATTTTCTCTTTCGTTCACTCACTTTACATTTAACAAATTCCCGTAGTGAACATTTACACTCGACTTTCTAGCATTTTCCATTCATTGAGGAAATTCAGCTTATTCTCTTTACAATAATGATCAAAGAGATTCCATGAAAACATATTAGAAATAAAAGCAAAATAGAAAGAATCATCAGATGAAAATCTTTGTTCACACTCACCTGCCCAGAAAACAACAACGACGGCCACTTTAAACTCCATTGTCTTCTACAAACCAAATCAAGTGAAGACGTGATGGTCTTTGTTTCCTGTATTAACCCCCCCCCCAATTCTGCAGTGCATCAGTTTCATAAACACACACAGTTCCCTCTCTGTTCTACAAGATGCTAAAAGTTAGATCATTTTAAATTACCAGCAAACCTTTAATTTATTCTACATTTTGAGTGTTAGTTGTGATGTAAATGTGCATCATGTCGTGTTCTGAGAATCAAAAGAAATCTACAATCCACAAGAGGGTCATGACACAGAATCTTGTGTTTGCACTTGTGTAATCGCAGGCGCAAAAGAGGAGGAACTCGTGAGGCTATAAATGACATCTCTGTGGAAATTCTACCTTAACTTTCGAGGCAAAAATTACCCCACGATAAAAAAATATTCTCTCGTTATTTTTTAAAGTCTAAAGTTGTTTTCCAATTCTTTTCAATTTTGCAATACGTTCATTCTCTCTCTCTCTATTGAGTAATATATGTATACACTACATACTCGTGTTTAAAGACAACAGAGACACCGTGTGTGCACACTATTGAGGGACTGTGTGTGCACACTATTGAGAGTCTACGCTCAACCAACAGCAGCACATTTTAACAGCTTAACTTTTCAGCATTTTTGGGTTGGTTTTAGGTCTCTTTTCTGTCTTGTTGAAATTTTTTCTTCAGTGTTGTGAGAGTAGGTTCTGAGAGACCTCCAAGCTGTGGAATTTTCCCAGCAGCAGTCTCTCACACTTGAACAAAGTAATTAATTTCTTTGGTCGACTAAAACACTGCGTCGCTTGAAAAAGGGATTTTTTTACAAGGTGTTTCGGGAGGAATAATCAGGGCATGGCACCTGTGTTCCCAATCGAACCAATACTTATTTCACTATGTGGCAGATGCTCAATTCATCACGCAATAACCCCCAAAACTATTCTGCTGCAGGACAATTAGCCCAAACACACAGCCAGAACTTTCTTCAGCATAAAGACGAAGAAGCACAGGAAGTGATGCATGGTGTCCACGGAGCCTGATCAGAATCATCGAGTGTGTGTGTGTGTGTGTGTGTGGAATTAGGAAGAGACAGAAGGATGAGAGAAAGCTGCATCCTCAGAAGATAACGTGTGTTCACAGCAAATATTGATTTGATTCAGATTTATCGGTTCAAGTTCTTTGTTTCCAGCATGTTTTCACACGCCTTGTGGGGGATGCGTTTTATTATTTTGAAAGTGCACCCAATAGTTTTTAAATTTACAAGTAATTAAAATAAAGACACAAGCTTGTTTAATATGTTTCGTCATTTATTAAAAAAGGAAAAAGAAATAATAATAAAAAAACAAACGTACCTACATTTTTCTTATACATCATACATATAAAATCAAAGCCCAAATACACAGAGTAGAACTTGCATTATCATTTCTAGAGACAGACAGCAGTGAAATGCCTGCGTGGTTCGGCTACAGTTAGAAACCGTGGAAGCAATAAGGAGATACAAGGAAATAACCATAAAAAGATTTAAACAAAGCTACATCAGCTTATATTGTGAGCCGCATACACCTGGGAAAGAACCGAGAGAAAGTTTGGAAAACCCAATTGAAACGTACGACAGAAATTTCGGTGCAGAAATAATGTGAGACGGGAACTTAAAACATAATACAGCTGCAAATAAAGCTGTAGATCTCCGGGATGTGCCTGTAGTGAACTGCTCTGATGAAGGACCAGGAATGACCAACATAACGATACGCCATGAAGAAGAGCATCACGGTGTTCCAGTCTCTGATCATTCCACTCTGGCACCGTACGTTCTCACCGGCGTCGTAATCACTAAAGTAGAGACAGCAGCTTCATCTGTGCTGACTGTGGGGCGATCAAGGCGAGTAGTATGTGATTCGTGTTCTCATCTTTGGTAAACTTGCATAGAAACCTCCCGCTGTGGAAAACTACCGAGAAGACTACACCGCCTTGTGAACGTGCATAGAATCCTTCTATTACGGGTTCGAACTACATTCCATTGGTACGTAGCAAACGAAAGGCACTCGAGTTCCATCAGCAACTTCCCCAAACAGCCGTCGATGCAACATCTCCTTTCCTCTCTCCAGACTCAAAACCTCTGCTAAACCCCAATCACTCATCTCAGAATCTTTGAACTAAATGTTTTAAAATAGTTTAAATGGGAACGAGACCTGCCACTGCTATAGTTACCACTGAATAAATAACGATTGCAAAACTAGTCTCTATTTGCGGTGATGGCGGCGGCATGCACGTCTGCAGTAGCCTTCCTTCCACGTCTGCACCCCTGCGCTCGTGATCAGCATTATTTCAAGTGAGCCGCTTCATTTCAGTTCGCATCGCCATTGAAAAAGCACCGGTACGACAGAAGAGGAGGAGCAGGAAGATTCAGACAGATCCCCGAAGCGAGCCTGGAGTCCAGCACATACAGTGATCTGAGGAGAACATCAGGAGGAGCGTCTGTTACCGTGCAGAAGAAGACAGCGGTGCTGCTCAGTTGTAACTGCCCCCCTGCAGGGAATATTTAGCAAGTGCTTCTTGTAACTTGTAATGGTCCTCCTCGACACTCTGGAAACAAACAGAGGTGATCAATGTTTAGGTATTTTTTAGTTTTTTTTTATCTTATTTGGAGATTACTTCTATCTAAAGTTGGAGGGAACGCATTTCATGTGATTGAATCTGAAAAGAATGTTAATATGAGAATCCATCGTTTAGCGCATGTTTCGGTAGCGTCTGCCATCTGCAAAAGTGGTCTTTTTTTATTTAATTACTTACAATCACCGCACTATTAACAAGCTTCACGTTACTTTATTACCCCTTAGGAGTCCCTGCACGCAGAGTGTTCACAACTCACCGATTGTTTCATTCTGATTTGTTTCAAAAAGGTTGGTAGTTTTGATATTTTTGGATTTAAACAAATAATAGACACATAATTTGCAAGGCAATTCTAATTAAATAGCTTTTCAGTTTCGGTTCATACAGCTGATATCGATGCCATCTAATGGTGAGAAGAAAGGATAACCCTTAGAGGTACAAGACCTGTGAGATGGCTTGGGTTTTGACCTTGTTCTGGCACAAAAAAAGCACAATGGAACAAAACGTGCTTGGAATGGTGTCTAAGGTTTAGGGCATGTTCGCCTTTTTATTTTTTTTAAATACAGTTTTTACATTGTTATAAAACATAAAATTGTTTGTTTTCAGTTTTTGAGATTTTCCCAGTAAACAACAAAAAAAAAGACAACATTTACTACACGGAATTGTACTTATTATACAATTTCAAGTTTGTTGTGGAAGGACTGTTCACTGTAAGGAAAAATATTTATTAAAAAACTGCTAAAAGAGATTATTAAGCATTGCCACCAAAAAAAAAGATATTTTTAAAGATAATTTACTAGAGGAAATTGTAAAGTAGTAAAATGCTCAAAAAGCCTGGCGTTCTAAGGATTATCAACATCTCACGAGGGAAAAGCTTTAAGATGCTAAACAAAGTATTTCTCACGGACTGGTCAGCGCTTGGATTACGTTACTGACTTTCAGCCTCCTGAGCATCTCCTCGAGAGCCTGTAGTCTCCTCCGCACTTCCTCCACGCGCTCCTGAGAAAACACCAGAGGGGCACTGATCCCTTGCTCCTCTTCTCCTTTAGTCCCTGCATCTGCACCTCCCTCAACCTCCTCGCGTTCACGAATTCCTTCAGCACTGGATTCATCCACTGAGAAGGAGAAGGTATTAAGATGCACAGAATTAAACATTCCTGATAAAAACACGTTTAGACCGTAAGTAAATAAAAGTTGAAAAGCTAGTCATGTGAACGCAGTACCTGAGAGTTGAGTTCCTTCTGACTCCTGGCCTCCAGGAGCCGTGGCACCATTCTGCCCGAGAGCCTGAGGTTCGTCGCTCAGGCTGATGCTCCCCACCAGCAGCCTCTTTAAAAACATGACTGCAACAGGAAAAAAACATGCAGTGAATCCTGATATTAGAACTGGGTGGACAGGCAACGACTTGAATTAACGATTCAGTTGAAATGAACACACACTTCACTCAGCATTAGAATAATAACATGATCAACCTTCATCTAAAGCCTTCATGGCAGATTTCTCAGAAGGAGCCTGGCTGTAGCTGAGCAGGTCAAAGCCATTGGCTCCCAGGTAGTGAATGAGGGAAGCACCGGTTTCTGGATCCTTCGCATGAAATCGTCCTGCGGAGAAATAAAACGTATTACAACCAAATAATTGATTTTAACTTGACGGCTTCGTTTCCGTCCATAGACCCAAAACTCTCACCGCTTGGACTCTTCAGCAGCTCTCCTCCATTTTCAGTGGGACTAAGAGGAGGTTGTGATCTGGGGAAGAGAAGAGAGTAATGGCTGAGGTTGGCGAGGACTGCAGCTCGAAGGAATGCTCAGATTCTGGGGTGATCCTCAGACTCACGGGCCGAAGGAAGGGACAACGATGTTGTTGGGCATACTGCCACCTCTGTGTCGGTCCAGCTTGGTGCTGTCCTTTGTCAGCTTCTTCAACTCATCGACGGCAGACTTGATCGCATCTGTCCAACTGGTGCAGTGGAGCGTCAGAGAGCAGCGTTTGATTTTAGAAAGTGACCTTCGCAGGATTCACACACTCACTTTTTCCTATCGACGATTGACTGAGCCACGAGTTCATAGATCTGAGCTCCGTCGTCCCAGGTGAAGATCATGTACAGTGCCTTCGGATCTGGTGGAGAAAAAAAACTAACTTTTTAAAAATGATTTCATTCTAAACAGCTTGGCTGTTGAGGCTAATTATTCTAAATGCGTCTCCTCCCAGACCGCTCAAACTACAGCAAGACATCCAAACTGGTCTGTCTCGAGTTGATATATCTTTCCAGACAGGTACCACTAACGGAATTCTAGGATATAGCTGGGAATGTTGAAAAATTCATCGGGACAAACTTTGTAAACTGTAACTCAAACTGAGGATCACTGACAGCTCCCTAGCAACCAAATAGTTTACCCTGGCAACCACATTATCTGAGCTCTATCTAAGCTTGAGACATGGGGGTTAGTTTGAATAACGTCTAGTGACAACATTGTATTACGTCACTGACCTCTCCATAGCAACAAGACTGCTTAGCATAGCAACCAATTTGGCATATCTATATGTCAGAGAAAAGCTATTGAGGAATTGGTTTGCATCACTCGTGACATTTTGAATGGCACTTTTACGAGTAGTTACTATTATTAATGTACAGTGCCACCTCATGGTCTGGAGGTGTTGTAGAATTCCAAAGGCACTTCAAAAGTTGGTCCCAATATGGCATTAAAAAAACCTCATTAATCCTACTAGTCATTTGAAAAGATTATTTAATATCAACATTAAACATCATGCACAAGTTTACAAAGTGCTTTTCCAGAATTGAATTCCCTTCACTCACCAGTGGCCACCTCTCTGAGGAAGACGGACTCCACTTTGATGATGGGACTCAGCATTTGTTTGCCTTCCTGAGCGGCAATGTTGCTTTTACTCTGACATTTCAAAACCATCTTATCATCCTGCTTCTGAAACAAGACCATCAGGTCCGACAGCAGCACACAGTGCACATCTGCAAACACACAGACACTGATGCAGTCAATACATCTGTGCAAAACACACTCTGTAACCAACAGAAGATCAGCTGGAAAACGTCCCACCTATATCTTTCTCTTTGGTCAGCCTCCATATAAGAGGTCCTTCAAACAGCATCTTTCTGGCGGTAAGGTCAATGTTCTGAAAAACACAATTCAGCTATTTATTTACAAATTAATGTACTGCATCATCTCTGAATAATGCATAATAATCAGGGTGAGGTCCACGCTGATTATTGGAGGTGACAAAAGCAAGTTACTTTTTTAAAGAAATGGCTTCTTTATTCTAATTTAGTACATGTTAGTTTGATAGAATTATGCAGGTAGTTGCATCACAATAAGTCTAAATGTGAAGCACATTCACTTTCTTTAGTAAAGAAATACATATTCCTATGCTAAGGAAGATTAGAAGCATTAGAAACACACAGTCTATATGCAAAGAGACAAATTCAGGGCACTTTTAGCACAAATATATTTATAAAGTTAATAAAGAAACCCTTTATGTGCAAATCAGCATGTTAAGAAAAGAAACCCTTTATGTGCAAATCAGCATCAGGAATGTTCTTTTTGCTCTTTTTTTAGTCTGGCTGAGGGCTCAAGATTACATTTAATAAATTAAATTTCTTACCTTGTACTCGCTGTAGAGGTCGTTGCTGGGTTTCAATCCAGAGGTGTCTAGTCTGCGCTGGTAGTCTTTCAGAATCTGTGTTGAACACAGAAATAATGTCGAGAAAAGCTTTGTTAGAAATTATTAAAGGCATTTACTAAAGGAAATCCACCGTTGGCAACAAAAGTGAAGACAGCCCTAGAAAGGGGAAAGAGTTGTGAATTAATGTCTGCTTTGGGAAAAAGATTTTGTTGATAACGGTGATCATTGTTAACACTGGGAGCATGAAATAAGGAAATTCACGTATAGCTTTGCCTGGCGTTTGAACCCACATGACCCAGCCACAGGGTTTCATGTAAACATGTTCTGGGGCGTTGGGACCCCTTGATTTTTGTACGGTTCTGGTTGAAGATGGAGTGCTGCTCTCACCAACAGGTTTTCCATTTGTTTGACTTCTTCATTGACGTGGTTCAGGATCTTCTTGCAGGATTCTGCAGCTTGGTTAATTCTCTCTTTTTCAGATTTATCCTCTGTGAGAAAAGCACTCGGTGAGACTTGGTTTGTTCTTAGATTACAAACACACGCAGACCCAGACCCCGTACCGGTGTTCTTGGCAATGTTTTCCAGCAGAAGAGGGTACTTGGTGAGCCTCTGCATCTCTGTGGGAATGATGTCCTTCAGCTGCAGCCTTCGACACTGTGGCTTACTCTCAGCCTCCTACAACACAAACACATTGAGCGCGGCGTATTTAAACAAGCTAAGCCTTCAGAAGAAGACGCCGACGAGCCGAGAGCAGAGTACCAGAATGAAAGCGTTAAATCTGGGGTCCCTCTTCTGCCTGCTCTTGATCTGCTCCAGAGACCAGGACTGGTAGCTACAGAAGCGTGCGGTGAGCTTCTGAAACCATTCTCCTTCTGATCCGCTGAACTGCAGAGGAAACGTAAAGAATGACGTACGCCTCCACATTATTACTCCCTGCAAACCACGTACCCTGTTGAGCAGCGGTGTGCTGATGTTTTTGATGATGTAGTCGTCATCTTCACGCAGCTTTTTCAGGTTCTCGTAGAAAGCATCTAGAAAAAAAAAAATACGAGAGCCAATAAATATTTTATAGATTTCCAGCTTACACTCACTGGCCACTTTATTAGGTACACCTTGCTAGTAAACTAGCTTGGACTCCTTCATGGCATTGATTCAACGAGGTGCTGGAAGCATCTTCAAGAAATCTTGTTTAAAAGCTGAAACGTTAACACGGCGTCAAAGTGACTCACAGTGCATCTCTATAATGTCGTCGAGGCTGGAGAAGATCGTGGCCACCTCATTGGAGGTCATGTACTCAAGCCTCTCGAGTGGACGAGAAAACACCGTCTGCAGCACGCTCAGCATACGGACGTGAGCGTGCTCGGTCACAAAGAGCTCTGCAGAAGCACAGAGTCGTTATTGCACAGCGTAATTTCAAGAACTATTCACCAAATCGATTGTTTTTGCTTTCACCGTTGATGACTTCTTGTCTTTTGGCTTCTCTCTTGCTGAGATGCTGTAGATTCTCACCAGGAGCGAGTTCTCTCCAGTTCAGCGGATCCTGTTCCAGCTCCAGCAGACGGGGCTCCACTTCCTCCTGCTGTGGAAAGGGCCCGAAAGTAGGAGCGACGAGGGGGACCTCAGGGGTCTTATCACCTTCAACACTGAGAAGCCAGTAAAGGGAATCAGTGATTGGAAAGGATATTAACCCTTGTGCCTAGTTTCACAGGGGGGTGAATACTTTATTCACTTTTTAATCGATAATTTTACTTGATGGAAACAGCCCTTTAAATAAGTGTCACAATTTATTATTTTTATAGAAAGATTTCTTTCTTTAACTGTTTATTCTTCATCTACCTGAGATAATAAGTTATTTCTACCATTTTGGCAACTATTTAACTGCTTTCTAGATTTGGAAATAAGTGAATGCAGCTAATGATGGAGATCTTACCTTCTTTAGTCTCTGTGTGTATTCCGTCACACAGACAAGTGATATGATGTAAATAAATTTAATATTAGCCATTTAATTGCAAAATATTCCAACTGACTTTTATATCACATATTTTTTACCTTAAATTTGCCACATGAAGGGTGGGGCACCATTTCCATGAAAACGATCAAGTTTGAAATTTAAAAATGAACTCTTTGATAATTTCATACTGAAGCGCTACTGGTCTAATAGGATTTCATGATCTATGCAAAGCTAATGCTAAAGGGTCGATAAAAGTGGAAAAGGGTTTCTTTTTGTCTCCAGAGGTATGAAGAATTTATCTTTATCGGGAGAGTCAGGAGACTATGGCTGTTTTTTATCCCTCACACTCAAGCATTACATTGTCTGTAAGCAAAAACAAGCCAAATATAAAGAAATAAATCTTTGGAAAAAATGTGGTTCTTTTTTTTACTTATTTTTTATCATATTTAAAGAGAATGTACTTAAGTCTAAACTTAAAATGTGTATGCTGTTATAAGTCAGTCATGTATGAATTTCTATCTGAATCCCAAAAATCCATTTAAAAATCCCCCTTTCCTTTAAAAAATGCTGTGCTATATTTAGGGAAAATGTTAGTTCACAGACTCAATAATAACGAGATCAAACGAACAAAAAAGGCACAAGGGTTAAGAATCATCATCAATCCCCATAATAACCAACTTACTTTCTTCAACTGAAGAGAAATTGATCTTTGGAAAGCAAAAGTGAAACATTATTAATTAGAATAATTGTACATTATTGCAGCGCTCGGATTGCACGATTATACAGCGTTTAGTGAAGAAGAACGGTCCAAAACACCTTCCGTCAGAATCTAACTGGAAGATGTAGAAAGCATTTAGAGGCTGAAGATTTGATTTGATTTCATCAACTTTTGCAAAAATGCATTTCCATAAAGTGACGGTTACTCGCATGTGTTTGTGCCGCACTCGTTTATGTAAATCTTCTGTAGAGATTAAACACCAAAACGTCAATTTCTCTCCAATTGAATAAAAGATGTCGCCATGGTGAGCATGTCGTTGAAGGAAGGGATGGACTCGTTTAGAGACTCCGCTGTGCTGCTGTCTCCTGTGGATGGTGAGTGTATGACGCTCTCGTGTCTTTGGCTTACGAGACAGAATGCTGTGGGGAGGGTGAGAGAGGATGGGAGGTGGATGTAGACTGGAGGTCCACGTCGCTACGGGAGCGAGACTGCTTTGCCCGGGAAGAGCCACCACGGCGAGAGTGACGGCGTTCCACGCAAAGGCTCTCGCTGCGCCGCACATTCCTGAACACCCGTGAGAGAGAGAGGGTGGGGGGGGGGAGGGGGGGAACGTAACGAAAGTGGATTGAAATAAGTAAAAAAATGGAAAGGGCAGAAAGAAGAAATGGATGTTAGAGAAAATGGAAAGCATCAGATTAAGAGAAAACAAACTCAGGATGAAATGTCATCAGGTGCGTTTACACACTCCAGCACTTTTATTTACAACTCTAGTCGACCAGATACCTTCCATCGGCCCCATCAAAAAAACTCCTTTAGCATTAAACATCTCCAGCTATCTCCATGTAGAATTGCAGTGTAGATGATATCAGTGAAATCCCGAGCTCTCAAACCAGACAACCCCATACTTAGCCATGCAGAGCATTTCACCATGTGCTTTTAGGAATCTAAGCTTCTAAAACCAAGGCCTCATTCGCTACAAAGTGATTTCAAAAGCAACGTGTGGATCAGCAGAAGCTTGAGGCTGGCAGAAAATCCCAGAGACAATCCTGCAGACCCACCTTGGCTTCTTTCTGTAACAACACAGGACAACGAGGAGTTACTGTGTGACAAACAAACACCGACCAGAGAACGTCTACCCCGCCGGACAACAGAGCGAGACACAACGGCGGCAAACATCGCTTTCACAGACAGAGCAGCATCAGCAAATAATGCACGGCGAACATTTTTTGCGGACACCGTGTCCACATAGTTCAACAAACTGAAAAAAAATCTTCGTAATTTCACGTCGCACATGACTTAAGATAAGAACGATGGAGTTTGGAGAGTATCTCTAGGAGGAGTTCATTAAAGTACTTCCTGTAGAGCTTAGAAAGGTAAAGTCTACAGGTTAAGAATCCATATTCCAGGTGTACGTCTGTCTTTCACCAGTTCTGATGCCTGAGCGAAATTCACTGATGTTACAGTGAAGTAACATCCACTACCCAACTCTGGACACCTTTTCCAAAACAAATGTGAACTTTCATTTCCCCCTTTTGGTGCAAATATAGAAAAAATAAGCACTAAACAAACTTTCCAAACTCTGCTGATTGTAATAGAACTGTTCCATTGCAAAGCATCGCACAAAGCCCTAAAGGGGCTGCAAAGGAAGACACTAAACTGAAAGCTAAAGGAGAATTGCAGAAAAATAAAACATCACACAGGACAAGAGAGAAGATAAAAACAAAGAGATAATGCAGCAAAGTGAGGAAAAAAGAATCCAGAAAGAAAGGTATGGAATGGGGGAGGGAAGGAGCCGTGAATGTGGCGCGTGATGCTGCACGACTTTGACCTCAGAGTCATCCACCAGGAGAAGAGCTTCAGCGTACATTCAGCAGGAGCAGCAGCACAAGACGGACACAGCGCTCCCCCGAGACAAAGCAGACAGGGAGCGTTCCCCCTCCTTTAGTCGTGAGCTAAACTACTTTGAAACACAGTGTGTTCGGCCTCTTCAATGTTTGTTGTGCTCTCTGACCTGCCACCCTCCACACAATCCTCCGGAGGGACATCGATGATGGACAGCGGTTCAGAAATGGAAAGGGCCCCTCCAGGGCTTACGGGAGACACGTCTCCCACCTCCGAGGCTGGCTTCGGCTCTGAACGATTGTTGTTGACGCCTACAGAAGAAAAGAGAGATGACCATAACGCATTTATACCTCCACACGAAACATGAACACGACTGCTGACGACCGGAGAACTGCTCGTTGCATTTCCATTCTCGACAAAGTGATAATTCTTCAAACACAATCGGGGAAGCTCACCGGTCTCTCCCTGTACGTCAGGGCTGGGAGTCACACTCACGCTGATGGTCACCTCCTCAGTGCTCTCCGGGACAAGCGTGCTCCCAGAGCTGGGGACAGGGAACTTACGCACAGGAGTGGAACCAGCATCGCCGATGGACACCCGGTGCGGTGCAGCAGGCTGCTTGGGCTGCTTTACTGCACCGGGAAAGAGAGAAAAGGGAGATTAGAGGATCAAAGAGTTGTATTCACACCTTGTAGTAGAAAAGAAATCAATATGGAAAGATGATCTAACGGGACAACGTGACGGATGGACAGCTGCATGAAAGAGGAGTTTGATGCAGTGTTAGTCATTCATTTCAAAGGTCTATCGAAACCCATAAACCCAGAACAAACATCGCACAAGAAGAAACCTACACTGGGCTTGTTTTCTCAGTTGCATTCGAATTTTTAGAAGATACACCTCAACTGTGAGAGACGATACAGAATTCCAAATGGTCAAAACGGTCACCCAGCAGGAACTCTGGCTCTAAGGAAACAGTTTTAATAAGCCACCCCCCCCATCCGCCACATTCCATGACTCAAAACTCTCCTCTTAGAGCAAGGTCAATAAAAAGAGACCAGGAACAAAACTGTTGACCCAAAGCTACAGTATTACAATAAGAATGAAATTCTGGCCTTCCGTCTCTCACAGTTGAAACGGCAACAAAGAAAATCTGCTGCAGTGTATCAAACATAGTTCCTCCGTCAGAAAAGTGATCATAAAAGCAAGCGCTAAAAGTCTAAAAATCTCCACCGGAACAACGTCATACCAAAGAGAGGCACACAGAAACAGAACCTACAGGAAATCCACGTGTTTGATGTGAAGCATGCAAACATGCATTACATTTGATTAGCATCCAGAGAGAGAGGATCTACACGAAGAGAACAGACCATAATACCTTCAAAGTCCAATCTAGATTGCTTACCATCATCTGCAAGAGGAAAACATAGCAAAACAAACAAGTTCTTTGTGAATTCTGCATTAGTCTTTGATCTAGTAGCGAGTATAATATTACTTTCAGAAAGTTACATTTTGCTTTAATCATCCTCGGGGTTATCGGAGATGTCATGGGTAATTATTGATGTAAATGGCTGAATCTAAACCAACGCACGCAGGTTTTACGATGAGCATGTGATGTCAGTAAAGCATGTGTTCTGAGCGAGAGGAATGCAGGGCGTTAACGGGGTACGTACAGCTGAGTCCAGGCGCTTTCACTGTTTTGGCCGTCTGTTTGCCACCCGTCCATGGCTGCTCGCACAACACAAACAGAAACACTTTTACTCTACGAAACAAATTCAATCTTAATTACAGAGCTTTATGGACCGCATCTCGTCACCTTCAGCATCGAAGGAACTGAGGGCCGCCATCCCGACTTGCTCTTCTTGTTGTCGAAAGATCGGGTCTTGACGCCAAGGTACTTCATATAATAAGCCACTGCTCCAAAGATGGAGTTACTGAAATGAAAAGGATATAATTGTAGGATATAAATATCATTTAATTAAAGGTGCAAGCAGTGATGAAAGGGCTCGAGCACCTCAGGCACCATCACCGGATGTAGTCATCTGTTCAAATATCAGGAAATTAAATAATGAAAAAACAAAAAACTAGTGTTAAAGTGCACTATGAAAGGAAATAAATATATTGTTCTATTATTGTATTGGGCAATATTCTTACTGCTGCACTAGTGGCTGCACAAATGTCAAAATGGGGAAAAGAACTACCCTCTTAGTGTTGTATTTCCTGCCACCACCTGGTGGCGCTATACGATATTGTGGGTTGTTATATCGATGATTTCAGACATGGTCTCTTATCACACATTCCATGTTTGATCCCAATCTGACATTCTTTTGCTGAATTATTAGCAACTTCCTGTTAATGGCGAAATTTTGTTTTTAGTCATTTGAACAATTCTAGCTTTAAAGCAAATCCTGAAAAAGGGCAAAAGGGCCAAGAATGGATGGTGCCAGAGGGTGAGAGCCGTTTGAGAACTGCTTGCCATTATTTTTGGAATTGGTGTTCAAAACACTGCAATACTACTGCAAAAAAAAATTTGGCACAATTAATCACGGAGCAAAAATGGTTATTGTGACAGACCGACCAAAAACCATTCAGAGAAGACATCCATTTAAATCCTAAAATATTGAGAAACTCACCTTTTGTCCTTGTCAGGAATAATTGAAGGGCTGCAAAAAAAGTGAGAAACATTTAGAGAGTTTTCCAGTGACACAAAGCAGCTTACGTTTCTCCAGAGCAACGCACCCGCTATGTGACATCTCTCTCGTAGACGACCGGCGTTTAACCCTGTTTTAGGTCGATGGAATCTGAAGTGCTTACTCAACGTTGCAGTAATGCTTACAGAAACCAAACAAAGGCTCATAGTCTGTTGCAAAGAACTTAAAAAAGAAAACAAATCTAACGCTCTCCAATTTTCTTGATGAACAGAATTAGATTTACAAATCTTTCCTGTAACAGCTAAAAACTCTAAACACCAAAGACACTCTACAAAGCAAACACTTGTCAGCCGAACTTCCTATTTAACTATGTTTTTGTCTGATGCAACAAGCATGCAAGAATCCAGAAATCTGATCCTTCTGGGCGTGAGAAGGCATCCCAATTTTCAGATAACCAACCAGATTAACAACCAATGGGAACGCTTGAAAGTGATGTCATTCTTCTTTCCAGAGTGCAGCTATGTTCATAGCTGGGAGTGCAAAAAAAAAAACAGTCGCAAGAGGAAGCAGACAGTGTTTTTGAGAACAGGGGACGATTGTTTGACTGAGACGCAGACAAAAACAGAACTTCTGAGGGTCACTCTCAAAAAATAAAGTATCTGAATGAGAAACTCAAAGCTTACCAGACCGTCGTACACCAGACTGGTATTTATGAAGGGTCCAAACCAGTTTTACTTACAGTCCCTCTTTCTACTAGCCTCAAACTTGAACCCCGCTTCATCCCCCTTCCCATCATCCCCTCTGGAAGAGAGCCAGGGTGAAGCGGTCTCCTTCCAGCGTGGCACTTTTAACCTCATCGCCACTTCCATCTGTTGGCTGCCACTGCTTAACTGTGAGATACTTTAAATAGCGACAAGTGTTTCTAAAACAAAGAATGCTATTTCTGCTGCAGGACTAGCACAAACACCTTCAGAACCAGATCTTGGATCCTGGATTAACCACTTTCTCCTTCATCGTTGCACGCCAAAAAGATTGTTTTACACATGTGCGACCAGTATCCGACCAGTATCGCCTTCATATGTGGTTCTAGATCAGATGTGTGTCCGATATAATCAACAGACACCTGTTCCTGAATGTGACCCAGTCGATCACGTTCTGTTCGTCTTGGTCTCTTTCTTCTCCTTCCTTCATATTGTTTGGTAAAGTGTCTTGATCACACAAAACCACAAGCAGAGCGTTCATGTCAATATTTACATCAGAAAACCGTCTTCTCCTCTTCTGCGTGTATGTGTCGCATCAGAGACGCAAACGTTCAGAGAGAGGCCAGATCTTAGGAATAACTATTATTTATTTGCTAACCCTATCGATAAAGCAAGTGACGATTATTGCACCTACTTGGCCTCAACCATTCTCTCCAGCAGGTTCTCAGCGACAGCCTTCTCCTTCATGTCCATGGGGATGCGGTCCGTGGGACGATGAGATTCCACATCGTTCAGCTCATGCTCGTTGGGAGTCATTCCCATCATCCTCTTCTGCCTAATGTTCAAGACACTCTGTGTCAATTTAACTCAAAGTATTCCACAATTTAATCCATTTTACTAAAAAGAATTCCACGATTGGTGCTTCTCACCTGAAGTCATCCAGCTGCTGCAGTATCTGTTGACTCTGAGCAAACTGTATTTCATTGGCATAACGTTTCTGCTGTTCTTCACTGATCAGTTCTGGACGCATGCGATCTGAAAGTACAAATAAAATTCCACCATCAGCTCCTTGTCTGTGTTCAGTTTCAGTTCACCTCGTACAAGGCCTTACCCAGTTCAGATGTTAAGTTACTTGGCACACACACTTTGAGAATCTGGAACAGAAGAAAGAGAAATGAAAAAAAAGAAGAGTAAAATGGTGCTTTCTTGAAAGGGAGGGTTTTAACCAATTGTTTTCTTGGTGACTATAGTCCTAATAGCACCGAGATCAATGCCAGTATCCTCCTGTATTGCTCTGAGCTGCTTTTGGTAATCATTGAAAACCCAAGACATAAACAAGAGAGAAGTGTTTGTGTATTGCTGTGTGTCAGTATGTACGTATAGTTCGATGGATCATCATTGGCCGGTGAAGTGAAGGCAAACCGTGGCGATCGTCCCCATGGTGATGGCTGCAGAATTATTTCCAGCCAATACAAGTGTACAAGCCAAATGCATGTATCTGTATTTGTTATTGTTATTCAGCCTCTAACTGCCGAAACAAAGCCATCGTTATTGGCCTGGATTTAGAATTTCTCAGCAGGAGATCAAAAACTTCTTCCTCTCACTGTTGATGTTGAAGCATCTATTTCTCACAAACTAAGGTGATTACAAATCTGAAAATGAAGCACAATATCGTCTCCAAGATTCCACAGTGAGGTGTAAGACCTCTGCCTCGGGAGAAAAGGTTTGAAATCAGCCGACACCTGCAAATTCACCTCAGCGTCAGAATCCGGTGCAAAACGTGTCATATATTCATGAGTTTCCTGTCTGGATAAGAAACTTTGGTAAAATATATCAATTTATGCACATGTCTAATTGTGTTTAAATAATTCTTGTGCACTTTCCATAAACCATATTAGAAAGGATTATCATGATTTATAATTGAAATGTAATAAAAAATCATGAAAATCTACAGGGGTGCACAAACCTTTGCACAGGACTGAATGTTGAATCTACGTTCAACAGAATGACGTTCCAAAAATATCAAATTGGCTCGTTTTCCAGATTGTGGCTTGTAGCATATGGAATACTGATGTAAAAGAACAGAATATTTAGCACTGAATCATACGCTCAGTAATTCCCTTGTTTTATATCATCAGCAAACCGAAGTCAGAAGCTCTCTGCCGCCGCCTGTAATGCAGGACAGCACCAGCAGAGGTCACAACCACATAAATCAAAACAATTCAATTCTTCCAGCGGTCATTAATTTCCCTCATCTACAGCAGAAAAACGACTTAAAGTAATGTCCAGTTGAATTAAATGCCAAATGTAAAGAAGGAGCCAACCAAACGGATGAAAAAACTGTCAATCATCGAGAGAGGTCATTCCCACGACCCAAAGCAGGAAGTCAGAGTCAGACAAACACCCAAATGAGACAGAAACTCAAAGAAGGACAATGAACAGAAGAAAGGGTTGCCAGACGGTAACGGGTTAAGGACAGAACTAAACCTTAAAACATTAAAATGAGCAAAGAATAAAAATAATTCTTGTTCACGTACCGCTCCTTTTTCCAGGAAAGTGTTGTAGAATTCCCCAAAGTGCTTCTTCGTATCTTTGGCATTGAGGTTCTTCATGAGGTCAGCATGAAGGTAGCAGAGCTGAATCGGTGGAAAACATGAGGAGGAATTAAACTCGAGGAGCTGGATTGGTCTCAGGATGACGACGGAGGTTTCGAGACAGAAGGGTCCAGTGATTGGAAGGATGAGGACAGGTTTGCACGGTAACTTTAAACGGTATAAACTATAAAGATTCTAATATCTTTGACCTGCTCCGTCTCATTCCTCTTTGATTTACTGATGTGTATGAAATGTGCTTTACATATAAACACGCCTGGTTCTCTTGAGAGTCACTTTAGTTCCATATGATTTTGATCTTTGTGATTCAGTTCAAATCAAATTGATTCCGTTTGGTTCATTAGGATTCCATTTAACTAGAATTAATTCACTTCGACTCAATTGATTCAGTATAATTCTGCTTTATTCTGTTCGGTATAAATCAAGTTCTATTTGAGATCAGAATTATTCATTTGGTTTATTATGATTCCGTTTCATTCTGTTCCATCTTGTTTAATTCTCTTTTTGATAAAAATATTGTGATGTGCAAATTTTTGCCAAATCCTAGAGCCATACTCCCATCACCGCATTTATTTTTTTTTTTTTAGCATTAGCCTATGAAAATATAGCATTAAACACGTGGATCAATAAACTGATAGACAATGTAACATGCCTCAAAAACAAATAACAAACTTTGTCCTTGTTAAACTCTCAAAGATTTATCAGCAATTTCTTTTTTCATAAAAAGAGGAAAGAGAGAAAGGATTGGGAGATGGTACCTGGGGTAGATCACAGTGGCTGCATGCCAAACAAAGGAAAAAGACTCATGCTTAAAATCACATGAAAAGAGGTTTATCCCAATTGTGATAAATACATGACACCCGCATCGACCCCCCCTTTCACCGAAATACACAGAAGAACAGTAACGGGGTCATGAACTGAGAAAGTTTCAGAAGTCAAAATATTTTACAAAACACAGTGTTTCCCTACCATTAAACAGGAGGGGCTTCCCAGATCTTTAAGACACACCCACCCACTCCACCCCCCCCCCCCCTGTTATGCGAACAGTGCGCTCAGACCGGCCATGATGCAGAAGCTTACATGACCATACAAAACCTGGCCAATCAGAGAGCGAGAACAGAGTTGTTCCCTCACAGATGGATTGATTCAAGAAAAGGGCAGAAATGCAGACAGAAAACCGAATATCTTCAAAACAATCTGATTTTAATACCAAAAAGTGTGGGGACCACACAGATGAACTTTAATGTAAATCCAGTTTATGACCCCCTTTTAAAAACAAACGAGTTCACATCCTGTGGGTTCTTACCACAGGGGCGCAGTCAAACTGTAGCATGACATGATGGATGAACACCAGGAGGTGCGTGGGCTTGGACTTTAACAGCTCAATGCTGTTAAAGTGACTGCTCTGATCATCCACCATCTGAAAAAACAACAGCAAGCGGTATAAACACCAAGTTGAATCAGTGTCTAATCACTGCATCCACAGTTAAGATGAAGAGGAAAACAACTCACAGGCTGCTCATCATTTTCAAAGTCTTCATCCTCCGCTCCTATGATGTTCATAGCTGGACTTAAGATCTGAGCCCCTGATCCCCCACGCTGTCAAGGGTATTAGCAAATGCAGTAGAATTATTAGCAAATGCAGTAGAATTATTAGTAAAGGCAGTATAGTTATTAGTAAAGGCAGTATAATATCTGGGAGCATCATTAAAAATTGAGTACTGTAGAGAAGAGTATAAATGTTTGTTTTTGAAGTTTGCCCCATCCTGATCGTGTTCCTCAAGGTCTGGTTGTGGGGATTACATGGAGATCACTGAACAGAAGCGCCTGTGTTTTTGCAAACTCAATGTGAAATGCTCGTTTTATAAACGGCAAGAATCGACTGCCACTTGCTGGTTTGGAAGAGTCTTAACAGCGGTTTTTAGTGTCTGTGTGGATGTAGGTTTTTGTTGAAAACTGACACGTGTGGCACACTGTGGCACATGGACCCAAATGGACCCTAAAGTCAGCCGTTACCATGGAGGAGCTCTGGAGGACAGCAGATAAATTCTAATTCATTGCTGCATCTTATCTTAAGATTTAACCCAATCAGAATATCTATTTTATTATGTAATTAATGATACTCTCACTTAAACCAGCTTCCTGCAAATCACACACGCTGAAATTTACAATAATTTACTCCAAACTGTGATGAGAACATTCAATTTAAGATTCTGGGAATGGTGGGAGAGTGGATTGGTTCGATTAAGAATCCCTTTAACCGCCTAGCGAACACGTTTACATGAATCTGAGGATCAAGCAAGTGTTTGTGCAGTGAAACAGCTGGGTTTCTGCTTTTTCACAGTGGTTTGCTTGTTTGCACTGAGAAGAGCGCTGGCGAATTGCTGGAGTTTCACTTGTTCTGGGATTTTCTGCTCTGAGTTAATATTTTTGAAGAACACTGTTCCATTCACAACCCGTGGTCAGATTCATCGCCGGTTTCTTTTTTAACTTTGTGCAGTGTTTAGTCAAAGGTTACACAGGTGTCAAAAGATAAACTAGCCTGCATTAAAAAAGTTTATAATGCATCATTAACAGTTGGTCCCCATTTGGTATTTTTTTGGCATTTTTTCCAATGAGTCCATTAAACGGCGTGCGTGTGTGCGCGTGTGTGTGCGCACGTGTGCGTGTGTGCGTGTGCGTGTAATAGCTGCATTTAGACATTCAGCCATACGTGAGAGTATGAGATATTTTCACAACAATATCTTTTGAAATGTATTCACGCATTTGAAAACCTTTCAAACGTGCACCAAACTGAAGCGTATGGCAAGATACAACACCGTGGAAAAGTACCATCTTCTCATGTGGTTCGGGGCAGGTTCCTAATCACTGAAACCCTTTACTTTTGGTAAATATATTTTCTTTGTTCATAACTAGACGCGCGCATGCGTACAGCGTGAAAAACAACAAGGCCCACTATTAAAGGTCAACCACACTTGAGCTGGGGAAAATATGCTCAAGTTTAGAGTCAGCTGTGGTGCCAAACGTACTTCTGAACATTCCTGATTTTATTAAGAACCCAGAACATGTGCGCCGCGGCAGCTGTAGCGTCTGACAGCAAATGCCTTTGTGGTAATGCAGACAATGTCTCTCAAACAAGACGTTGGTCTATTACCACCAAAAACATATTTATGTAAACGGATTAAATAATCTGCTTTAGGTTCTGGATGATATTCAAGAGAAAAAAACGCACAACTGTTTATTTCAGATGTCTGTAATAACAAGGGAAGGTATACGACAAACGCATCACGTGATTAATCTCCAGTATGTGCAAGAATAAAACGCTGGCAGAGGATGCCAGGGAGCATGACCAGGCAGATTGGATTCACCGGAGAGTGGAGGTCAGGGGTCACGGAGGTTACCAAACCAGTGCTGGTGTTTAAAAATCAATAAAATGACTCGGGTGCCCAAATTTATGCACATACCAATTTTGATTTAATATTTCTTGCACACTTTCAATAAACCATATAAACTTTATTTCACTTCACAAATATCACGAAACGTGTTTAATTTAAATGAAATTTCTGATCCAGACAAACACTGATTTTCAGGGGCGCATGTTTAATTTCCCAACACAGCACAGTGAGGCCCTCTTAAACAGCTTTAGAGAGCTCTTGCTCAAGCTGCTGTGGTAATAAGGGTGGAAAGTGTGATTGCAGCCGCTCTGTTACCAAATATGATGCAGCTCAGTTATAAAACACAAAGAATCAATGGGAACAAACAAACATTTGCCATTTCCGTTGCCTTTACCCCATTATGGGCGTCTTCAAAGTCCATGCTGTACTAGGCTGCACCAAGGCCGCTCAAGTCCTGCAGAATAAAAAAAAAAAAAAAACAGGAGTTCACAAAGAGCCTGGCGTCCTTTGACAAATTGCCAAGTAAATCCTAAACAAAGTGGAGCACATAGAAAACCGGCGCCTGGAGCAAAGCAGATTGGGTCGACCAATACAAATATAAAGAACAGAGAGCATCATCAGAAAAGGCCAATAAATCCATAACAGATAACTCGATGTGGAACAACGGGAGCCTGATGCGGCCGAACAATGAGGACGCGCTCCAATTATTATCTACGAGTTTTGATTCTTTCCTGTTATCCTCCTGTTATCTTTAGAGAATGACAGCTTTAAAATCAACGTCAAAGCCTTTGTTTGATCAAGCTACAACAACAAAGGGTTCTCTAGGCCTAATCTCCATCAAAAACAACTTTAGAAGCCGAGTGAAGAAGAAGAAAGCCTCTGCATTGAAGACTGCAGAGCTGTTTGGGACAATGCAGCAGAGCAGAGTGACCGCATGCTCCTGAAATAACCGCTAATGGAGCAGCGTTTGCTTTATCTGTCATTTTAATCAGCAATGTTTCTGAGATCTTCAAAGAGCACGTCGAGCAACTAGAACGAGACAGAGAGAAAGAGACAGAGGGTGAACGAGAGAGAGGGAGGAAGTGGGTGTAATTTCCTCAGGAAATGATCAGAGGCCTTTTTGTCGACCCGTCAACAAAAGACATGTTCAGAGCTCAAGAGAGCAGAACACAAAAGACGGCACGATGTGAAGAAGAAAGACTCCACGATACATTCCACCATGATATTTCTTCAGAATTCATTCTAAAACCAAACCCCTTTGGCCCCATTTCTTGTGAGTTGAAGGGGTGTCCCAGGTCTCTTTTGAACAAACGGGAGGGGCTAAGACGAAGGGCTCTGTCGATCTCACTTCCACGGGAATGGCTCAAGATAAAGTGATGGTAAAAGATGGCCGCCACTGCAACCAAAGAGACCCACAAAAGTTAATGTAGATGTCAATTTTATCGCTGGCCATTTCTATTAATTTTTATATTTTAATCATTTAAAAACATAGAAATATCTCAATTCTTCTATTAAAAAGTACATAAAATATATATATTTAAAAAAAATGCAAAAAAATTTCACCAGTAACCCAATAATGGGAAAACTCAACCCTGGAGTGAAGTAGAGATGACGGAGGATAAATGAGGCGTGGGCAGCTGAAGTGGCAGGAAAAAGCCAGTTCTTGAACCCATTCAAGCATAGCTGCGACAGGCATGACTCGAAAACTTGTGATCTTTCAATATGACTCAAACTATTAAAACTGTATTTTGATAAATGACCGCCTAAAAGACATTTAAAGACACCCGCATCATTTAATAAATCATCTCTGGAGCTGTCAGGCTCAATCAGTGGCCGTTAAACACGAGCTATTATACAGAAAACACTGGAGCAGAGATGGAGATGATCCTCTCCACTCCGCAGAGAACGAGCAGGTCACGTGTGCGGTAAGAAGAGGTCGACGACAGTGTGAAGTGGATGCACTCTCTCGCTTTCTCTCTGGGCCGTGTGGTATTTCAATACTTCAGGAGATTAAAGATCTCGCTCCAATAAGAACAGAGGAAGGCTGGCGTGGCCTCACTGACCACGTGAGAGAAAAGAGAAAGAGGAAAGCCTGAAAAAAGTGAGACAAGTTTTCTCACGATGCAATCTATTCAGCCTTCGGTTCAATGTCAATCACACATTCGTCCCTTCCCTCCGAACTCATAGATGCAACTTTTAACAAAACATATCTCACAGTGGATGGATTATGTGCTGCTTGCACCCTTTCAAAAGTTATGAAACATACACAGTATTTGGCTATTTTATATTTATTACTCCAAGAAAAGATGCCTCTTTGAATTGGTTCCAAGAATCATCCAACCAATGTGGCCAATAACATATTATTATTTAATTTAAATTATATTATTTAATAACATTTCACCAGATGAAATACAGCATCACGTATCATGTCACTGGTGTAATGTTTTTGGTCCTGCATTATATTCCGTTCCCCAACTAACCGCCCTCGTGTTCCTTAAATCAAATAGTGACAAAAACCCTCAAGGAACTGTTAGCATTAGCTCAGGAACCACTTCTCAACATCTTTAGCTCTTCTCTGTCATTCAGGAATGCCGTCACTGATGAACGATCTAGTTACATTTCAAATCTTCCCTTTAGGTCTAAGATATTAGAGAAAGTCACTCAGCTAAACTCCTTCCTGAAACATAATCTCCACAGAGTTTCAATCTGGCTTTTTTTTACTGCAGATTGGAGACCTGCAGGAGAGCCGGCAGAAGATCCTCAAATCCAGGTGTAAAACATGTGTCTTTATTTTTTCACTCTGTTTTTCTGTCAGTATGGAATGCTGTGTGTACATTAGAGAATGATTGCAATAGAACAAAGAGTGAAAACGAATAAATGGATGTTTTTTTTCCCTCCAAAAATAGACATTTTAAGCAGACAGCAGTAAGAATCTCCCATAAACGGTTTCCAAATGTGCACTGAGTCGAGAAATCAGCTGCTTCCAACACAAAGTCCTTTGACAGGACACAACCCCGGTCTGTCTGGTGCTCGACAGACCTGCACCTCCTCTGGCTCCTTTGTGAAACTGAACTCGAGTGTATGCAGCTGTGCATCAACAAACATTACGGAATTGTGCACAGTTTACATCACGTGACACGTGTCCAGTTTGTGAAGTCTGCAGTCAGACATCCACCCTCTCCCCCTTCAATAAGCCCAGACCTAACGATGCCGCAAATAAACAAACTAGTTTTGTCAGGCAAATATGAAAGAAAGAGAACCTAGACAGCATGTCGTCTCAGTGTGGAGCAGTTTATAGCCCAACGACACATTGGCATCACCAGATCAAACCCTTTTCCTGCCCTCCTCAAACCTCCACGCTCCTGCCAGAGCATCCATCATGCTGTCAGTTCATCACTCCACCCTGGGCGATCTGACTCAACCTGACTGCAACGCACCCCCAGACATCTGAAGGAGGATCCAGGAGCATTGAATCATCTTCTAGCATATGCCATATCAAATATAATACATGATGCTAATAAATAATTCCACTGATTTCAACGACTCCCTTTGATAAAGGGCTGCAGATTTAATTAGAATTAGTCCGGTAAAGAAATAAAGATTAGTAGCAGAGATTCAGTCTTTCATTCATTTTCCAACCCGCTTGTTCACAGACCATCACAGTACGAGCAGAAATATATTTTCAATTCTATGGAAAAACAATTGTAAAAAATAAAAAATACTTTGAACAAAAACGTAAAAATGCATAAAATCTTGATGATTTCTGATCATTGATCCAGTGTGACAATATTCATTCCTGCATCTGTACCAATTGATGGTTTTCAGTAGTTGTCAATAAAATGTAAATAAATACAATATTAAAATCAGTATTATTTTATCAGTTAGTGTGGAATGAATGTCTACAATAAACAAAGTTTAACTTTTTCAGTGGAATTGCTGATACAAATAAACTTTTTCAGTCCTTCACAGTTGAGATGTAGATAAAATGAAAATTACTGATCTGAAAAAGTCAGCAGTAGTAAGTTAAAAAAATTAATCCTTAAATAGAGTATGAAATTTTCCAGGAGGAATTGTCTAATCACACCCGAGTTCTGCAATTTAAACTTTGGTGCCCGTCTTTACCTTTTTATTTTAAAGACCAATTAAAGGTCACATGACACATCTTCAGCTCAATCACATGACTAACCCGAGCACACTGAGAACAAGGCTGAACAGAAGGAACACATGCTTCTCAAAGCTGACAACAACCCAAAAATATAATTTGCTTGACCAAAATGTTCTTTTTACTCATTTCTCTACTGCTATTCAGAACAAAACGGTGCGTCAGACGTAATCGTGTCATCGGCAGAACATTTCTGAACCTAAACACAAAGCTGCAGAGCAATTTCTCCTTAAGACACGTTTTACACTTTCCACTCACACAAACTGATATTTGTTTCCACTGAAACCCAGGAGCTCGGTGACTCAAAACCAACCTTTGGTCCAAATAAAGTGTTACTCACACAGCAAACAGCTTCCATAAACAAACCTTTCCCTCAGACGCGCAGACGGCGCTAGCGTTGCTCTTACCACGACAGAGGCTGCTTTGTTACCGGGTTGAGGAACACCAACAGCTTCTGTAACCTCCGCAAAGTAGGCCAAAAATAGCAAACTACACAGAGCCATCGCTCAAACACACGAGCGACTGATGCTTCAGATACATCACGATCTGGAAACTTTGTTTTTATTTCATCTACAGAAAAAAATGCAGATGTTCACACTGACGCGCGGCTGGAAGCAGAACTTGCCAAACCTCATCGATAAAAGCGGGAGAATTTAAAGCATTTCTCTTCATTTCCAGGGAAAATGTGTCTTTGCAAAAGACCTGGGGGCTCTATGCACAAAAACCAGGTGCACGTGAGCTTTCTCAACAGTTAAATGAACGATAACAAAATGTCACGTTTAGTGATGTCACAGAGTAGTTTTAGCCACAAGGACATTAATGATTGGTGCTTTTCTCATGAAGGATCTCCTTTATTGCCCGGGCCGTGTGTTTGGGATATTGGTCTTGCTGAAAAACCCAGACATGTTTTATATTCAAAACCTCACGATACATTGCCTGGTTCTTTTAAACGGATCAGTCATCCTGGTCCCTTTGCAGAACAGCTGCCTCAAAACCTCTTAAAGTAGTTTGAGAAGCAGAAATCTTGCTCATGTTTCATCAAAAGTTGAGTTATACCTCTAATGAATCTTTTTAAGGACTTGCCAGTCACTTGTGTGTTCATTTCTTCTGAAAGGGTGTTAAGAAGAGGCACACTGTTACTAAAATCTGGCAATATTAGTAATATTAGATCGTCATGCACTTGGATGAGGAACTAAAAATATTAATTTAACTTCAAAAGTCAGCCAGTGATTTATGAAGGATGCACAAACCTTTGCATACCACTGTATGTGTGCTGGGTACACTGAAATATTTAGCTGGAACAATCATTTTTCCACAAAACTTTGTAGTTTTGCTGTACCCAGCGTCGTCAGTGTGCTTCAAGCTTTAAGTAAGTGCTTCTAATAAAGAACATGGAGCTGTGCCTGGACTTCAAACGTTCACAAGACAGCAGAACATTCTTCAGATTTTTCAAATAAATCTCTCCTGTATTCATGAGAAGAAAGAGATTTTGGAAACAATGCAGATGTCTGTCAGTAGTTGACGTTTTTGTAAGTATTTACTTTGGTTGGTTTGAACGATTGAATCCCATGATCACGTCATTATTTTTCAGGAAACACCAGCAGCAAGAGTTCAGAGTTTGAAAGAAGAGACGGTCTGGGAAAAGAACAGATAAAGGAGTGTTATAAAACCCAATGGTCTGCATTCCTTCAAAAGCAAGTCACTAGCTTAAGACTAGACAAGACTTGTCTCTCTGTGGGAGCGACAAGGAGAGAGAGAGAGAGAGAGAGAGAGAGAGAGGGATGTCTGAACAGGAAGGGGAAGTGGCAAGGCACCCCCTTCGAGTAAGTTATTATGCAGCTCGTTTATAAAGTGCAGCTCTTCATAGGTGGAGGCTGCAGAGAGCACGAGGAGGCCCTGAACATAAACATCACGTTTGCTCCCAGAGGAAAGTAGGAACAAAGATTTGTCTCGGGCTGAAAATGACAAAAATGTTTCAACACTGCAGTCGTGTAAACATCTCCCGAATCCAAACAACCTCACAGTACTCACCAACACGACGCCTAGGACGAAGAATTACGACCATCGAGCACTGGCTCAGCGATTGTTTTTAACTCACACAACATACCGTCGCGTTCGTAACTTCACAAACCCTGGCACATTTTTGGGCTATTCCACAGAAGAAATTAACAAGAACAGAATAGTCAGAGGTCGAGTGAAGCCATTTATTATGTTGGCTTGCTTGCAAAGCCAACATATTGTTATTGCACCTAAACTTATTATTCTTCTTCTTCTTATTCTTCTCTTTTCTTCTGACAAAAATTCTTAACCCTACTCCTCCTAGCCCGTTCGAGCTACAGCCACGAAACTTTCCACGGTCGTCCAAGCTGTTCCCACTCGAGTTGCTATATCTCTTCGGAGCGATTGGACCAGCGGTTTCCGTAAAAATCGCGAATTTCGGCCCAAAAATCGGCCAAGTCATTCCCTATGGGAGCCCTAGAGTGGTGATGTCATCGCTCACTCTAACTTTGAGCAAGCTCAGTCTTGTTGATACTTGCACTGTTTTCTCAACTAAAAATTAACCTTTACACACACATTTTATATATAAATGGTAGAGATTTTTGTCCTCTTTCAGTTGGTGCTGTTTTCATTTTTAAAAAACACACAGTTTTTACTCCAGGTGGCCTAAACCACAAGGAGTGCACATAATTGCTCCATTCACCTCCATTCAAAAATTCTGGTGGACTCTGTTTAAAATCTCAATCGCAGGCTATTTTTAACTCACCCTAAATCATTCAAACTTTATCACAGCTTCACAAAACTTACACCATTCTCTTCCTTAAAATCTTGTGATTCTAACAGTAAAGGAAATATTTTAATGTGTCTTGTCCTTCTTCGTAATCCTTATTTGTTTGGAGGTATGGATTTCTCAGAAATGAGCAGTTGCACAGAATCAAATGAAGGCTATTTTTAGCTCGCCATAATTTTTTTATTTCTAATCACACCTTCACAAAATTTACAGCATTCTCTGTGTTAGGGTCTTCTGCTTCTGACAAAGAAAGAATCATTTCGATATGTCTTACGGTTCTTCTATAATCTTTATTTGTTTGAGGCATGGAAATCGGATTTTCTCCAGCAGATTTGCCATCGTTTGAAAATCTGACAGTTGAGTCAGCTGACTCGTTTGAAAATCTGGCAGTTGATAACTCCAGGTGCAAGCTGATTTCAAATAAGTGGGTCAAAGGTGTCTCATTGACTTTCAATGGCCCATTGAAATGAATGGAGCATGAACCCCATAGAGCCTAATGTAAAAGAACTTCTGTAATTGATTGACACTGGAAAGTCATACGAGCATTAAGGAAGCAAATTACTTATCCAGCCCATCATTGCTTGTGAATTAACATAAATTAATTAAGCCACACCCACTTTTTGACATAACTTTCAATGTCAAATATCTTCTAAACGGAACACAGTACAGACATGGGGGTTGCTTTATATTAGTCTAAATGGAAAGTAGATTACAACATGATGTCACTAACTCCTCCATAGCAACCAAATTGTTTACCATAGCAACTAAATTGCCACATCTCTATCTTAGCTTAGGAAAATGCTAGAGACTTGGGGGCTGGTAAGCTTCACCCATACTGACAGCTGAAACATTATATTATGTTAATGACACCTCCATAGCAACCAGACTGGTTACCATAGCAACCAATATGGCATGTCTCTATCTCAGCTTAGGAAAATCATTGAGAGATGGGGTTGATGGATTTTACCCGTATAGATATGGGGAGCAATATATTAGGTCAGTGACCCCTCCATAGCAACCAAACTGGTTACCATAGCAACCAATATAGTGCATCTGTATCTCAGCTTTGGAAAGTCATAGAGACATGGGGGTTGATGTATTTTACTCATATTGACATGGGGAACAATATGTTAGGTCACTGACCCCTCCATAGCAACCAGACAGGTTACCATAGCAACCAATATGGCGCATCTCTATCTCAGATTAGGAAAGTCATAGAGACATGGGGGTTGATGTATTTTACTCGTAATGACATGGGGAACAATATCTTAGGTCACAGACCCCTCCATAGCAACCAGACTGGTTACCATAGCAACCAATTTTGCAAATACCTATCTCAGCTTATGAGAATCATAGAGACATGGGGGTTGGATTATGTTATTGTTGCAGAATTGCCAACATTTAAAAAAAATAGGTATTAACGGCACCAACGCAAGCCAACATCGAAGTTTGCGTGCAAACTTTAAAATCTAGTTGTCAAATTACTGTGTTTCCTCTTTTTAAATCATAATGAAAACAGAACGTTTCAAAGGGTTCGAGCGGCTGGTGAAGGTAACCATCCGCATCTCGACCTGTCTGCTTGGAATCAATGTTTGTGTAGAAAATGAGATTCCTGATAGACCCTCGCCTCTTTCATCCAGTGATGCCTGACATTTCTGAGCGACAAAAGATCGACAGGAAAAGATAGCCGAACTGTACAAAATATAAAAAGAGCTCCAAGGAACTGAGAAAGCCAATCAGCAGTGTTCAGACCGGAGAGGGATTCTGGTGAAACATTCTTAGAAAAATTATGAGGGACACAAAAAACGAAGCACAAATTCCTTCTGCTGAAATACAGGACTCTGAAGAAAACAACAAGGAGACACTTGATGAAAAATGGGCTGCATGGTGGAGTTGCCGGAGGAAAGCCATTACTACACAAATGCCACAAAGAAGCTGAGACAAACATCTGGAACAAAGTTATTTGGAGCGATGAGAACAACATTGAACCTTTTGGCCACAACCATGAACCTTACATTTGGAGTGGAGTCAACATGAATGGAAGGGTGAAGCATGGAAGCACATCACTGATGTTCTGGGGATGCTCCAAACGCACAGGAAACTTGGTTGGAATCGATGGAAGATGAATGCAGCATGTTCTCAAAGGATCCTGGAGGAAAATTTGACGTTACTGGACACAAGAACAAATCCAGTCGTCACTGGTTCCACCAGAACAAGGAGAAGGTTCTGGACTGTCAATGATGTTAAAGGAGGAATACAAACTAAACTTTTGATCAAAGGCATTTGGAAAGTCTCTGTTGTGGTTATGATTTAAAAAGATTGAACAGTGTTTCGTGTCATCGATGACATTTTGAGAAAAATGGTCAAGAAATCAGAAAAGGATGCGTAAACATTTGAGCACAACTGTAAGAGTCTCATGTGACAACTATCCTATGTGAAGCATAAAGCCCCGAAGCATTCATGACCTAAACCGGTTCGAGTCTTTGTACCGTCTTCCTGTTTTCCATGATGATCTGCCACAACCCCACACAGCCAGGGAACACCGAGTACCGGAGCCTGTTCCAGGAGAATAATCTCACTTCTCATGCTCTTCTCTAGCGTACGACAGTAAAGTATTTCCACCGGACAAAGACACTAGTTTTTCCAGACGTGCAGAGAAAGCTTTGCGCAGAACAAGAGTGAAAAGTAAACACCGCAGCTCGGGCTGACGGCGACCGCGGCCAGGTTAACTGATGACTGCAATTTCTCCTCAAATGCATCCAATAAATATGAGCGCGGCTCACTCCATGAAGGTTAAACTAATCTAATCCCGGTTCACTCTAGCCGTCAGGAACTCGTAGCCGAGGACTGCATCAAGACTAACAAGGCTTCTTAAGTGCTCCCTGCCCAAAAATGTAATGGTTACAGTGGTTTTCTACACAACAAATTACCTGGAAGCCAAACGTATGGCGTAAACAATGGCCTACATCTATTTCACCCGACGTTCACTTAAATGATGTCTGAAAGAAAGATTAAAAAAAAAGCAACGGATTGAATGCGTGTACTTTCAAAATAAAAGCCACGGCTGAGTGTGAAGCTTGTTGCTTCCTTACATTATTTAATAAAGAACTCAAATATAATAAAAATGTTAAATCACGAGCAGTTTCACTGAGAAAAAACAGAAATAAATCGGCATTTCAGCTGATGAGTAGAATTGGAAGAATTGAGAGAACAGTTACTAGAGCGATAACATCGTTACGGTGGAGCAATAGGCAGCTGGAGGGCAGGAAGTGATGGTTAGGTGGTCAGATGAAGACACTATTATTTCCTTAGAGATGAAAGACACTTTTAAAAACAATGCATTTTAAACACAAGAGTTCTTTTCAGGAAGATTTTAATGAAGTTTTCCTGAGCGGTTCTCTCAAGATTTGTTGGTCTTCTGGTACAAACTCTGGGTGCTTGGTGGAGGACAGTGAAGCTCACGCACTTTGCTCATTTGGAGGTATTTCTTCAGAAGAAGTGAAGTGTTTATGCAAGAAGTCAAATTATCGATCCAAATTTTCTGGCAGACTGTCTGAAACAGTTTCATGAGATTACCAAACTACGGTGGCCCATTAGTGCTCAACACAACGTGAATCAAAATATTTACATTTGCATTTTTGATTTGCAGTTGATTTCCAATAGCGTTGCGCACACTAGGTTGGATTTGCTCCGTGTTGTTCACTGAAAAGACACAGATCCGACAACATGAATGCAAAAATCTGGGGGCGCTAGAGAGCTCATGAACGGAATGGAAGGACACTGATGGAGTGCTGTTGGAGATGTTTTTTGGCTGTCCACATACAATCAGAATTCATCAATCGATGCGGTCGGTACACAATCCGAACATCCTGCTTGATCTGCACATGCATGCGCGTCACCACGTGATATCAGATTTGTGTAGAGTACTTTTTTGGTGTTGAAATCCAGAACATCTAAACGTCAAGACATTCAATTTCTACACATCAACAGAAAGCTGGTTATCTGTCAATCACAGTAGAGTTCATATGTTGTTGTTTTTTTTTAATCGTGTATTTATGAGAATAACTCACAGTTCTGCACTTTTCCGTATTAAACACAGCCGTGTGATAAAATAACATCTTTTTTATCTATTTGTTACATTTAAATATCAATACAAACTATTTTTGTAGAATCATGACATTAATTAGGTATTACTTCATTCAAACTGTAAAATGATCATGAACAAGTCATTTTGTTTACAAGGCAAAAAACGTTTTGAAATCGAATTCAGCATCTTATTCCAAAAGTAAAAACTAACACACACCGCTCTTGGGGGAAATATTTTAATGTTGCAACACATCGTTTCAAAATAAATCACTAATGCAGCCTGAAATACACGCATGGGTGTGATATGCCATCCCTTCTGTGGAGAGCAGCTTTCCTTCGGTCGTTTATTGATTGTGAGGAAACGTGAGCGCTTGCATGATGACACAAGGGCCCAGCACCCCTAAAACTGATCCTGGATCATGTGTCATTTTGGTGAAAGTGTTTAGTTGTCAGAAAGAGCGAGGAAGAATCCGCAAGCTCGTTCCAAACATCCGGGGGATGCAGATTCTTCTAGCATTAAATATTATGTTTGTTGTGTTTAAAACAAGAGTGTCTGGTGGACGGAAATAACCGGAATGCAGGCAAAGGTTACTCTGCAGCCAAACACAACATTCCCCTCGCCCGAGCAAAGGCACAACTGCGCTCGGTGCTAATCAAGCACGAAAAAGCCCTCACTGATGCAGCCACATTAGAGAAAACATCCCCACAAGAGCAGTAGTGTACATGTTTAAGATAAAACATACCTTGTAAAGGTGTGGAGAAGTGTCAAGCGCCGCTGTTGGCTTCCTGTTTTAAAGTTGTCGTTTGCCGTTGGAAAAAAACATTGTACGCGGAAGTGGAAACCAATTCAACCACCGCGCGATGTTTGATTACGGATAGAAAAGGCAGGAATGAGGCGTTTTAAAATTGCGGAGTTGATTACGTTCTAATGTCTCCGGTAGAAAGGTATGTGCGTTTTGCCTTTGGAAGGTAACTTTTTGCCGTCCACCGCCTCTTCCTGTATGACTTGCGACCACCAGAGGCCGTCGGTTCCGCGCGGTGTTACAGTAAAAACCCTCCCCTGCTGTGGCTCACTGCTGTGTTACTTTGATCAAATTTACTTTTATGTTAAGGTGTCAGCCAAGCGGGTATATATATAAGTCCACCCAATATTCTTGTTTTATGTTACTTTGAATGTAAAACTGTGTGAAATTGATGTATTTTCATTTTTAATACACCTTAAAACGAGAAAAGGTCGTTTTTTGCCCATTTTAGGATTTGTTTGTTCCAGTGCAGTAATGAAATATCACAAAATGGAAAAAAACAACATTCAATGTTGTGCTGCGACCAAAATCTTGTTCAACATCTCCGATAATGTTGAGCCCGTTTGTATTATCTCGCAAATGATCAGTCTTAAAAGGAAAAAGCAAAGCCATCCACAAGGTCAGCAAAACATCTATTTTATCTATAAAGGACATAAAATATTAAATGAGTAATGATTGGCATCCCATGAAAGCATAAAACACTCTAATTCTACACATATGCATCAACTCTCTTATTTCTGCATATTTTGTTACATCTGGGTATGCAGAAATTATAAAAATATCACCAGGGAGGCATTTTGTGCAGCAGAACATACAGCCAAAGTGATTAAGCACTACCTCAGTGTACAGAACAAGAAGAAATGGAAGTGGTGTGTGACCCCCACAGAGCCTGGTCTCAGCATCATTGAGTGTGTCTGGGATTACATGTGAAGACAGAAGGATGAGAGAAAGCTGCATCCACAAAAGATCTGGAGTCAGTTTTCCAAGTTGTTTGAAATAACAACCAGCAGATTTCCTCCAGGAACTATGTGCAAGTGCAGCTAGAAGAAAAGTAAAACTCAAAGAAAGTAAATCTCGAGAATATTGTTTTATTGCTCTTGAAGATATTTCCCTTTGCTTATTTTTTTCTTGTACTCACAGTAAAACAAAGAAAACCTTTACTGTTCAGTAAACTGTATTTTTTAAGTGTACACACATACACAAAATCCTATGTACATCAGAAATCTCAGCTTTGTCCAAGCACACAGACACTTTTGTGTTCTAGAATCAGTTCCTGAAATCGTCTGGAAAAGATCTTGGCACATGTTAAAATAATTTTACTTTTTTCCCTTTTGAAGTAGATTTAAATAAGTCCATTTTTTCCAAATATCCATTTGGAAAGTTCCCACTCTACTTCCCACTGATTTCTTAACATTCAAACCCAGTGTTCACATGTAAAAGCGTACATTAGAGTGAACATCATTTACATGAATGCTTAGACCCAGAAATAATATAATTCACACTCAACAGTACAGTACATCATCATTGGATGAATTAATAATTTGAAAATGTCATAAATCAGTGCAGCAGGTCATTATTTGGCCATGTTTCCAGGGGGCACAATTAAAAGCTGCACTCTCCCTAGTTCTTTCATTTAAGTTCTGTGATAAAAAGTGAACTTTTGTTCACTTCACATATATATATTTAATAATTTCCCTATCTCATAAAATCACTCTTCAGTTAGGTACAGACAAAAATGACACCAATACAAATATTCCATACAGTAATAGCGATTCAAATAAATTTACACCATATTAAAATATATACAATGAAATAAGTACAAACTTTAAGTAGTCACTGAGATGAGCAGAGTGTTGTATCATAATTGTTCTTAAAGACTTTTTAAGACATGACAAGACGTGATGTGTATAAATAAATTTGTATAAACAATAAAACAAAAGAAATCTTCGGTCTTCTGAAAACCATGAAGTACTTTTATTATGTTAACCACAAGATGGCAATGTTTCACCACATATTTCCTGTAGTCATTTATACTCAGAACAATAAATAAATAAAAAGCCTCTTTGCAAGGTAATACACTCCGATGACATTACTATTTGAGTTACCATTATTGCCTTTTGCTAGCATTACACGGTCCACTGCAAAAGTCCCCTCTCAACAATGCTTCAAATTGTTTTTTTAAAAGAACAATAAAAAAATAAATAAATAAATAAATAAATACAGTAAAAGGTCCAAAAACCAACTGGTCACACTTCACAAAAATCAGCAGCTCAGTCAGGTGTGTTTCATGACGGTAGAAGATAAACACTCTGCAAGACCAAAGCTGTCTACTCCAGGCTCATTCAATCAAACATTACCGAGGGCGTGGTCACTTTGATTAACACCAATAGACCAGAAGCGAGAAGGATGAACATTTCTGTACGACATATTTTATTCTTTTGTCAATTTAGAGGGTGTGCTTTGACTTTACTTTTACTTTGACTTTACCTTTACTTTTATTGAGGCTGAGAGGCAAAACAAGTGCAATTTCTTAGATTTCCTGACATTTATATATTCTGGAATTCAACACTGTGATGTGCAGAAAAAATGTTAATGAAATGCACCCCATAGCCATTTAAATTTCTTTTTACATTTTGTGTGTGATATATTGCAACAATAAAAACACACTTAAAGCTAAAATAGTTTTTGAGTTCATCAAAGCTCTTAAAAACGTATCAATAAAATAATAAATATAAAATAATAATAATAATAATAATAATAATATATAATATTTGGTCACATTTGGGGTTAAAAACACTGGAAACAATGAAAAATACCTTTAATATTCTCGTAAAAGATTTAAAACATTATGATTTGTGAAAATGCTATCGTTAGCAAGCTAGTCGTTTCAGTTGCGTACAAAATTCATTTTAAACATTGACAGCTTTGCTGTTTCTCTAAACACATGTATTTTTTAATGCCACACAAAATGTTTTGTAGAAGTGTAAATGTTTCAAATGGCTATAGGGTGCTTCTTACGGCAGGGGCATAACACATAAAGACGTCTAGCTGCCATGATGAGGAGACACGCTGCTGAGATGTCCTCAAAAATGCTTTTCAGAAACCAGAAATTTGTGACATGATTAAGGACTTCATCCTTAGTTCCACTCAGTGTGTGGAACGCCCCCAAAGACTGCACTGTACAACAGATACTGTCACAACATGAGCGGCATGAAAACTGACCTGGAAATATTCCGAATTATTTCACAAACGACTGAAAAATGTTACATTGGAGCAAATTAACTGTGGGCCAGTTTAAGAGTCTCTGAGTCCCTGTGCCGCTCTGCCATACTGAGAGGAGGGGACCGGGACATGGGTGGAGTCAGGGGTCCAAGGCTTTTGAGGGGATGTGGAGACACAGGTGGAGGAAGAGTAGAGAGAGGAGGCAGGACCGCCCCAAGACTTCCAGATTTGGCTTGCAGAAGGTGCGCGCGGGCACCCAAGCCAGGATCCTTCCTCAGAGAGAAGTCATTCTCGTTCTCATTGTCTGAACTGCAGTCACTGAGGTCTGTGATTTCCAGCTCAGAGTCAGACTCAGGGTCCTGCTTCACCCCCTTTCTCCTCTCCGTTGGGCTTTGACGGCCCCCTCCAGTTCCTAAACCGACACTGACACCACCTAACCCCAATCCCAGGCCTAATCCCAAACCCAGACCTCCACCTGTAACCCCAATCTCACCTCGCTCCCGCTCTCCCAAACCCGTACCCCCATTCCCCAAAGGGACAGTCCCAGGGTACGGCGGGATGCAAAGTCTTGGAGGATGACCACTTGAGGGGGTGTTAGTGCCTCCTGTCTGAGCGCGATCTGTTGAGTCCCCGGGGGGTAGAAGTGAGGAGAAGGGGTGTGGAAGCTGGGACAAGCTGGACTGGAGTTGGTTGGGGTAGAAGTGTGAGGAGTAGAGGGAGCCTGGGGGCAGCTTGGGACAGTTGTTTAGAGAAAATGCCCCAGGGAGGTAGGGGTTAAAGCCCCAGGGGTAGTCAAATGAGGGGTTCCGGGTGTAAGGACCCAACAGGGACGGAGGCTTGGAGTAACAGGGAGCTCCTGCGGGAGGAATAGAAAAACACAGAGAGGAAGAGATGGGTTAATGTTCAGGGTCAGAGGTTGTGACGATGATCACGGGAATATTTTACAGTGATTTTGCAACATGCTTTTTAGATTTAAAATCAAATTTTTCCAGAAATGTATTAAATATTTCCCAAAGTGCACCTGACGTGACCCTGAAAAGGAAGAGACGAGCAAAGACCAATTTCTAGCCTTGAACAATAAACCTTCTAACTGTGACGCAGCTGTTTACTACTGCACCAACGTGCTGCCTTTTGTTACAATAACAAATGTTATTTTTTATCTTTATCTGGATGTAGTTGAGCATGAAGGATGAAATGAGAGTCTTGATACTTTTTCTTCATGCCTTCTTCACTCTCACTCTGGTTCTCTCCTCTTCTTTTATCTCCTCTCTGTTATTTGTGATGCAGGGCTGATTTAAGAGTGTGAGAGGGAGCCAGGAGTAGCTGGCAGACACATGAATATTGAATCAGTCAGGCAGGCCTCACTTGCTTATGAAAACACAGTAATGGGCGCCCACAGGCCACAAACTGAAGCCTGCACCCTCAATTAGGACCTTCCTGCCTGGGAAGGGATTAGGACATGGGTACTCATGGGAGGCAGAGGAGGGAAAGAAGAGGAGAAGGGGGCGGAACAGGACCTCCGGACAAACAAAGTTGAAGGGGGGGGGGGGGTTTCGTTCGGGGTGAGGAGTGCTTTTGACATACTCATGCCCTCACGCATTCTGGTACTCTGGTACTTAGAGACAAAGAAGGGTGAGGTGTCCAGGCAAGAATGACGAGACAGAAAGCTACGATAAAACCTTCTCACCTGAGCTGAGGAAAGGGAAGCTGTCCAGTCTCAGCTTGTCTCCTTCAGGTCCTGGAGCCCCAGCGCCACGTTCAAACAGAGAAGGCCCTCGGCCGGAATCAGGCAAACGTGGGAATAATGTCTGAAGGGCCTGCGAGAGAAGAGATAGGGACAAAGCTCACACTAGTGGATACTAACTCTAGCAGTGCTCAAATAAAGTGATGGACGTACAGAAAATGTGCTTTCTTTCATGAATTACTAACAGGGATCGAAAACACTTTTAAAAATCGAATACACGCACTTTCAGGGTCCATCCTCAAGGTTTTCCAGCATCCTACCGCCTTGGAGGTTTACACTCTTAAACTTTTAATAAATACACTTGTGCTCATAAATTTACACACCCTGGTAAATTTTCAAGGCCTACAATAAATGAAACACCATCCCCATCAGAGACGGGTCCCTGATGTTCTGGGGATGTGTGAGCTGCAAAGACACAGGAAACTTGGTGAGAATCGATGGAATGCAACATGTTCTCAGGATCCTGGGGGAAAATGTGCATCAGCCCAGAAGCTGCAAAGTCCCAACACGACAACGATCCAAAACACAAGACCAAGTTCCACTCGTCATCGGTTCCACCGGAACAAAGTGAAGGTTCTGCAGTGATCATCTCAGTCACCTGAGCACTCTGAGGAGAACTCAAACGTGCCGTTCATGCAAGAATTTACAAGAGGCTTTTTGCAGAGAAGAATGTGCCGCTTTATCAACAGCGAAGATAAAGGACCTCATCCACAACTGCCTCAAGAGACTTCAGGGGGTACAAAATATTAAGAGCTGGGGTGTGTAAACTTTTGATCAGGGGCATCTGGAAACACAGTTGTTTGACAACAAATGGCTTCACGCAAACACTAAACTAGTTGTCATCGTTCATATTTTCAGAAAAACAGCAAAGAAATCTGTAAACGTATGAGAAAAACTGTAAATACCAAGAAATCCATTAAGCAAATGTGTTTTAGGAAGACCAAAATAAAATTAAAGTTCTGTTTGAAAAGAACATTTTGTCTCAAAGACGTCAGGGATCCCGGGTTTTACCTCCCAAAACCAGAAAGACTTTTGGGTGCAAATTAGTAAAGGAACAGAGCGCTGTAAAGGAAAGCTGGATGTCATCTAAGGAATCCTAGCGGATGAGGGGCGCAAAGATTTTCTCTCTTTATGATTAGCGACATGAAGGTGATCAATAAATCCTGTCGCTCCTCTCTCGTGTGTGAGAAGGGACTGTACTTCGAAGCTTGGTAATCTGGATTGCTTAAGCAAACCGCATTAATTACGCCACACTGATCTGACGGCTCCACCTTCTCTTTCATTTCTCTCATGTCTTTCATTTTCAATCAATGGCTGTGATGAGGACGCCGTCCCAGAACCAGATGAGAGGAAAGGGATAATGTCTTCTCTTGTTTTAAGGCAGCTTAACGCCATCTCTGACATTCTCCCTACTTTCTTCTTCACCTCTGAATCTTTCCCTTCTCCTTCAGCCTCCTCCAGTCAAGAAGAAACTTTTGGAGAGCAACCTAGACCGACATTTATATTCACTTGCAACCAAAAATTTAACAGTGACCAGAAGCAAAGACCAATAGAGGTGTGCTGAAAAGAAATAAACGAAAATAAAAGTTACGCAGGAACTGATTGACCCCTGTACAATCAATGGGCTCACTTCAAAGCTAACACCGATCCTTACAGACTATGAATAAAAGAAGGCATCAATCTTTAAACACCGGCAATGGAGTGGTTATTCTCACAGAGCACGTCAAGCTCCTGGAGTTTTCTCCTCGACCTGCAGATACTCATTACGTGATACTCATTGTACAGTGATGGTTACCTCAGGGGTGACAGGGCTGCAGTCTGGTGTGGCTGCTCCTCCATTGAAGTGGTTCTGTGCCAGGAGGAAAGGAGAACTCGCCATGTCCAGCAGTGGATAGTTCACCAGAACCACCTTACTGAAGTTGAACTTGTAGGTGAAGCGCTTGCCTTTAGTCTTGTGCAAAATGCGTTTGTTGTAGTAGTATCTGTAGATGGAAACCCCGGTCCGTTAGATTCTCAAACTATCCCCAAACTGATGAGAACTCTATAACGAGGAATGAGCTCTCTCCCGCTCACAGCACAACAGAGACGTCATTCTGTTTAATGTTGCATGTGCTGACTTCACAAATGTTTGCTCCGCCCCCTAGAGGAAGGATTGTGTTAAAACACAATGACAGTAGTTTTAAACTCATGGTTCCTAATCACTACAGGCTTTAATACACCAATGGTAGTAAATATAGCGCCCCCTTTCAGTTTTAACTTGGGTACAGTTTAAACAAAGTCATCATGAGAGCTTGTACAGTTCCCTTTCCCATAAGCTCTAGTTTCTCATCAAACTAGATTCTTAGTGATCGCTTTTTTTTTTAACAAAATTCTCTTTTATTTTCCAATGTCAGGCTTGTTCAATTGTTAATATTGTCGCTCAAACGTAGGATTCTGTTTGAGCGAATCCAGAATCCAGCATTGAGAGCCCTGTGCAGATACTGGGTCGTATAATGTCAATGCAAGTCGCTTTGGATAAAAGCATCTGCTAAATACATAAATGTAAATGTAAATGCAAAGGAATGCACTTCCACACCCATCAGCCCCCGGAAGCACGATAACAGAGCAATGAGTGGAATCTGCTTTCCACAGAAACAGAACTTTCCTAAATCGAGGTTTTCAGCAAAAAGAAGACTAGGTTTTGTTTGTAGACCTCCAGCAAGCTTCAAATCAGAGGCATTTATGTAAAGGAATGCAGTTTCTCGACACTCCAAAAAGCTTTATTTTGGAAGATTTATTCAATGCTGATTTTTAAACGTACAAATTCCACCACATCAAACAAACAACTGGTGAAGTATACTTTTGTAAAAACTTTTCATGTTAAAGCCATGGACCAGGAACCCTTGTTTGTGTGAACAGCACTCTTTAGATGCTACGTCATTACTTCACGTGTCACACGTGTGAGATTCACAAAGTCGAGAGCGATTCTTTGTGGTTTTGCTCTTCGAGCAATCGAGGGGGTTGATTTATTGATGAGTAAATATCAAAGTTCTCACATCAGCTATCTATTTCATGGAGCTCTCTACATCCCCTTCAAGCCATTTTCCAGGGTCACGTCCTTCCATTTGAGAACTGCAGGCTCGTGTGTTTCCTGTTGTCGTTGGGCGATGGCTGTGATTTCCTCCGGCACCACAAAACCCTGCATCCCTCAGCTGGGAATAAGAGTCGTTTCCATCGTGTTTGTTGGTGCTCATAGCGAGTGTCGGAGCTTTGAGGATGCTCACCTCCGCGCGGGAGCCAGGCTCTTTAATCTCTGCACGCTTTATGCTTGACTTGGCCTCCCACAAAGTATTCGGCGGGTGCAATAATTCCTAAGCTTTTATTGCATGCAGCAATTGTGCCTCTTAATTGAGCAATTAAGCGAGGCTAATCAACGAGGCTAATTATGGCCTGTGCCTATTCATAACAATTAGCGGCCAGCGACAGCATCCAATAAATTGTGCGTGGGGGAGGGGAGCAGGGCGATAAAAGAGAAATGGATAAGCATATTTGGATGAATGCATTGCAAACGGGGTCAAAGTTGAACCTGTACAAAGTTTTGAGAGTAGATCTGTTCTAAAGGTGCTGAGGAAGAAATCAATTCCAGACTTAATTTCAAAATCCCAATCGACGGGTATTCTTTATATGAACCTCTTGCCGGAGAACATCCAGATTGCATTTAGATGTTCAAAGATTCCACAAATTGGACTGTATTGATGTTCTTCGGAGGGAAGACAGCACTTAAAACATCCACGTCTAGCATGGAGCAGCCGGAGCTATTATGCAGGATATTTTGGTGATGAGGGGGATATGATATTTTTCCTGAATCTGATGGAGCATAAATGCAGACGCACAAAAGAAAGATTCGAGCTCACTGTATACTCAACAAAGCATTTCATCTAGAATATACATATTGCATGAGAGGATAAAAGACGGCAATTAAACATCGCCACAGAGAAGCCTCGGATGAAACAAACATGCTGTGCATACCTAAGTGCTCGGCTGAGCTTGTCGTAGTTCATGTGAGGTTTGCACTTCCGAATGCCCCACAGTCTTGCCACCTCATCTGGGTCTTTGATCACAAATTCACCATAGTCTCCCTGCCAGGCAATCACCCCCTGGTACTCCTCCTTCTGCAGCAGCTCCAGGATGAAGTGCCACAGCTGGATCTGCCTGGAGCCTGGGCTTGACTCCGGCTTATAGGCCCACTCTGGGAAGGCTATGCCTGGGGAAAGGGAGCCTAGTAAGTGAGAGGATTTGGAAAAGGCTTGTTGGTTTTGTTCCTTGCTCAGAGCACACGTTTCTAAACAACTGATGGAGCTTCGATGGGGTTCACACGTGTAGTTTTGGCACTCTTCTTTCTTTCTAGACTAGAAGTGTATTCTCTTGGATAGTTTTCTTCACAAAACACCAGTCAGAGCTTGGTGGCGATCATCTCTGGAGGGATTTTCCCCCTCTACACTTTTTCTACAGAATTAACATCTTCTTCTTTTGTTTCGTCCATGTATCCCCTGGAAAACCATCCCATAATGTTTCCACCACCACGTTTGATGGTGTTTTGGGGTTCTACCTAGACAGCATTCACCTCTTCCAGTCATAATCCAAAACAAGTTTTTTTTTTCAGGAGATATGGACCGGCCGAGTGCCTTGAGCATGTATTGATGATTACAAACGTATTCGACCTGCTGTCCGGGATGGGATCCAATCCGTGAATTAGACTTGAGTGAGGCATAGGGGTGAAAGGGATGCAGTGTCTGGTCCTAACCACTCCTCCCGAAATTTGTTACACAAACACCACTTTGACGGGGGTACACCCTGGACAGGTCGCCAGTCCATCACAGGCAACACACACATTCACACCTATGGGGAATTTAGATTATTCCATTAACCTTGTGGGGGAAACCGGAGGAAACCCAGGCAAGCGCGGGGAGAACATGCACTTGTGGCTGTGGAACCCTCATTATTATCAAATACCATGAACTGAGCTGTTTCTAAACAAAGAACTGAATGAACCTGAAGGAGCTCAGCAGCTACTGTTCATTTACTTCGTTTCAATACGTTTCTAAGAAGATTGTTTTCTTTCAAAACTTTCATATTTATGAAGAGATGGAAAATAAAGTTTAATATGGATTAACTCTAAAAGTCATCTTTATGTTTCTCACCTGGCGTCCAGAGGGCTGGGACGGGTGGCGTGAGGAGCAGGTCACTAACACAGTTACAGTCCATGCCTCCGCTACACCTGAAAAACAACCACATTTGAGTTACACGCATGTTTACATAAACCAGAGTCACTCCAGTTGTCCTAAAATGTTAGAAAATAAAAGGAGCTAGATTACAACATTTAACTTAAACATGGGGACATGATTCAGCTAGACACACGCTGTCTAAGAGAGAGAGAGGAAAAGAAAGGGAGAAAGAGTGGAGTAGGGGCTGAGAGAGAAAGGGAGACACAAGCAGCTTGTGTGGGTTGTAGGTTATTTAACCCTTCTTTTGTCACAGCCCTTTGTCTTAAAAGACATGACACACTTCCTTTTCAAGAAATGGGGTTTTAAATATTTCTGTATAACGCTGGAGCTAGAAATAAAAAAAAAAACGAAAAGAAAAAAATCAACACTTCTACAAACAACTTATTGATTCTTTTCCCGGGGGGCACATGGACTTTATTTATAAGTAAAGGTAAGTCAAAAATGGCATTTCCTTTACTTTTTTGTATACTACTGTGTTATAACGTCTCCTAGTGGAAACATTGAACATTACATTTCCTGCGTTCATGTTTGAAAGTTGAAACTCTTATGTAAGGGACAAGTTAAAAAAAAAGTCTATTGGAGGGAGTTTCCAAAACTGACGGGAAATCCGTTATTTTTTATTGTCTTTTAAAATTTTGTACTTTAAAGAACTCCTCCTAGAGATTTCATGTGATCACCACCAAACTCTGGCAGTCTCATCTGAAGGCCTCTGCAATGCTAAATTTGTCAAACGGTGTCCGAACTATGGTGCCAGTTAAAGCGCCACATAGTGGCCACATGAAATATCACAATTTCTGCTGTTTTATAATAATAATTCAGGCTGTTATTGAAGTGCGTATTTGAAAATTGGAACCATGAGCTAGAAAAAAGTTGTCTAAGGGGTGATGGCGCCTTTGATCGCTGCTCGCAGCTTTAATTTTATTTGGGCTTTCCATACTGTCCCAACTCTTTTTGATCGGGGGTTGGCACAAACAAACAAAGCGTAACCCTTTGACTCAACAAATGTGTGGCGTGTGCTCATGCCCTCTCTCCCTCTCTTTCCTACACGCAGCACGCTTTCTTAAACCATTAGGCCATGCCGTTCCAGTGGCCCCAGAAATCAATCAATGCCTTTTCATTTGAAGGGTTTCTTTAAATATGGTTGCCGAAGGCTATCCCTTCAGCCAAGCAGAAGATCACTGGGCATTTTTTCTCAAAGAGCAGCTTTCAAAGGACTCTGAACATCTATATGACGGCGTGTGAGGCCTATACGATCAGACCGTATTGAAATTTGTTTAGGAGCATGATGTTTTACAGCAAATGAATAAAAGTTACATTAAAACCCAACTTTTTTTGCACGAGATGTTCCTCTCGGGTTGCAGCGAGAGGAAATACAAACGGCACAGTGGGAATGTGTTCACAGAGTTAACTTCAAAGCAGGATGTCAAAAATCATTGAAGATTGCATCTGCTATCGGGAGCATCGGTAAAGATCCATCTCTCCATGCAGCAATTCCGTATACATGGCTAGAGAAATTCAATCTCTCCTCGGCCATCACAATTTCATAAAGCTTGTTTTACAAAGCTCGGCTGGAAGAAAAAGAAGGGAGTACAAGAGTCTCTTTAAAGCTGGGCTCTCCCTCTCCCCGTCTCCTCTCTCGCTCTATTTAATTATGCTCTGTGAATTTTGGATCTTCCCTCCAGCATTGAAATGGAACGTGAATTATTGAGGTGTGTTTGTATAAATTATTATTTCTAACTCCAGGCTCTTCGCTCTCACACCTTTGTTGCTTTTACTCTTTGGACCGTCCACTTGCTCGCCCCCACTCCCCCACTTTTTTTCTCTTTAACAGCATCTTACTCAAGGATGTCAGCTCAGTCGTCTCATCTCTTCCTCTCGAAACATTAATTCCTAACGATATCATCATCATCGTCGTTTTTGTGAAATCTGTGGGCGAGCCTCATCTGGAAGTGCACTAACTTCTCTCTCTCCTTCTCTCTCTCTCACACTCTCTCCTCTGTATGTTTTTCTCCCACACAGTAATTTTCCGTTTGATTTCGGAGGTAATGCATTTTTTACAAATCAAAGAGGAAGCCAGGATGCCTCCACCGCCCCCCTTTCCCTCGATCTTCTTCTTTTGCCCTACTCTTCCCCTCCAGGCCAGTGAGGAGATAAAGGAGCCCCTATCATTTCCTTGTTAGTTTTGATTTGGGCAGCACAGGGCTTTCAAGTTCTCCCATCACCCCCAGAAACATTATAACTAGCAGCCAAGGGAATATATCTTCTCACAATCTCCCAGATACGAAGACGCTGATTCGGGGAGTGAGCCGCCACCATGAAAAGTCAGAAATAAAAGAATTATTCGCATGGACAGAGCGAGACAAATAAACCAATCACCTACCGCCAGACTCTTCGGTGTGGAGGTTTCTCAATCTTTCAAGAGCATCCTAAAACTTTGGCTCAAGTATGACTTTTACTTCAGCTTCAAAAGAGCCTTTTCTCTGTGTTTATCTTCAGTTATTTCACTTAAAAACAACCTATTTATCGCGTGAAAGAGAAACTCTACACACCACACACAGAGAGAAGTGCTCATTTTAAAAGACGCCACTTAAAGGCCTTTTCGTTTCAAAAACATCTCTATAAAGTAAAAAAAAAACATTTACTGAAAAGATCTTCTCAGGTTTCTTTTCAAAATCTCTAAACCATTGCTGATGAGATCATTCAAAAATGCTAATATTGTTTTGATATGAAAGCAAATACTGGTATGGACTCAATAAGGACATGGAGATCCAAAAGGCTTTGAAAGGTTATGATGTTACGTGACGACATTCCCACTGAAAAATTCCTCATGAGTGGGTCTTGGCTAAAGAAAGCGTACATCACTGAAGGTCTGCCTACGCAAGACTAATGTGTTTCTATCCATCAGACAGAAAACATGATCACTTTAATACCTTTGACCAACAAACATAGATTTTAACAAGTGAATGCTAATGTTAAAAAAGATTATTTATATTGATCAGAACAGGAAACAAGTGAGGAGAGGGTGGGGAGGGATGGGGAAAGGATTGCCCTTTTGATTATTTTGCCGTATGGAGTAAAAAAAGTGGGATTTTCATAATGAAATTTGAAGGAGCTGAGCGTAAATTAGCCACCCTGCTGCAGACACTCCACCTCTGATGAGCGCCGTTGACCATATTTAGCTCCTATGAGCTTCGTCCAGTCGACGATTGCAAAAAAGCATCCCACCTCCTCCCCTTCACCACACTGGGTTATCCGACGGAGGGATCCCTGGGATCAGGTCCTGACTCTAGAAGCCCTACCTGTAAAGCTCAGCTGGAACGCATTCATCCTTGCATCACCAGGATGATAGTGTCGTAGTTCAATCCTGTGGTATAACATAAAAATGCACTGTTGCATTGATTGCTCCGTCATAATGAAGGGAGCGATTGAGCGATTGGGAGTGATGGGGTGCACCACAATAACAGGAAAAGGTAAACTTCAGAGGTGGATGAAAGCGAGCGAGTGGAGAAACAGATGGCTGCGGGACAGATAGACAGCAGAACCAGTACGTCTCATCGCTCTCCATCTCTGCTCCCAGGACATGAAACAACAAACCCTGCGCATCTGTGTCATCTTTCTGAAAAGTGACTTACTGAGCACTCCCAAACCCTCTCCCCCTCCCCCCACTTCTCCTTCTCTGTCGCTCTCTGACTTTCTCTCCATCCCTGGGTTTCTCTTGACTCTGCTCTGACAGTGTGTGTACAGCCTCGGGGTCAGAGAACAGAAGGACGGGCTGCTCTGTTTGTTATCAAGGAAAAGAGGAGAGCAGGGGAAGACGGGGGAGACGAGCAGTGGCCAAGACCTTCTGAAGAACTCCAGATGGGATGCATCTGACAAAGTGTGAACAGCGCAAGACAAAAACGACAAGTCTCATGTCAAGTTGAAATTAAAAAGGTAATACGACCTCGTTCACAAATGAGGAAAAATCTTTTTAGGATTATTTGATAACAAAAACTGTGTTTGAGATGAGCGTGCGCCAAATAATCCATTATTAAATGTACGAATCCCATTGAAAGAGAGCCTAGAGTAAACAACCCCATCTCATTTCATGGCTCAGGCTCAGTAACAATTCTTTTCATTGTTACTTTTGCATTTTAGAGGATAGTATTGTAATTTCCAATGCATTATGGGAAATATTTCTTTCATTTGTCAAAAAGCGTGAGCACAATGCGAGTGGGACAGTGTTCATTATTTAAGTGTACACTTATTTCATGAACTGAATAAAGAAAGTTCTCTGATCATTTTATGTTGCTCTGCTCTCGTGTTCACATCTAAATTGTTGACGATTTTGTGCTATTTTCCAGTTTTATTGGGGAGTTACTCTATTTTCTGCTGGAAATTATAACACTAAGCAATATATAAAGTCTTGCAATTACAGCAGGAGGTTTTGCTAGTTACATAAATAAACAGCTCAGGTACACCTAAAAAAATCCAAGTCACGATTACTCAAAAATCTAGATTACAAAGTAACTGTTAAAATATTATTAAATGATGCAAGCTGCAAACTAATATTAATGTATACAGAAGTGAAAGTTCAATAAAACTAAAGTGTATAATAATTAGTATTTATGACATAAATATACGCAATACATTTTGTCAAATGATTTACGGCCAGTATTTAAAAGATTACAGGTTTTGATTAGTGGGCAACAATTTCCCTTTAAGTTGAAATTATTCCTCATCCCGGGTATATTTTTCCACAAAAAGCCACGAGCCACTTTTGATCCCAAAGTCCCATTTGATGGGTCATTCTAGAATTTGTGTAAGGAAACATTTAAGTATTTCTTCCACACAACTCAATTTTATTATTTCTAATATTTACAGTATGAAGAATAATGATGCACTGACAAACATTTCAGTCGAATATTGATAAATCAAAATCAATACAATTCTACACAATTACAACAGAGCTGATATTTAAATCTATGTGCTAAAACAAGAACAGTGTTTCATATTTCTTAATCACATTTTTATTTTCAAATTAAATGAATGACTTAATTTGTATTTTAATTTGATCAGAATTAAAAATACATACACGTTTGTCGGTGGAATTTTAGGGGCTGTGATTTTGATAAGTTTAAAAGACAGACCATTGCTTTGACATTGAAAAAAATATTGCCCTTGAAAAAAAGAAATACAGAATCTATTCAATGTCATTTTTATGAAATACTAAAATAAACATTGCGCTTTATCTTGTTTGCAGCGAAGATGGCGGCAAAGAGAGATGAAAATTTCCCCAACATCTGTCAAAACATCAGAATTCAGTCATAAAGTTCAAACTAAATCCAATAATTGAGATAATACGGTAAAGAGACCGGTTTCGGTGCAGCCTGTAGCTCTCGCGAGGGAGAGCGCGGGAAAACTTGCTTCTAAAGCGGGAACAAAACTAAACTTTCTAGGAGCGAGCGAGCGATTTGATATCAGTTTCTTAAAGAACATCGGAGATACAGGGAAAGACGGAGAAAAAGTACCAATCGATAGGGTTAAATTATTCATCGTCATTAATTATCGATCGCTCTCCGTTGCCGGCTCGTCCGCCTCGCGCCAGAGTTGAAAGGCGGGAAAGCGCGCTTTATTAAAACCGGCTCGAGCCTCATTGTTTCATGTCCCGCGGCTAAGAAAAAGCCCGAGCTTGCTTCTGCCCGCGCTGGAGGAAAATATACACACACATCGCCCCCCTTAAAGCTCCTTTCTCTCCTCGCTCTCTCGCTCTCCCTCCCGACGCGCGGGAGAGCTTTGGGGAGCCTCGTTCGGTGTTCACGGGGAGGCTGTGTCTCGCGTGGATCGATGTGGGATCAATGGCTCTCGCTGACTAATAGCCAGTGAGCGCCTTTGATCTTGCAGCCGAGAGATCAAACCCTGCGCCGAGGAGGAAGAGGGAAGGCATGATAAAGAGGAGAAAGCGCGGGAGAGCTGCCGGAGCTTCACACAAACACACGCTTGGCCTCGATCGCACGCCGTCCGCGCGTCATCTTGTGAGGTGACATTACGACAATATTTCCACCAATGTTTGCATCACTTGGATTTTGCCGGCGTCACGTGACTGCTGTTTAAAAATAGAGTTCGGTGTATGTAAATGAGCTCCTGCACAAACTAAATGTGTTCAAATGATCAAACTACACAGAGACTCTCAGAATAGATTTTAAAGTTCTGCTGCATCACATAATATTATCATAAAATGTACTGTTCATCCGCATCTTTTGCCGTTCACAACTGTCTAATTTAAAGGTTTGTATATCAAACAGATTTAAACATAAACTGTATATTTTACAGTTTATCCTGCTCTATGGCGGCTGGACGGAGGGAGAAGGAATACAGAATTACCAACTATGTCCAGTTTGATTTACTTGCTGGTAGTGATGGGAGAATCCAAAAGAGACAAACGAGAGAGAACAGGGTTCCAAGCATGCAAGAAGCGATCATGGAGAGTCAGTGTGCATGAACCGGTGGACTGAAAGTGAGGAAGGGAGAAGTGAGAGTATACAAAGGGGAAGAACAGAACACGGATAGTGTAAAGAGTGGAAGTGGTGGATGATGGAGAGGGGGATTAGGTGCCACACACCCGACGCTAAATGCATGCGCTCATTTTATGGCAATCTTTATGCACATATTTGGTAAATTGAAATGATCTCAGTAAAACTATAATGACATTTTTTCACTGTGAATTTTGTCTGATAAAATACAACAAATTCAGGTTGTTTTCCCGTGGATGTAACATATTTTTTTATTTGATCAGATGCTTAAGATTTGTGAGAATCCAGATGTGTGAAATCTGAGAAGCACACACTTCTGTGGTGAATGGATGCTGCTGGTCCGTGTGCTGTGGTACTGTGCCACATATCACCTACTTACTATCCCCCTCTCTCTTACTCCCTCCTCCCTCCGGTCAGAGTTACTCTCTCTATCGCTCTCACTTCCCGAATTAACCACTCAAGAAGTCACCACCGACTCAATCAATAGCTCATACATAAACCCCGCTATAATCGCTCCACATGCCTGTCTGTCTGTGTGCCCCCTCCACCCCCCTCGCACACATCCTCTGCAGCTTCTATTTAGGCTAAACACTGACTAATCAAACTATAATTACTCAAATTTTGGGGGGATTTCTGTTGGACAAGTAGAGTGAACATTTAGATCATTTAGTGGCAGCCTGCATTTCTGCATCTGCAGGTGTCTCCTCTTCCTGTCTTCCGATGGCTTTTACAAGTTTGCACGTGAATCAAACCAGTTTTCCACAAATAAAATCTCACTTTTGCAACAAATATTGCAATATAGGTTGTTTTTTTATTTTAAATGTATGCATGCATATATTAAATTATATTTAAAGTGTAAAGTGAAATAATTTCTCCATAAGCATTTAGATATTAAAGCAATACAATAACAACAACACAAATAACAGTTTAGGTCAGCATGTGCATATTTTTAGTGAATGCATTTATTTGATGCATTACACGATAAACCCTTTTATTTTTAAATGAGCGTTCTCTTTCGTCAAATAATATCTTCAGTGCTGGTGCAGTTTAAACATGTGGCAGGTAGATGTTTGCTCCCGTCATCCTTTCATTTAAAAATGCGAATTGTTTGATAAAAGAAATGATTTTGGTGCAGATGTTACTGTATAGACGGGTTTCCATTTCTGGGTGCTTTTAGAACCTATTAACCCAACTCTCTGTATACCATATGGTGCGGTGCATGCATGGGGTTTATCCTTTAGTAATAAAAGTACAATAGAAAAGTATAACAGAATAATTTCTGAAAAACAGTATTATTATGTAACTGTTCTTTACAATATTACAAGCAAACCAGTTTCCAGTATCTTACCGTGAAGTTACCTCAAAATATTTTACAGTGCTCTAAAATTAAGTTAAAGTATTAGTATTAAGTAATAGTATTAGAACTGTAAAATGTCAATAAATAACCTACTGTGTGTAGAATTGATTGTATTCAACTATCAGAAAGCGATTGGTACACAATTTCTACAAAACAAACAAAAATTACAGTTGAGTACTGTAAAATTTCAACAAAAAACAACAGGCCACTGTGTGTAGAAATCAATATATTCAACTTTTTGTTGTGTACAGTTGAAAAATACAGTAAGTGATGGGCAAACCATGAAGGTATAGTTCTGTAAAATGTCATTAAACAGCAGCAGTCTACTGTGTGTAGAAATGACGTGTTTTTTACTGTGTACAGTTTTAAATTTTACTGTGAAATAAAACTGCTTAGTACTTGAAATGCCATACAACAATAAAATATACACAGTGCAATTAAAGCCTAATCTAGAGTATAGTTTTAGTAATAATATCTTATTAACCAATAACTAACCCCCCCCCCCCCCTCTATTTCTCTCTCTCTCCCTCGCTCTAGATTACAGAGGAACGGATGGGCCCCTGCTTTTATTCCCTCTTCTGCAGACTCTCCTTCCCTCGCCCTCTGTTTCCAACTCTTTGATTCGACGGAGTGGTTTGATCTGGGCTAGAGCGAGTTTTGTAAACACATTTTTACGATCATATAGCCATGGGCAAGGGGAGAGTAAAAACACGAATAAATGAGGGGGAGAGGAACACTGTGGCAAAGCAGACAGATCGAGGGGGTGCGACGTTTAATGAGGGGCTGGAAAGACACTCGGACAGATTCAAACTACAGTAAATATTTCAGAGAAATGTACAGAAATCAAGCCATTCCCATTGGACAAGTTGATGAAATAATGGTGAAAGTCGGGTACTTAAAGATAAAACGTGTTAAAAGTGTTGTGGTATCTAAATCCACACATCCCCTCGGAGAGAAGAAAGGGGGAGGACAATTTTTCAAATGGGACATAGCAATCACAAGCTAGGACAGACACAAACACATTAGAGAGGGAGCAAATAAAGAGAAAACGGTGCTGAAAACCGATTCAGAGCTCTCTAAACTAATAAATGTGCGAGGTCCTATTATTTTCTCTCTTTCTTTTCTCCACATTGGTGTCGCAAGCTGCTAATTGCTTTAAGTTCGATTACTAAAGCAATAAGAGCGCTAAGCTTTAGCCTGAGTCTCAAGGTTGGGCTACGGAGACTTCAGAAAACATCTCACTGAAGCAGGAGAAGCTGGCATCCACTGATGGGTAAAAATAAAACAAACCTTCATTGTTTACTTATTCATCTTCATTTCTTTCTGTTCAATATATGATATTGATACACACTCACTGGACACTTTATTAGTACACCTTTCTAGTGCCGGGTTGGACTTCCTTTTGCCTAAGCAAACATTTATTGTGGAATTATGTGTTTGTAATGTGGGCTCATTAGCCCCAGTACACCCCCCCCCCCGCCCCGCGAGTATTGTTCTGACCATCTCCATCCCTTTATGACCACTGCGTCCCCATCTTCTGATGCTGCTTCCAGCAGGAGAACGCTCCATGTGATAAAGCTTGAATCATTTCAGAATAGTGTCTTGAACATGACGATGAGTTCACTCATATGCTCTTAAGTTCTCCACAGTCACCAGATCTCAATCCAGTAGAGGAGCTTTGGGATGTGGTGGAGCGGGAGACTCATATTATGGATGTGCAGCCGACGAATCTGCAGCGGCTGCGTGATGCTCTCATGTCGATACTGAGCAAACTCTCCGTTTCAACAGTACATTTTTCTGAAGGCAAAGGGGTCTAACAAGCTGTACCTAATAAAATGGCCAGGCATTATTCTGTAATTTTTTTTAGTAATTTTGAAAAGTCATATAGTATAAAGAACAAAAAGTAGCATTGAGCATGTTAACAAGCTAGCGAACCACAACAAAACGCAGAGCAGAGCTGTTTTTAATCCCATCGAGACGCAGTTTTTCCCATTTTTGCAACAAAAGATATTAAAAGTGATATCTTGTTATTTTGGGAGGACTTTTCAGTAAAATTATGCAGTTAAACTACAACAGTGCATAACAATGCATTTTATTTTCATCAAAACAGATCAAAACAAAGGCATTTCTGTTTGCACTTAGGCTATTGCTACATCATTTTTGACAGCTCACTTTCCTGATATGAAATCAATGCTCCAGATGAGTTTTATGGCCTTCGTGTCACAATTCCTCATTATTTTATCCACTCAGGCACATGCACCATCAAATCCTATCATCCATTTGCATAAAAACCCAGAGCTGCTCACGCAGCAAAAGAAAGCTCCCACTGTTTAGTGTGTTTTTGCAGCTTTTTAAAAAACGAATAGCTCGGAGCCCTCAGTGTCTCTTTTTTCCTCAGTGCGCATATTTGTGTGAGTGTGCGAGCGCACGCTTTCTTTTCTTCCTCTTCTCTCCTCCTCTGTCCAGGGAATTGTTCTCAACATTCACAAACACATCGCAAATACCCGCCGGCTTCACCGTATCGATTTCTAATTAGACAGCAGGATAATCGTTGGAGAGAGAGATGAAAAAGGGAAAAGGGTGGCGAGAATGAATAAATAAACCAAAAGGTCTCGTGATTAACTGAATTAATAAGAGAACAATGCAAAACTATACTTTTTCAACATTTGTGGACGAAAGAAACTCCACGAGGATGTTTCTCTCCCCTAAAATGTGATGATCCCTTCCTTTAGAAATATTACTCAACTATATGTAATACAAATGTAAATGATTATTGGAATGATCTATTACCGATCAGGAACATTTGGTTTGGCCCCTGCATGCTTGTGATGTCTCTGCAGCCCATGTAACCCCATCTGATTAAAAGGTCAAAGGTCTGCTTCGGAGGAGGCGTGACGTTTTGCCTCATATTGTAAACGTCGTGCTCCACAACAACAGGCTGAAATGCTCTTATGAACACATTTATTTCACTCTCTCCGAGCGCATCCAGACTGTGGTTTTTCCTCGGTTACCTGATGAAAAACTGCAGCAAACGGATGCGCTTTCTTGTGATTGGGTTAAACCGTGTAGGCTTGTGTTATAGACGCCCTTGTCTACACTTGATAGTCAACAGGGCTTTGCAGAGCAAATAGAAGTCCTCTCAGTACAGTTTCTTCAGCTTATACAAACAACATAAACTTTTCATAATCTTTATATCGGGGCATTGTTAAAAGCAACATTTGTAAAGTATGGTGAGTCTTGGCTTTACACGCAGTTTATTTTTTTCCACTAAATTACATTATGAAACTACAAAAACTAGACTTTGTTTCACAATACTTTAAAATCATGTCTTAAAAACAAACAAATTATGTCCTAAAAATTAGGAAATGATGTTGTAAAATGTAATGATGTAATATTATTTTTAAAAATAAAGTCATGTTGTATAAATGACAAATTATGTCATATTCTGAAAATTACATAAAACAACATTTCATTAATTTATATAATTCAAAGTCTATAAATTGGGATAATTATGTGGTAAAAACTCAAAAAAAAAAAAAAAATCCCAGACCTTTATGTTACAAAAACTTTAAATTTGCCATAAATGTCTCTGTACAGTATAGCACCATTTGGTAAAATAGTGGATGACCATCAACAGACGCATGGGCGGTAAATAAACGATTCCGGGCCTCAGAAAATTAAATAATTCAGGGGGCGCACGTAATATTAATAGTCTCAACGACTCGTCTCACGCACTTCACCAAACCCGCTTGAGTAGAAGTCTCGATATCTAATCTTTGGAGGTTCTCCCAGACACAGGTCCCAAACCCTGGCCAGTTTTCCTCCCCAAATACTCCTCATTACGAGGAGGAATATCATGCAAGTACAATCCTCCAAATATCCCAAACGTTCTCTGGAAGTAAACTGCCTGTGCTAAAACTCTGTTACAGCAAATTTGAAGATATTAAAGTAAGATTCTACTTTTTAAGTTATACTTTTTAAAGGCATCCAGTCACACATTGTCCAGCTCTGCCTCCTCCTCCTCCTTTTCTCTTTCTGCTCCATCTGACAGTCTGCACCTTAGAGGTTAGTTCTTGGCTTCAGAAGCTCATTCACTTTAATGAAGCTTTCTTCATCCATCCCATACACCTGTCTTGTATGCGCACACCTTCATGATGCTCTTTATTATCTCTTCCCCCTGTCTCTCTCTCTCTCTCTCTCTCTCCTCGAGCATATGCTAATAAAACTCGGGTGGATACACAGCTACTTAACCCATCTCTCCCCCGCGTGCTCTCCTCGCTCTCTGTCATCATGATGGTGATAAAGTGTAGGATTCCTCCGAGGGCTCAAACACTGGCTGACCTGCACAGATCTCGCGCACCATCAATCAGTCTCTGAGCGAGTGCCTCATATCTCTTCTCTCTAGAAATATAGCCAGAGAAATTTCTACACCTTTCGATGAATTTCATGTTATTTTAAATTTGCTCCACGGTGAATGTTGCTACTTTTAGTGGAAGTTTGTGACTTACCATGAATTCTCTTCATGTTATTCATCTTTTGCCAAAGAAATTCCACAGCCGCCAAGAAATCCACACTAGTCTGATTCGGGTTGCTATACCTTTTCAGGCTGGTACCACTAAAAGAATTCTGAAAAAAAGAGCTGAGAATGCTGGGAAACTTTCCATTGACGTAACATGGAGTCAAACTGAGAACTTCATAGAGCCTTCAAACTCCTAAATATTTCACATTATAAAGGCCTTTGAAAAAATGAAACATAAGAAATGTGTATTTGATTGTTAATCATAGTAACAACTTAAACTTTTTATGACATCACTGACACTCCTTAGCAACCAAAATGTATACCCTAGCAACCAGATTTTCTGAACTCTTTCTCAGCTTTGGTATAAGATAGAGAGATGGGGGTTGGTTTTACAGCACCTTTAAAATCCAACATCACAGCTTGTGCAAAATGTAGTTACTTCTTGTAGTTTTGTCATTTTACTTTAAATGGATGGAATGCATGTGTGACTTTCTGAGGGGAAAACGAGTCAAGGACAAAGAGCATTTCACAAGTTCACCACATGGTATACGCCCAAGTGTGGAGCTTGTGGTGGAAGGTTTAATAAATGTGAGCTAATGTGTTTAAATATTGTTTTCATGCAAACATTTTGTTTGGGAGAAAACAATTTTTTTCTCTAAATTTATAAGGATTTATAGCAAACTCTTTCAATGAAATTGAGAGGTAACCGTGGTTTATTGAATTCAAAATACACCCCTTTTGTCTTCAGTTTTTTTCCAGTCTAGTATCCTCCTAAACCCCGTAACCATGCAGCCCACATCAGCGCGTGTCAAATGGAATCTCCAGCTCAGCGCCTACTGCACCCGCTGTGTCCATGTATTATACGTCACACACACAGCGAGCGTGCGATGACGGATTACTGAATTAGACGAATAATGACACCTGACACTTCTGTTACCGCTCCCTGAGCTGCCACAGCCAGCACCGCAGCGGCGGTAAATAAAGAGCAGAGATGAGGAAACACAGGGAGGGATGAAGAGGGAGGGAGAGATGAATGGACAGAGCCGATGGAGGTGTGTGGGCCTATATACAAAGAGAGATGGAAGGGGAAGCGAAGATCGAGAGGAAAAGAAACTCGACAAGTCAGATAGATGGATGTGCACAAGCATTTTTGTTTGCAATCTACTTTGTTTCACACTAGCTCACAATGTTTTCAAAGTCAATAAATGCAGGAGAGGAGATGCTGAGCAGAAGAGCTAGGGATGCTAGGGGCCAGTGTGTGGCATCCATCCACATCTTCTGTACTTTAGGAATACAGCACAGTGGTCATTACAACTCCAGCGTGTTCTTCACCCGTTCTTACTCCAATGCTTGATCAAAATTCTACCTCCTTTTCCAACCTCAAATTAATTAATTCCCCAATTAAAATCATAACTTTGGTCATTTTTTGATATTACATTATTATAAGATGCAATTATTGTATTTTGAATTATTGTTTTGTATTTAAGGTAAAAATATAAAGCAATACCAAGAGATGATATAAATAATTCATATTCAGATTGAGAGTGAATTAAAAAAAGGCTGATGCTCCATATTTAAAGTGAACCTGTAAAACACCACATCCCTCGCAAACCATGGAATCTTCATGGACTCCACAGGTTTAGGGCTTTGTAGGTCTTTAGCAAGAATGAGAGAGAGAGAGAGAGAGAGAGAGACGGAGGCTGAAGTGGTACATGGTGAGGCAGGAAGAAATATTGACAAAGCCTGGATATACCCATAAGTCAGTGCGTGTGTGTGAGCTGCCTGCTCTTGTGTTTTATAGCTACGCTCTGTGCTGGCGGAACAAGATGACAGCTGAGTTCCTTCAACGGAAAATATGGTGCCGCTTTTGTTTTCTCTGTCTCCTAACACCGTCGGTGCTCCGTCTATCCCTCTTTCTATTACTCTGTCAGCTCACTATTTTCTTCTTTCCCCCTCCTCTCTGTTTTGCCCTCTGTTCTCATGCCATGAATGTTTTTTGCTATTTGTCCTTGTCAGCATTGTCTTCACTCTGTGTCCTTTTCCATGTTGAGATGGCCTTGGGTCATTTCCCTCCTCAATCATAACACAGGCAGGTAAAGAAGTATTTGACCCCCTGCTGATCGTCAGTATTTCTGCAAAGAGAAATGATCAGCCCAAACATTTAATCGAGACGCAAACCTTCAGCTTCCTGCACAGGATTACGGTCTGGAGATGGATTAGAACACTTTATGATTTTATTGTGCTTCTTCTTAAACAAATATTAATCCATGAAACATTTTCATTGGCTGAAAGATGCTCTGATTGTCATTTTGATGCAGTACCCTCTTCTTTACAGGAACAGTCAAAAGCACGATGCTTGGAAACTACCACAGCAATGATATCAAACATTGTCACAAAAAAGCTACTCGGTAGTAGCAAAGCCCCAGAATTTTAAGATGTCAACACTCCAAAAAGGGTTTAACCGACACTATATGACAAGTGTTATGTTTGAAACCAAGAGGGTTCCTTTGAGAGTTTAGTAATTTTGCCATTACCATCTGTGAGCAAACATTCAAAATCAGAAGGGGATCGAATACTTCTGTAATGCAGAAATTTAGTTTTTTGATGTCACTTTTAAAATTCTCACATTCGTGTCAATGGTACGGAATGCTATAAACACTGCCCCAGAGTTAAATGTAACTCTGTGTGAGTTGAATTAGAAACACATTTGGGTTTAACTCAGATATTTTTCTATGGTGTGTTCATTTAAAACTAAAACACATTTTAGTTAGATATCAATAGATAAGCTACAGGTATAGTGGTATAGGGAACGTGACTATAGACCCCCAGGACCCTCACTGGTTTGATAAGCAGGTACAGCAGATGAATGAATGAAAGATCGATAACGCTGTTTAAAATGCAAATAAAAGCTAATATTCAACTCCGTTAATTCAGCCTCATTTCTTTCGCCTGCTCCTTTCACTCGCTCCTCGCCGAACACACACACGCACACAGAGCCCCAAGTGTCGGAATCAATTAAGAGTGAGTGCCGCTGCAGCCGTTCCTCCGCGGAGGTAAATATTAAACTGCAAGGAAGGTTGAGCAGAGAGAGAGAGAGAGAGAGACAGACAGAGAGAAAGAGAGGGAGGGGGGATAGAGCGAGCCCTCCGTCCCTAATCCACCGCATCGATCAGCCGGGGATGAGGGTAATATATTATTTTGACAAGATACGATCCTCCGACGCGCACCGCTATCCCCGGCGATCGATTTCTCTTTCTCTCCCTCTATTCTCTTTCTTTTTTCCCTTCAGCAGTAGGGACACTGCCTGCGTGCCCCTGTTTTGTTGTTAGGTGCTGTGTGTGCAAGTGTGACTGAGCGAAGCCAACAACAGTTGTGGAAAGGGCTGGAGAAAACTTCTCATCTGAGAAGGACCATCTCAAAGTGTGCTCCACAGTTCACTTAGGAGCATCCGTTTCCTCCTGAAAGAGGAGCTTTCCATGCTCTGCAGCAGGTTCACCTGTGTGATGCTGACCAATCGTGTAGCGAAGCATCGAGCCTCTTCTGTCCCCTGTGCTCTTTTGCCTTTCCTCCATATTGCTTCGTAAACTGTGTCTAAATGCTAAATTCCCAGATCAATTTTTTTCATTCAACCTCTCCCCTCCATTTCATTGTGCCCGCTGCCCCCTGCCTCCTCCTCCTTCTCCCGCAAAGTAGATTGAAGTTGACTGTCTCTTTGCAGATGAAGTCCGCTTGCATTTATAAACCTGCAAATGCAGCTCAAGCTCGGGGAAATCAGTTCGTTTTGTTAATTTTGATCCCGGCCTCCTGGAGCCCTCCAGCAGTGGCCTCCGTCTTTCCCTCGCTCGCTCCTGTTATTATAGTGCCATTTTCTGCCAGTGTGGCTGCGGTGATGCAGTCCCTGTCCCTCTGCAGCCCCCTGCTGTGTGTGCAAGTGACTTGGCCTGTAAGGAGAGAGGGGGGTGCGGGGTCAAGGTGAGCTCTAATACACTATTGATCCGCCCCAATTGAAAACCTGATGGAAATTTTACCCCCCTCCTCCCCTTTTCTCTTTCCCATCTGTGTATCTCTGTCTTTCCCTTGTCTTTCTCTCTCCCGAGTGCACAACTTCTGTGCTTCCTCCTTTTTGCAAATTAGATTCTACCCTGTAGCCTCTTTTAAGTTTTATTTTTACGCTTTTGTGGGCAAGTCTATCCCTCCTCATCTCGATCCTCTCTCTCCGAGTGTGTCTTTTTGAAGGATTGCTGATATTGATTAAGTCTTTGGGTACATTTAAATGTGAATGAGTACATTTAGTTAAGGCCGGCAGTCGGATGGCGAGGGTTATAGCTGTTCGGTCGCCAGTGCAGTGTATTAAATGCCACTATGGGTTTGGCCTCAGGGCTGTGCAGCGATCCCTCAGCAGGAAGAGCCAGTCAATAACACTCCATCCTGGTCAACAATGAGCAACACTTCACAAAATCTATGTCAACACTTTAGGACTTTCACTTCAGCTGAAGTGGAAAAATAGCTCAGACTTAATGTCTCTGCGGTGGAACCAACGCTAAGTGAATGTCAGAGTAAACCGTGATAACCGGCTAAAAACGAGAAAGTCCGAATGAAAGATAGAGGTAAGATGCTTTTCAAGCGGTCTCCACTTCATCATTGATTATCTGACCCTGAATAATAAACTTGGATTTAAAGAGTATTTTGTCAAGATTTAGTTTTTCACTTATCGAAAACCTTAGATTGTGGCAAAAACTGATTTTTTGGCTGAACCCAACCAAAGAATGTGGATATGCAGCAAGACCATTTAGGGGGCTTTCACACCGGACTTGTTCAGTTCAGACTAGGCTTCATTTTACCTTTTAGTTTGGTTCATTTGGGGAGATGAGAAATCAAAAACCGAACTAAAAATTGGACCAAAAGTGGACATAATCGGTCCGTGGCCTGCTCTTGGTACGGTTCCAAACAATCTCATCCAAACTAAACAGAACATGACAAAAACCTGATTTTTGCACATGGCATGTCTGTTTATAAAGCAATATGCAGCTTGTGGTGAAACTTGTTGTAGTTTACAATCCGAGCGCCATTTGCAGTTTTAAGAGAGAGAGTAAAAGATACCAAGGGCCAAAATCTGGTCTGTCCATTTTGATTGAGTAAGGCTTTAGTCGTTGTTTACTTCTGTGCCACCCAACCACTAGCTATGAGCGGAAACCATGTGTGTTATCGTTCATATTTTCTGAAACAGTAAACTTATGAGCACGACCGGGTAATTACCAGGCACTAATGAGCTCGAATGAAGCCACCTGAGACTAATCTAAACCAGAAAATTGTCTTTTTTTACTTTGTTAAAAACAGCTCCGTTCCCAGTGAAAAACAACTTTAGCTTCACATTTATAAACACTGTGGAAAGCCTTCCCCGATTAGTTAAAGCTGTTATAGCTGCTATACATGGGTCAATATCCAAAGAATCCTCATGGATTGCGAATGAGAAGTCCCCAAAGTTTGTATATACCTTCCGGCAGATGAGTGAAGAACAGAACAGTGCCTTTTGTCGTCAGTGTTGCTGCACCAGAAGGTAGAGTAGGGACCTACTGAACCTTGTAATGACTAATAATGAACTTGATAACATCTGAATCATCATTAGGACTTGATCAAATGAATATTTCACTGAATGAACGGTTCATTTATTGGAGGAAAGTTTACAAGGCCTAAAAACCAAGTGCTTCTCGTCCCCCTCCGCGCTTCTCTGACCTTTCCCAGCTCGCGTAGTTGTTAATTACTTTGTGAACGGACTGTGATAAAACTGTCTCTGCGAGAGCACACAGAGGCTTCCAGGTGTGATTTATGTTCTGTTGTGTATCTAGCAGCTGCTAGCGCTATCTGTACCACAATCACAGAAACATTACACATGTGCGGAGGCGACCCGAAACCTGAGATACACATCTGGAACATCTGAATCCAAAGATGAGGGGTGAGACGGAGATGCAGAAGAAATGTAAGCATCTCCTTCTCTTCCAATATGAGCCACATGAACCCAGAACTCGTTTTTGCTTATTCTCTCTCTCTCTCTCTCTCTCTCTCTCTCTCTCTCACAGGGGGAGTCTTAATTGCTTTTAAACCGGATTAATGACGGTCTGGGAGCACGTGCCCTTAATCTTCGCTCTTGTAAAGCAGTGTATTCTCTCTTTCCCGCCTTCATTCTTCCTCTCCCGACACATCTCTCTTTCCCTCAGTCAACATCATGGTCCTAAAGATAAACCCCATCGTGCCGTTTGTCTCTGTGCACCTCTTGCGCTCTCCACTGATGCCCTCTTTATTTCAACTTTCATCTCCAGCTGTGTTCGAGTTATGAGCTCTGGCGCTCGTGTGAGTGTGGTGCTGATGCATGGCCCGTCGTGAAGCCCGTCTTGTATTAGCACATGTCGATGGGAGCCTGTCATTGCCTCCTAAGCGTTTTGGCAATACTAGGGATCTCCTGTCATGCCAGGGCAACTAATCTCAATCGAATTACATTGAGCTGCGATCGAGACACTGAGAGAGGACGCGAGGAGGAGCCGGGTTTCTTGGCAGCTCTGTTCTAAACAGGAGTGCTAACAACAGCCAAACAGAACTTTATGAATAATCTCAAGATTTGTGCTCTTTAGTGGATTCTCTAACACTTTTGCTCTTATCCGTTCGTTGATGTCACTAAAAAGGATTAAAGGGGATCTCCACCTTCAGGGAGAAGATAACAGCGGCGCCAAGCTCACTCCACAGAGCTCTTCATTGCTGTTCTCCTTGCTCCCTTCTGGAAGGAGGTTTAGCAGTATTCCATGTAGAACGTCCGGGCCTTCAGGCTGTGAAATTCTTAATGAATTTTATTCTTCTTTTTTCTTATATCGTAACCTGAGTTACACGACTACATTTGCTGCGGAAATGTATTTATTTGTTTATAAAGTGTACATTATGGTATTGCTGCTATGTTTTTATCTTCTCAGGACCTAATGTGCCTACTAAAGGATCCAAGATGGCACCTACTGAGCCATTTGAATGAGGTTGAAAACAACCAAAGCTCACATTGGGTTGACTTTAGTTGGTTTTGCTTTTTGTCAAATTTGATTATAACGACAATTTCTATTTGAATTCTTCTGTCAAATGTTAATATGAAGATTGTCATAATTTTGCCTGTGTTTCTCTATTTGAGTCAATTCTAATTTCTACAATTATTAATCTGTCTTTCAAAAGGGATGTTTTTATTTTGCTCCGGTGAGATGAGTATATGACAGAATGTCAATGTTTTTGATTAAAGTGCATCTCGAAATCCTCAAACCTCTAAACTCTGTTATTGAACCTATCGCTGCTATTCCTGCCTCCCCAACTTTCTCTTCAGCCCCGTATTGTCTCTTACTCTCCCGTGGACATTTCTATCTCCTCTGCTCTCATGGCCGACGCCTCCAGGATTAAAGAGTTATCTCAGAGACCCTCCATCGCCCCTAAATACTGTGGATGATAAGACTTGCTTGGAATTGTCAAATTGGGCCCATCGATTACCTGACCTTTCCTTACTCTCGAGCTTGCAGGCGCTCTCCACACCGCCGACAGGCTAATGATGGAGAGATAGATGGATACACAGTGTTGTTATTATTGAGAACAAGTGTAGCTAGTGCACAGGAAGGGGAATAGAACGTAATACATTTACTTTAGCATTTTATTTTATAAATAAAACTTGTCCATGTGTTGCTTAATTGATTGTAAATGACCCCCTTTAATAATAATTAAATAATCCAGATAAGATTTCTCTATCCTCAGATTGTTATGTTTGTGAGGGCACTATAGTCGGCAACTTCTTGATTAACATCTTGTCACTTTTTAAAAAATTCTTCAATTGTTATGTTTGTGATGTCATAAACCTTTGCATCCCACCCTCAAAGCCCAAAGTTGAATTTGGCACTATTTTTAGAAGTAAAAAAATACAACAATCATCACATCATTTAAAAGGCCAAACTCAAAACACTTAGAATGGAGCTTTTTTGACGGAGTAAAGCAAACTGTGAGAAAAAATATTATTTTGAAAACATTTCATCATGTTTAATATTATTATATGAAAGCTATAGTTAAAAAGTGTTTGCAGGCCATTAGACGTCTACCAACAAACAACACCTAACTCCTCAAAGCCTCAATTTTGTGAGATTTCAGATCAGTTTGATCAGAAAATGTTTTTTGGGAATAAGTGTAAATGTACTGTAGTGGCTAAAAAACCTGGATCTAAATGAGGAAAAAATTCGAATAAAAACGCTTGTCGTGCCCTAAAATAAAAAGTGATTTGTTATATTTCATTGTTTTTATGTAATGCATTAAATATGCAAATATCTTGATTCATGAAGCCCAAGCACACGAAACTAAAGGTGTTTACAGCAGAACGGTGTGTCTCCGAACACTCACCGGTACTCCCGAGCGGCCTCGCCTCAGAAGGAATCCAAGGGCCGGGGAAGCACCGTCCGCGCCTCCTGCCGCTGAGGATGATGATGGCGAAGGTGAAGAAACCTGGGCTTTATCTTAAATCGACTCCGAACCGGAACCGTTCCCCGTTGCGTCGCTGATTGGCTGGAAAGACAATTAAAGCTTTCCTTAGCACACAATTCTGCACACAATTATATAATAATAATAATAATAATAATAATAATAATAATAATAATAATAATAATAATAATAATAATAATAATAATAACGTGGACATCTATAGTTTCAGCACCATCAGCAGCACCTGATCACATCTTAATGAAACTTGAGAAACAGTGATATATCCACCTCTGACGGTCATTTCGTTTGACATCTATTTAAATGCAGGGTTTTAGCACTTCTAACTTTTTCTATCAAAGTTTTACATGTTTATCGATATTAAAACCAAGCCTCAACAAAGCGGTCTGAATCAGGAGCTAAGGTGTATGAAAACTTTACTACTGCTCGATTTTATGTTGAAATGTAATATTTTGTTTGTTTAGTATTCATTAAAACAGGCAATGATTTACCAGATCCGATGTGTTTCTTTCTTCAGAATGTCGATTGCATTATTTTTTTCAGTTTGTCAAACTCAAACTCAATGTTTAATGTTTTTGCAATAAATTAAATAATAAATTTCATACCCACCATGCATTAAAATAATTGTGAATATCAAACGTTTATCAAACAAAACATGCTTTCGTTTCACATTTTCGCAACATTTATAAACAAAATTAGTTATAGTAAAAGATTATAGTATAATATTATAGTATATAATTTAGTTACAAATATATATGTATAAAAACAGGACTTATTTAAAGCGCCCAAACTGCATCTGATCGAATATATTTGATTATCTGTTTTTAAACTTTCAAAAACAACAAGAATAAATCAAAATAAACTTCATGTATATTTGTAATAAAATATGGCGTAAAAAAACGAAAACTTGTCAAATATACTTTATTATTTTTTTTCAAATAGTCTAAGTTCCAACTAAGTAAGCCTCTTGAAAGAAAAACATTTATTTAGAAAAACAAACTTACTTTAACTAATATACATATATTTATTTCAAGAAAAATATATTATGAGAATATATCAGAAGAAAACTGACAGATACTCATAATACAATTAAAACTATATTTATAACTAAAAAACTATATTTATAATATGACCCAAGATAAATAATCGCAGATAAATCTGTAATTCCATTATTTCAATAAGAATTTAGCAATTGACGCATGCGTTTTGTGAAAGGAGATCTGGAAAAATCTTTTAATGGTTGTCGGAAAGAGTTTGTTAACTCTCGAAAGGTGTATTCGATTATTTAATTGTATAATTTGTTTGATAATGGATATTTATTGCCACTGGATTTACTTTAAGATAAAATAATAAAATCACGTCCGCTGCAGTAGCATCTTCGCTGCAGATGCTTCGGGTGAAGTTACACTGTGGTCGAGCAAGGCTCCAGAGGCTGCATGGGGAGGCGAGGGCTCGGGAGGGGACGCGTGTGGAGAGGAGAGAGATCCCCGACTGCCACTTAATGTCGGAAATATTTCCGGCAAATATTGACAGAGAGACAGACGCAGCGGGGAGCAGCGAATCTCTGGCGGGTGGGTGTGTGTGACTGACTGAATATTTGTTCTGGAGATGGTCCAAGCAGCGTCCAGCGTGCGGTTAATTACTCTGATTGAAATCAAATAAGTTGAAAACACGAAGAATGAAAGAATCGCAGCCGCAAAACGCAAATGTCCAACAGACCGAGGCACGGCCACAGCCTCACAACTCTCTCAGGGACATCTGGTGTCATATAATAATAATAATAATAATAATAATAATAATAATAATAATAATCATAATAAGGATTATTAATGTTGACAATAATGGCTAAAACTATTTTGGCCAAAATTATTAATATTATTATAAACCATATTATTATCATTATTGTAAATATTATTATAGTTGTTAATAGTAACAACAACAACAACAATAATAATAATAGTAATTGCTATTGACAGTAATCAAAAACTTGTGTATGCCAAAAATCAAAAGTGTCTGCCAAATAAAGAAATAATAATAATAATAATAATAATAATAATAATAATAATAATAATAATAATAACATTATTATTATTATTATTATTATTATTATTATTATTATTATTATTATTAGTAAAATTCAATAAAAACAATTCAACTTTTATTACTGTTGATATTCATTTTAAAACTATTACAATATTAAAACAAGCATGACATAATTTGTGTAATGTATCGGTTTGCGGGTCGTATAGACAGACTTTCTGTTTTACATTTCAATATCTAAAAGGATCACAATCACAACACTTTCATCTTTCTGGCGTTGAAACTACTCTTGGAATAAAGCATCGAACAAACGCGAGATCCGAGCAAAGTTTCACATCACACTGGAAATAAAAGTATTTTGGGTGATTTTATATGAATAGCCCTACAAGAATGTTTGTGAAATGATTGATAAACACTTAGATTATCAGTAAAATGAATAAGATGCAAGCTCTGAAGGAATTCTAGATTTCTTGAAGGGGATCTTCACAGAAACGTTAAACACTGCATGCCTGAGATGAAAAAGGTCTGGGGAAAGTTTCCAAGAGTTCACTCCGAAACTTTGCCATCAACCCCCTGCAACACAAACCAAACACAACCAGCACGGCTTCAATTCTCTCCAGGTGCCTTTTCATTTTAGAGAATCCCAGAAAATGAGATAATGGATATGGAACGAACGCGGATTTGAATCCTGAGCAGTGGCTAACACGACAGAGACGAATGAAGTGAGCAGCGCGCGTCATGCGCTTGTGAGGGTAAATTGAGCTCGGTCATTTAGCGGATCGAAGGGATGCACGCGCGCACGCACTCACGCCGCTCAGTCCACACTAACCAGCTCTAGTTGGCGAGAGGAGGCTGTTTAATTGACTGATTGATAGCGTGGAGTGTAGGTGAGGGCTCAGAGAACAAGTTAACAAATAGAGACACTTAACAGCTAATCCGGTGCGGTGCGTTGCTCGGGAAGCGCTCGGGGCGCGCGTCCGGATCCCAAAATTTAAGTTAAAATGGTCATTTCATTACATTTTGTAAAAACGGAAAAAATGCCCGGTTCTATTATTTTTCTTGTTAAAATATTTTGCGCAAAATAAACCACATCGGTATTCTATAAAAGTTATTTTTAAACGTTTATTTTTGTTGTTATTGCTTCTATTCGTAAAATAGGCGTAATACAAATTGTACAAATAGTTTTTTTTTATTCTTACCTCCGTATTTCCAGGTGGTTATCTCCAAGCGTCCCGAGCGCAAACTCTGCGTACCCCGAGCGCGCCTGCACTCTCCCGGCGTGTGATCCTGGGGCGCGCGGAGTCGGGAACCGTGGAAGCACCTCTACACTAATAACCACGACCAAGAGAACTGAAGGAGAAGGAGCGAGGGAGGGCGCTCAGGAGGTGTGCAGCTCTCGGTAAGTAGTTAATTAGTAAATCCCCATTCGCTGCGCCTCGGGTCGGTTTGTTTTCCCCGGTCGACAAGCCGAGAGGAAAGAGAATTTGAAGTAGGATTCGACCCGTTTCCGCTCCTCTGTCTCGTATATGAAGCGGGCGTGCGTGTGTGTTGTCCTCCCTCCCTCCTCCTCCTCCTCCTTCTTCTTTCCTCTCTCATTCTTTTTCACCGGTACTTTTCTCCTCACACTGTCGCATTCGCATGCACCCCTGTCGTGCTGGGTATTTTCATTTTGCGCTTAACCTTCACGCCACAAAAGTAGATTATTTAACATCTCGATCTCTTCAAACGTATACATCTCTTAATTCGTTCAAAACTAACATTTTTTAGCAAATTAAAATAAAATCCTAGATGTGCACATGCTGCAAAACATTCTGAATTGTACAAATAAACTGCCAATGGGTGAAAATTGACTTTTCTACGATGTTTGCGACGATGACGAATTTTAATAAAATGCATGTGAATGACTTTTTAGGAAACGCGATGAAAGGAGACGGTGGAGCCAGCGTTTTAATATTATCAGTCACATTATTTTAAAAATACGTATATATAACTGACTGCATCTTGCATGAGACACCTGCAAGCACGCCCCCTAGTGAGCACAAAGACTCTAGGATCACAGCTCCATTCTCCGTTCTCTGCCTTTCTTCATCCTCTGCCATTGAATTCATTCCCCAGATCCAGCAGAGGGAATGTTATGAAATTTGGTACACTGGTAAAGAGTAATCGTTTCTTTAACCACACCAAATGTAGACTCTCTAACTCAAACCCTCTAGCGCCACCACAAGTTTTAAGTCGTAGAAACATTAAGTCGTAGAAACAAAATTCTTTTACCAGGTTCATTTCTTTTTCCAAATTCAACTGATCCGTTGAACTGTTTACAATACCTTCAGAGCCTCATACAAAGAGTGATATCCATTTCTCTCACTTAGCCCTTCCCCTATGTCAAACTCAATTCCCGGACAGCTACAGCCCTGCACATTTTAGCTCCAACCTTAACCAAATAGGCCTTATGCAGCTTGTTAATGTCCTTCAGACAGTTTGGAAGCTTCAGATCTCTCTAAGCAGGGTCACCCCTGCCCTATACCTTCCTCCTAGCACTTGAACTCGAGTACAACGAGGAAGTGTTTTTAAATTGAAACATAATCATATGAAAATTAGACTTTTCTAAATTGCTTAAATTGCTTTTGTTGACCAATAAATTGATTTTTAAAAAAATGAAACAGGTTTTTGGAATTATACAACTTTTCTTAATAACTTATATTTGTGGTCGTGATGGTAGCGTTCTTACTCCTTTGTTTTTGGTAGTGTTACAAGAATGGAGGGCTACATGCCCCTTGATCTTTGCCCTTTCCCTTCATTCAAAAGAGAATTGGGATACCCCTTCATCTCGTGTGAATGTGCAAAACTGAGGTGATGGGCTATGGGGTAGAAATGAAACGCAGCCCAAGTCAAATCACAAATGTTTAAAGATGTCACAAACAGCCATATTTTGAGGAAACATAGCATTGACGCATCAGCTCGACAGTTCCAGGAACCGATTACCTTCCATGTAATAGTTTTGCGGCAGCTATTATTCAAAAGCTAATTGCTTTTATTAACTTTATGCTGTCTACCCGTTTTAGCACTTACACTACACTTCTAGAAGCTGTTTTTGAGGTGGGAATGTTTACTTTTAAATAGTCATAATAAATCATAAATCATAATTCCTCTTTTTAAAGAAAAGATTAGTTCCGCAGAGGATTGTGGGTAATAAGCAGCCATTGATCCATTTAGCTCCTGCTGAATCTGAGGTTTGGACCAACAACCTTCACATCACCAGTCCATCTCCCTCTCCATTAGAAAACAAACACTGGCTGATTTTCACGTTTGCATCTTGGGATTGAGAAGTGTGGGAATATGTGCACTTTGGATTCTAAAAGAGTTTCATTTGTGTTTCACGGGCTTGTTCCCTTTTGGGGTCACAATGTCTCCAGCACACTTTGGGTGAAGGATGGGGTGCACCCATGTCTCCAGTCTATCACGGAGCATCTCACACATTCACTCATTCACTGAACCTGAGGCATATTTTTAGTCTTGAGGGGGAATCACAGAGGAAACACCCGGCTGGTCTCCAACCAGCAATCCTCTCTCCGAAAGTCTGCAGTAAATCAACCAGTTAATTCCCACTAACTGTGTGGTTCTAAAGGAGATTGAAGAGATGAATTGAGAATAAATAGGGTTCTGAGTTTAACAGAGAATCTGCCTTCGGAGCAGAGAATACAGTCTGTTCACCATGGGAGCCTCTGCCTGGCTTTTGGATGTTATTGACTAAAAAAAATAAGCCCTTTTAATAAGAAAAGAATTACACAAGTGATCAAAGTTCTTAACAAGTCATCATTCTCAGCTTAGAGCTTCATAGACAGTTTTTGAAGAACCGTGACATGGAACACATTGACATGAACTTGGTTTAACCACAATATAGACAGGCTGGGCAAAATAAAAGTCTCCACCTGGATTTAAAGGATACTGCGGGGGAAATTATCTTTTATCAGGCAACAACCCTGACTGCTGCAAAGAGCTGCTTCACATTCCTTAAACAACCATGTGAAATCAAATGGAAGTAAACAGCAGTAGAACTCAGGGCTGTGTTTACTGGAGAAAATAAGAGCATTTTTGACACGGAGCGTGTGAAGGAACTCAAGGGATTGGGACTGAACAGCTGTGGAGTCTTAAGAAATCCATAATCGTGAGGCTAACCGGAGAAAAAGCTTCAGTTTGCTCAGGAGCATAAAGATTGGACTCTGGAGCAATGGGTGAAGGTCATGTGATCCGATGAGTCCGGATTGACCCTCTTCCAGAGTGATGGGCGCATCTGAAGAAGAGAGGGAGATGAAATGATGGAGCCATCATGCCTACTATGATCTGGAGTTTCTGTAGGTGCTCAGGTCTAGGTTCAGCAACAGGAAGTGCTTAGAGAATGAGGTCAGCTGACTCCTGAAAATCCCGAATGACTCCTGCAATGAATTTGTTCATCCCTGATGACACAGGGATATTCCAGAAAGACAATGCCAGGATTGCGCTCAGATTGAGAAATAGTGGTACAGAGGCAGGAGGTGTCATGTTCACACACGGATTGGTATGGATTACACAGCGCTCAGACTCTACCATCATCATTGAACGATCTGGTGAAGAAGGAATGCAACACTAGATGGAAATAAATCTTGTGACATTGCAGAGGCTTCTCGAAACATTCCACAGCGGATGAGTGTTATCAAAGATAACGAAGCATTACAGTGTTTTGAATGCTTATCTCTTCTTTACACACTTCTTTCACATGCCGCCTGCTGATCAGTATGTAAGTATGCATTTTTCAAGCCATCTGTACACAACAATGACCATCTAACCAATGATGGCCAACAGCGCCACCCAACAGTCAAAATGTATAAGAGCTAAAATTGAATTTGTTCTTATTATTTTGACTAATCACATAAAGATGTTTATCCACCTGATGCTATGCTTCCGTATTTTCTTTTAACTATTTTATTAATTACAAAAATTACTATTATTATATACGTTTCTCCAAAGGGGGAAGGAAACATTTGAGGTTTTATTAAAAGCCGAATAATTGATTCATGTTGTTCTTTTTGCTGCTGCTGTAATATTTTCCCTGTGTTCAATTTTAGCCAGTGATAAGCTCCAGCAATTCCACCCTTCTGGGTTGATATCGCACAAAGCTACGCAGAATGACGTTTGCGTCTGACAAGAAGCTCCTCCCCCTTTCCACCTCAACACGTGTAATAGAGCCGAATGCTGAGTGCATTACAGTCGTCTCTGATGGCATTATGAATGCAAGGTGTGTGGTTGGCTCTAATGTCAGAGCCTCTGGTGACAACTGATGGTGCATCTATTAGGTGGGAGGTGGAAGACTGACCTATCCCATTATCAGTGATTGAGGTTATTCCTATAGGTAGAGCTGAGATTTTTAAAGCTCACTTTGCATCCTATGGATTTGCTGTCCGCTTCCGTGCCGTATGGTTTATTACTTTAAAATGTGGAACCAATTCAGAGCCACGTCGTGTTTGCAAAGCGCATCAAGCAAGCTCTGCCTAATTTTCTGGTCAGATGTTCAATATAATCTCAACTGGGCTTTGAAAGGCTCCACGGTATTCTGGGAAATATGTGTTGTGAAGCATCATGATGAAAGGAGGGAGAAGAGAAAACAGAAGTGGAAAAGCATGTAAACGGATACGGAAAGAATGAACAAACCGAAGGAAGAGAGGGGAAATAAAAGAGGAAGAAAAGACAAGTTATGAGATCTGAAGAGAGGGATGAGAAAGCAAAGAGAAACGGAGAGAGAGAGAGAGAGAGAGAGAGAAAGAAAGAGCTCCAGTCCCCAGTCTTAATCTGAGCAGGTCTGATCAATAGCCCATTTCCCATTGTTGCCAGAGCTCTTCGATCGCTACACCACCGAATTAACACACCCACTTTAATCTGAGACGGGCCCCATGGGTGGGGGTGGGGGTGGTTGTTAGGTGTCGGGGTTCAGAGTGGTCTGTTCCAGGGGGGGGGCAGGGTGCAGCAGCTGTGGAGGCATCCTCAAATGAAATCAAATCTAATTGTTATCACTGTTGGGCCTGGTGTTATTACTACTACTGTTTACAATTATCTCTAACCGCATTGCCTTCTCCGGGCTCCTCGTGCCAGGAAACTGGACATTTATGAGCACCATGAAAGTATTAGGCCGCGGTGTTCTGAACAATCGTTACCAATGGATGCTCTAATGCTGGGTAAACAGAAATACCCTAAAGAGATAAAAGAGTGAAAGCAGCAGTTTCAGATTCTCAAGGGACGCGCTGCAACAACTGCCTCAATTTCTCTGAAAAAGTACAGTGTATATGATAATACCAGACTATGGTACTGCGCAAGAGCGTCACCTACAGTTCTTCATGTTTAATACTAAACTATGGTTCCTATAACTTTATGTTGTAACTCTACAGTAAAAAACAAGCACAGTGCCAGACACTTCATGTATTTTACTTCGTTTAAACAAAATTACAGCCTATAACTCTGTACATTCTCCATTTGATCAACTTTATTTTATAATTTGAACATGGTTTTCAAGCTTGGAAATCTGTGGCCCAGGCCGACCAGGAAGGCAGACGTGGTAACCAGTTACTGATGCCATTGGTCGGGGTGGGGGGGGGTTGTTTTCCTGAATTCAAGCATACACATCGACTCCAAACGATCGCACACCTTTAACAAATGTGTTGCTTTATATGCAATTTATTTTATTGCAATTTCATGAAGAAATAAAAATACAACAATAGATAAAACTATAAACTTTGATTTATCATGAAATGTTTGCCATTTGAACCAGTTTTCAATTTGGACTTGTAATAAAAAGCTTTAAAATCATTGCGCTCTTGTGAAATGTCACTGCAGCTCTCTCTCTCTCTCTCTCTCTTTATCTTGATGTTTGTTTTATACTTAAAACCACTCTTTTAACAAAACCTTCAGGACACAGTTCCTTTCCACCAGAATCTTTTGGAGTCATTCTTCCATCTACAATTTCACATCAAAGTTTTTTTTTCATTTGCTAAGTGATTTAATTGAGGGTAATTAGCCATGGTTCTGGAGTGGATAGAGCTGTGTGCAGCTAACTTGGGTTAAATCAGCTTCAACTCAGCTGTGAAATATGGGGTTAAGTGGAAGTAAAGTTGAAGAGATTGAGTGGATGGCAGCGAAAGTCTAAGATGAAGTTTTAGAAAAACCTAAATATGCACGAGGGGTTTCGAAGAACGACATCTCCCAGACAAAATACCTCTCATACCTCTCTCATGGAGTCCGTTTCTTAACAATAGTGGCCTCCTGATGTTACCTTTTAGGTTTGGGAAGGCATTATGAGTGTTGTATGTTCACTATGTTTAACTCAGGAGCAGACATTGGTGCTGGTGCTGGGTTGACGTTCCCCTTATTTATTGACAGTGAACCATTTCTGATTAAAACCCTTTAAAATCCACTCAACAGAGATTGTTTAAAGCCAAATACAATCTGTATCCTTTTTTATTAACTCTATACTTAAACCCTCTGGAATCCCATAAATGTCTGAGAGCTATAAAGGGAAGGAGGAATGATGTGGTCATTGACTGTAGAGCAGTGGGCTGTCATCACTGCGATGAGGGGCATATTCAGGAAGGCGTTATGAGTGTTTTATGTTCACTGGAGCAGTAATGAGCCTATTATACCCCCCATAAATTTTCGCTTACAATCTAAGGAGACTTGCTTGAGGAGCTGACGCTGAGCTACAGTTGGAGTGCAGGAAAACTACATTTCCCAAGATGCCCCAGGACAGCCATGTGTGGACAGGATTTTTTTTTTGTACAAGGAGTGAGAAAAAAAAACTTTTTTTAAAAAAACCTTTCAAAAAGTTTGAGCGGACATGGGCAAAGTGTCCTATCCTCTCTGACCACCAAGCGGGACAGCAGCGTTTTGATTCAAAGTACAAAAGGGACTTTGCTGCCTTAACATTAACGCAGCGGGTGCAACGATATCACAAATGCCTGAAAATAAACTTCCATCAACAAATCTAATGTGAGCAACTGCTTGTACACGGCCCTGAAACACTCACGTCACAGAAACCTCTTGTTGATTCCTGAGCAGGACTTTGGACAACTTTGGCTCGGTGGATGTTTGTTGGAGAGCAGTTTAAATGAATGATGAAAACTTTTGTGAAAGATGTTGCAGATGAGATTTACTTTAAATTATCTCTAACCATATTGAAAACTCTAAAGTTAAACTGACTCTGGGGAAGAGCTTTTTACTCATCTATTTAATCATCACGTTTTTCCCAAATCTATAAATAAAAAAACGTTTTGTTGTGTTAATCCTTTGTTTCTGTATTTTTTCTAAAGAAATTGGCTTTATTTTTACGACTAATGCTCATCATCACTAAAATAATCGTATCGATATTCCATTAACCTGCCTCTGGGCTAATATAACTCTCTGAATAGAGTTCATTTGAGAATTTTCCTGAAATTTTAGAAAGATAATGAATAATGAAAGATAATTAGCAAATTTATTGTCCCTATAGATATATCAAGTGTGTAGAAAAATGCTCAGAGCAAAATTAACTCTTGAGAGAGGGACCCCCCCCCAAAAAAGCTTTGATATGAAATAATGCAGATTTGAAATAATGAACAGTTAATAAAAGTATGGTTAACAAATAGAATTACTAGAGATAAACTAAAAAATCTACTAAAAATAATTGTATTGTTGTGTAACACTATATTTTAGAGATTCAGAGAAGTACCAAATACAAACTGAGTTCATTTTACTCTGAGGATGTGTTAAATATTGGGAATAAATAAAAAGTCAGAGATGCTATAACTCCACAAACCACTCACAAGTGTGTCTGGAAAGTTGGGTTGTAATTTTAAGGAACGAGGCTGATTGTTTGCTTTTCATGTTAAAGCTTCATTAATATGAATAACACTTCACCCACAAAGTATGACACGCATCACACTCGCAGGAGATTCCTCCCCATTAAACCGAGCACGTATGGGGATACAGGTGCACCATGCATCACCTTTCAGTTCCCCTTCCTTTCTCACCCTCTGCCGCGCGCTCTTACGCGCCCCGAAGCGACGCGACGCCGCTAATGTGACACGTTTTTCTAAAAGAAACGCAGAAATGGTTGAAACTGGTTCAAAAAGACACGGGTGTGGAGCCTCCGCAAGCACCTCGTTCTTATTCCTGAACCGAAAGAGGTGAAAAGTAAAGAGCATGTACTCACCAGGAGCTGCGCTTCACGTTTTCCTCAAACTTGGTTAATGGAGGTTCCGTAGATCTGAGAGCCACACGGAGACGCCAAGTTGATTTTTGCGCCTCCGAACTATTCACAATGGCGCAACATAACGCGACGAGGCCAGAACGCAATGCAAAGAAAAGTCAGGAACAGAACGGTGTTGTTTTCCTTTAGGAGAAGGGGTTTGGTGATGAAACGCGTCTGTTAGTCCTTTGCCAGTCCGCCAGCGGAGGACGCGCCGGAGGGGAGCGCAGAGAGAGCGCGCGGAGCGTTACCGTGAACAGAGGAGGAGAGAGTGGGTGAACAGGGAGCACAGGTCAAACTGGAAAGAGGGGTGTTCTCCCTAAAGCTGCGTGGGTCAGACTGGGGACTGAGAGCTGAAAATATATGTAGGCGCGGGGAGATAGATCGATGGGGTCATCATTTTGTCCAGAGTAAGAAAATAAACTTCAGAGGATTGAAATGTGACAATACAGTCGCCCTAAATAAGTTTCGATCTCTCAGAATAGAGTGCAGATAATATTTGGTTGGACGTTTGATGGAAAGTGACGGATTTCTCACTTTGGGCAGGGGGGTGGTGGGGGGTGTAGAGCTGAAGACAACGTGTTGCTTGCAGAAAACTGAACTTGGAAAGAGCTGTTTTTTCTCGTTTTATCCCCTGTGCCCACTTTCTTTCAATGCATAAACACCCCCACTCCGCATCTCCAACGCTCAGCAAAAGAGAGAGAGAGAGAGAGAGAGAGAGAGAGAGAGAGAGAGAGAGAGAGAAAACAAGAATACCAAATAAATGAGAAATTTTCGTACAGGCACCGCTTCCGTACGTTCCATGCTAGCAATAACAATTAAATATCGACCGCTTTCCTCGGCCGGAGAGAACCTGAGATACTCTGAGACTGCCAAGTACCAAGACCCCGCTCCCCCCTCACCCCTCCCTCTGTTTCACCATCCTCTCTCCAAGCCTTTCTTGAGCAGTATTCGAACATGTCTCTGCATCTATCATAATCTGTGCTCTTATGTGTTTGAATATGAAACATTTGGTTTTTATTGATTAGTAATGTCATCTCCCAGCTTCCCAGAAAATGCCATAAACTGTGTTCATTCAACAGAATTCAAATGTTTACTGCTGGAGCTTTTGATTAAGTTCATTCCATTTTCAACATCTGCTCCAGTCCAGAGTTTGCCAACAGATCGGAAGCTTAATTGGATAATGGAGGACTGTAACAGGATAGAGTGGACATGCGTGATCAATGGAAAGGTTTCTCCTCTCTGTCTGGTGTCTAAGCACAGAAAAGTGTGACAACACAACAGAAGCAGAGTGAAGATGCGAAAGTCTATCAGATGATTTGTGTGACTTTCAAGTAATATAATCCCAGCCATGGTCATGTGACTTTAATGTATAGCATCTACAGCTTCAGCCGTGCTGGTGTTCATATATGTGACCTGTACATTTGTGAAGAGAGGTTTCGAAATGAAATGTCAGCACAAGTAAATGATGAGCTGAGGTGATGAAATGCAATCCTCTCCAATGATCCATGCCTGCACGTTTGGGGCATTGTCCTGCTGTAGAATACATTTGAGGCCAGTGATACACCACATGGTTCATTCAAATCTGTATTGAATGTGTGTGTACATATTATAAGTGAACACAAGATTTTTGTTTGATAACAAAAATCTGATTTTACTCGACTCTTATGACCTCCCCAACACAACTCCACTGACATCTAATGGATGGCAGAGATCTGTGGCAGCCTGAAATAAACGAGTTAAACCCATTCGAGGAGAGACTCCTGGCCTTAAAACAACTTTTCTGGCTGAACAGCTATCAAAAGTTTCTCAATCAACGTCATCGCCTTTCCCGCGCCTTACAGGTATACCCATTTTCCGCATCAGAACTTCTTTCCCGAAGTCAAACCATTCGATTTCTATTTATTTCCCCCAGCATTCCCATCATCTGTGCTTTCCACTTTCACATCTCCAGCCTCGACACAAAGCTGAAAAGACCTGTTCGTCAGCAGCAATGACTTTCCTGCCGCCTTCTCTCTCAATAATTGAATGCCTTAATTGTTAACCCCCCCCCCCTACTCCAACACCTCCGTGATTAGCCCCCGCGGCCCAGCGCACCCAGTTCGTTTCCGAAAACGCTGGGAAAAGCCCGTCACGCGGCTCCAGCTTTTCCTTTTACCACATGCTTCTTTTTCACTCAGTTTCTCTTTGCCCCCTGCCTATTTCCCCTCAGCATCTCTCCTCCGCCTATCTTTCTTTTTGCCCCCTCTACACTCTCTCTCTCTTTCTCTCTCTCTCTCCCCGACGCTCCTCTCAGTGGCTTGCAGTCGCCTCTGTCGACCGGTCTCTCTCCCCGGCGTTGGAATTATGAAAAATGCGCCCATCGACAGAGCGCCTCAGCTTCGATTAGCCGAGATGGGACATGACAGGCCGCGATCAATACTTATACCGTCCTATAACGTGTCAACTAATGAATCAATCTCGGCTAAATTTTCCATTTTTCAAAAGCCGACGCGAGAGACTGGAATATCCTCTTTTGTAAAGATATTATTATCGATTTCGTCGGCAATTTGACATCGGGGGTAGTTAATTCCACTCTAGAATAAAATTGAAAACACTTGAGATTGAAGTGAGAGAGGTAGAGGGAGAGAGGAGGGAGGCAAGGGCAGAGCGGAGAGGGAGGGGGAGAGACGGTTGTTGACTTGATAAAAGAGGATGGAAGAAGGGAAAAGAGGAAGATGGGCCTTCTCTATCTATCTATCTATCTATCTATCTATCTATCTATCTATCTATCTATCTATCTATCTATCTATCTATCTATCTATCTATCTATCTATCTATCTATCTATCATCTATCTATATATATATATATATATATCTATCTATCTATCTATATATATCTATCTATCTATCTATCTATCTATCTATCTATCTATCTATCTATCTATCTATCTATCTATCTATCTATCTATCTATCTATCTATCTATCTATCCTTTTTTATTTTTCTATTCCAACCATCCATTCATTTCATTTTTTCTTTCCGCATTTGCCCATCCATCCATCCATCCATCCATCCATCCTAGTGTTGAATTTTTCAATTCCACATTTTTCCATCCATCCATCCATACATACGGCCATCAATGACTTTTTTTAATTTATTTTTGTTCCATTCATCCATCCATCCATCCATCCATCCATCCATCCATCCATCCATCCATCCATTTGTCCATCCATCTGTCACATTAAGAGAAACACTCTCCAAACTAAATGAAAGTGTATAAAGAACACCTGATGGAGGAACCTGTAACAAGGTGGATGTGAATCTGCTCATTAAATCAGCTCCAGATTTAATCTGAGAGCAAGCGTGAGGACGATCCTGGAGTTGGTGTCTAAGAAGCACATGAAAAGACACAAGAGAAGCAAGAAAAGCGATTGAGGGATTAAACAACAGAAAAGAATAGAGGGGGGAAAGAGAGAGGGCAGTCAGCACGTGTGTCAGAGTGAAATATAGATGGAGGAGGCCAGTGTGTGTGGGGGTCAGAAAGGTGCAGTGTAACTGTCGACAATCACAGCCTTATTTACCTGTCAAAAACACTATCATCCCACACAGCCCCAGCCAAGCAATTTCTGCTGTCGCTCCCTCCCTCTTCTTTCTCTCTTTCTCTGCCTCCAATTACAAGCTAGAGGGCTATTTCTCTTCAGGACAAAAACACTGCCCGCCAGCCCTCCCTCTCTCTTCCGATCACCCTTTTTCTCTCCCTCTCTCGGCCCTACTCCCTTAGCCAACAGTTGCAGAGTGGAAATGAACAAGCTGTAAACACACACCACTTAGCGAGCTGCGTTCCTGTGTGTGCAAAGAGGTTTGTGGAGACTAGCACCGACTAAAATGACAAACCGGAGGAGCTGGGTGAGTGACAGGCGTCACGACCTGCACCTCAGCGACTACTTCCTTGTTGTTTAAGTCAAACACTGCAGCTCATCAGAAACATTACACTGGAGTATATTGATATAATAAACACCTGCAGGCAAGTAACAATGTCTGCTCTGGTGAAACATTATTTATGTGCATTCAAACAGCATCCACTGAACAATTCTCAGTCACTGAGCAACAAAACTGAGATGTTACCTAAGGGGGTGTTATTGTACCATCCCTGCAACAGAGAGGATGGTGAGGACTGGTGATAAGAGAAAATATATAGATGAGCTCGCTCTGAAGATGCGTTCACATCCATAGATTCATCAGCTGAGATCATTTCCTGCTGTGTTTTCCCAGAGATACCCCCACACATCCCACACTGACACTGATATCTGGACCAACTTTGGTTAGAAGTAAATGTTCATGATTTTCTGTTGTATGCACACTTTCTTTTTTCGGTTCTGTAGGAACCCGTGTCATTTCTTTGATTATTGGTTATTGATTCCCAAGGGTGAATCTGATCAAGCGCAAGTGTTTCTTCTCTTTGCATCTTCTCTAAAGAGTGGGAGCATCAAAACAACTCTCAGATGAAAACAAAGATTTTTAAAGCAGGGGTTTCAAACTCAGTTCCTGGAGGCCGGAGCCCTGCGGAGTTTACTTCCCTGCTCAGAGAGACCCAGACCTGAAGTTTACAAACAGCCTAAAGGACCTCACGAGCTGCATCAGGTGTGTGTTTAGTTGAGGGTTGGAGCTAAACTGTGCAGGGCTGTGGCCCTCCAAGAACTGAGTTTGACACCCCTGCTTTAGGCGAAGGAGACAGAAAGCTCTCAGAGATTTAAGTTCCCGGTGCGGAATTAGAAGACACAGTTCTAGTTATGGCCTGAAGCGGCAGAGCAAGAAAATTCTCAGATAAGCAGAGGCAGTGATGTAAGTGGTGTAAGCTGGATGGTAGGTTAATAATGAATGTCTTGTAATCCCGATTCGGAACAAGCTTCAAGATCATCAGAATATCACATAATTCTCAAGGTGCAACCGCTCAAGCTAATCGGCACAAAGTGGTGGAAACATTATGCTTTGGAGGTGTTTTTCTGCCAAAGGGACAGGAACACTGCACCGCAGTAGAAATCTTGGGTGAGAACCAGCTTCCCTCAGCCAGGGAATGTGTTCATGGACGAGTATTGGAGCAGAACAACAATCCAAGACACACAAACAAGGCCGTGGAGCCACCCCTAGATCTTAACCCTTAAGAAAATCTCTGGAGGGAGCTGAAGATTCGAGCTTCATGGCTCTGCAAAAAGATGCCAACTGCAGGAGACTGAGAGATTGAGGGATTTAATTAAAAGAGAGATGAGAATCCTGAAGCTTGGATGAGCGTGACGGACCGTGCAAACTGGCAGGGACTCGCCGAAGAAGATCCAGAGCCTAAGTGCACCCCAGGATTGATTGTTTGCAGGTGCTACCACTTCAGCCAGCAGGAGGCGTAATTGGTAATGAGGTTCAGATTCAGACGCCCTGCAGACCACCTGATGCGTGTCAGGTCATTGCATTTATATAACTGCAGCACAGTACTACTTGTGAGAGTCCTGATCCAGGAACAGTTTGAGATTTGTTCCGCCAGCTGTTTGACTGGCAGAGAGTGACAGATAAAGGTATCTGATATGTTTGGTGGACACGACGGTGGCATGTCTCTGTTGTTTTGGCTTCATGATGTGATGTCGGCTAACTGTTGGTAAAGGATCATCCCGTTTACCAACGTTTGATGCAGAATCTTCTGAAGCCAGAGCCTCTGGAGTCTAGGTAGGCTACGTCCTCCGAAGGACGCAGAACCTGGATTGAGACACAGCTAAAGCGGCTTCATCCTCTTCTGATCTAAATAGAATCTTTTCTATTTGATGAGAGTAAATGAAATGGAAGCTCATTTTGAGAAGATCGAGGAAACACCCCCTGATGCATAACCTTGAAGAATTTCTGTTCTATTTCTGTTTCAGGTCATTTAGTTGTGCGTAAAAAACAGATCAGCGTGAAACACTAACATCTGACACCAACACCCATGCAGCGTTCAGTCCTTAAATCAATATGTTTGTCTATTTCTGAGGGACTATAATTACCACTTTCACTCAATCACATGCTCCGAGCGTAATGTGCATGCTTTCTTCCCAAGCTTCACGAGACCCCTTCTCCCCGCCCCACGCCTTCGAAATAAAAATCCCTTCGTAATTAATATTAGCAATGATCACGCGCCAAATTCTGCTTCATATTTATAGCGCACCAAGTTCAGTGGAGGCAGTGGTCACTGGGTTCGGAAGCTTGGCGTTTGGGGCTGGGGAAGGGATTTTAAAGTGTTTCTATCAGAAAGAGGTCAAAGGTTGTATTAGCAAGAGCAACAAGTAGCAAAGTAGTGTCAAAAATCAAAAGTGTAATGAATGGATCGGCTTGGAGAAAGCAGAAGCTGGAGGATCAGAATGTAGAGAGTGGTGGAGTGGCAAACTGGGACGGCTCTGGGGAGGAAAGCACCAGGGAGATTGCTTTGACAAATACTGGGAGGCAGTCTGATGAGGAAAGTCCATCACTGTAGCCATCCTTAAGATCTACTAGCCCACTGTAACCCGGGCCATCGCCTCCGCTAAGGAACAGGATGATAAAAAGCTTTATGTGTGATACATCAACCGTGAATAATCCCCAGAGAAACTGTATTATTTACACAACAATCCCTGGCAAAAGTCTCGTCACTGATCTATTTTATTATTATTCCCTCACAAATCACTCATACGAAAAACTAAAATCTTCCCAAATGATCTTTAATGCACTGAAATAATTTAATTTCACTGGAAACTTTTGTAATTTAATCAAGACACAAAGGTACAAAAATGTAACAAATCTTAGGTGAGCTTGAAGGTCTGCATCTATGCGGTTTGGAAAGGATTCTTACAATTTATTACTAAAGTCACCAGGAAACACAAAGAAAGCAGTCTTGCGTACCCCCCAGAGTTCATCATTATTCTTTGTTTTCATCTTCCATACTTCCTCTTTCTAGCATCTGGATCTTCTGGTCTGTGATGGAGCACCGTCCAATTTGACCTCTTTTTTGGTTGGGAATATAAGAGGGAACTAAGATTTCTTGGCGTTTTAGACTAATGCTGTTTTGATCCTTCGATGAACCCGCCTCTTGCCCTAGGTGAGCTGGAAATAGGCACCAGCAGACCCCTGTGACCCCGAAAGGCAATATGTGAGCAGGAAAATGAACGAATGTTTTGACTGTAGCATCCACAGAAGAAATGGAGACTCATCAGACCAGACACCGTTTTCCAATCTTCCATTGAACTATTTTGGTGAACCTGTCCAAATTCTAGCCTCAGTTTCCTTAATTAGCAGTTGCATAAGTATACCTAATAAAGTGGCCAGTGAGTGTAGAAAAATCACAGCTGTTTCGATTAAATATTATTCTATGACAAAAATTTGCACACACCTGTCTTATTTAATTTATCTTTCTGAGAATCCTCCCTATATACTAGTGGTTAAGGAAAAATCAAACTAGGTTTAAAACTTTCGGAATCAAAGAAGTTTAATGTTAAAGTAAGATGAGAGTTCCAAGGAGAAAGACCTGAGGAGGAAAGGGTGCGAAAGAGAGTGATGGTGGATTGAGTGTGTGTTAATGCGCTGCGCTGTGGATTAGCACGGGCCGCCCGGGCAGCTGAGCAGAACCAGCCAGCCCTCACAAACCAATCAGGCCTTCATTAGGCCAGGCGGGGGGGATCGATGCTCAGCCCACATCAATTAAACAGGCCCCAAACCATGCATGCACACTCTTTACCACCGCCTCTCTTGTTCACACACGCACACACACACACACACGCACACGCACACACACTACTACATTTCACCTGCACAAACAGCAGCCTTTTGGAACATTCCTCTTAAATCACAAATGCTAATTAAATAAACATATTTTATCTTGTGAATATGAACACAAAACAATCTGCGACTGTTGTTCAGCTCACAAACACCTGAGTCTATGCTAGCATTACATATCTTTTAAAAATAAGTGAGCTACAAAACGTACCAAAAAGAAAGCTGCAAGCAGCGACCAAAGGCCCCGGGCAACTCAGGCACCATTCCCTCTTGTGCAATTTGTCTCTGTATGTATTTTAACTAATCCTAAATTAGAGGATGTAATCGACCGAGAACTGTTAAGCTTTCAGAAAAATCACAATTAAATGTGAAAACCGGAAAATAAGTTGCTGTGACCACCAGATGGCACTACTGACACTTAAAACTTTTCTTTAATTGTTTTGGACCATATTATAGTGATACATCATAACTGAACCTGTAGATTGCTATGTAGATGTGGACAGACATGGACTAACATATGTCCAGTGTTTTTTGGGGTTGATCTGACTTTACATGCTTAGGTTATAACAACTTCCTACAAGAAAAACATTTTTTTGTGTTGTGCGGATGCTTGACAAGCCAAAATGTTTATTTTTTATTCATCTGGTAATGTATGTAAGGTAAAATGTACACTGGCCTGTGAGATGTCCAGAGGTCACCACCCGGTGGTGCTGTTGCATGTAGAATGATGTCACAATTTGAAAATTGGTTTGAGCAATCACTCGCACAACAGCTCTTCTCTCCATTTTCAGTGTTTATGAAGATCAAACTTACATTTACAACTAGAGCATGAGAAGGCTATTTGCTGCTCACTCCAGGACTTCCGGGAACCATGACGTCATGTGCAAATCAACTGTTTTACCTCTATTCTGTTTATCTCTATCAGTTGTATTAAATATTTAAAGTGATCATCACACAACTCCTAAGGTCACTTTAACTCAGCAGCACAAATGATCTGAGCTCCTTTAGCTCTTGTGCTGCTGCTGCGTGAAAACACAACAAAATTGCAGTAAACTAAATAGCAATCATACCAAAAGTAACAAAAGCAAAAGCCATTTCTGCCTAAAAGTGTGTCGAGGTTGTTCTGGGGTGAGCTAGACTTTGACACTTGTTGATAAAGGGCTGCTGCGTCCAGGTTATAACCTGCGCATCCAGGCCAGAAGTTCCTCTCCACACAAACGCTCGTGGAACATCGATAAGACCCAATTACATCCAGACTCGCGGACAGAAGTCTTGAACACACAATTACACGCGCTACGGACAACCTTTTATTAACACTCAATTACACACGCGCATAAATCACCAACGAGGCGCGCGCCGCGCAGTGACCGCAGGAGCGCGAACGGGTCGCTAGCCTTCATGTGCTCAAAACCCTCCGAACACCTCGAGAAACACTGAGAGAGAGGGTTTGTGTCAGAGGGAGATAGAGAGAGGAGGGGGAGACTGGAAATAAACGTGTCTCTGTTAGACGATTACCGGGCCGCGCTTCCTGCCCCGCCGCATCACCTGCGTTCAGAAGCATTGACACGTCAGTCTGCGGCGGCTAACGCGTTCTGACAGCACCTAGATTATAATATCTGCCGCGTATTACTGACCATTAGCGCTATTACAGCGCCCCGCCCGAGCCTGCCCCGCTCAGGTGCACCGTTTTTGGAAAAGGAGAAAAAGAAACGAGGGAACAGATAAAAATGCAGGAGAGAAATGACGAAACAGGGGACAAGCTTCCACCAGAGAAACATTTATAGTCAGAATAAACCGATTCCCTCAAAGATTTACAAGAGCTGCACTCAAAGAGTCCCACAAACTGAAACCATTTCAACATATGATCAAAACACAGAAAAAAACACGATTTGTCCGAACATTTAATATCCACAGGAAAAAAATCTATTCCAATTAATCAAATAAAATGTACAACATAACAAAACTATTTTTTTATATTCTTCATGCTTATATGAAGTATAAACACCTCAAACTTCAATTAAATTATATCAACTAATTTTATAAACTTCCTGAGCAAATCTCAAAAATATTCTTCATACTTGAACTAAGTCTCAACTAATACTTGAGTTACAATGTCTCGTATTTAACATACCATAATTATAAGAAAGCAAACACATTTGCCACAGAGCATTGAAATAAAATCATATGTAATGTTTTCATACCATGTTCCAGCAGCAGAGATCCTTTTCTTTCCCATGTTGCTTGAAAATGGCGCATTGCTTACCCCACCCACCTTTAGTAACTTGTGCTTTAATTGGACTCACCTGGCATCTAATCACCAGATTGTTGCCCTGAGTTACAATCCCATCAATGTGTGAAACTAAAAACTAAATGCAGAAATAATATTTGCCTAATAATTTGGAACCGGGTGTAATCTGAAAATACAAATATCTTTTAGAGATGTTTATTATTCCCTCGGCTAAAAGTTTTATGTAGACAGAATTGATAAAAATGTTTATTTTACTGCCTTTCCCCAGACTCAAGGTTGCTTTACAGTGAGACATATTCAGACATTTGCACAAGGAAGAGAATAGTTAATGAATTAGAATATAACGATTGTGTGCAGCAGAATGCAGAGAATATTAACCGGGTTTGAAACATTTGGATGAAGGTGAGTTTGTGAAGATGCTGAATTTAATTTCAAATTAAAACTTCTTCACAGCTGAGTTGCTTGGACAGTAGCACACTGGAACACCCCGAGCTCCTGAGAGAGGCCCGTTCTTTCGCTGGTTTATCATCTGCAGGCTTGGTTTTATACTTTGCTTTCTTTCCTTTCACTTCGTTCAGTTGAACCTCTTTCCGTGTGTTGAAGCAGACCCTGCCCCTATTAGACAGATGATTACGCTTTAGTGGAAAGAGATCAGCAAGTTCTATTAGGACAAGAAGCGTTCAACCAAACAAACACATGGATTTTTTTTTAAAAGGATGAGCCTAATTATGAAGACTCGGGTGCAATCTTCTTAATATGTCCCTTTGGCTGAGAAATGATGAAGAGTCTGAATCAAGTCCATGAAACAATGATTAACGCTTCGTACAGCGGCACGCTTGACTCGCTATTGCTTTTCCAAACCCTCATTTATTAACCGTAAAGAATACACTTATAGTCTAGGTCTTGTTGTTTTAATTAGGGAAATTAATAAGTAAGAAGAAATTAATTTTCGTTTCAATGCCGGGGCATTCCAGGGCTGAGGATACATTTGCAGAGCTCAATTAACGCTTAATAAGTGAGTGATTAATTATGATTAGGATGTAAATCTGTGGTAATGGCCTCTCTGTGAGCTCCCAATAAGGCTTGATGTGTTTATTTGCTCCGAAGCGACAATATTCATCTCTGTCTCCAAAGCTGTGATCATCTGAAGCCCATCTACATGCTTCCAAATGTTAGTGAGTGTATCTCCATTTGTGCTGGAGGCCATTTGTTCTGCTCACAGTGGAGGCTTGTTCCCAGCGTCTATTCATCAGAAGTCCATTAGAAGCACGGCGTTTGAACGGCTTGCTGCACACCGGCGTCATGTGATTAAAACATTCATTTTCCCCCTAGATGTGTGTGTGTGTGTGGGGGGGGGGGTATTGCCTGGATCAGAGGTACAGCGTCATCAATCCAGGAACTGTGATATCCACGATCGAAAGCTTGTGCCATGGGCCACCATAGGGTTCCGTCAGTGCCAGGTGTCTCCAAGGCAACCGTGACAGCTTCGTGACAGGTGAAATGATGAGATCTCCTTTGGCCAAACTTCAGATGAAGCAGTAGCTTTGCTCCAGGAGAGTGGGCATTTGACCATCTGGAGATGACTACACTTACTTTTTAGACAATTCAAACAAAGAGGCTGAGCCATTTTCCCCTTTCTCTCCCTCTCTCCCTCTCTCACTCACAATGTTCATTGCCCAGAAAAATAATTTCTTGGTCATTTCAACCCTTTTGTGAGCGGCAATCAATTTCTCTTCTTTTCACGATGGTTTGAGAGTGTGCGCACAGAAGTTTGACCTTCTCTAAAAGATCTATCAATTCATCCATCCTGCAATCTGTCTATTTATGTTGTGATCGCTCTGCTTTTTCGTGTTCGTTGATGTGAGAGCATCCATAGGCTCATCTGCTCGTCAATCCGTCATCTTCGGTGGCATTCTGCAATTATCCAGCTACAGTAAAAGAAAAAAGATCAGGTGATGATGGGAAAGGAAAATAAGAGACAGTTATTTCGGCCAAATACATAGAATAAGAGAGATGGGATTTAGTCACATATAGCTCCCTAACAAAGGGTTAAAGATGCAACAATAAATTACAATGAATTTAAAGGAAGATGGTAATATTGTTGTAATATTGAAATAAACGATGTTTAAATAACACGATAAATTGCTGCTAATAAAGTGTTACTCGTAAACAACAACATCGTTTAATTCTTTGTGTTTTTATGATGGGCTGCTCTAAAACTTACTCTGAAAATCATAGTTTTTTGTTGTGTAAATACAGGTAACTTCTGTATTGCTGAGAAAAAACAGGTTTTACTAGTGACTACTAAACTTACGTTTTCAGGAAAATACAGTTTAAAAACATATTTTGACTAAAGTTTGAGTTTATATTGGATTTCTGAAAAGAAACAGAAACAATTATTAGCTGTAAATTCTTTCACAATATCATGCTATTATCCATTTACAGGAAAGAAAGACTTTGTTTCTCAGATTTTTACGGTGAAATTTTGGAAAATCTGTTAAGAGCTGTAGTGTAAAATATAATGTATTATATAATGTATTAATTACTGTAAGGCAGGCTACTTCTGTATTCCTCAAAAAAACTTTCTTTTCCAAGATTTTATATAAATTCTGTATATAGTAGAAAATACAAGTTTTGTATTTCACAATAATTATGTTACAATTCCTGTAAATTAATGAGGGGTTTGAGAGTGTATTGTTGAAAGTTCTTCATCATCTTTCTCCATCCCTTCTTTCTCATTGTTCTTCCTCTCTCACCCTTCCTCTCTTATTCCCAGTCCTGCGTTCCCTTTACAGCGCGCAGACACGCACGCACACTGTCCCTTCCAATTTCCCTCTTCCCCTGACTCTGGCTCACTCACAGGACAATATTATATATTCCGGGGCGTTCTTTGCATGATTTGGGGAGTAGATGAAGCCATATCCCGCTCCCCTCGCTTCCTCCCCCCTCTCGCTTCTCGCCTTGTTGTTTAATGTTTCAATTTGAAGGAAGCAAACATTCAATCAGACAGATTAACTGTTTAATGCATGTCATCAGTCAAACTGTCTACAAGAGGGGGAACCTTTGCCTCCCCCCCAATCTATCCACACACCCCAACAGCCAGACGCTGGTGCTCTGCCCTTCTCACTCCGTGTGTTTCTATGGCCAATGCTGACTCTGTCGGCTCTAATATAAACACAGAGACGTGCTCTCTCTCTCTCTCTCTCTCTCTCTCTCTCGGCCATCAACATCTACATACATTCACATCTGTGAAGGAACGAGAGTCAAAGACGGATCTTTGAAGGTGACTTTGTGAGATGCAGAGATGCAGAGTGTAGTTTTTATAAAATGTGATGGAAAACCTTTTTTCTAAATTTGAAAATGTGCACAATTTCATCTTTTTTAACCTGTTATGAATCGTAACCAGGGAAAGGTTGATAAGAGTCTATGCCAGCTGACACTGGGGTGGCAGGGAGAGGTACAGCCCCATGGATAGAACACCTTTCACCCCAATAAAGTAAAAAATCTAGAGAATGTCTACCACTTCAGGCCAAAACCCGTGATTCTGGTCTTCCAATTCTGCACAATGTTCCTCACAATTGAAACTGAGAGCTTAAATCTCTGCAAGCTTTCCCTAAAACATGACGCTCAACAACAATCACTGTTTTCTGCTCATCTGAGAGATATTTTGAGGGTCCCACTCTTTAGAGCAGAGGCTAATTTCTTATCCTTAAAATCATTGATCTATAAAGGAAAATCATGAAACAGGGGTGCACTAACATTTGCATACCACTGAATATAGCAACACAAGAGCTAAACATTTCTAAAGAGTCCTTCCTCCTGTTCTCACTTCCAGACACACAAACAGAGCACAGGCCAGTGGATAGGGAAATCAAAGTGACAGCGAGGGAGAAAGCGAAGGGAGTAAGAGATTAAAGGAAATGAAAAGAGTAAAAAGGAAAGGGGAAAGAAGGAATGAGAGGTAGAGCATGGAGAAGGATGACCAGACTGTAAAACAGCCTCGGATTGAGCTGTGCACCAAACAAGTGACACTGCAACCGTAATATTCCACATCGTTAAAGATCCTCGCCCAATAATCATGAATAACATAATAAAAGTCCTGTGATTTCGTGCGGTGATGAGTCCAGCTCTAGAGTGTCTAAACCAGGTAAGTATTGACCATCAGCTCAAGTGACTGACTGTCCAGCAGTCGATATACAGACGGAGCACGGGTCCAAAGGCCAATGACAAAAGGAGGACGGGAAGAGCCGGAGCAACAGAAAACTCATTCGCCGTTTGGTCTTTAGGTGATTACCGTCATTTCATTTCATACGTAACAGTGACCAACATGAATGACTGACCTCCGGTGAGAACGCTTAGGTTGAGGAACGATTATGCGGCTCAAGAGGAAGATGGCGGCTGAGGTTCAGAAGCCTTTCTTGGGTTGTTTCAGTCGCTGCTTGATTTTTCTCTTAGACGCACGCGAAAGATGTGAACAATTACACTCCAGCTACTACCATTTGATGAACTGGTCAAATCCTGCAGGGATCCTAATGAGGCTGTGAAAGTATGAACATATTACACCTGTTTTTAGTTCCCCATCACCTAGTGAATAAATAACAACACTGCTTGTGGCAGCACAGAGCGCTAACATTTTCATTTATATTTCTTTTATCCGTGTTCAATACGTGGATAACTTGGATTTACCAAAACTTCTAAATGCAACAATGTGAAAATATATGTGGACAATGAACATCTGAAGGATTCAGAGGAGAACAGGGAGAAAGAGTTGTCAGATAATCCTGCTGTTTGACATTAACTCAGTGTTTTAGGAAGAGACACAATGCTCCCTGTGACGCTGATGTGGAATGTGTGCAAACCAGAAACTTCTGACCTCTGTGATCGCCACCAAGCATGACATCGTTTTTTACGAAAGCGTCTGTCTGTCTCTCTGTGACAAAATAAAGCAAACGTTTGTGTGCAGGTGTTTTGTCTGTGGGCAAACTCTGCAGCAGCTCAAAAATGCTTTCCCTTCACTGAACTCTAATGCAGCAACTAATCGAGACAAGAAGCTCTGCGTAAGAGGAGACATATGCACTCTGTATTGACACTGAGGGAGTGTCGGTGAGTATTGAATGAAAGCAGTAAATGAACCCCCCCCCTCTCTCTCTCTCTCTCTCCGTCCATTTCTCCCTCTCTATCGGCTATCACTCTCTTTTCCTCTAATCATTTCCTTCCTTCTGGCCTTCTTTTCTTTCTAATGCAATTACCTTTCATTCATCTCTTCCTTCTCCCTCGTTCTCAGTCACTTCATCCCCCATCTTACCTATAATGTGGCGCTCTGTTTGTGTTCCTTCACCCTGTTGGGTATTGGTTTCCTTTACTTACTCTGCAGTGGATTCTCTCTGATGCACTTCCTGCTTTACGAGCGGCGCCGCGTCACTTTAGCAGCACAAGTGTGGATGAACTGATAATAACGCGAAATGATTGATTTTCAATTTATTATGCTATGCCTTCACCGGCCACTTTATTAGGCACACCTTTCCAACTGCCCGTGAATGAAATGTTCTACACAGCCAATCAGACGGCTGCAACTCAACGCATTCAGGCGGGTAGACATGGTGAAGACGATCTGCTGCAGTTCAAACTGAGCATCAGAATAAGGAGGAAAGGGGATTTAAGAGCGTGGCATGGTTGTTGATCCCAGATGTACTGATCTGAATATTTCAGGAACTGCTCCTCTACTGGGATTTTCACTCACACCCAGAAAAGAGAAAATATCCAGTGAGCGGCAGTTTGTTGGCCCATTAGAACCAATTGAGTATCATGTCAGCGCCATAGCCTCCCTGACCATATCCATCCCGTTTGTGACCACGTCTTCTGATGGGTTCTTTCCAGCAGCATGTTGCAATTTCAAACTGGTTTCTTGTGCATGGCAATGACTTCACTGTACTCAAATGTTCTCCCCAGTCTCCAGATCTCAATCCAGAAGAGGAGCTTTGGGATGTGGTGGAACGGGAGATTTGCATCATGGATGTGCAGTCGACGAATCTGCAGCGACTGCGTGACGCTCTCATGTCGATACGGAGCAAACTCTCTGAGGAATGTTTCCAGTGCCTTGTTGATTGTCTGCCGTGAAGGATTAAGACAGTTCTGGAGGCAAAAGGAGGTCCTACCTATTACTGCAAGGTGTACCTAATAATGTGGCCAGTGAATGTGTGTGTGAGAGCTAACTTCATGTATATCTTATGTCATGTAAATTAGAATCCAGTAGAGAAACTAACCAAACCTTTTGTGAATAAATGTTGGGAACAAATGTGGACGGTTCCTCAGAGGGCGATGAGAAAACGTGTGGCGCTAATTCTCGGATCTGCAAAAGGAAGGATTACGGCACTCTTGTCAGGAAAATAAGATGCCTTCTCTTACCTTCTGTTCCCTCAGAAGAAACGAAGGAATTGAAGTGGCACTCGCTCTCAGTAACGAGCTCTCGGGCAGACAAACACCTTTCCCCGTCGAATCGAGAGAGTCGAGCAGATGTCTGCCGGAACTGTCCTCGAGCAGAGTTCGACACGTGTTTGCCAAGAACCGCGCTGATAAGCGACGAGGGCATCAAGTAGCACTTCATGCTCTCGATAGACGTCTAAAAGATGTGTCTGTGGCAGAAAGCAAACGCTAAAACTCTCTGTGTGAGGCGTGACTCGTGTTTACAGCTCGGCGTGTTCCAATCAATCCAAGAACTGATAGCGTTCTGATAACGGATCGAGCTGGAGCCTGGGAATCTGGTTTGGTATCACAAACTTGATGTAGTTCAAACTGAACTGAGCCAACACTAGTCACATTTGAACACCCACTGAGTCATTTACCAAGAGACATCTGTCTTACATCGAATGTTTGCTGGGATTTTTCTTCATTTTCATTGTACACTTGAAATAAAGAAGAATCTCCACGGTTAACAAAAGTGGATCATTTTAATGGGAAACGTTGGATTTTGAGAAAAGAATTAAGAGATAAAAGTCCATTTTCAGACAGAAAAGTCTGAAAAAAAAGTCCATTTTCATTTGGGGGAAAAACATGTTAAAAGTCTCTTTCTTTGAATTGATTTTAGATTTTCTGTCAGATTTTAGAGAGAAAAGTAAAACAAATGATTACATTTAGGATTCTGAAAGAAAATGCAGAAATCTGGTAAAAAAAAAAAGATATATAAAACTTTTACAACAATTAAAAGGTTTGGCTGCGATGGACTGGTGCTCTGTCCACCTCTCGCACAATGTGTGCTGGAGATAGGCACCGGCAGACCCCCGTGACCCCAAAAGGGAATAAGCAAGAAGGAAAATGAATCTGAAAAAATGACATGCATTTAATGCTTTCCACATTTTGCAATAATTCCATACAAACATATGAGCTCTAAATAAGTTAAGTTGACATAATCGGCTCTCTGAAATGTTAAATTCAAGGCTTTTGGATGCATAAACATATGAGGTTTTTATTTCGCTGTGAGAGAGAGAGAGATGGGTAAGGCAAGGCAAGTTTATTTGTGTAGCACATTTCATAAACAGTGTTACTCAAAGGGCTTTACATCAATGAAGTATAACATTAGAGGATGACCAGGGACATGAGTTGCTAGACAAAATAACTCAGATACAATTATAATAATAATACGGGGAATTCAGTTTTTTCACAACATTCTTTCTTAAATCACAAAAAGCAAGCTGAAAGGAAAAGGTTCCACGAGAGGATCTCTGTCCGCGGTGCTGAAGCCGTTGCGGCTGTGCATCTTCCCTTTGAATTAAGAGGAAATTCAAGCTATTGACGGGTTATGACACTCTTTTAATGAATGTGCTGGAAGTCAAAGGTCAATATTTTACGTGGGAGATGATGCACGGGGCAGTCTGTGGCCCGGACACATCTCTCGAGTGAACAACAGAAATATTTGAGGCCTCATTTAGCACTCGGCCTCAGGAACATCCATTTCAATTAGCCCCCTGTAATCTCCCGAGCTCTTCGCTCGTGTGCTCTGCTTGCTCTACCATGAGACCAGCACTCGATACTTTGATCCGGACTTTTAAAACAAAGAGAGCAGGGGAGGGCTCCTCTGAGCGACCCCGCCTGACCTTGACCACCTACACTGAGGCCTTGGGTTGGGACGGCGGTGGCCCGGACATGGCACCTTCCTGCGAGAAGACCACCGGATCGTTTTCCAGCCGTCTGAGACCCTCCCATCCACTCACACCAACATCAATAGAAATCTAGAGATCATTTGCAAACACTAGCAATCAGCATTCATCAGGCAATATTCAACAAAGAGATTAGAGGCAAGCGTTCACATGAAGGATGGAGAAATGGACGGACGAGAGGATTTGTTTGCATGGGTGAACAGATAATTGAAGCAGAGAAAGTTTGGAGTGTGAGAAGCCGCCACGCTTGCTGTCACTCAGTCATTAATAACTGCAGGCAAATTAAGCAGCTTTTAATTGAGCGACTGGGCCTGCATAATTAATTCTGCCTACATTGAATAACATTATACTATATCTGAGTAAACGATGATGCATTGTGTTAAGAAGTGAGCTCAAACGGAATTATTTGATGAGGGTGAGCACCGTGAGCAAATATATAAAGTTTGCTCTTTTAGAATTTGAATGCATTTATTTGAATCGCTGTGCCGTAAAGTCCCCCTGTTCAAGAGACCAAGCTGACCATCTGAATGATTCAGAGGAGAACCGGGTGAAAGTGCTGTGCTTATGTGAGACATCAACTCGAGTTTCAATGCTTGGAAGTGGAGGATTGCTGCAGAATGAAATGAACTCTATCTGGAGATAATCTCATCTTGAAATAGCTCAGTTGTATTTAACGATACGAATATTTGGGGGTTATCTTTCGCGATGATAGTGAAACACAACACAGAACTTTCACTATTCCCGAAATAAACTAATCACATGGAGGATTCGATCGGGAAAAGGAAAATCAATTTCAATATTTGCTGTGATCAGCTTTGGCTTCAAACCAGAGCAATTCTTCTAGGCACAGCGTTTGAAGGAACTCTGCTGGTTGGTTGTTCTTCACCAGAGCTTGAAACCCCGGTCTGCTTTGAAATCTTTGTCTGGGAGAGACCTTCTTGATGCAGTGGAACCTTGTGTTGCTTGTGCTCAATCTTGGCATGACAAGAAACTCTTCTCAACCTCACCTTAGTAGCAGAGTTTGGCTGATCCTCACCCAGCCTCCTACACAGCTGTTTCTGTTTCAGTTCATGACTGGTTTGATAAATTGGTGGATCATAAACCTTTTCTATAGGTTTTTTTCAGTGCGAGAGCTTTGAAGTATAAAAACATTCCGCGGAGTGTAAACGGAGTCCAATCCTCGTTTTTAAAGTTGCTTTTTGACCATCTCTGAAACCATAACACCGCCCCCCCCCCCCCGCTGACCACTAAAAGAGAAGACCCCCTTCTCCTCCTCTCCCTTTTTCTATCCCTCTCCCACTCTCTCATCTGTCTCCCTCGCCCTCACCCTCTCTTTCTGTGTCTCTCTCTCTCTCTCTCTCTCTCTCCCTCGCCCTCACTCTCTCTGTCCCCCCCCCCACACACACACACACACACACTGGAGGAGCGGCGAGGAACCGCGACGCGAAGGGCCGCACATAGCTGATCAATATTCGATTTAGTTGCTAATTTAGGGCCTTTCTATAGCTGTCATCCCGTGATGTATGAGTTCTAACCCGAGGTCGCTGTGGAAAAGAAGAAGGAGGAAAAAAGAAGAAAAAAATATCAAACACCAGTCAACTTTTCACTTAACAATAGAGCGACTTGAATATTATTTACGGCCGAACGCGCGGCTCTCTGCTGCAGCTCCGGCTCCGGCTCCGGCTCCGGCTCCGGGAGCACAGCCACGTTAAACCTGCGGGAGACGGGAAGTATGAATTTCCATGAGCTGAACCTCCGAGAGGTGTTTGCACGGCAGTAAGTGGCTGTGATTTCCTCACCTCTCCGGAGCTCCTGTGAAACTTTGCATGAAATACGTCAGAGAAGCATCAGATTCCTGCCTCCTAATGTCTTCCCGATCGATCACCCTTCTCAGGATGTTATCAATAATTTGAAAGCTTGATTAACTCCAAGGGTTCCATCACAATTCATTCTGCGGCATTTTTAATTAACACTTGCTTAATTAGCTCGAGATGCTATTGGACTATGATGGGTCTTTGTTTGGGGGAGGGCGGAAATTAACATAAAGCCCCTCTTCTGATAAATGGAGATATTATCAGGAAAGAAGTGCTGTAGGAATTTCTGAGCGGAACGGATCATAAACAGACATCAATCAAAGCATGGAGCGCTAGACAACATATAATTCTTTTAAAGGATTATTTATTTATGCAAACAGCCTTAAATTTACATGAAGAAAACCATTAAACCAAAAACCATTAACCCCCACTGACTAACAGATCACCAGTAAACTTCACGTAAAATATTATTATATTATCGTTTACACGGAGCCCCTGCGATTCTGATTAAAATCAACATAATACGTGGTGGTTTATTTCAAGTATATTGAAAATCACAAAACAAAGTCCTGAAAAATAACAAAAAGCGTTTAATCCCTTCAAATAATTTCATTGTAAATCAAACGGCCAGGTTTTTACGCTTTTCTGAGGAAGTGGTTCCATCCCTCGGTGTCGGATCTTCTCCAGATTGTTCAGATTATTCCTCCATGGGTTGTCTACGTGATCAAGGTCTGAAGACTGGGAAGGCCACTCCAGGACCTTAATGTGCCACATCTATTTGTACCTGGTTGTGTGTTTTTGGTCATTGTCATACTGGAACGCCCATCTATTTCCCAATGCCCTGGTCAAAGCAATGAGGTTCTCTAAGAGTGTTGGCACCATACGCCCCACTCCTCGTCCACAGAGAAACTTGCCACTTAGACCATTCACATTGATATAGCAACCTACAGCTGTCAGTGATAGCGCCATCAGGTGGCCTCAGAAAATAGAACATTCAACACTGGTAAAGCACTTTCACCAATTTTGACATTTGTGATAAGAATATTATCCAATATAATGACAAAAAATATTCATTTTCACTCATAGCGCCACCTGGTGATCTAACACTTTATTTTGTAGTTTTTATCATTTTTATTTGCCAAATTGTCCTGAAATGTTAACACTGAGCTTGACTTCATCTCAAATCAGAACTGGACATGGTGTATGGTGCAAAAAATGTGGCTAAAGGAGCGAGAGCCCTTTGATCGCTGCTTGCAGCTAAACAGCAGCATGATTATAGGCTTCTTAATGGTCATGTGTTCGTTTGACAGACCGGCCTGGGGCCCATCTGACGCCTCCCGCTCGTTTGTACAACGACTTCAATCTCCCAGTCATTTTAAACAGCACAGGAACATTCCCATTCCCACTGGTCCCATAACGGAACCAGAGCAGCATGTCCGACATGTTCTTTTAGCTTCATTAAAATGTATGTTAATCCGTCTCTTTTTACTCTGTTTGCATTGTGATGCATTTCCTGTTTCATTTGAACCAAAATTAACATTCTTTGTCATTGTTCGATGTATATAATGATCACATTTGAGATGATCTCGATGATCAAAGAGGCAAAAAGAATCAGTGTAAAGAGTTTGAGAGCCGGGGTCTAAGCTCTTCCCACACAAGTTTTAATCAACAGAGCACTGTTTCACCACCCAATATCTCTGAAAACTTCAGCCAAAGTGAAAACATTGGATTCTAAACTCTTAATGTAGCCACAAAATCAGTCTTTTGGTTGAACGGACCGCCACCTACTGGATGTAAAAGTTTTAGGCAGGTGTGAAAAAATAAAAAAACAAAGAAAACCTTCGACCGTTTGTGGCTGTTTCTGCAAGTGGAGATGTAGTCAAGATTAACGCAGTGCTGAGAAATACAGGTGCATATGCATCGTGCAACCATCAGGGAGGCGTATACGACTGGCTTCAAATGTATTCTGCAGCAGGACAATGACCCAAAAGATGCAACCCCTGTTAATTATAACTATCTTCGTCAAAAAAGAACAGGGAGCACTGTAAGTGATGAACGATCCCCACAGAGCCCGGATCTTAAAACCATCAAAGTGCTGTAAAATATCCTTATGGACCAACACCAGAAGATGACACGGTGCCCTAAACCTCGACTGACTGTGGAAAGCTCATGCTGACCTCAAGCAATGTGGATTCTGTGCCTCCTCACACGGGAGTTTGAGATTTGAGCAAGACTTATGGGCTTCTCAATCCTGAGAATTACAGGAAGATATTTATTCATCCTCAGGGAGGTGTTTGATAGGCCCTAAATTAATTTACAGCAGGAAAATGTCCCTGAACACACAGCCAAAATGATTAAGAATTCACCTTCAGCATACAGAGAATAAGAAGAACTGGAAATGAACAAAACTTTTTAATTTAATTTTGACCCAGAATGACTCACACGTGTGAATAAATCAGCATCTAGAGTATTTTAGAAAAGTGGATCGTTGCTGAAGAACCAATGAAAACGAGAAAGCTCCCTCCAGATATATCTGAACTTCTCCCATGCCGACTTCCTCCTCAACTCTCCTTCCCCTCCATTCCCATCTCTCTACAACCCGTTGTCCCCCTAAACTAGAGGGGCTCTGGGGACTTCTGAGGGAAGACGGGAGAGCAGGTGAGAGAGAAAGAGCTTGTATGAGGCGGGAGAAGAAGGGATAAGGAGATTGAAGCGTTTCTAATTTGAATAAAGCCTTCGGCAGACTAAAACTGGCAGCCGGCTTCCCCTCTGTGCACAGGAAAAGAAAGCAAGCAAAGAAAAAGAGACAGGGCAGGAGGAAAGCAGAGATAGATGGCGGGATATAGAGATGTCTCCATGTGCATTTGGCTCTAGAGAAAGAGAGTTTAGAGCGGATGGTAAAAGAGATGTTGGAGATGAACAGAGAGATTGAGCTGCAGCAGAAGAGATAAAGAGGGTTATGGGAATGTTCAGGGCCAGGGAGGCAAAGCGAGAAAGATTTCAAAAATGACCGGACCCAGGAGTGTCCCCTTTGATGCAACTCTTCATTCTACCTCTTGCTTTTTCCACAAAAAAAAAAACAAAAACACATTTTACAGCCCACTGTTAGAAACTTTCCCTTGATGGAGCTCCATCCCCACGGCATGTGAAGGCTTGAAGATGTGATCAGGATTAATGGTGTTCTGAGAGATGCACACCGATACTTATCACACAATATCCTCAAGGGGGCAGTTGATTGGCTGCAAATTCAGTCTCAGCAGGAAAATGACCCAAAACACACAAGCAAAGACATTAAGAACCTTCAGAATGTTTGGTATAAAGAACAAGAAGTGATACGTGATCCCCACAGATCCGCAGCATCGAGGAGAGACTGAGAGAAAGAGAAGATCCAGCGGCAGAGATCCTTCAGAAACTGTGAGCAAGTGCAGTCATAGTTGTTAAATATTGATTTATCCTTTGATTATTCTTTTTATTATGTTCGTGGATTAAAAGATTAACACTTTAAATGAACTTTCTTTAAAGTGTTAAAAGCACAGTTATAGATAAGTGTATCAGGAGGTGATCGGGAGCTGCTGATGTGACCCTCTGCAGAAGGAACCGTGTGCACCGCCGCGCGCATGATGACGCGAAGCACCGACACAAGAAACGCTTTGCAGTTTAACTACAGCAGCAGAGATGGGGGAAAGCAGGAGCCGAGGAGGGAGAGGGTCCCTCTAACACCCTGGCAGAATGAGAAGAGAGTGAGGCAGACAGAGAGAGAGAGAGAGAGAGAGAGAGAGAAACACACAAGGGCCGGCTGCAGCGGCGCTGAAGTGAAGCGGCGACGCCGGGAGAACCATAAATCTTCATATAGAGGCTGTTTTGATTAATGCAGCCGAGTCGAGCTAGGGGGCTGGACCTATCCCATTACGCCCTAATGGAAGATGGAGCGCCGCTGTCTCCACCACTAGGCCCCTGTCATTTGTTCCACTTTGCAGTCCATTTGGCCGAGAGACTACAAGCCACTCCATCAAAAATATTTTCAGAGTTAATTTCCGCCCGCTTAATTCGCCTTGATTCGGATTGCGTATCGAATGGCAGAATCGATTTTCGCCTGGCGTCTAAATTAAATAAAAGAGGGGGGTATACTTTAAGACCACGTTTTCTTTCTTTTCTCTTTTCCATTCTTTCTCTCTCCCTTTTCCAGCCATCCTTCACTTTAAATCCATCTCGTTCTTTCCCCTTGTTGCATCTCATTTCCCTCTCTCCTTTGGCTGTTATGGATATTATAAAGGGTGGAGCTGACGGTGTATTACACATAATCCGGGAGCGAAGCAAAGACAAATGGAATGTGGTGAGATGTATGGATCTTTCAGAAACTGTAAACCAGCAGAACAGACAGAACAAAATGGGCAAAAGTTAGAAGCTAAATAAATCACTGTGAGTGGCATTGGAGTAAAATGTATTTTTTAAATAAGTTAACTCCTTTTAAAATTCGAATAAATTGTCCATGCATTGTAAAAATAAATAAACACCGGGAAAACAAATCTGCAAAGAAAGTCTTATTGCATTACAGTAAGACTCAAATATTATCTGTGTGCATTTTTGTCGTTCAGCCATTAACTAAATGAGGCTGGAAACATTAGCTAATAAACGGCACATTTGAGAACTGAAATAAATACACTGCAAACACATCTGTACGTTCCACAGACGACAAACAGCAGATTGCCAATGAGTGGATGCAATGAACCCATAACCAACACAGAAAACACGGGAGGTATAAAGAGACACAAAACTGAACGAGTAACAGGTGTGCAGTAATTATGAAAGAAACGGGATGGGAGGGGGGGAAGCAGAGAGACAAGAGAGCAGACACAGATACCCACATGAGGGAAATGGTGACAACCAAAATATATGTGTAAAAAAAACAAACATTTGCTTGTTATTAACCTAATGTTGCCAATAATATCCATCAAAAAGTTGTAAAAATGGATTACAGGATGACATTTTAAACCATTACAAATATGACAAGGCACGTTTATTTGTACAGCACATTTCATACACATTAAAATAATTAAAGTAATAAAAAATCAAAGAAAAAAAAGAATAGAATTCAGAAATAGAAAATAGAATGCACCGAAAGATAGCTGGCCATAAAATAAAATACTGCAATACAATTGTAAAATATTCTAAATTATAGTAAATAAACTTGATTTTCTACATAAATTAATGAATGAAAATAAAATCCTTAATTTCATTTATAACACAATATTTCAAATAAAACCCTATAAAGGAAAAATGTCAATTAGATTACAGTATTATACCGTAAAGGAATTTACAGATAATAATTGTTCAATCATCTACACCAGGTGCCTATAGTTTATCCAAAGGTGTCTTGCAAAATAAGTTGAGGTCAAATTCTGCAGCAGGATGGTGCTCCATCTCCACAAGTTCTCCAAGGCGAAGAAGATCCAGATGCACCGGGATTGGGCAGCCCAGTCGCCAGACAAGAACATCACAGAGGATGTCTGGGGTAGGATGAAAGCGGAAGCATGGAAGACGAAATCAAAGGATATTGATGAACTCTGGGGGGCACACAAGACTGGTTTCTTTGCCATTCCTGATGATTTTCTCAATAATTGTATGAATCCTTATCAAACCGTATAGATGCAGTCCTTCAAGCTCATGGAAGTCATAGAGGACATTAAACGTGGATCTCAGAGCACCATGAGTTTATTTTCTGATGTATTTGTTATTTGCACGTTCAGTTTCTGTATCGGCGACAAAAAAATGTTCTTGCCATAAATTGACAATTTCTGTCTCGATTAAATGATGAGCTGATGATTTGTAACATCCGCTGATTGATTAAAAGTCAGGTTAAAAGCAGGTGTTTCTACAAAATACAGTTTTGTCACGGACTGTAGTCGAAAAAAAAGCATACGATACAGAGGGATGTTTGTGAATGTTAGAACTGAGTTTGTGATGTTCTTGGCCCCGAGATGGACACACTCTGCGTGGACTTGTAGACCCCAGTGACCCTAACAGGGAATCTTAACCAGGTAAAGGAGATGAATGACAAACATTAGCATTTCCACAGAAGTCACAATTACTCATCATTGGATGCTACTGATAAAAGAGACAAAAACACACCTTGTACGTGTTTTGAAGACATGGAAAAATAATCAAGAAAAAGTAGGCAAAAGTAATGGAGAGAAGGGTAAAAAGCACAGTAACAAATTGGTGGAGTGTGTCGCAAATTCCCTTTTAGATTTAAAGCCGCATGTAGCCCATCGTCATATCTTTCCAGAGTAATTTATTTTCCCATTTCTCTCTCTTCCTCAGCCCCTCTCTGTGAATTTATCTGCTGGCCCCCGCGCGTGCTCCAGTCACGTGCCATTGAAGACGGGGGGAAAGTCAATAAAAGTCTCCAGCGACAACTGTTTCCCCCCTTCTCGCACTCCTCTCCCTCTCTTGTTTCTATTTGTTCAAAACCTTCCCTTCTTTGCAGTCCAGTTGGCGAGAGGGAAGTGCAAGAGTTTCAACTAAAACATTTAAGAAACTCAGTGACTTTGTCAGACATTCGAATCGAAACCTCAGCTGCTACAGTGAAAACAGGCAAAATGTTAAATTACTTGCTCCATCTTCCCAGACAAACTTTGAGTGTATCTGAGGGTTTGTCGGTGAAACACGAGTGCTTTCAAACCCCATGAAACTACAACAAGCTTTGACTTTGCAGCCACCCCACGGAGACACAGACAATGGTTAAGGCAAACCCAGATGTGACCATATCGACTCGTTTCAGGCCACCAGTACGCTCCCTCATCTCAGTCCAGACATCAGTTATTGTCTGATTCTTGAAAAAAAAAAACACTCCAACAAAGAATAATGAATAAATACACGAGGTACACAGGCAACAGGCCTCTGGTAAGAAACACACTGTGTCAATATTAATCTCACTGACAGAAGATCGAAATATGGCAACTGTCACCCATCATCTCTCCTCTCTCCTGTCTCTCCGTTCAGACAGAGAAAGAGAGTGAAAGAACCTTTAAGAGAGTGCAGGGAATAAAGTATGAAGATCGGAAGGAAATGCAGCGCACCGAGAACCAGAGGAAAAGCAGAGAATGCAGAGAGAGAAGAAGATATAGAGGAGCCACCCGGGATCGTTTTACGAGCATCCAATCGCTTTCATTGGAGGACTTCTCCCTCTGTCGATTGCCTGATCACAGCCTTGATTTAATTTATAGTCCTGCTTGAAGCCTTTCAGCTCGTACTGTACCATAACAATGTGCAGCAAGCAGCGGCATAAGTCATGAGAAACTCTGCAGAACACCTATAAACCGCCTACCAAACCATTTTCCTATTCTTCATCCCATTTAAGTCACAATCTTCAATCCCTTTCCGGTCTAGCACTCCCGGGGGGACGGAGAACATGTACAGATCCCATAATATATTGCCTCAACAGCTGCTCTGCAACAATGAGAAGAGAAACACCACGTTTGTCTCAATAAAATGACAATAAAGTCATATTATATTATATAGTGTAAAACATGAAATACAATTTTTAAATCTGCGACTGCAAACAAAAAAATCTAAGATAATTATATTTACTACATTAAAAAAATAATGTAAAAAGTCTAAAATATTTACATATTTCCAGTGTAATTTTACGTTTTTGTTTTTTTAAATTGCAATTTCCACAATTTCACAGGAAAAATTGTTACATATGTTTCATATAATTTAACAATTACACATTTTTAAAGTTTTTTTTTTATTTAACCTTATGATTACATTTATAAGCAAAACTATAATCTTGGTGATCCTCGTGTAATTTCATGATTACATTTCTTTAATAAAACGAACACATTCATCTAACAGGAAAAATACAGTATTTTATAGATTTGTATAATTTTGCAATTAAATTGTAGGCAAAATGATAACTTCTGTAATTTTACTGGAAAACTATTTCACAGGTATAATTGCCTTTTTAAAGTAAATTATAAGCTGGATAACCAAATTTGGACGCCATTAGGTGGAAGTGCATTCCTTTTTTAAAAAAAATAAAAGGAGGCGTTTTTTAGACCTGAGGCTGCTCACAGGACGGGAGGTTACTGTTCACAAGGCAGGGAGGGATCTTATCTAATCGAACACCAGGATGCTAAGTATATGTTGTCATTAATAGAAAGCTCCTGGATGCATTTGGATCATTCTGGAGATGCAGTCGACTGTACGATAATCACAAAGGTTTCTACATATTTATACTAATAATAATTATAAAGCTAGTAGTAATAAAACTAATTCTGCTAGTAATTAAAAGTTTTTCTAGACTCTCTTCTCATCTGAAAACACAACGTTTGGTTTAATTTCTATTATTTACTTGCACAACTCTCAAGATATTGGCAAACTATATATTTTGACTAGAGAGCAAGAATAGAGAATCATTCAAATATCTACACTAGCTTCATATATCTATAGAATGAATTAAAAGTTTAAGAATAAAATCCGTCCTTTTGTTTTGAGCAGCTTAGAGGTCAGAAACTCAACATGACGTAGACTACAAGGTTCTTATCGGCAGACGATTGGCTTCGAGTTAGCAGCTATTAGAGCTAATTATGGGATAATAGTCTGCTTAGGCTAGTTCATTACTGCAGTCTCTTAATTACAAGCACTCTGAACTTGTTATAAGGTTTTTTTGAAAGGAATATTAACTATATAATTTAGGCCGTGCTATTACCATTTGCATACAAATCATTTTCGTTCACATTTTTTGATAGCGATTCAATAATGTACAGGTTTCTCTTTTTAAAAATGTGTAAGATCAGTAAAGGAGTAGTTGCTAAAATAAAAATAATTAAAAGAGAATTATTTCGTTAGTAAAGATTCCATGACAAGAGATACTTTAGTTTGGCCTCTAAATGCTTTCAGACTCTGGAACTCCAGAGCCAATCAGATTCCAGATCAGCAGTCATTACATCACAGAGCTGCGTTTCAGCAGTTTCCTGCACATTTTCCTCCAGGATCCTTTGAGAACATGCTGCATTCATCTTCCATCCATTCTGACCAGGTTTCCTGTGCCTTTGGAGCTCACACATCCCCAGAACATCAGTGACCCGCCTCCGTGCTTCACCGTGAGGATGGTGTTCCATTCATGTTGACTCCTTTCCAAATGTAAGGTTCATGGTTGTGGCCAAAAAAAGTTCAGCGTTGGTCTCATCGCTCCAAATAACTTTGTTCCAGATGTTTGGAGCTTGTCTCTGAGTTGTTTGGCGTATCGTAAGCGGCTGCTGTGAAATTTGTCTAGTAATGGCTTTCTTCGGGAAAGCACACAGCTCATCTTTCTTCAAGTGTCTCCTTGATGTTCTACTGGAAAAAGCCACGCCACATTTCTTCAGAGTCCTGTATTTCAAGTTATTTTTGTCTTCCTCACTTTCCATTTCTTCATCAGAGTTTGAACACTGCTGGTTCCCAGTTCCTTGGAGATCTTTTTATATCCCTTTCCTGTTTTGTACAGTTCAACCACCTTTTACAGCTGATCCTTCGACGGCTCTTTTGCTTTCCCCATCGCTCAGAATTCAGAAATGTCAGGCATCACTGGAGGAAAGAGGCGAGGGTCTATCAGGAATCTCATTTTCTGCACATACATTGATTCCTAGCAGACAGGTCGAGATGCGGATGGTTACCTCCACCAGCCGCTCGAACCCTTCTGTGCCAGCCTTTGTGCTTGTTATCAGACCGAAATCATGTGGAAGGTATCTACTGTTACTATGATTTAAAAAAAAAAACATAAACGACAATTGTTTGAAATAAATGGCTTCATGTAAAACCTGCATGAAATGTTTGTAATAGAAATCCAACACGAGGAACTTATGGCATCATCAGAACCAGGATTCATCAGAAACGACTCCTCACTCAGTGTTTTGTTGTGTAATTGTTATTGGAAGTGACGGCGTCTGTCCGGGCGCGCACGGTAATGATTCTGAAGTCTGCTTCTTAAACAGCGTCACCTTTGCTCCCTGCGGTCAGTACCTGTGTTCAGCACAGAGGATTAAAGTCTTATCAACAGGAGCAGAGTTGTCAGGATCCGCATTCTCGGGCAGATTACAGGTGCTGATCCGATAAGAAGTTCATTCACTGCAGATCAAAATGAGATTTATTCATTAGAGTGGCCTGACCCGAGCCTACATTAGTCCTATAGGATTTGAATCACTTTGATTGGTTACACTGCCAAGAGCAAGCTTCCACGCCTCTAATCATAACCGCTCACCATTTCCCTCTAAAACATCACATCTGCATGTCATCTTCCCCTTCCTCTACTTTACGCTCATGTTCGCAGAGGACACATCGTACCACTCGGTTCCACCCTTCCCTCCCTCGCTCTCCCTGTGATAAATGAGGCTGTCTGTTGGGTGCAGTTCATATTTACTGAGTAGGGGAGCGCACACTGTCAGTCTCCCTCAGCCTCCACTTCTCTATCGCTGCGCTAAACAGACACCCGGAGCCAAAGGTTACAGCAAGAGGTTGGACTATGGAGCAGAAGAAAGAAACCATTATAAATGGTGGATTTGAGGAGCGCTAATGCTGGAGCAACATCCGCGTTTACCTTGGTGTGGCTGAAAAGTTGTAATGTTTGGCAAGAAATGATTATTTCGTTTAGTAAAGATTCCATGACAAGAGCCGGTTTTCTTTGGCCTTCGAGCTCTGACTGTTTCAGACAAGTCCCTTCGTCTCTATGTGGCCCGACAAGCCTACCACCAGCCATAACCTGCAAAACAACAGTTCCTGTTGAAATCAGCTGAATTCAAACACTTGGACTGTCTATGTGAATTCACTGCAAGCGTGGGGGATGTGGGTGTTTTAATACCCTCACTACTGTTAGTTTAACGGGGCAACTTTTGCACCTTTCCCCATCTGTTTTCACCACTGAACTGATAACATTTAGAGCCAAGAGGAGTTCTAACCTTGTTCCCCTTTGGCACTAACTAAGCTCTCCGCAGCAACTCTTCTCCCTTTATCACATTATTTGACATTAAAACGGTTTCATCCATCCACCTAGATAAACCCTCCCTCACACTCGACTTGTGTTCTTCATGAGGAGTGGAAAGTGGTGATTTGACCTCTGCTGTAACCCTTTCATGAATGAGAGAAGTGGATTTGGGCCTGGCTGAGCCCAAAGGGACACAGATGCAGCCGCCCTAAAGCCCCCCGAAGACCCCGAAAGCTGCCGGCTCTTCCCACACACTGACCTCTGAGGCCAACAAGCGCCAAAACCACTGCAGCGAGACGACACGGTGACACCGGCACAGCGAAGCCACCAATGTGTTCCTTCAGCAAATTGACAAGAGTATTGAGAGAAAATTGGATTGGTGGAATTACAAATAAAAAATTGTGGATGGGTTAAAAAAAAAAGTGCTAGAGTGCTCTTATTTAGCTCGACATTGAAGTAATTCAATTTTTGAGTATTCGAGAGATAGTCTATAAATAAGAGTATTACAGTTTCACTGCTGGCTGATGATTGGGCAGTTTACGGAAGAACACGGGTCACATGACAGGTCAAACTATGATCTCAGAAAACAGCTCGACAGGACAGGAGTGTTAACAAAGAACGTGTGGAAAGAGAGAACAACTGAGAAAATCATGACCTTTCTAGAGTTTTCACTTTGACCCTGGAGGAAAAAATAGTCATTCTCCATATTCCGATATCCCATAATGTCTTGACTCCGGGTTTCTATCGTAATTTAATTTTGCTGCAATTTCTGTTCAGCTTCAGGCTATGGAAAAATTTGAAAAATAATATTATTACTAGGGAACTTTAAACTGCAACGTTTGGCAGGACGGCTACGGTGCTCTGACATCAGATATTCAATAAACAACATTATTAATATTAAAACACTTACCTAATCAACCAAGAAAAAAGTTATGCGATGCACGCTCTCTGACTGCAACTGTTGCTGCTTAAAGCCCCCAATATTCAGAATTTCAAGAGATACGCTTCATCAAAAAAGTTCCTTGCTCTTTTAAATGTCAATAAGGAAATATTCAAAATAAAACCTTTTTTTTTCTTCAACTATACGGTCAATGATTGTACCACAAGGGTATGTTTGGAAAAGTTTGGTAAGGATGCTTGATGTATAAAAGTACTGCAGGCAACTTATTTATTGGCATCTTAACAGTTTACTAGATGCTACTGAAATACAACAAACGTCTTGTAACGGCAGCAAATTAAATGAGAACAAAGACATTCTCTGCTTTCAGGAATCACTTTGGAAGTGGACCAAAAAGCCTTCAGGAGAGAAGCTTAAACTGTAGCAAGTCCAGCTCTCCAGGTGTATGTGTGTAAGCGTTCTAGGTTTGATCCTAGAGAGAAACTGTATCTAAACACACAATCGTACACATATATTACACATTAAAAACCATTTCCTGCGTCAGTGTGAAGTAACCCTGCGGGCCCTCAGTGTGAAGAGCGAGGAGCAGATGGCACCACAGCTTTTCCAATTCCCCAAAGAACACTTTGACAGGTATCTGTTTCCCCCTGGTGCCCTAAAGGAGGAATTGCTGCCAAATGTAAATGACATATACAATAGTCTACAGAGGAATACATGGAAAAGCCAGAACGGTTGACCCTTTGTAAGATCCAATGGTCATTTGTGTCCATGGCCTCCAAGACGAGAAAAACTGGTGAAAGAAAAAAACCCTGTCACCTAATCTGTCTCAATTTTTCCAAATCTATTAATGGCTCGCTATCACCCGATCTTTAGGAGCAGTGCTCGTTCTGACAATAATTATTACAACAGCAGCACGAGAGAGAATTAAAAGGCGCTCCCATCCATACATCTCCCTGACCCTCTCCTCAGACAGCAGCCTTGCTAAATGAAAAATGGACATGCTTTAAGAACTATTGATTCCAGCTTTATACAAAGGTAGACTCAATATTATTTAGCTCTAAATATATCTTTGTTATCGGTGTCTGAGCAGCCGTCACGCTGCTGTCCTCATAATTCGCAAACGTAAAAATAATAGAGCTATTCCCCCAACATTGACCGAAGAGGACCAGGCTGGACCCTTTGACCAAGCCATCCATCTAAGCATTCGTAGAAAAAGGCTTGAGTCGTGCAACAAAAACACAACGGTGTTGAGCAAATCCTCTGTATTTCCTGTTCAAGACCGTACAAGCGAGAACGCTGGTGAAAGCAGCTCATAATTTCACAGATTCATGCAATTCATTCATAATAGTTGAGGAACATCATCACAGCATACAGCTTTACGGTTGAATAAATTACATACACATGAAGATTCAGTGTTTGATTAAAGTGTCTCAACTACATGGCTAGCATATTAGCTCGAGAGTTAGCTCAGTGAATAAGTAAATGTTAAACAGAGACAAACACTTTTAATATGTTGCATTTGTCACGGTTTCCTTAAACGTTTTAAAGTGATGGCTAAAGGCAGACGTGCAGGAGTCACTGGAGATGGGCTCAGGGATCGTTTTCTCACTTTCTCACTCAGTTTCATTACCCAATGGTCTCATATTTGTTTGTTTAGAGCACTTTGACTTCATTTTCCCACATAACTTAAATTAATATAAACATGTTTTCATCTTTTGAAGCTCTCAACGTAACCGATTACAGGAGACCATTAAGTTTCAGGTTTGATTTTTCTCTGTGGATCATTTTTTCTCCATTAAACAGAGACTGAAATAAGGCAATCTCAAAACACAGAGAAAGAATATCAACAGAATTATAGTGATGTCATTCGTACCTTCGTTTAGCTGGAGGAAGGATGGTGTAAAACTGTAGTTCCTTTTGTCTAGTGAGCTCTAACAGGATTGTTTACACTTGATATTCATGTATTATGTCAAATGATAATGAATTTTCAAAACCACTGACCAATCAGATCATGGCAAAGATTCAGAAGACTTCTACTGAAACAGATTGTTGGATAATATTGTTTTATATTCACAGGTGTTGGTCATATAATTAGAATACCATCTGAAAAGGTTTAGTAACTCACTGCACAAGGACTGATGTGTTAAAAGTGTTTATTTCTTTTCATTTTGATTAAAACCGACAACTAAAGAAACCCCATTCAGTACTTTAGTAAATTAGAACATTATGAGATTCCACATTAAAAGCACCTGGGGGCACATGGAGTACATTAACTCTAAACACCTGCAAAAGGTCTCTCTCTGTATAGTCCTGTAGGCTACACATCTAAAGACGGTCATTGACAGAGCTGTGTTCAAGCTCATTCATGGTGGGAAGGGAAGGGTGAAAAAAAAAGTGTACAAGAAATAGGGGTACCTTCACCCAGGAGAGGATTGTGAAACAAAACCTGCTCAAAAATACGGGGAGATTCACAAAGGGTGGACGGCAGCTGGACATACACGCGTATGTAAGATGTGGAGTTCAGCTGTGAGCATTCTTTCTGTCGAGTCAGGGGAGTTATATGACCAACTACGTAATTATATGACCAACGCCTGTATTTAAAACCGATATCCTACTTTCAATTATTTGATCCTGTTTGGTTAGTGGATGACGTAGCACTTTAACTTTACCTTTGCCACTCATGAACTCCTGACCGTTTCAAAGCACCATTTGCGGCTCTCTTCCATATAAACACTCCCCTGTTGAATCTTTAAGAGCAGTCCTCTTTTCCCAGACGCATTCGTCCGAAAAAAAGAGTTGACACCCAACCGTCCTCTTCAGATGTGTTTTTCCAAGTGTTGGGAAAGATGGTGAGAGCGTGTGAAAGTGCGGTGACACTTGGGGCAGCTGAAAGGCCTCTCGCCGGTGTGTGTGTTCTTGTGTGACTTCAAGTGCTGCGACAGTAGGAAACTCTTGCCGCACTCCAGACACTGGTAGGGTCTGGTGCCCGTGTGACTGCGCCGGTGTTTCCCCAGATCTCCAGAGTTGCTGAAGCGCCGATCGCAGTCCGGGCAAGCGTAGGGTTTTTCTCCAGTGTGTTTCCTCATGTGTTTGGTCAAATCGCCGGACTGGGTGTAGCAGGAGCCGCATTGCTCGCACCGATACGGTTTCTCGCCGGTGTGCGTGCGCATGTGGTTTTTCAAGTGCTGGATGCGTACGAAACGCTTGCTGCAGACTTTGCAAAAGTATGGCCGCTCCCCTGTGTGAATGCGCAGGTGTTTCTTGAGCACATCCTCACGGGAGAACGTCTTCATGCACACCCGGCACTGGATGATTCGGTCCGAGTTGTGCGCCCTTTGGTGGGCCTTCACATACCTCATGGCGGAGAAGGTTTTTCCACAGACGGAGCACGGAAAGACCTTTTCCTTAGAGTGAATATCCTGATGGATTTGAAGAGTGGAACGGTGGCTGAATCTCATTCCGCACTGGGGACAAGGATACGGCCGTTCTCCGGTGTGGGTTCGCAGATGGGATCTAAGGTGCCCCATCCTGGCAAAGTCCTTATTGCATTCAGGACATTTATACGGCCGGATCCCTGTGTGGATGACTTTGTGCTTCAGCATGCTCCCCATATCATGAAAGCTGTGCCCACAGTCTCCACAGATGTACGGCTTCTCACCCGTGTGAATGCGTTTGTGTACCTTCAGACCTTGTAGAGTTGGAAAGTTCTTGCCACAGTCTTTGCAAGAGTAGCCGCGGTCGGTACACATGGGTTCATCGACACTCAGCTGCGTTTGGTTTTCATGGCAGCGGTGTGGTCCCTGTCCCCAGACTCCGGCAAAGCTTTGCCCACACGCGGCGCAGCTAATATGTCCATCGCTACACACGGTGGATAAACCGTGGCATCTGCGGCAGTGGTTTTGCAGGTTACCGATGTAATCGAAGCTGCGGTCACAATGTGGACAGGTGTAGAGCTTGCGGACAGGTTTGGGCGCCGGGAGGTGAACTTTACGCTCATGGGCCTCCAGCTCCTTTTGAGAGAAGAACCGATAGTGGCACGACGAGCAGCTCAGCATCCCTGACGTTATTTTGGAGCAGTTGTACACTTTGTGGCTCTTCACCCAGGACAAGTATTCACTTCGATGGCCCCATTTCAGGTGTTGGTCCAAGTAAGAAAACTCAGTAAAAGTCACAGAGCAATGAGGGCAGGGGAAGATCTGAGTCGACGAAGCTGTGGAAAGGGGGAAAAACCAACAAAACAAATATTTAGTATTTATCGTTCTAAACTAAATGTTGACTTTGAGTAGCTTTAGCCAACCCCCATGTCTCTTTGATTTTCCAAAGCTGCTAAGAAAGAGTGAGTGACATAATATAATGTTCCCCATGGCAATACGAGTAAAAATAAAAACCAACCGCTAAGTCTCTATCTCTTTACCAAAGCTGAGATACATTCCAGAAATTTTATACAGGTATCATAAAATTAAAGATGTGACTATGATTTTCCTAAACAAACACCCATTTCTTTATATATATTTTTTATAAGTCAATAGTAAATATTTAATCATTTATAGAGCCAAATACTGGTATGCTCTAGCACAGACTGGTAACATCCACAAGTGTAGTCGGTGTGAAGGTGTACAGTTTTCCAAAGTTTGACCCTGTGTTGTCTGAAAAATTTCCCAACATTCTCAGAGACTTCCCAGAATTCCATTACGGTTCCAACCTCAAAAGATACGCACACCAGTTTGGATATTTTGCCAAGTTTGTTGACTCTAGCTCAAGCAGTCTAAGACGAAACGTGGTTGAATTTTTTTGTCCGAAGCAAAAGACAAATAACAATGGAATTATACTGGAAGACATGAGTTACTATGGTTACCAATAATGGTGGACTGATAGTATAAGTAAACAAACCAAACCGGAACACTAAATTAATCAACACCTGCCAGCCAATCAGAACCCTGGACTGCATAAAATATATTGCTACTCCCCTAATTCTTAAATTCTATTAAGCTCCTTACAATAAAACAAATTTTAATCATGGATAAAGATTCTTGATGTATGTAGAAAACTGAGGGATGCTGACAAATACTTTACCATTGGCTTCCTCATGTTCAGAGTCACACACAATGATTTCGCCGGGTGCCTCGAGCTTCACATTCCTCCATATCTCCGTCTCCTCATCCACGGTGGGCTCGCTCTGAAACACTTCATAAACACCAGGCTCAGACTTCACCTGAAAGCTTGCTGGGTTTACTGGGATGCAGTCTGACTCTGTTTTTGGAATGAAGGCTCTGAAATCAGGGCTCGGCGGTCCATTCACTCTTCGCTCTTTTTGTAGCTGATGTTCATCAGACGATGGATCTCCAAACAATTCTGGCCTCATCGGTGCAAGCTTCTCCCACTCCGATGCTTCCCCAGCTGAGTCTGTCGTGTCTGCATCAGTACACAAGGAATCGGATTCTGATAGAATACACTCCGTTTCAACATTCTGCAGCAGTTTAGTCATTTTATTTTTACTGGATAAACAGGTATTCTTCTTCACTTTGGGTTTCATCTTCTTCTGCTCAACCTGAAGAAATTATTAAAGAGAACATTGTTACACTCGAGAAGTCATACTTTTAGCTTGATACAGCTACACCATTAAGCCTTCTGGAAAAGTGCTGTTTATCACATGTTTGTGGTAATATGTGAAATCATAGAGGTATGCAAAAGTTTGGGAACCCCTGTAAATGTTTATTTTCCTTTATAAGTAATTGGTTTTGTGGATAAGAACAGAGCAAGAAAAATCTCAGATAGGCAGAGGTGTGGGATGGAGGGAACAATCACAGGCAACCCACAGACCAGCTCCAGACCGACATCTTCATCTTGTGAATCGTTCAACTATTCAGTACACCACAGTGTCCCTTGAGGTCTGCTAAAGCACATTTGGACTAGCCCGCTTTGTTTAACACATTGTTACAGATGTAAACAATCATAATTTATATATCTGAATCCACTCTTTGCTTACAGGATTTTTCACTCATGCCTTTCCAGGTGCTGTAGATTTTCAATTTCTCTTGGAACTAGTATCTTTTTACAAAGCAATTAAAAAAGATGCATACCAACTGAAAATATTTGGATATAATGAATACATGTCTGCTCAGGAAAAGAGTTTTATTGATTTACGACATTCCTTGTTTAGAATTAAGATAAACAAATTGTATTTTGGAACATAACATTTTAGATGACCGTACATGCAAAACATCTATCAAAGCATATAGAGGACGTTGAAAAGACGGATGAAATAATGAGTTTTACACAGTTTTTTTATTCCGCTTCGTTTGTTGTAAATAATGTTTGCGTTAAGTTCATTTAGCCAATTTGACAACAGCCTAATAACCATTAAATATGAATATAAAATTTGCGTTGGCTTAAATAAAAAACAGTGTGTTCTTACCAGAGAATATTTGGCAAATTGTGCACATTTTAGACTATTAACGTTAAATTCACTAACTGGTTTCCAATGGCCTGCGACATTTCTACGAGCTCACAGAGGCGTCTTGGAAAGACAATCCGATTATTTGACACAAAAACAATTAATGGCACAAAGTAAGAACTAAACATCTGTAAACAAACTCAAATACAGGTTATAATTCCATTGTCAGTCGCTGAGGGGAAGCTAGCAATAGATAAAAGCAAAGCCCGAACTGTCAATGTGTTTCAAAATAAGATCAACGGTGAGGTGGATGTCAAAATAAAAGTCCTTTACGCTCTTACGGTTTTCCAACCTCCGGATTTTACCTGCGTGATGTTCACGTCAAAATTGATCTGCAGTTTAAAAATAATAAAGTCTTTATGTGTCTTAATATCAATTAAACTCAAGCTAAATTCAGTAAAGCAGATGTATCTGAGGTATGAAGAAGTAAAGAAAATGACAGAAAAAGTTTGTTTTCTCACAGACTGTCAGAGGTCGTCTTTTTGTGATTTCTTTAACCATGACTAGATTACCAGTATCAATAGCAAGAAGCATACATACCCACAACACTACACTCTCACCACCATGTTTCACTTTCTCCAAACATAGTCAAAATCTCACATCGAGGCAGAGGTACGCCCTGAGCAGGTCGCCAGTCCATCACAGCCAAATTAAATTGTATTGTTTATTTTTCTGCTAAACATTACTTATAAAATATTATAAAAATATTTTAATAATAGAGCCGATTTCATCTCATTAAACGCAATAGTTCACACAAACATGAATGAAAGATTGTAAAAAAAAATTAAATCTCTGTACATTAACACATAGTCAGAAAACTACAGAGGTGAGCAAACGACTATTAAAATAAAATGTAAGAATAAAACTTCTAAATCGATTGAATTGTTGGAAGAAACACAACCGAATCAACAGTTAACCATTAATGGATGATATTTTATTATGGACAATCTGCTGGAAGCTTCAAAGCCATATGCATCAACCACAATTATAACTGTAAAAGCATATGAACAAACATTAAATTGATGTTTTTTTCACATAAACAAACCCAAATCTGTTTTGGTAATTTGCCTGATTTATCTTGCAAAGCGTTTGTTCGGCTTTAAAGCTTTCTATCTGGAGTATCATCAGAGTATGGCTTCTCCTGTTAGCCGCATATTATTTACACTTTTTTTTTCTCTCGAATAATAAGAGAAGCAAAACCTTCGACATAAATACCAAATTATGCTCTGAGGATGAAACGACGTATCTGGTAATACTGTAATAAACCTTAAACATCAAACAGAGAACCAAACCATTGTGTTTTTAGCATTTCCTTCATATCTCATTATAGCGTCTCAGCTGGAGCATACTATACGGTAAAACATTTGCATTGCACTTTGTTCAACAGGTCTCGCTCCCACATCTAGAGTAAAAACAAGCAAGTGCTTTTCTACAACTTTGTTCCATGTTGAAAGCACATCATTGGAGTCCAGTATGCTGTAGTTCGGCAAGATAATACACAGTGTTGAAAATTAATGGAGGATTTGACAATCACCAGACTTGCTAACACATACACACACACACACACACACGCACACACACACGCACGCACGCACAACTTCAGTATGGGTGAGGTACAATGGAGGCGTTTCCATCTTTATATTAATACAAAAAGTTTTTTCAAGTCTGATCAAGGCAAAGTGATTAAAGGCATTTCACTGCTGCAAATAAAAAGGAAATGCAACCATAAGCCATCGATCAACACTTGCAAGGGTTGGCGACGGTGTTCCTGGAGCCCCAGAGGTTTGAGTTCCAAGCCCAACAGAACAGGACCTCGAACAGCCGAGGTACTCCAGGAACAGGGATGCCCACCGCTCTTCCAATGCATTCAGTCTGAATGAATATGTATAAAAACAAGCCAAACACCAGTAAATCACAGTAAGCAACTAATTACAGCTGAGAACAAACACAGGAAACAAAGCCATTTTTGCAGACAATCAAAGTTTTGCACATTCAAGAAGACCTTTAGCATCATTTCTTGGGCGTTCGTTCAGATTGTCACATAAAGAACAAAGCACAACGGTTCAGCTTGATAGGAGTCATCTTGTTCAGCTGATTTCAGTAGTGTGTATCAGGCAAATAACCACAGAACAAAGGATGACGATATGAGTAGTGCATTGCATAAAGTTTGCTGCGTCAGTTCCGTCACAACCAATCCCGTCACACTCAACTCCGCGACAATGTCGTCAACGCTGTTGCTGGAGCGCTTTCATTACATTTTCCTAAAACTATATTTTATACACGCATCTTTGTTCATTGAGTTGATTAAAAAAATGTAAATGGAACGCCAAAGTTGCAGGGTTGACCATAACAAGAATGATCGAGACATATGACAATATGGAGCTTCATATGAGTATGTAAACATCCCCAAACTATTAATTACAGTATCTGTACACATCAAATAAATCACGTTTTTCTTCTTCTTCTGTAATAAATATATCCCTTTTGTTAGATATTTTCAGATCGTTTAGGCACCCTAGTGAGGGCACTTCAATTCCATGGACTGTAACAGTTCTTCATTTCCGTTATATGATAAGAAAGGAGATCACGTGTGCTGGAATGACATTTTTACACAAAGGGGAAAACATGTATTTGATACACTGTGCAAAGAATAGAGAATTCTGTCATTGTAGCCATAGGTGCACCTTAACTTAGTTTTTTTCTGACATGATTTTACGATTTCATTGCAAGAAACAACCATGCGATCAGGAATCAGTCAGTAAGAACTCTGTGGATCCTCCTCCACTTGTTACCTGTACATGACTTTTATTTAATTACCGGTAAGTCTCAGGGTTGTGTTGAAAAACACCTTAATTCTTTGAAAGAGGAAAACTCTGTATCAAACACATATTTGCCCACCAGTGTCACCAACGATCCCTTTACCTCCTTGGTCCTTCCGGTTATTGACAAACCTCAAATGAGCGTCTCTTTCTCATGAGCGTCCTACAGGTCTCTTCACATGGCCATTGTTGTCAGATGCTGGTGACCCAACAACCCTTTTCGCCCACAGCCTGCACCGGGATGCGTTCCTGCTCCACCGTGTCCGCAGTACTCTTGCAAATTCTGCCGTAAAGTAACCAGGGCCGAGCCCAAGCATGCACGGTTGGGAGCAAGGATGCCTCCCGGTAGCTGTATGAGCACAGTGGCCACCCCTGCCATCCCATCATCAGTGGGCTCCAGAGTAATTGGTCCAACTTTGAAAGAAGAGTAGGAAAAGCCCATGAGCTGAGAGAGGAAGGGGTCCGAGCGACAGAAATGCTGGTAGCTGCTGTGTGAGGACGGATAATGGTGTTGGTGGTGTGAGGTCATGCTGCCGGTGGAGCTGGGAGGGTAGTGGTGAGTGTTCAAGTAGTGAAGGGGAAGGTGCTGGCCGTTGCTGCCTCCGCTCAGAGCGAGATGGTGGTGATGGTGAGGAGCAGTGCCGCTGCCTGGGTCGTGCTTGTAGGACAGAGCCCCAGGTCGTCCTCTCTGTCCCATCACCATACTACTGAGTTTTCCGGTGCGAACGTGAGTCAGGGACACGGCGCTGCTTCCGCCGGACGAGGGCAAATAAACCAACTGCAGCTCCTCCGGTTCCAAGTAGACGGTGAGTTTCGCAAAAGGGCGAGAGGCCATTTTGGTCATTTCCTGAATGTGTCGACGCTGTTCGCGACGGAAGTCTAAGAACTGCTTGACTTTCCAGAGCAGCACGCAGACAGACAGGAAGAGGAAGAAGCAGGAGAAGAAGACGGAGAAAAAGACGAAGAGGTCAATATGAGCTTGGTCCTGTCGCAGGAAGAGGAGGCCTTGAGATTCTCCGTTGTGGGTGTCTGAGCCCACTCCGCGTAAGGCGATGTAGAAACGGCTGGACTTGAGCGAGTGCACTTCGTGAGGGAAGGTGATGACGACGCGGTCGCGCACTCCTCGTACCATCAGCACCGTCTGTGGCTTCCCAACTGTGATGTAGGTTATGAGACCAACGGCTCGTTCTTCCCGAACCTCGCGGTCTGTGCATTGCACCTTTACCGACTGCAGAGGGCCAAGTAACGGCGAGGAGGAGTTGGCGAACACTTTCATGGGCGATGGCGGCGCAAGAGGAACATCCTTTTCTCCTCTTGAAGCGACCGCAGAGGTGGACTCCTCCTCAATCTTGATGGTGTGCACACCGGTCTGGCGGTCTACCTCCACAATGAAGGTGTCGTGAGAGTTTGACACGTAGACCTCAACCTCTCCGAACGTAACGTCAATGGTAACACGGATGTCCACATTCGTGAACTTGGGCTGGGCTGAAAAGAACACGGTGCGGCCCCTGAGCAGATTGCGGATGTTGGGTTCGTGGAAGCAGTTGACCTGTGACGTGGGGTCGAAGCAGCACTCGCTGTCCACATTGAACTGCCGGTAGCACTGCCGCCCGTTCACCGGATTGCCATTGAAGGAGTCTTTGCACTTGGCGCACTAAAAGAGACACAAATAAGTGTTTGGCTGTTTAAAATCATGGATGGCGCCTGTCTTTGGCCTCGTTACCTGTTGCCTGTAACATTCCTTGCGGTCGTTCTGTGGGCTGCTCAGACAGGAGGAGGTTTCAGTGTTGTTCTGGCAAGGACAGCCGGTGCCGTCGTGCTCATTACAGGTGTCAGCGTGCCCATTGCACTGACATCTACAGGAAAGTAAAAGGAGAGGATGTGAAATGTTTTTGTACTTTGTGTAAAACTTCCTTAAGGTAGACCTGAATTTATTGTGCTCATACGTTTCCCAGGGACATTTTCTGATTTCTCTGCAATTTTTCCAGAAAATATGAATGATGACATAAAAGCATTTTCCTTTGCTCATAGTTAGTGAAAAAAACTTTTTGAATCCTGACCCTGATCAAAAGCGCAGCTCCTAATATTCTGTATTCCCACTTTAACATCAATGACAGTCTCTTGAGGTAGTTGAGAATGAGGTTCTTTATCTTCTCTGTTGGTGAAGCGGCACATTCTTCTTGCTAAAAAGCCTCCAGCTCTTGGTAATTCTTGGGCTGTTGTATGAACGGCATGTTTGAGATCTCTCCAAAGTGTTTCGATGACGTCAGGAGATTCCAGAACCTTTTGCTCTGGTGGAACCAATTACGAGTGGACTTGGCCTTATGTTTTAGATCGTTGTTGTGTTTGGATGATGCACATTTTCCTCCAGAATCCTTTGAGAACTTGCTGCATTCATCTTCCAGTTACATTAGACTCATTGCTCCAAGTAAAGTTCCAGAAGTTTGGAGTCTCGTTTCTAAGTTGTAGCAGAAATGTTTGTTGGTTTCACCAGAATTCCTCACTTTCCACGTCTTCATCAGAGTTTGAACACTGCTGGTTCCCAGTTCCTTGGAGATCATTTTATTACTTTTTTTTATTTAATTCAGAAATGTCAGGCATCACTGGATGAAGTTGTTATCAGACCGAAACCACAAGGGCGTGTAAACTTACGATCAGGGACATTTTTGGAAAGTTGTCAAAATGATTTAAAAAGAGTAAAAGTTCACTTACTTCTCACACTTCCCTTGTAGCAGGAAGTAGCCGCTGAGGCAGCTCTCGCACTTATCTCCCACACTGTTGTTCTGGCAGCGGACACACACTGCACTGTCCTCCGGAGGACCCTCTGTCGCCCACTGTTCAATCTGAGAGGCAAAAGAACAATATCAATATACCTCTAGGCATCACAAACCCAACACAAAAATGTCTTACACTTTCACGGTCCAGTGGGTAATCTTTGGGATTCTCCATTGCTCTCCGATGCTCCTCTTTAGACAGACATACGTCACTATTTCCTCTGCAGAACTCACGACAGGGGCGACACATCCCTCCTCCCGCTGCTGCTCCAACAAACAGCGGCTTGCACTTCTCACAGTACTGGCCCTGGTGAGAAGAACGGAGATAAGAAGGGCCCTGCCATCAAGCATTTTAAAGCAAGATTTGTTCACAAATAAAACATTAGACCTCAACACTACAATTTTGCAGGAGATTGTAGTGTTTATTAAAATAACAATTATTCATGTAGCTGTTATGGGAATTTGTGAGTAGAAATAGTTTCCAAATGGAAATCACCTTCGTGTTGTTCTTGCACTCGAGGCAGGCGTCCAGCTGAGCGATGCCTTTACAGTTACTGTGCTTGTTGCAGCGGCACTGAGACGAGCAGTTCTGCCCAACGAACCCAAAGTGACACTGGCAGATTCCCGGAGATGTACAGGTGCCATTTACACAGCCCTGGGCACAGACCGGCTCACACTGCCCGGACACACTGAAAGACAGAGAGAGCAAAGTACAAATGACGCACATTTCAGAAGAAAACAAACAGTGCGTTCGGTTTTACTCGCAGCACCTGCTGAGAACATATCCCTGTCTGCAGGTGCAGTGGTAGCCTTCAGGAAGATCATGGCAGTCTTGAGTCACGTTGCAGTGGTGGTGTCCGTTGGCGCACTCGTCCTCCTCCGGGCAGTGCAGGAAGGACCAGCTGCTGTTCCACTGGGGGCAGAACGCCTCACCTACACCTTTGATGCAAGCAGGCACAAAAGCAGAATAAATAGATATAACAACACAATTCGTTCAAAAACACTTCAGGATAAGAGGAGGGTTAGGGTCATAAAAGTATAAGCGAACAATATTCTTTAGAATAAGTTCCAATTAACCCAACCGCCACCTCTTTAGTAAAGTGATTTGACCAGTAACACAATCCTATTCAATCTTAACATAAATGCTAATGGTCTAATTGGATTCAATAATCTATGCTAAGCTATTATGCAATCGGCAGATCTGTGAAAAAATAATAGACAACAAACTAAAAAAGATGCCAAATTTCCAATACGCTATAAACATGAGAATACTTCTATACTGGTAACCCTGAGTGTGAGAGTGCCTGGGTTTTAAAAGCTGTCAAAGTCAATCTCAAGTGTCTTTGTAAAGAACATTTACCATTCAGTCCACCCTGAAGACAGCGACCTGCTCCATTTCCACCACGGGCAGCACACCAGCCACACTGGGGCCTTGAAATACACTGGGCACACTGGGTGAGCTGGAAACACTGCGGCGAGCAGGAATCTTCGCCTGCTAGCAAACGGCCGCACTGGCCCGCCTCACAGCGCAACGGAACAAACGAGGGACTCATGCACTGCGGAACAGTGATTTGAGGTTACTTGCTGTTCTTACAATGTGTGAAGCTCATAAAAGCTTACCTGCTGCAGAGCCATGCTCCACACGCAGCGCTGCCAGCCTCCATCAGAGCCGCGGGAGCTCAAACACTGACCGCAGCTTCTGATTTCATGGCAGGGCTCCGGACAGGGCATCGGGGGAGAGGATTCCACTTGCATGGGGGAGACGTTGAGCAAGGCATAGCTGAAACACGTCCAGTCGTACGTGGGGTTCACACTCAGGATGCGCCTTGTCTCACCTGCAAGGTTTGATCAGGAACCAGTTCAATAAAAACATTGCAAGATTTTACGTTTGCGCAGATTTCTCGAGCCATCGCTCACCTGTGCGTTTGAACTGCCGTGTCCACATGCACTTCCCAGACGCTGTGCATTTGGGGCAGTCTGAAGCCTCGCAGCTGGTCTCTGTGCAGTTGCTGGAGAGGAAGATCTCTCTCTGGTTTATCCTGCAGTCGTGCTCCGACGTGCAGCTCACGGAACTGCTGATGCACGCTCCCTCGGGACAGTTTGTGCACCACTTGCACTGGAGAGCAGGCTGCACGATTGAGATATTAACAAGCCTTTTATTTTACAATTCAAGAACAACTTTTTATCATTATTATTATTTAGATGAGACGTGAAAACAACCGGACCTGCACAGGGCTGGAAAATGTTTTAGGGTGACGGGCCAGACACTCGCTGCAGGTCTTGAGTCTGCGGCACTGGTCAGGTGACCGTGGTGTTGGGGAACAGATCGACGGACCAGCAACGCAACCCAATCTGAGTAGAAAAAGATTGAGGAGAAGGCACTGGTGATTTAGTGGATGCTTCGGCTGAATGCTTTGCAGGGTTTTCTACTAGACACCTCTAACTCTGCGGAAACCATGTCTACAACGGAAACTTCACCAAACAGCACAGAAAAAAATGGTTAAAAGCTGAACTCTGTTACACCCCTGATGTTTGGTTTCACAAACGATTTGTTTGCTGTGTCTCATCGTGTTCTCAGGAGGTTCCGGACTGAAAAAGCTTCACCGTACCTCTCCGCTGTCTCTGATGAGGCACACGTGCCTCGGCACCACATGCAGCTGCCCGTCGTGCTGTTGCAAGCCTCGGGGCTGGGGAGCAGGATGCAGGGGTCGCTGGGCAGTGTAAGAGTCAACAGCCGCCCAAGCGTCACTCCATTAAAGCCTCCAGACATGAAGAGACGATCTTGCCACCCAGCCATCGCCAGAGAAACTGAGCGGTTTATCGGTTCTCCCACTGAGGACACTTGAGAAATCGAGACAAGAATCATGAAAACCTCAGTCATGTGATTCCCAAGTTCTCTACTGCTTCCTCCAGTATCCCATCACCATTGATCCGAACTTACTCCACACACTTTTTATTTACAATCCTGGATCACTGCAGGTCTGTCTTTTTGCATGAGCTCACTCGTCATATTTCCCAAGATAATAAGCAGTGTTTAATCATTTTTATTTATCAATTCTTCAGATCGGGGCAAAGTACTTTTAGCATTAGCTTAGCATAGACCATTGCATCCAATTAGACCAGTAGCAATAAAATAAAAATCATTAAGAGTTTCCAGGTTAATGTCAGATTTTTTGGAAGTATAGTTCCTAAAAATATTAGATTCATTTTCACTGGAATTACAACAAAATGCTCAAAAAAAAACTCCAAAAATAATAATAAATCTCCACTAGCCTGATTACTTTGAAATATGCCAAACTAATGCCAGATTGAGAGAATGAAAGAAAGGTGTTTCTTTTACCCCTTCAGACTCTGAATGGGCTTAATTTTTTTTATTAACATGTAATTTAAAGTGTGTTGACAAAATATGGTTCTAAGGTGGTACTTTTTTTGTTACTTGAGATCCTCTATAAAAGAATGTGTAACTTAAAAACAGAATAGTAGCACAATTAATTTGTCCAGAATGCATTTACACCCATTACAAAGTGCAGGGTTGCGTGGTCATCCTCAGGTTTAGGCTATTAAAAGCATGAGCCAAAGCGTTACCTGGCTGTATCCATGTGTTGCAGTTGATCTGATAGAGAGAAACCGAGCTGCTGTAGTCCTCTTCTCCTGTTCTGCCTCCGACGATTACCATCGTGTCCTTCACTAAAGCCGCGGCGTGAAAGAAACGAGAGAGAGGCTGCAAAGAGATAACCATCTTCTTGTTGAACTCTTTCAATGATTCCGACCCCACTTCTCTTCAAATCCTTTACCTTGTTTCCCTGAGCAGGCACCAGCAAGGACCAAGTGAGATTGGGGTAATAGAGACTGTAGAGTTCTCCAGAAGGTTCTACAGCTTCGACGTGGAAACGATAACCACCAAACACGTAAACAGCATCCGTCTGCTCATGATAGACAGCTGAGTGGCCATAGAGACCTGAAAGGGAGAGGATCGAGAGATGGGTTGACCTCTTGTGTGGCGCCTCTCCACCCAGTCCTTATGACCCAGAGTACCACATTGTGACATCATGATCATCAGAATAAAGTTCGCTCTAAGAAAGAGATCTTTTTGTAGTTTCCTGTTAAGGCGTCGTTTGACGTCCTTGTGTGCATTCCTTTGTTGACCTTATATGACAAATTACCATTAATCTTCAAAATGATCTTGTTCAAACAGAAAGACTTGAGTCAATTTAAAACAACCACAATGTTTATATTTTCCTTAAACATGTTCATCTATAAGAACTTCACACTCTAGCCACCAGCAGTAAAGAATTGGAATTGCATTTTCCAGCATTACCTGTAGGAGGAGTGCCAGTATGTTGAGCAACAGTCCAGTTCCCAGATTGTAGGCTGAACTCCAGTAAATGATGGTTGAATCCGTTCTCTGGAGAGTAACCTCCTATCAGTAGCACCGTGGAGCCTCTACGCACAGTCAGAGTGTGTCCAGCCACAGGGGGCAGCAGTGAGCTCTACAAACAAAAGGATCCATCAATCGAAAGAGATGAGAAAGCGAACAGGACTCTCTTGAGATCTTATACCTTATACTGCTTCCACTCCTGACTGCTGAGGTTCAAACACCACGTGTCGTTCGCAACACCCGCCTTTGTGACTCCACCCACCACGAGCATCACACTGTGAGTGGCTGCCTGGGAGCCAGAGAATGGCTCTGGATTAAACAGCAGAGCAGAGGCGTGATGGTATCGAGGAAGAGGCATTGAACCTTCCTCCATTGAACTGGTCAACACTTGAGTCCACCGATGATCGGCTACCGAATACCTGTGAAAAATACATGCTTTCCAAGGTGTCGAAACAATATAAAGGAATATTGTCGAGCATGTTCACACCTGTAAACATTTCCCAGAATGCCCTCTGAAAGCGAGAGGCCACCAAACATCCAGAGGGTGCCTTGAGGGCTGGACACCAGGGAATGACCCATGCGCTGGAGGAACCGGTGAGCCTTGTTCTGTGTCAGAAAATTTGAAATAACTATTGAAATGAAAGGTGCGTTAAATGAAGTCCAGTAGAGAAAAGAGTGACTCTAACCGCAGAGAGCTGGGTGTCAAGCAGGGTCTCCCAAACCAGGCTGTCCGTGTCCGAGATGGAAGAACAGTCAGATCCAGCCCAGCCGTCAGCACACACACACAGACTAAGATTCTGTAAAACAGAATGTGAAACACAATTCAAGCGTGACTCGATAAAAGAGCTCTCGAGTTTGCTCTGAGGGAAAATAATAATAATAATAAAAATAATAATATAAGTGATAAATACCATGTTGCAGATGCCTCGCCCTTCCTCAGCTCCACAGTTCCCTGGGCAGACCGGACGGTCACACTGAGGACCACCAAAGCCATGGGGACACTCACAGAGGTTGTTTACACACTGAGATCCAGCGGGACACTTGGATGAGACCGTGGTGCCATCGCTTTTGTCATTTCCGCAACGTTTCACCCAGAAGGAAGCATTAAAACCCTGAGAACGTCCAGAGGTAACGTTTGCCTCAAAATACACAGATACCACCCCTGCGCAGAAGGAAACAATTGTTATACGTTAAATGTAAATATTAACCATTCACATTTATCTATGTCGAGCTGTCCAGAAGCCACTCCTTTGATATCTTGGCTGTGTGCTTAGTCATTGTCCTGCTGAAAGCCACCAGTTTGAGGTCAAGAGCACTTGAGGTACAGGTTTTCATTCAGAAAGTACATTACTAGATTCAGCTTTCACTCAATCTTGACAAGTTCCTCGCAGAACGGGCTGCTGAGAAACCCCACAGCATGATGCTGCCACCGCAATTCTTATCTCTAGATGGTAATCTCACTGTTCTGGGTAAGCACCGTTATAAATGGTTAATGGAACACTGCCCTTTTCCCTCACCATAGAAAGTATTTGGTTTCATTTAGTGATGTCTGTAGAAATATTTCTGGGTTTTTTTGTATTTGACCTTCTCTTCAAACTTGGACAACCTCAATGCCATAATATTCTGTTTCTTATTTCTACCTTGGAGCCACAAATATTTGTGTATGCTTTCTCTTTCATTCCACTCACTAGGGGGCAGCACCAACATTGAGAACTCGAAATATGACACTCAGTTCTGGGTTTAGCAAATCACCTGATGTCGCCTCAACAGTGATTGGTTCCATTCTTGTCGTGCCACAGAAGGCCCCAATCAGATTGTGATCAGAGTGTACGACACCGTTGCTAAGGAACCGTGGCAAGCCGTCAAACACATAAACATAGGAATTCTGTGGAAAATACAGTTTGGATTACAATACAGCACTGAGCAACAGCTAGTGCCACAGAAGCAGTGGAATTTACTCACGGTGCACTGGGTGTGTGAATCTGGGTGCCAGGTCAGTGCCACAGGGGGACAAGACTGCCCTGGCATGCAAGGTGCCAGATCCTCCGACACAGAGAGGACCCATAGGCAATGAGAGAGCCCACCATGGCCACCGACTTCTTCGTGCCATCCCAGAGAGGAGGCAAGGGACATGTCTAGGGAGGAGGAAAGCAGTACGGAGCGACCTTGGCATTGCCTGAAGCAGGTGCCGTTGTTCCTGTGGCAGAACGAGATCCAATGTTAAAACAAGACTTTGATGTTTTGGAACAGGAACAGGTCTCGACTAATCGGTGCTTTGGTAGAAATTGGGTTAATACAGGTTCCCACAAGGTCACATTAGTTTAGTGTAGTGTAGTGTTGGACTAACCTGGGGTCTCCATAGTATCCAGGCAGGCAAAACTGGCAGTGTGAGCCTTGGGTGTGGTGCGTACAGTGGCATTGGCCCGTCTGGTTGTCACAGAATCCTTGTAGAGGGTCCCCGTGGCCGTTACACTGACACTGAACACAGCCATCACCCTGAGCCAGAGCGGATCCAAAGCTCCCAGGCTTGCAGTGCTCACAGTTAGTTCCTGTGGTCCAGTCTGAGGATGCAAGTCACAGATGGAGCCGGTTTCATTTGGTCTGCTTCAATCTGATTGGCCACCCAAAAGACTGCGGAGCCAAATACCTCTAAACCAAACGGTTCTATACCTTGGCACTGGTCGCAGATCCCTGGAGCCGTGATGCAAGTGCTGTGGAAGTTGCATTCGCAGTCCACATCACACTCCACTCCGCTCAGCACCAGGGTGGTGGGATCCGAGGTCCAACCCAAGGAGCATTCACACTCAAACAGAGGACTCCCACTGCACCTCCCCTGACGGCACTCGTTATAACATCTGAGAAAAAGAGGGAGGGAATCACATCGCCAATCTTAAGTGCTTTAACTCTGGTCCTGGGGGACTTACGTCTGATTGCAATGGTGCTCTCCATCTCCGGTGAAGCCCCTCTCACAGTGACACTCGTAGGAGGTTGGGGTGTTGACGCAGGTTGCAGAGGGATGGCAGGTATGCAGGCCCAGGCGACACTCCTCCACATCCGGACATGACGGATACGACCAAACAGCATCTCCATCTCCTTCCATCCCCTCCAGCAGCTCCAGGTCCATCTCTAGCTCCATCAGCCGAGGCGGTGATAACGTTTGAGGCTCAGGACTACAAAAAATGAGGTCGGTAACTCATTCGCATATACATTTCTGCCACTTTTAACCAGGTGAAAAGAGAAACCCTTCAAAAGTTCCGTCACATTTGCTTTGAGTGCTCTTATATTAATTGACTTAAAATTTAAAAAGTTTATTGGATAATGGTTTCGATTTTTTTTAAATGCCCCCATCTGGATCGGACCAATCCATGGAGCCACCGTTTTCTTCAATATGCTCCTTTAACGCGTGTGACTGATAAAATAGAAAAAATAATAACCTCATTTTCTCAAAGATACTGAAGTGCTTCTCACCTGCTGGCTTTTACTTCAGCTACAGCAATGCTGCAGTTCACAACAGTGGCGTCATCCATTCCACCCCAGTCCCCTCTCAAACACCTGAGAAGAAGCACATGTAAACATCGTGGAGGAACTGAAAGCAGCTAGCGCTGCGTGCGTTTGTTTACAGACAATACCTGCCAATCGTGGGGTTGTTGTAGTCTCCACACCAGCCGCACTGAAAGGTCTGCAGACATTCTGAACAGGTGGTGAGAGCCGAGCACTGCTTACACTGCGGGACAGAGTGAACACTGCAACGAGACGTTGAGAAAGAGTAAATATCAACCAGTCTTTGAAGGTGTTCCTATGTTCACTATGAGTGAAGTAAACCAATCACAGCACAGCTTTGATGTTGTGATGCAGAAACATAGATTTGATCATATGGTTGCTATGTTAACAGTATGGTTGCTTAGGTGGGGTCTGTTACATAAGATAAATATCCCCTAGTATTGATTAAAATTTACGGTGAATATGGAGATTTTACGGTTGCTTGGATAAAAGCTTTAATTGCTATGGAATGGTATGTGATGGCATTTTCAAATCACATGGCAAATCACAGGGTCTATATGTTCACCATTACATCCACCACTCATTTTATGTTCTGTTCATTGTATGTCTTTATGATATGTTAATTTAACCTTACTTTAGTTAATTTACCTTAATTTTATCTTAGTTTCATCTTATTTCATGTAAATTATTATATGTTCCTTGTATGCACCAATCTCTGAGGCAAATTCCTAATAATGTGAATCCCCTTCACTTACATGGCAATAAACACGATTCTCATTCTGAAATAAGAGGTCTGTTTTGATCAGAAGATATATTATCGTTTTTAAAGAACTTGCTTAATGGCTGCTAATTATCCAATCTTCAGTCATCTGTGAGGTTATGCACACAAGCGGACATCATTTTCATCAGCCCATTACACATCACTGATAACCCTCGACTCTCTCTAGTGCATAGGGTTCTAAGGCATCTATAATCCTATGTAAAGAAGGTTCCGCTGTACTACTTTACCTGTCGTACCAGTCCCTGCACTCTCCATAGGGGAACTTTGTGAGGTATGCAGCAAAGTAAAAACATGTCTGTGCAGATTCACACCATGCACACTGACTGGAGTTTGACAAACATTCTCCACACGTCAACCTCCTGTTAGAGAGAGGAAAAAATGGGTTAACTAAAAAATGTTTTCGTTAAACCCATAAAGGTCAAAGAAAACTCATTCATGCACGTACTGGTTGCAAACTTTAGGGCATCCTCCTGGTTCCCTAATAGACCCCTCCAACCTCCCTCGGCGACTGCACAGATAATCCCCTTTCTTGCTGGAGTTGATCTGCCACTCGCAGTAGGGGTCCTGCAAAAGTGGAGACATGACAAAATCCAGGCTGGATGCTGCTCAGCATCAAACAGTAATCCTTCATTGGTGCAGATGTGGTACCTGAGTGCAAGCAGCACAGTCTCGATACTCCTCACACAGTGAGCAGTGCTGCGAGTTGAGGAGCAAATGGCGCTCTTCCCCCTGAGCGTCGATGCAGGGCTGCTTATTGACATCAGAGCGCAGGAAACAAAGGTTCAGCGTGGGACACCAACCACACGACTGATCAGACAGACAGGCCAGGCAAGAGCGGTACTCTGAGCACGAGTTGGAACGGAAGGGCTCGAGAAACAGGAAGGAGATCTCCTGCAAAATGGAGAAAGACGTATAAAGAAATTGTTCTGAATGAATCTGATGTCATGTTTTTACTGTGTGATAAGTTTTAAAATGAAATGATGCCAAAAATTTTCACTCATATTTGATCATTTTTGCATTTTCTAAGATCTTTTAAAAAAAAAATTATATTGAAATACTCTATAGAGTAACTGCTACCGTTTCTGAGAAATCAGAAGATGAGCATGCACATCCAACGGATATAAGAGCGAGCGACAGAGATTACATGTAAATTACATTTATCTATTTAGCAGAAGCTTTTATCCAAAGAGACTTGCAGTTCGGGAGTAAACATTAGCAGCTTGTTACAAGGTTGGATTGATCTTATGTTGTGAGGAAGACGTTTGAGCTGATACAGAAAGTAAGTGCTGACCAATAGCAACGACTCAGAGCGAGCAATGGAAAAGACCAAGATCAAAAGATGGAGGTAACCAAGAGCCAGGGAGGAGACTAACAGCGACGGTGTGACCAAGTTTGGCTATCTCTGGTTTTAAATGATAGCCAAAACACACGTATATTCAAACAATATTCAACAAGTTTTCTTGCTTATCCAAAATGAATTACTGGAACTTCTCAACAAAACTTTTTTCAAAATCAACTTCCGCTTCACGGAATGAAATCAATTTATCAGTTCTTGTTTCCCCTGAGCTTCGACCCCATGGCATTGCAATGCTCTACTGAGGAACAGAAAAACTAGAGGAAATAAAGCACTTTGGCTTTTAACAGAACACTCCTTCTGAAACTAAGTTCAGAAAGAGGAGAAGCAGCAGGCATCAGACTCTGTGTGTGCTGCTCATTGCTGCAGTGGGAGCAACCAGTGTCCGGGGGCGATGGAGAGCTTCAGGTATGGTAATCAGTGCAGCCCACTTATTTAACGTTTAATAAAACAAGAGATAATGCAATTATTGCATCTTAAACATGTGTGATGCTGTGTTCAGCATATGATCCTTACACTCCCTCCAGGCAAGGCTGTTCGGTTCCAGGTTAGAGTCATCTCACTGGTCTGTCCTGAAGCAGAGTTATTGAGGTAGCCCTCAGCCTGGATGAGGTAGCGGTTTCCTCGTGTGAGATTCTGGAACAGACGGGACCCATCTGGACGGGAAAGCATCCGGATCTCCTTCTCCTCCTGAGCAGCCCACCGTCCCAGCTCATCCGTCTGCATGAACAAATGTTGAGTAAATCTGAAAGAACCTCTTGTGACTGAGAAGAACAGCAAATACACCACAAACAGGAAGTGACACGTCTTTTTATAACAGGATATTCCATACCGGCTGAAGAGAGTTGGGTCCAACAGCCATTTGAGCTGTGAAGTGAAGCTTCTGAATCCGAGCCCACATTGCAACAGTTTCCTGAGGAGGAGCTGAAGGAGGAGGGGAGCCCCATAAAGGATGGATGAAGCCCCGGAACTGCAGCGTCACATCCATCTCTGTAGAGGGACTGAGGATGATGGAAGTGCTCCTCAAGATGGACACCTGGAAAGAAGCACACCAGTGAAAATGAAAGTAGTTCTGGGTAGAGACTGAATCCCATAGTGGTTTTACTACAAAACCAGAACCTTTTTGGGCCACATTTTGACTAGTAGAAAATGTATCTATTTCTGACCAGTAGATGGTGCATCAACAACTTTATTATGATGGCTTCAGACAAAAGAAAATTTGTACAGCCACCAAACTTTGCCATAAAAACTGGTCCAACTCAGGTTGCTATATCTTTCCAGACTGGTACCAAGGAATTCTAGGAAATGGCCAGAATTTTCCATTGACTTAACATCGGGTTGAACTTTGTAAAACTGTAACTCAAACTGAGAAGCTCATCGAAACTTCAAACAGACTACACTTCTGGAGGTTATCAGTCTGTAGAAGAACATTCCAGCCACTGTGCAAAAGTATTTCAACCCTAGGCTCTATTAACCATTGACTTATAGTGGCCTTTTAAAATAAATGGGGGTTTATTGACAGTGATCATTGTAATAACTTAAAATATGAACTTCCTAGCAACCAATCTGTTTACCCTAGCAACCAATTTTACATGTCAGCTTAGGAAAGTGATAGAAACATGGGGGTTGTTTACATTACATTAAGAGCATTTAAAAAAAAACTTGAAACTACACTTTTACCAGCAAACTTCAATAATCGAGTTAACAACGGTCTTTGATTTGCTGATGTAGCGATAGGGGGAATCCATGGCACGTTTACTTGAGAGTCTTTATGCAAAAATGTAAAGATCAAAGCAGAAAGTGGTAATTCTGCATCATGAAGGTCTTGAGAGTGTATGGATTGTTTTTACGTTATGATTTTTCTATATTTGACATGTGCTTCTGAAGCTAATCCTAAAAATCCAGGTGATATTAATATTGTTTTTCCCATGAACGCGCTGTAAGCTTATGATTATAACATGAACAAAAACAAGAAAAAATTGAATCGAGGCTTAAAGGGCAATGTCTGCTTTCAAACATGATTAACATCTATTCAAAAGAGTAAATAAAGGTGAAATAAAGAGATTTTTTTTTTATAGTGGTGCATAAAATCAACCGTAGACGCGCAGAAGATCTAAGGAGTGAAGCTGTCGTACCTTGTCAGGCTGTGACTGATTGCGAGGATGCTGGAAGGTGAGCAGATGCAGTCCCGGGACATAGTTCTCGGTGCGACAGAAGGGGAGGGAGGTGAGGAAACGGGTGCGCTCCCCCCACCAGCCGTACGCCCCTGAGATCTGGTCCACGCGGCATGCACTGCGCTCTGCCAGGGGTCAAAGTGTTCTTAAGGTTACGTGATATTTAAGATTGCATGAGTTCAGTGAAAGGCAGAGTAGGTTAACAAGACATGACTGTTAAAAACTGGAGCACACGGCGCTCAGTAAACCATCATTTCACCGACTCAAAGCATCTAGAAATGAAGATTTACTGAGCAGAGCGCGCATGGTTCAACAGTCATGCTCTCTCCTCTCTCTTTACCTGAAACAGACAAGCAGGACTCGTTCTGCACACACCAGCCGAATTCCCCAGGAACTCGTGGCAGGGAGTTTGGCACTCCGCTGAACACCAAACATGACTGGCAGTCCGACAAGAAACGAGCCAGACCCAGGCATCCGGTGCTGCCACACTACGTCCAATGACACATAAATCAAGCCAACGACAGAAACAACGTCTGTTAGCATGAGAAAGCCATGAGCGGCCAACCGTGAGCCAAATGTAAATCAAGGAGACTGGGAAAGATTTACCGGGTTGTTGGGCTGGTACTCCCTGCAGCGGCCCTCGCACCAGCTGCACTCTGGGTTCTTCAGGCACAGGCTTTCACTTGGTGCTTCAGCACACACGCTGTCCTTTAGGGGGGAAAAAAACACAATATTTATAACAGAACACCACAGTTCTGTTGTCACAGTATACAATGAGCAAAACACAGAATACACAAACACTGTATAAGATCAATGTAAACTAGATAGCTAAAGCTTGTACACAGCACAAAAAAGTGCCACAAACCCCCGTGTCCCTATGCTAAAGTTGCTAAGATAAGAAGTTTGGTTGCTATGGAGGATTCTGTCACACAATATGTTGTCTCTGTCACCATAAGATGTATAACGTAACCCCCATGTCTCTATCATATACCAAAGCTGAGATAGAGTTCATAAAATGTGGTTGCTAGGGTACACAGTTTGGTTTCTAGGGAGCGCTGACATAAAATAAAATGTAAGTCGTTATTATGATTAATATAAATAAACCTCCATTTCTTTATGATTTCAAGGATTTCTTCATTTCCTTTTCCTTTTACAGGGGTTTGGCAACCGTGGGGGATACAGCGTTTTAATTCACACACACTCCTCAGTTTGAGAGTTCAACTCTTACACCTTTTCAATCAGTTTTCATTGCATTAAAGTCAAAAGTGCATTTCAGTTCAGGAGATGTTATGTGCGTTATAAAAGGGTTTCCTACTTGGTTTCGTGTAATATTCCAGTGTCACTGTTCAGCGATTAAAAGGGTTACGCTGTTGGTGGTACAGTTGTATTGCTGTGAGACTAAAGCTGTACAAAGGAGCAGCACCAGCTACTAGCATTCACACACTGCCTTCAGAAGATGCAAATGTTGTCTATTGTAGCACACTTTGGGGTTAAAAAGGGTTTAAAAAGTGGAAATAGAAAAGCTAAGTGACTCTTTACCCGGTCTCCTGGGTCACTGCTTACAAACAGTGGTACTTTATAAGCCACAAGGTCGCCACGGGCAACCCCACTGTATCCACCAGCAACCAGCAGCACACGGCCTTCCATGACGGCAGCAACATGGGAATATCGGCCCCTTACTCCTAAAAGAACACATTTAGAGTGTGATGCAGGTTACTTCAGTAGATAAAGAAAGCTTTTATTTACATTACAAAAGGTTTAAACCTGGAGGCTTCGATTTTAAGTGATTTACACCATCAACTCCTTACTGCAACTGGCTAAAATAAAGATAAAACAGCTCAAACGGTCTTCAGGAGTTAAGACTTTTTTTTGTCTTAAACAAAAGATGAATAACAACATTAAAAGGCTTTAGAAAAATTGTCTTTCTGTGTTTAAATTTGCTTAATTAAAAGGCTTTTATTTGACGGTGAATTCTCTTCTCTTCAACACAGTTGTATAAATCTGCAATCACTGGAATATAGACACATGACTTTCCATGAAAAGGTCTCCAGAAGCCCCCAGTCAGACTGGAGCTTCCATAAAGACATCTCTGTTATTTGTGGTACCTTAGGGAATCATGGGTCGCGCTCATAATAAAACCATTCTCTCTGTTCAGGTCCAAACTTACGCTGAGCAGGGCTCTCTCCAACAGACACCCACTGATGGCATCCAAGATGGTAGAAAAAGATCTCCTCCTCGTAGCACTTCTCCTCTGTGTAGTGAATGTGCACATTCCCCCCTGAGAGGACCAAATAAGTGAATGCAGACAGAAAAATCACACACAGAGGCTCGGATGAGTTTGTGTTGCTTACCATACACAACCATGTAGTTCCCGATGACCGTGGCCGAGTGGAATGCTCTCTCCCTCGGGCCACTGGCAGGAAAGCGAGAGCGGAAGGAAGTCCAGAAACGCTTCTCAACATGGAACGCATCGGTTGAGTTCACACGCACACTGAACCTGGTTGAGTGAAGAGTACACTTTAAAAAGATACAACAAAAACTCATGAAAACACTCCTAGCACACAACAGTAACTTATTTAATAAGTGGCACCTTTTAATCTAACGCTATGTGAATTTTCATAACTTCAATTTACATTTTTGCTGGTCATTTAGCACAGTGTTTTTCAACCTTTTTCATTTAAAACATCTTGAGTCGCACCACCGGAAAGATCAAAAATAACTCTTTGGGGAATCAAATAGACACAAAAAAAAGTATTTCTTAATCGATCATATTGTTACTCACTCAGTGTGAAACCTGATAGACCAGATTGATTTAGACTAAATTATGTGTCACGATCTGGCACAGAGGAGCCGGGAATTAAACAGTTAATGGGTTGAACTCTAGCGCGGGAGCAGCAGGTTGCATCAAAAGGTCTTTATTAAAACATTTTGTGTGTTACCTAGCAGTGGTCGGTCTGTGCCCTCCATACACCAGCAGAATTTTGGAAGGAGCATGGTAGATCATGCTGTGCCCTGCAGTCGCAGGAGGTTTCCCGCCGGTGGGCTGTACTGCCTCCCACACGCCATCCCACAAGCGAAAGCGATACAGCGATGAAGAGAACATGTCTTCCTCCGTCCTCCCTGGAATCACAGCTCAGTCAGTTACTTTCATTGAATAAAAAAAAGAGAGAAACTAGAGAGAGACAGAAGACGAGGGGCTTGTTCTGCGCTAATAGATTCCCTCAACAATAACAATCTTATTTACAAACCTCCAAAAACGTAGAGATATTTGTCCACGACTGCTGCGGCGTGGTTTGCTAGCCTCGGAGCCCCGGGAGAGTCTGATTGGCCGAGCTGCAGCCAGTCGTTCTGCTGTGCTCTGTATATCCATACATCACTGGCCAATGAGTGATTTGCAAGTTCGCCGCCATAGACAACCATGTTCCCTTGCCACTCCACCGCCGTGTGGGAATGCCGAGGAGCCTGATGGAAGATTTTAAAATATAATAGAAATAACCAGAGGAAAAACCATATAAGGAGAAGCAGGATCGTACTGGGCTGTTTGTGTTCATCATCTGTTTCCATGTGTTTGTGGAAAAATTGTACACAACAAGGTCATCCAGAGCGTTGTTCAGATCGAAGCCTGAAAGGAAGAAAGTCTGAATGAGTTGATGGAGAATAATACTGCTGTCTATTTCTCCCCCCTCTCATACGATGTATTAGTTTGTTCCAGTGCCCAAATAAATACTCTGCAGAGCGGTGGCACTCACATCACAGGCAATGGAGCGACCAATGCACCAGGCCCAGGACCCCCTACAATTTACAAATCGTGTCGGTGTGGAAGAGGAGGAGGCTATTCTCTATGTCTCTTCACCGTGTTCAAGTTCAATTTGGACAAAGAAAAATAATGAGGATGGATGCTTCGCTGACAATCCCGTATGATGTCATACGATTTACCCACACCATCTCAACCGCTGAATCGCCTTCGATCTATTGGGCATCCACCCCTGAGTTAAACTACCCCTGGGTGACTTATATTTCAACGAATAAACACAGTTCATCAGTTCTTGTTTCCCTGGGGTTTGTACCCATCACCTCTGCATTATTAGCCCACATGCTCTACTGACTGAGCCACGAAAGCTAACCATCTTACCTCCAAAAATGTACATGGCTCCAGTTGAAGCAAGGTAAACACCAGCAGCAGCGGTGCGAGGAGGTGATGCAACATCTCCTGAGCTCACCTGCCACCACTGCCCCGCCCCACTGTTGTCACGGAGGGCGAGCTGGCAATCCTGCCCCACAAAGCCAGGGCTGCAGGCACAATGCTCCTCCGTCTGAGAGCACGAAGGAACAAACTTAACATCGAACAGCAATGAAGCAAAGAAAGACGAAATGCACCTTTGTTCACAAATCACTTACTTTATCACAGCTACCACGACCATGCCGTGCGCATGCCTGAGAGCAGAGAGGGGTATTGCAGTCCACCCCTCCCCAGCCCTGCTGACACTGACAGCGGGCAGTGGTCCCGTCACAGCGTCCATGCCCTCCACAGTCTCCAGGGCACACTGAAAACGTGTAGGTGGCATTAAAACCCAGCAGGTTGTAGTTGGCATCACTGAAGAGGTGGAGCAACATCTTTGAAAAGAACAAGACTTGATCAGGTTGAGTTTCACAGCAATACAAATGTACCACCCACAGTGTAACTCATCAACAGTTCACTGCCCACAACGGCATTCTCAGAAAGAAACAAAATGTGTGGCATAATAACATCCTTCCCATTTAAGAACATAATTATCTCATAAATACAGAGGAACACAATGCAAAAACAACATAGTACCCCCTTTATGAACACACCACCACAGTGTCAAATGTCACTGTGGTTCCAGTGTCATGGTTCCAACCCTTATAAAGTTAACTGTGGACTAGTGTTTCCCCTACCATTAAATATGCAGGGGGGAAAGTTTAATTATAAATATTTCCATTGAATAATCTACGTGCTGCATTCGACACCAGTGTTAACCCCCTACCTTTCCAGACTTGGCTTCAATCGGCTGTGGTAAAGTACTCCCACTTAGGCTTGCCAGTAGAGGACTCTGGTAGGAATCTCCATCGTAGACAAACAGATAGTCATAGGTGCACTCCGTGTCCATGAAGGTGAAGTTGAGCACGATACGGTGGTTTGTGCTAGGAGCTGAAGGACACAGAGGGCTTCCATTAAAAACTCTACCACACCAACAAACAATCGAAGGCTGCAGAAGCACCCTTTTTGACACCCACCTTTAATAAGCCACTCGCAGTTCCCATTGACAGAGTAGTTTCCTGGTCCATCGGTGACATATCCTGGCACACCCCTCAAAACCTGTCTCTGGCCCTTACAGTCACCTGCCCAGACAGCAGGAATCAGAACCAAGACATGCAGCAGGAGTGTCGGGACTGGAAACGGCATCTTCTCCTCCACCCACCCAATGGGCAAAGTGAGAAAAAGATGGTGACGCTGCAGAAGGCTCAGATGTTTGGTTGCTTCATATGCTGGAGACCTATCCAGGCAAAAACATGAAAAATACACAAAAATCATTCATAAACGACAAAACTTGACCAGCAGTGACCATCATCAATTGCTAAAAATGACTATTATACATGTATCGAAACGGTCAGCCAGGCTAAAAACCTTCTGCTCAGCAACTGGGAAACCTAGACACAAGAACACATCCAGAAACTTCTACTGGAACCACATTGGCGACTATACCCGAATAGACAGGCACAGGGCACCAGGGACCTGAATCTTTATCCTTTTGTTTAGAAACTACAGCTAGGTTCTGACGGCACTACGATGGTGCAGCGGGTAACACTGAGGCCTTTTTGCCAGTTTGCAGCTCACAGGTGATTTTCCTGGCTTAGGTTTATACCTTGGTGGCCCTCTGCGGCCTTGGGGCAGTCTGAAAGAATGTTACTGCCTTTTCGCCCCTACGGTTGCCTGCCCACCACCAAATACATCCCACCAGTCACACACATTCATACTGCCCAATGTAGGTGAAGTGCCTTGCACACGGACAAAAAGGCAGAATGGACCTTGCAGGGATCAAACCCCCAACTCCATCACTATGTTTCCTCCAGGTACTGAATGAACTAGGTTCAAACTTCTAGTCTTTATGAACAAAAGTTATTCATGTTACAAACATATGCAAAAGCTAAGGTAATGTTACTGTAACATCATGTTATTTGCTTGGAGCACAGTGGTAAACACTAATGTCAGTATTTTAAAATAACAATTCTGATATATGGTTCAGTAATGAACCAATGCTGTATACATCACTTTATATATTTGGCTTATCTGGGCGTTGTTACTTCGTTAAAACCATGTCACTACGCTTGTATAAACTGAATTACCTCTTATTTTATTTAAGGATGAATTAAAGCCTGTGGAATGAGCCATTTACGTGTGTAATTTTATAAAGACATTGAGCGTGATTTCTATAACTGAGAACTGCATTTAACGCTTCTAAACTAGATTTCTTTCTCAGATTTATGTCACAAATCAACCGTGTAATAGTAATGTAAGATCAAGGCTAACGGGTAATTCCATTGTTAGCAGCTGTGCATTTAAGCGAATTTGATCCCTCTTTAAACAATAGAATGAAGAAATACTTGAGATTTTAAAAATCCTTCTAGACTGGAACCAGCTAAAACACGGTAAAATAATTTAGCTAAGAAGCTAGTCGTTCCGTTAGCTGTGTCCATCGCGCTAGCGGTCTAGCGTTTCCCATATTTACTCACCAATTTCCGAGTCTTGGTCTCCATGTTTTTACAGCATTGGGCTCGTTCCTACTTACATCCTGTATTCGGTATTAAAATAAAAGCGGCGTTGTGCTAACGTTGCGCCTTTTGTTTTGGTGCCTCGGCGGCCGCGGGTGAAGCAGGCGGCTGTTTAAAGACCACCGCAGCGGCGGCGGAGGAGGAGGAGGAAAGGGATGAGGGAGAGCCGCTGGAATTAAAGGCCTCGCGCCCAACGGATGTATTCTCCAGTCACATCCAGATGTTACCAGAGGGAAAGTAACCCCTGGTTAAATAATTTACGATATGAATTTCCCAGCGTCAGGTTTCAGCGCGAGCGTGGGTCGCCGAGTCCCAGGATGCAGAGGGCTCTGGTGGTGCTCGAGATGCTGGTCTGTTAGCTGGGATGAGTGTGTTTGCTTCAACTCCAGATGGTTGTCAACAACACAAAGCTTGAGAACTGAGCAAAGAACACGATGCTCGGGCTCCCTGCTGGACTTTTCATAGTATTGCATGTGTCTGGACATACATTACCGGATTTTGACCCTTTCTAGGTATTGACTAGTGGCCCTGATATACATCTTCTGGTGGATTCCATCTGTAGGCGTGCATATAAAAAAATCTAATTTGCATATCTGTTTATTTGATCACAAAATATTTTTGATGTATATTAAATACACTACAGAATAAAATAAAAAATGTAACTGCATAACATGTAAAAATAATTCTGGTATGAATATATGTATAAATTCTGTATAAACACTGACTATAAACTCCTGAGATTATCTACAAAAAAATGTGATCACCCTGAATTAGGCTGTGTGTTTGGAGTCATTTTTCTGCTGTAAATTACGTTTTATTCCAATTATAAGCCTCCCTGGTTGCACTGCATTATGGATAAGTATCTTCCTGTATTTCTCAGAATTGAGTAGTTCAAACCTCCAGCATTTTAATGAACAAAATTAATATTTAAAAATTTTGGCTCATCAGAACAGAGCATCTGCTGATAATTTTCTGCACCACAGTTCCTCTGTTTTCATACATAGTTTGTTTACTATGTGTCCCAATAATCAGGCAGAGATTTCGGGTTGAATTGCACTTGATGGATTGATGAGTTCCCAAATCATGAAGCCAATCCACCCGTGGCTTTATTGACAGCACTGTAAACAGTCAATTCAAGAGATTCCTGGATATTCTTGCCTTTCTAATCGGATTGGTACCATCAGTCTATCAATTTTACTTTATGGGAAGATAAATGTATTTATTTAATCGATTCAATAGATATATCTAGTATTTTTTAAGTTCAGTTCAGAAAAGGCAATCACTAAAGATTGGGTTAAAGTGTTAATTATTATTGTTGTAGTTATTTTTATTATTGTTATTGTTATATTTTTTTAACGTTATCGTTTGAGGCTTTTATTGTATATTTCTTTCGCCACGCCCATTTTCCTCACTACAGGGAAGTTTGGAGTGACCTAGAGCTAGAGCCTCGAACTTTAAACAGCGGCAATTTCTCTATTTAGAAATAGAAATAGAAAGCACCTAAATCTTAACTAACTTAAATATTTATTTAATCTTTAAAAGCGCAGAAGTTAACCTTCTGGGGGAACCATTATTAGGCGATAACTGAAAGTGAAAGTAGTCAGCTTTAACATGGCAGACTTCCGTTACGATGATTTTACCGATAGATCTGATTCTGAACCTATGGCTGAAAACTTAACCTGTTCGGTGTGTAAAGACATTTTTACTGAGCCTGTCTTGCTCTCGTGCAGCCATAGCTTTTGTCGTACATGTCTGGAAGCGAGCTGGGAGAACAAAACCACACACAATTGCCCGGTGTGTCGCAAGAACTGCAACGGAGAGACGCCCATCAACAACCGCGACCTGAACAACGCATGCGTGACCTACAAGAGACAGCGAGTCCACAGTGGGAAAAGCTCAGGTGAGAACCTCTGTGGCTTGCACCAGTGTCCCTTGACTCTCTTCTGCATGAAAGACGAGGAACCGGTTTGCGTAGTTTGTGTGAGCAGCCATCCAGAACACCGCCTGGTGTCTATAGAAGAAGGTGTTCCTTTGGCCAAGGTGAGCCCACATCTGTATTTTATTTCATTCCTGCAATTTACTAACTTGCAATATTTCTACAGGAGGAACTTAACCTGAAAATCGGAATACTGGAAGCAAAGCTGGACTCTTTCAAAAGAATGAATAAAAGATACAGAGAAACGGTCACCTTTATTGAAGTAATCACCCTCTTTACCTCACGTTATTAGTTGGTCTAATACCTGCGGCTTGAATCTATTGAGTAGTTAAAGATTGTTTCTTACATTGTCACTGAATATTTATGTCCTGAACCAAGTAGGTGTGGCTTAACGATAAATAGTAACTTAAGATCAACAACCTATTTGCATAAATAATACAAAGAAAATATTACGAAGAATATTAGAAGCAAAATTTGAACAATAAACATACACAAATAATAAGTTTTATACATATTCACAATGTTTGAGAAATCATTTTCATCTGCGTACGTTCGAGCCTATTCTCTGTTCTGTGACAGAGCCAGACGAAGGAGGCAGAGGAGAAGATCAAGCAGGAGTTTGAGAGACTTCATCAAGCTCTGTACGAAGAGGAAAAATCTCGAATGATTGCCTTGAGTACAGAAGAAAAAGAGAAGACGGAAAAGATGAAAAACAAGATTCAAACTCTTGCTGCGGATATCTCTGCTCTCGCAGATCTCCTTAAATCAGTGAAGAGACAAATGGGAGCAGAGGACCTGGTGTTCCTTCAGGTGAAATATGAGTGTGATATTGATAAACTTTGCAAGTATTTGAGAAGGAAACCGTTTTGAGAAAATGTTCTGAGGAGCGCAATGTTCCTCGAATTAAAACCTGCTACGATTCTCTCATTGTGCCTCAATCTTGTTGTTTTACAGAACTTCCAGAATCTAAAGAGACGGTATGTACTTTTTTATTCAAATGTCACTCCGTTCGGTCCAAAATATTGGCTTGGTTTGAGTTGAGGTTCTCTGGGTGAGATGATGCCGTTTTAGCATAGTTTAGCACGAGGGTCGGGAGTGTGGCTGTGTGGAGAGAGAGGCTTGAGCAAAGTTGATGAATGATACTCCAGAACTTTCAAAATAATTATGAACGGTGATTAAACCTGATATTTTTCATTGCAGTGGCTATTATGATCTTTATTGTAATCGACTTTAATTCGCCAATCGATTCTGGTAACAGGCGTACATTTTTGTGCCTCCAAAGGGGAGGGAGTTTGGGAAATGAAGACAGGTTCAGGATTCGAAACCGCCCTCACAAATTGTGTTTTCTTAGTTTGTTGTTTCTCTTAATTCGGAGCATGTTCGGTCTCTTTCGGCCACCGTAGAACAAGGCTCTGTTTCGTTTGAAGTGATGATGTTATTTTGATGTTTCTACAGAGCACAATGGACTGCTGAGGACCCCAGGATGGTTGAAGGAGCTCTCATAGACATGGCATCTCATCTGGGAGGTTTGGTTTACAAGATCTGGCAGAAAATGGAGTCTCAAGTCACGTACTGTGAGTGCGGGTTTCACCTTAGATGCAGTAAAGATGGGATGAACATCACTGAACTTGTTGTTGTGTCGTCCGCAGTGCCTGTAATCCTGGATCCCAACTCTGCCTCGCCGTGGCTCTCAATATCTCCAGATTTTGCCAGTGTGCAGGAGAGTCTTAATAGACAGTCAACGCCAGACAATCCTGAGAGGTTTGATCCCTGTGTGTTTGTCCTTGGCTCCGAGGGTTTCTCTTCAGGTCGCCACCGTTGGGAGGTCCGTGTAGGTGACCACCCCAAGTGGATCTTGGGTGTCTGCAAGGAGTCGGTAGTACGGAAGAGGAAGTTCACCGTGACCCCCAAAGCTGGAGTGTGGACCATCGGCCTGAGCAAAGGAGTCTACAATGTTCTGACCACTCCAAGAACTGTTCTTAATCTGGAGAGACGGCCTGAAATCATCAGAGTGAAAGTCAATGTAGAGAAAGGAGAGGTTTCCTTTTGGGATGTGGGCAATGACAGGCACCTGTGCACATACAATGATAAGTTCACCGGAAAACTGTTCCCGATCTTCGGGCCTGGGCTCCAGAAAACCCCACTCACTATCCTGCCTGCAAAAGTGAGCGTACACAAACAATAATTAACTGATAAATTATATTATATTATTAAAATTATATGTTCTAATAATACATTACAGTTGTATGCAAAAGTTTGTGTACCCTGTAAAAGCTGTTGTCTGGATCATAAATGTTACTTTAATACAAGACGCAAAGTGAAATAAAGTTAATTGGAAACCGCCACAAAGATGCCATACCATCACAAAGTATTTCATCTTTGTGACACTGAAATTGCATTTGGAACCAGGCGTATTACCGCAGAGAGTAAATCTGCCATAGTCTCAATGTAAATGTTATTGTGGTATTGATGCTTTTAACTAAAAGTTGATCCGTTTTTATCAAAAACAACTCTAAAGAGTGTCAGGATCAACGTTGGCAATGCTACACCTGCATCCAGGCTGATGAGGGAACTAAACCATGAGCAGCTGCAGCATTAAATGTCTCTGGCTTGTTGTGGATGTCAACTTCTGTATTTTTCGAGGTGCTCGTAAAGGAGAGCATACAGATAATGTCAATTAGCTTTGGTGGAGCATCATTGGAAAACTGGAATATTCTTTTTGTTAATGAATGGAGTTTTGTGTTGTTTTTGTTTAGATTGAAATGAAAAAAATGGAGCCGATTGCTTGATCGGTGAGAGGAAGCTACTGATGGTTACAGTGTAATCTATCCGTCTCTCGTGTTGTCTCTGCACTGAGAGATAACAGACGAGGCGACACACTCGGAGTCACTTTCCAGCACTTGATCAAACATTTACACGCAGCTTTAAAAAGAGATGTTTGACAATAAATGGCTTCACTCTTAAACACAAAAAAAAATCATGGTTCATGTTTTCTGAAGATAAACTTACGAGCACAACTCAATTGAAAGAGAATGAGGTTATAGAACAAACTTTATGGACTTTTCTGTTTGGGCAAATGTTAAGATCAGCAGGGGACCAGGGTTCCCTCATCAGCATTAACGTCACGGGAAATTGTGTTGCTCCTCCACCCATGACCAAAGCCAAGACGAGTCTAAAGATCAGCTCTCGTGTGAGTCAATAGTTTATTTTTGGTAATATTTTCAATGGATATTTTTAATCCTTAAAAAAGTTTTTGTTTAGTTGACTTGTGCAAAAAACTAAAAAAAACTCCATACATTTGTTAACAGTATATGCTTAAAAGAATTAGATGGTACTTTTCGAGCTGATGCAGAAAATAAATTCAGTGTTTCAGGGGTTTTTTTTTTATTATTTTTTTTTAAATGTTTTTAGGAAGAAAAATGTAATATAGCGGTAAATAATTTGGGCTGTTTTTAACACTCTTAGAATCTTTTTAATCAAATCAAAGTAAAATTAGCTGATGAGGAATAAAAAGAAATAAACACCTTTTTTAAAAAACCATCTTAGAGATTTTTTTTTTTTTACAATATTGGTGATGTTTTACCAGGGAAAATTGCCCCCCCGCCCATTCTTATCTAAGGCAGAAAAGAGCGGGAATGAGTTTCCATGTACAGTATTTCTCTGGAGATTCCCTCTGATATACGTTGAAATAAGTGAATGTTTATGAGGATTGCAGCTCATCCTCGCTCACACAGTAAACAGCTAGTTCATTTCAGAGGAGTTTGTGAAAGTTGAGGTAGAAGGACGAGCATCTAATCTTTGGGGAACACTTGCTGCACTATCACGCTGCAGGGCTGGGCCTCATAGGAGAGGAACGTGTGAAGACACAGAACCACAAGAGTGTGACCCGCAGAAGACAACTGTGAAGGTTTTGCTGCTCAAGGGACACAAACAAATCCATCTGAATTCCAAAACTGTGATAAAGTCCACAAGATGCTGCTGTGTCGGGTGAACTTCCTGGATGACACCCACTTCCTGTGGGAACTGGAGGTAATTCAACATACAGTTGAACAGGGATTTTTAATAATTAATACATTTTCTTTCCATTTAAAATATGTATGTCGAATATCACATTGCTATTGATTACTCAAAACATTGATGTTACAGTTTAAAGATTGGGATGCTGAATTAATTATTAGTTAATTATTGGTGAATCCAAGTACAGTCTTGTTGCTTGTGTACGACTCGACCTGAAGAGCTGTGGAAATATATTAGGAGTCGGGGGGGCTTAAACATCTTCTTAAACATCTTTTTAACATGCTTAAACATCTTCATTTTTCACTTTTATTTTACTTTAAAATGTTGAATATCACTTTAATATTTCACAGAAAGATGCGGTGGGACAGGAACTCTTCACTAAAGTCTGTGAACGTCTAGACCTGCTGGAAATGGATTATTTTGGCCTGGTGATGTGGGAAACTCATTCTAGAAGGGTAACTATGATTATTTTATATGATTATTGATAAATAGAATCAAATATCAAAATAATTTCTACAATATTTATTGTTTCAGGTGTGGCTGGACTGTGGTAAAGAAATACGGAAACAGATCAAAAGTATGTGGTTTCTCTTGGAAATGTTTGGATATTTATTCACTGGTTTCTTTAAATTTGCTTGTTTTTAATTTGATGTCAGGTCCAAAAACAGAATTCTATTTCAGCATCAAGTTTTTTCCACCGGACCCCTCGATTTTAGCCGAAGACCTCACAAGGTACATGTTTACACATGTTATAGTTCTTTTAAGCATCATCTTTAACGATGAAACAATGATTAGAATGGTTCCCTGAGAACTATATATGTGGTAACTCTCAGCAAGAGCATTGTAGTCATTCCGCATGAGAAAAGCTTGTGTGTGTCTGTTTCACTTTGTTTGTCAGATATCTTCTGTGTCTTCAGCTGAGGAAAGACATCCTGATTGGTCGACTGCCCTGTCCGTCAGATATCTTGGTTCTTCTGGGTTCATACACAGTTCAGGCGACACTTGGGGATTATGACCCAAATCTCCACAGGGACAACTACGTGAGTGAGATTGCTCTGGCAGCCAATCAGAATGAAGATCTGGAGAGGAAAGTTATGGATCTACACTCCACGTATAGGTACTGTGACGTAATAAACATATGCACAGATGGAACTAACACCTGCAGGACCAGGGATCCAGTCAACACACACTGTCTTTATGTTCCCCACAGATACATGAGTCCAGCCCAGGCAGATATGCTCTTCCTCGAGAACGTCATGGGGCTCCCGATGTATGGAGTGGATCTTCACCCTGCCAAAGTAAATTGCCGTTCTACTCGTGTACTAGACTCTGTTAATACATTTAGTACTCGGCGGGAGAGACCTTGTTGATGCAGTATAACTACCTTGTGCCTCGATCTATGACAAGAAACTCTCACCTTGGTTTTGAGCCTCCTACACAGCTGTTTCTGTGTCAGTTCATGACTTGATCATGCTATAATCCTACAAAGTGTCTGATTTTTCTTAAGTGTAGAGATTAAGATTGGTGCTAAAAAATATAAAAATTTGTAAGAATTAATTTGTTTATACATATATTTGTGTGTTTACACAGAAACGTAATCAGAATTTTTTGGATCGTTCACAGGAGGCCGGTGGTTCAGATGTGCTGCTCGGAGTGTGCTCTGAGGGGCTGATGCTGTTTGAGGAGGGCGTCAAGACAAATGTCTTCCTTTGGCCCAGAGTGCTGAAGATCTCCCACAAACGAAACATCTTCCTTCTTAAGATGCGCCCTTCGGAGGTGCTCAGATATACGTTTTTGTATTTGACGAACGTGTGGTTGCTGAAATGAAAACATCACTTTGATGTTTAGGAGGATGAGTTCGACGGGGACGTTAGCTTCAGTCTGGCCAGCTACAGAGCCTGCAAGCAGCTGTGGAAATGTTCAGTGGAGCACCACAGTTTCTTCAGGTAGGTCTGTGTCAGATGTGAGAAAAAAAAAAATAAAATAAACTTTTTTGTCTCTGTTTTTTAGGAACAGACTTCAGGAAACTAAAGTAAAAAGGCTCTTCGCCTTGGGTTCAAGGTTCCGTCACCGTGGACGAACCCAGTCCGTGTGTCTGGAGACCAGTGGCTTCATCACTCGAGCTCCACCACGATTCAATCGCTACTGCATGAAAAGAAAAGGCAGGCGTTTATTCCTTCATCCATATGTAATTACTTGATATCTGTCATAATGGCATACTCTCAGTGGCCACTTTATTAGGTTCATCTTGCTAGACTCCCCTTTGCCTTCAGAACAGCCTCAATCCTCCGTGGCTTAGAGTCAACGAGGCCCTGGAAACATTCCTCAGAGAGTTTGACATGAGAACATCACGCAGCTGCTGCAGATTTGTCAGCTGCACATCCTAGAGATGGCTGTGCATTAAAATCCCTGTAGGCCAGCAGGTTCTCAAATCATTTTCTTCCCCATCCTGATGCTCGGTTTGAACTGCAGCAGATCATCTTCACCATATCTACATGTCGAAAAGCATTGAGTTGCATTGGCTGATTAGAAATTTTAGTTTTGAGGTTTTTTTTTTTTACAGAATTCAATTAATTTCTGCTTACTTCAAAGGAAATAATCTGTCTGGGCGTGATCACAGCAGTGTTTATGGGATGTGGGGTTGTGCAGGATCTAACAGAGGTCAAACACTGGATCAAAGGAACGTCCTTCTGAAACATATTTGGTGCTAGTCTAAATGAAATTTCTAGAATTAATTCATCGTTTAGTTTTTGTTCAGTGGGTGTTTCCATTGGAGACAGATGATTCACTGAATGTTTGTTTTTAGCGAATGCAGAAATTCTGGATCTTCTGAACATGTCGGTTCGAGCGGAGGAGGATGACTGGTTCCAAGTGTACAGTCCGGAAAAGTGGGATATCAATATTTCAGGTATCGCTCTTCCTGTAGAGATCAACACTTACACATGTGTATCAACACAAGGACTTTAGCGCAGGGCATGGGGCAAAATATTGGCCACTGGGGGGCAGTGTAAGCATCGATTAGTGCCGCGTTTGGATCTAAAAACAGCTCATGAGACCAAAAAGATAATTTTAGAACCATTTTTCTCTTTCACGAGCGTACATCATGCAGTGATGAAAATGAGTCTGAAACGGTTTAATTCCTGATGAAGTATAAATGTCTTGTTTGTCCAGACGATGTGATGCTTGAAAGTGAAAAACTCCAGGAGTGGAAGCAGCAAGCAGATGATTGGTGTGTTCTCCTGGATGGCCGCCCGTGTACGTATCACTTGAAATTTCTGATACAGTGGCAAAAAAGTATGTGAACCCTTTGACATGTCTCTGTTTTCTGAATAAAATAGTCTGATCTAAACCAAGCCAAAGGTATTGACAAGTGAAATGCATCTAAAAAATAATAACACAAAAATGTGATCCTTTTATTGTCTTTTCTTGAGAGAGCTTGTGGAAAAAAGTAAGTAAACCCTTACTTTAATGACTTCTAAAAAGCAGATTGGACCGGGTTTTATCCCCTGGAGTCTTGTAAAGACAATACGTTTGGAGGTGTGGACTACAGTGACTGACTTTCAAAAACATTTCCTATGGATAATGATAAACACTTTTGGTGTTTTGGTTACACTTTATTTAATCTATCCACTGGATCTGGGATTTAAGGATGATGGCCAATCTAGTCTGAGGTGTTCCCAGAAAAATCCCAGGGGAATGACCAGCATGAATGAAACATTTTAGTTCCCATTAAGAATTGAGAGCGGTGAGAGGAGACTGTAATTTTGGATGTTTTCGTTGCAGTTTCACTGTCAATCGTGGAGCAGCCTCATCAGACAGAAGCGCAGAGAGCGAGGATGGAACTCGTGGAGAGCTCAGAGAAGATCTCAGATGAGCTTGTAATAAAGAAATCATATAAAGTTCAGATTCTCCAGGAGGGATCCGAGATTATAGAGCTCAATGACTTTGAAATTAATCAGGAAACAATGACGCCTCTTAGCGAGACAGTCACAGAAGATGTAATAGAAGTCAATGGAGAGCGCATACAGAGAGTGGTGGTCACCAAACAATGGAGACAGACACAAGAACTAAAGATGAGCATGGAGGGGGTGGAAAGGCGTGTGGCTGATGGTTCTTTTGACACGTTTGGGACACTGGAATCATTGGAGAAAAGACTGGAGGAGGTGGAGGCCATCGAGCGAAGGCTAGTTGAGATGGAAGAGTTGAGGGGAGGAATAGAGGAAGTTGAACGATTGGAGCAAAGGTTGAAGGAGGCGAAGGGGGAGGGGCTTCAGCTGGAGAAGAAAGACGGCTGGCACCTTTTACTGGATCGCAGGCCGATGATGCTCACTTGTACACCCACGGGTAAGTCATGTGACCACCTGAGTCTGATGCAATAAGAAAGTTTAGCTCATATAATCATCCGAAATGTTCATTATTTCGGCTTGTTAATGCCAATGTATTGTTATTCGTCTTTTGCCTCGCACTAGACGCGTCATCTCCCAGGCCATTCGAGATAAAACTTTGCAAAAACGTCCAAACTGCTCTGACTTGGGTTGCTATATCCTTTCAGAGTGGTACCTCTAAAGGAAGTCACTGAGCATTCTGGGAATTTTCCATTGACTTAACATAGGTCATCACAGAGAATTGTTTTTTTTATGTTAATCATAGAATCAAATAAAAAAATATTATATCACATCACTGACCTAGCTGCCTAGCAACCAAACCTTACCCAAGCAACCACATTTTCTTAACTATCAATTTTGGTGAATTATAAAGACACTCCATAGCAACCAGACTGTTTACCCTAACAACCAATTTGGTATATCACTATCTCAGCTAAGGAAATCATGGAGATATGTGGGTTGGTTAAATATTGTCATTGGAAACTTTGTGTTGTCACTGACTCGTACATAGCAACCCGACAATCTACCTTAGCGACCGGTGCAATTTGTTTAAAAAATACTTTTAAACACCACATTTACAAGCCAACATTAAAGTTGTCCTGATTTTTAAATTTCAATAGCACTACATTTATGCATTTTTATGGGTGATGCAGCTCTTCCGCTAAGCATCACCTTATCACCAAAGCACTGCCGCTGAAGAGTCTCTGGTGCAAGTGTGTCACATGCATTTTGTTTTTTTCAGAGGAAGTGTTGGGTTATTTCTCTACGCCGTTGAAGACCGAAGACGACTGGTTCATCATTTTTGATTTGCTACCACAACAAATGTTGAAGTCAGGGCTCCTTTCAGGTATAAAAATCAAATGAACCTTTATTTTAGTAGCAGCACAGATAAGTGATGGATGTAATGGGAGAATGTTGCTGGTTCTCTGAGTGGTGTTTGATGTTCTGCTGGTGTTCTGGTTTTGCTATTGGGTGCACTGGTTTCCTCAAACTGTACAAAAATTTAAGTTGATTGGTAACTTCAAACAGCCAATGGTGTGAGCACCTTTTTTTACCTCAATCGACCGACTTGGAGGAAACATTCTGCCTTTTTCCGACTAACAACCAAGGTCTTGAGTTATTTGATAATCTCTAATAACTTATAAATATTTCTATGAATACAACAACTGTTGTTTTGAATAAAACTCTCACCTAAATGAATAAATGGATATATTTGGAAGAACTAAAAATGAGTGAATATTCTCTCAGTAAAAAACTCTGACGTTGCTTTGATTACCAGATCTCCGCTCTGATCCCGAAGAAGCGACAGCAGAGGATGAAAGGGAAGAACAGCAAGACGTGGGTCCATCGAAAAAGCCAATACAACCTCTCAAAGAGGAGGTGGCTGAGAGCGGAGACCAAACACAGCTTTCTACGGTGGATTACGGGAGTTCACAAACAGCTGAGCTTGAACAAGGGCCCACGGAGCCTCAAGGGGACACAGAGGGCGACTGGTTTGTCATTTTAGGCGGACCTCAAAAAAAGACAGGTAGACCCCTACAGACAGACATACTTTAATTTAATAACTGGATTTTTGTAACTGGATTTCTTGTTTGCTTCCAAAACCGTGAATCAGTCGAGGTGTTTGATGAGACGGTGGAGAAGAAGAGAACACAGTGGGATCTTGAGGATTGGTTCATTATTTTTGATGTTTCTCCTAAAGGATCAGGTAAATCCTGGAAGAGTGTTTCATAAATGTTGTGCATGTAATCAGATTTATTTTAAACTCTAGTAAAATCTGAATGGTACACACTGCTAAGCAGATGTAGATGTTTGTAGATGGAGCAAATAGTCGAGCTGTGATATCGTCTGTACTTTGTTTCAGTGCGACTGATGCAAAACCCAACTGTTGACATGATGACGGACGAGGAAGTGATCACAGGGACAGAGCAGATTCCAGAAGGACCAACACAACACACCAGAACAGACAGAGTACCACCACCTGTCATTATTGAGCGAAGGGCAAAACAACCACGGAGGTCCATCGAGGATGAATGGTTCATCATTTTTGATGTGTCTCCTACAGTAACAGGTTTACACACTCCCGCACACAAACAATTAAAACTCAATTTATTCAAATATCATCAACATTCTTCGTGTTTCTCCCAGTGCAAGCTCCGGTTGTTGAGGAACCTATACAAGAAGTGATTGAAGTGATGAGCATCTGCTCTAGAGAACAGATAACAGAACCAGAGAAGAAGAGAATCAGCCGAATCCCACAGTTCCCAGTCCAGCCGCGAGAGATCCATGACGACTGGTTGCCTCTTTTCGATAAAGAGGTCCATGAACGGAGGAGCTTTCCTGCAGGTACTGCAAAATGGATGCTTTTAAATCTGGGCCAAGTAAGAAAGAGTTGAGGGATTATGACAGATTTTATTTTAGTAATTGTGTATACTGCAATAAAATATATCGTTAAATCATATTTGTACTTTAAATTATTGCAGCAGTGTTATTTCCAGACTGTAGTTGGGTTCTCTGGTTGCTCTGCTGCTCCAAGGTTCTGTCATTTGCAACACAAATACCACAAACGTTGCTTGGAAAAGTAGCACACTAACCATAAGCAATCTCTTTTCTTCAAGAAACTGAAAGAACCAGTTGAAATGTGGATTTAATGTCCTTTTGCTAATAGTTCGTCCTCCCACAACCCAGACTCTTCATAAACTAACCTGTTTATTTTTTCTGGTGCAAGCTCCAGTTGTTGAGTCCAGAGAGAAGATTCAGAGAAGAGAGGAGCAGAGGACTGAAAGCTCTAGAGAACAGATAACAGAACCAGAGAAGAAGAGAATCAGCTTCAGCCGAATGCCACAGTTCCCAGTCCAGCCGCGAGAGATCGATGACGACTGGTTGCCTCTCTTCGATAAAGAGGTCCATGAGCGGAGGAGCTTTCCTGCAGGTACTGCAACACATGTTTTTAGCCCAATCACACAACATAAGGCAGGAATAAACATGTTTAGAGCTTGATAAATCTCATTTCCAGATGCTAACATAAACTAGCATCTTATCTTGTCGTTAGCATGAGGCTTTCATGATTTGCTGCTGGTATGATGAAGCAGGTGTGAGGTAGAGGATTCTATGTGTTCATGATGTTGTCTTTGAATATTTTTTTCTACACTTTGAGTTGTTTTTAGAATCTTTTGCTTAAGTACATTCCAGCTGAAGTAAAGTCCTTCTGCACATTTCAAGTTAGTGGAGGAACCGCAGTGCACTCTGGGTACCATTGTATGGATTGGTTCAAGTGGCCATGTCTGCAGGGGTACAGTTTTCATGAGGAGTATTTCTCTACTCTTCCCATCCCTAGATAGCAGGTCATTATGTCGATTAAAAAGATGTAGCATGTTAAATAGCATGATGCTAGCATGCTACCTAACTAACCATATTGTTAGCCTGATGGTGACATGACTTAGCATGTTCAAAACATGAGCACACTTCTTATTAGCATCCCATTAGCACATAGTTACTGGTAATATCAAATCATTGGCTCAACAAGTCATTAACATGTAGCTACCAAATTAGAGAAATCCATCCCTCAACTGAAAGTTTATTCACCAGAAATCTGACATGAAAATAATTTTACAGTAATCAAAAACTGACACAGTGTATTTGTGGTTTGCATGCATAAACACATACAGATAGTTACTAAAAATAAACCCTCAAATCATGTTTAATCCAAAATATCATTTATTTTGTTCCAGTCCAAGCTCCGGTTGTTCAGAAACCTAGACAGGAAGTGATTGAGAGGCAATGGAGGACAGAAGAGCGAGTGATTGAAGTGAAGAGTATCAGCTCTAGAGAACAGATCACAGAACCAGAGAAGAAGAGAATCAGCCGAATCCCACAGTTCCCAGTCCAGCCACGAGAGATCGATGACGACTGGTTGCCTCTCTTCGATAAAGAGGTCCATGAGCGGAGGAGCTTTCCTGCAGGTACTGCAAAACTTTAAAAATTTGAATTGAAGCATTACATATACCTTGGAAAAACGTTCCACATTTCAATGTGGTTAAATTCTGTTTGATCAAGATCAGTTTAAAGCCTTATCTGGTCATTTAAGGTCAGCAAAGGAATGCACCAGAGGACATACAACCACCCCTTAACAGACAACTACAAAATCATGTATGGTTTCTTCTTAGATTAGCTGGAGCTTTCAGTTGATATTAGAAACTATTTGCATGTTTCCCGAGCGACAAAACTTCCTTAGAGTTTTCTTTTAGAAACTTCAATAAACTTTTTTCTCTTTTGGAAGAAATTGATTGAAGGTTGAAATTCTACCACAAAAAATATAATAAATGCTTAGATATTTGAAAACCAGATTAAGTGATGTGTATAAATAAAAATCTTGGTTAAAGTGTAACTACTGGTCTGTAAACTGCAAGTTCACAGAGTGGGGCCTGTGGTGCATCCAGGTATATACTGCCATCTTCTGGTGGGATTTCAAAGAGCTCTTTCTATATTTCATACTGTGGTCAACAGAAAATTGAGAGCAGGCTGCATGTGTCCCTCAAACTACACATTACTCATGTGCTCTTTAGAATATCTCAGATTAATTAGTGATCACAAACCTGAATCCATACGCCCACAGTGATCCATCCTTCATTGTGATTTACTCAACAGTTCAAGCTCTGGAAGTGATTGAGAGGCGATGGAGGACAGAAGAGCGAGTGATTGAAGTGAAGAGCATCAGCTCTAGAGAACAGATAACAGAACCAGAGAAGAAGAGAATCAGCTTCAGCCGAATCCCACAGTTCCCAGTCCAGCCGCGAGAGATCGATGACGACTGGTTGCCTCTCTTCGATAAAGAGGTCCATGCGCGGAGGAGCTTTCCTGCAGGTACATTACCTCTAGTGTAGCTGGCACCGTGCTCCGTGTACTGAGCCATTGTTCCTGAAAATACTTTATGTGGAACTGTGACATGATCCTTGTTTCCTTTCTCAGACCGAAGCAGAGCTTTTGAAGCTCAAGTTCCAAGAGTCCAGGCGGAACAGACCAGAACCAAACAACTCATCACTAAAGAGACGAGAGAGGTCCGTTATGCTGCTCCACAGATGTTCCCAGTTGGGGTCAGAGAGGTCGACGATGTCTGGGCTGAGCTTCTGGATCCAACTCCTTTCATTGAGAGGAGCGTTCCCTCAGGTAAGAGGAGGATTAGCATTTCTTAGGGTTGCTCAGAGACTGACTGCCGTTGTTTCAGCTGACACAGAGGAGCGCTGGTGGAAAGAGCAGGAGGATAGAAGAGTGAGACAGAAACAGGAGGAAGAGAGGAGACGTGGAGAACAAGAGAAGAGAAAACAGGAGATGGAAGCCAGAAGAGCTCACATCTCCAAGATCATGTCAACAGCGGCACGGCGGCAGATTGAAGACGACTGGTTCCTTCTGTTTAGTGCGGCACCAAAGAAAACTGGTGCGTATGGAATTACATGGATGGATGTCTTTGGTGAAATCTTGTGTAAGTGTCCTGTTATTAAGTTTTGTTAAGTTTATTCAATTCTCAGTCAAGCAATAATTGCCTCTCTGCTCATAGTTCTTAATTATAATTATATTTTGGGCTCGAGCACCGATTGAAAAGTGCTGGAAAAGTTTCACACACTGACTCTATAGCACCACCTATACGCATTCATTTGTTGTGCTACCAAGACATAAATCTAAATTATATAAATCACATTTCCAAAATCGACAGGAAATCTGCTTTTTTGCAAAAAACAACATTTAACTTTGATAACGTGCTTATTTTTAACTTTTGTGACAAGAATATTGGGCAAAAAAGTAACAGAAAAGGATTTATGACACAATATAATACGGTCTTTAAAATTTATTTTCAATTATTTTAGCTTGAATACCTACCTATCGCAGGAGCAAACTGGCAACTGAGCACAAAAAAAAATCTCTATATATATATACATACCTATTTGTTCCCTCTTTAAAAAGCTTTGACAGAAGTTCCAAAAGGAGACATAAGAGCTGAAGAGGAGAAGAAGGGCTGGAAGCAAGAGAAGTGGAGCCGGGAGGAGGAGCAGAGGAAACTTGCAGAAGAAAGGAGAAGGCGTGAGGAAGAGCGAAGGAGATGGGAAGATGAAAAATGGAGACGAGAAGAGGAAAAGATGAAGCAGATGAGAATCGAGAAAAGACTGCAGACTAGAGCGGTACGGCTGCAGACCGAGGTGGAGGATGACTGGTACAATCTCATGGGCTTTTCCTTCAAAGACTACGGTAGGTATCGTAAAACCCAGCAGAAATGCTCCGTGGTGCTTCCTCAATGTTGCTCTTCCTCTAGGCTCTAGTTCCCCAGTGGCTTCCAAACTCCGCCCACAGATCCTATCTGAACAACCACTGACTTCGACTCCAACCGCTCAGTCTGCATCCTTCATAAAAACCAGAACCGGACACACACTGGACATCACCGTGGAGTCTGAGGTTGGTTACTCAATTATATTATTGTTATTATTGAAGCAGGAATTTTAACAGATGTTTTCTCTCCATTAACAGTCTGCGACTGAGTCTATGCTCATCAGGAAGGTGAGATATCCACCTACTTCCATCAGTCCTCTCATACTTCAATCTTTATTCAGCTCATAATGATCCATAATCGTCTTTCCCATGTCTAGTCTCGCACCTGGACGAAAAGAATCGAGGGAGAGAACATCTACGTCCGTCACAGTATTCTGATGCTGGAGGTTTGTAAAGCATCTCAAGCTTAGACTGGTTTTATCCAATCCTGCTCTCAAACCAATGCTCTCTGAAGGACTTGGACATCTCCCAGGAGGTGATCCTGAAGCACCATGCCAGCATCACTGAGCTCAAACGAATCTTTATGGATGTCGAGCAAGAGTTCGGCCCCACCGAGTGGGACCGCCGTCTCTCTTCATACGCTCCAACGGCCAAACCGCAGCTCCCACACGCCAACGGCGAGATCCTGCTTAGAATGGGCTTAGTGAGTTACTCCACCGGTTCCTTTGATGCTGTTCGTGAATCAATCGTGACTAAACTCTTCTTTTGCAGATGGAAGAGAATGGAACCTCAGCCCTGTTTCGGACACAAGAGCTTATTCATGCTTGAACCCGAGCTTTCTTTTCTCTGAGAATGGATCAAGTTTGTTGAGGATTTGAAACGAATGCTTTGTATGTTTTAAAGAATACGATTAGTTTAGTTTTTCTTCAATATAACCAATATAGTTAAGAGACAGTTCATATATTTACTCAAAAGTCTCGTTTCCTTTAACTGCAGTCGTGGGGAAATTTAATGTGAACCTTTGGGATTACGCAGAGTTTTGCTTGATAAAAATGATGCCGTTTTTTCTATTGTTGTGACTTAGATAAAGACTTTATGAGCGATAAAGTCCACGTAATCCCAAAGGCTTCACATACTTTTGTAAATAGAACCCAAAAATAATCTCAACACAGAACTTTTATTGTATTTATTTGAACTGCTTCCACTGATTATTGTAATGAACTGGAATAAAATCTGCCAAACGCACCTCCAGTTTTGTTTATTCAGAGACAAGTTCAGCACAAAAAGTGTATAAAACACAATAAAAAATAAAGTGCACTGTCTTTACATAAAAATATAGTGAAATCTGGGAAATTCTTTAAATATATCTAGTTTCTGGAGTTTGAAGTGATGCCGTCATGCGGGCGGCAAGAGGATTCTGTGTTTAGTCAATAGTCTATGAATCTTGTTGGCACTTTTCATTTGAAAGAAGCACCATTTAAACACATTACATCAAAAAATATTCTTTTTAATAACTTACAAAATCTACAATGTGTTTGAATCATCCAGGACCGTCTTAAAGGATCTTATCTGGTTGAAAAACACTGGTGCTTTTAAATATTGTCCACCTCCAAAGTGCTTTATTTTCTCAGCTGCAGCCAAACCGATATTTCTCTTTGCACACTAAACTGGAGTTAATCCATCCACCAAAGCCTTTGTGCAGGACACCAGACATCTGTAGGGGTTTCTGCAGTCATGCTGTTCAGGATTAAGTGACTCTAATAAAACTGAGCATTGCTTCCGATTGCTTGATGCTGATGCCTGCTCTCAGCTCATCCTCCCGGGTTTAGAATGAGAACGTGTCGCTGCAGAGAAGAGGATGTTGTGTCTGTGCATCTCGGGCCTTTCATTTTCACTCTGACATTTCTGTGAACTATAAAGAGCAGCGCTACAAACACAACGCCACGCGGAGCAGCCTCAGTTCTTTTAGGCGTGTCCATGGTAAAAATAGAACGATGTACAATTGATCACTTTAGATTCACATCATCTTCGACTGCACTCAAGCACTTCTTGTTTCAGGGGAATAAGATCGAAATATAATTATTGCAATATTTAGTTTGGCATTATATTCACCATTTAAAAAATAATAAATGAAAGAGAAATAAGAGTGCATCTATCAAAATATTCTTGGGAAAGGTTTGCCTGTCTCTTGGGCATTGGTGTGAGCTCCTTAGGTTCAAGAACCAGGAGGTCTTTTTCCCAAGGAGATGTTTTTCCCAAGCATACTCCAGTCCAGCAGGTGGCGGACAAGACCTGCCTAAAAGGCACGATCCACTGCCTGTGAGCTCAGGGAAACAGCAATGGAGGTCTTTGAAACAGCTCATGGCTCAGAACTGAAGGAGTAAAGGTGAGGAGTGGGTTTACGTTTGAAAATGTTTACTCAATTGTATCGATGCTTAAAAGGATGATTGCTCAATTAGGAATTAATTCAATGTTTGTTTATTATTATTATTATTAAAGGTTATCAACCTTTTTCAAGTTGTGGCAGAATCTGACGGTTTAAAGAAACAAATTGACAAACAAATGGATGTCTCTGAGACCAGCTTACTTTAGACCTCTGCCTCAAGTGGCCAGTGGCTGAACTGCATTTCATTTTGGCTTCAGGAAATTGGGTGGTTGCCTATTTTTCTGACCTACTGACCTCCCTTCAGGGTCTTAAGGTTGACTCCACATTTGTGGTATTTTGCTCTGTAACGCTATTCCGGTATGTTCGTTCAGGAAGGGGGGGTGGCTCCTCTTCTGTGGAGCCGATCAGGAAGTCATTGAGTTTAATGACCGGCAACGTTAATGTTTCCATGTTCCTCGGTTCTTCAAAGGGAGATTCTATCTCCAAATGATCTAAACTGGAACTGCTGGAGGATGGGGCTGAGCACTTAAAAGTGGGAACTTCAGTGGCTTCTTCAAAGCAGTGGATGTTAAGTTCAGATAGGTCCAGTGTATGCATGTTTCCCGCTGGTTGTTTTCGTATGAAACGCTTTGAAGGACTGCGTCTTTGCATCTGAATCTCCAGCTCGTCTTTCTGCAAACCTTCATCCTGATGTTTCTCTCTGTCACGGTTCTCATAGAGGATTGTATTGGCACAAATAAAGATGAAAAGGCCCACCCCCATAATAACTGGACCAATCAGCTTCAGTTTTTCTGAAGACGTGCGTCCAATCAAAGCATAGGGTGCTGTTTGTCTGCGGGGTTGACTGTTCCAGTAGCCTCCAGCAGCCAAACCGATTCCTAAAATCAGCAAAATCCCGGCAAACAACAAACAAGCCCCAGGAGCAGATCGTAAACGCAGTCCACCAATCACAGGCGCTGAAATTAAGCTCGGGGGCGGAGTCTCTGACTGTTGGGCTGTTCTGGAGACTTGTTCAGAGGGAGGAAGTACAGACATTCTCCTGGAAGAAGAAAAGATTTATATTAAACAAAAGCATTTATAGGCAGCTATTACATTTCAGTACAGATGAAGTGGACCCCCTGATGATGTGAATTTATTTTTTAAATGTATCTCCTCCGAGACTTTTCAAGATACAGCCACCAAACTGGTCTGACTCAGGATTGTATATATTTTAGACTTCTTCTAGATAGGTACACCCTCAGACTTCCTAATCCTTAGGAGAATACATTTTACACACATTTATGTAACACGCACGGCAGGGTCAATGGATGCTATAGATGCAGCATTATTACTCCACAGGTCACATGACTTTAATGATGCAAGATTATCTTCTCAAATAATACACAACTGCTTGAGATCTGCTGCTCAATGGAATGGATGCCCTTTTGCTCACATTAATCCTTGGTTTCTTGGAAACGTTTATTTGCAAGGGGAATAAAATAATCCTTGAAAATCCTTTTTAATCCATTTTCACAAGTTCTTCAGGTTTTTGTCTGGATTTTACCCCTTACATTTGATGGGATGATCACACACGGTTCACACCGGCTGGATTACATCCAAATCTTTTCCCAATTAAACCACCAGCATCCCAACAATCCACCAGTTGCTCGACTCACCGCATCTTTAACAAGAGTCCCTGCATCCACCAAAATTTGAGCACTATTTCCAGAAAATCTCACTACACTTTAAGGCTACTTACCATTACATTAGACATTGTGAATACAGTAAATAAAAGATCAGTGTGCTGTAAACACAATGGACAAAACTAAACAAAACAACAAATAATAAATGACTTTTTTTAGTGGTTTAATTTTTTTAGGCCAATAATTTGACATTTTTCGATATTATAATAACAAGTTGAACTATTTGTGTGGCTGTACATATCGAATATGATGCTAATAATAATGTAACGTAACAGAGATTGAGATGAGAGAGACTTTTAAAGGCATTTAAAGAAACTTCACCTGTTCTTGAAGACGCGTTTCCGATGTGCGCCAGCGTTTTTCAAACACATCCTTCGGTTTTCATCCTTAAAACCTGAAATACAGCACTGCTGGCCATCTGCAGCTCAACCCCCGGAGCGCAGTCCTCCAGCAGAAGCATCTTTCATCCGGTTTCACGAACGCTTTGCGTTCCTCACGAGGAGAACGCCGTAGATTCAGGAAGCTCCATCACTAGAGAGGGGGGGGGGGTAGAGAGAGAGAGAGAGAGAGAGAGAAGGAAGAGAGAGAGAAGGAAGAGAGAGAGAGAGAGAAGGAAGAGAGAGAGAGAGAGAGAGAGAAGGAAGAGAGAGAGAGAGAAGGAAGAGAGAGAGAGAGCAGGACGAGAGAGAGAGAGAGAGAGAGAGAGAGAGAAGGAAGAGAGAGAGAGAGAGAGAGAGAAGGAAGAGAGAGAGAGAAGGAAGAGAGAGAGAGAGCAGGACGAGAGAGAGAGAGAGAGAGAGAGAGAGAGAGAGAGAGAGAGAGAGAGAGAGAGAGAGAGAAGGAAGAGAGAGAGGGGGGGGTTCTCAGAGGGTCGTGAGAACTTCGTGCGAGTCCGTCCACGGGCGGTTCCCACGAGTAGAACCGGTTATTAATATCTCAAAAATCCAGCATCTACGCCAAGTTTAAACAAATGAAGGGTGGATAGAAGTCTGAAGGCATTCTGAAATCTGAAGGATTCTTGAATTACAGTCAGAAGAATTATAAGGAAACAAACATTTTTATGGAAAAAATAAATAAATTCAATATTATTCCAACAAAATGAGACGTTTTTAATTAAATTTCTGAAATGACAGTCAGATTAAACAATGACATTGTGAGATCAAAGTAAAAGTAAAATGAATTCAGACATCGTTTCAAATTTCTGTATCACAAAAGAAAAAGCCGATTTTCAGTGAAAAATTTAAAATCCTAAGAATAGAGACAAAACGATTCTATCATTTTCACACGTTAATTTCTAGAATAATGAAATTAATCGCCCGTTTTCAGTCCAGAATTCAGTGTTTTTCTCAAAATTCAGAGGAAAAAAATCTGTGATAAATAAACTGAATTTCAAAATGATACTGAGAAATAATTTGAAAATGATTTTTAGATAGTTAACTAAGAATTACTAAAGATAATCTCTAATAAGCAGCACAGTGGCGCAGTGGGTAGCACTGTGGCCTTCCAGGTAGAAGGTTGTCGGTTCAAGGCTCGCCGGTGACCTTCCTGGAAGGAGTTTGCATGTTCTCCTGGGAGAAGCGGGAATGGAAAATGAATGAATGAATGAATGAATGAATGAATGAATGAATGAATGAATCTCTATTTTTATCAATACTGAGGGGAACTATCATAAGGAGTGTATCTGAATTAAGAGATTAAGTAAGGTTTAGTTGACAAGATGGTCCAGTTCCAGACAGTTTATAATTGATGAAATTACTTGAGTGCTTATGCAAAATTCAGAATTTCTTGAGAGTAAAGTGAATGAAATATGTATATTGTGTTTAAAAATACAGAAATAGAAGTTCATCTTTTTTTGAATCTTTGGCTGATGTCAATCCCAGCTCATGTATCCAGATCCACACTAACGGGTGCCCATTAAAGGACCTCAAGGAAACCTAAAGACCAACATGGAGCGCTGTACTCCTAGCAACGATATGTTCTTGATGGTGAATCACCCAAAACTATGAGTGTAAATATGCTTTTGTGTTGTCATCCATACGTTCTGAAAAACTACCAAGAAATCGGAAAATGTGCCACGGTTATGAGCACATCTGTACAAAAGATTTAGACAAAGCTTTGTAGTTATAAAAGTCAGTTATTTGTTTTGAGAAGACACAAATATCCCATCACACATCTTTGTTGGAAACCTTTTTAATTCTCCTTCAATCCATCGCTCATCCAATTTGGATTGTAAAAGAGACAAATGTGATTAGAACGGCATTCGGCCAGAACACGCAATCAAAACAGGAAATAATCAAAAGATCACAACCTCATCCTCGACCCAATCCTCACGCTGAGATTTTTCTCATCATTAATACACTTGAAATTGCGTTTTTCAGCAGAATATTGTCCGTGTGAACTGAAAGGAGCTCCTGGTTAGATCTGGTCTCCTGATGTTCTGAGATGAACACTGTAAGGAGAGTTTGAACATCACCATCTTCAGGACGCTCCCGAATACTTTCAAAATGTCCGGGTCTCAGAGGCTTGGAACACTGTACACTTGGAGCAAACACAGAGTCACACTGAACACTTTCTCACAAAACACATCTTAGCAAATAAACATTCAGTTCCTGATCAAGTTTTCCTGGATGCAGCCGCGCTCTCTCTCAGACTCACGTGCGCTCACAATCCCGCCGCCGTCTAGTGGCCTCAAACAGCCCCATTGGGATTCTTCGGGATATGTGCTGGATTACAAACAATGGTCTTTTTGCATAAAAAAGTTCTAACGTTCAAGTAAAAGCTCCTCCATCTTTCCTTTTGATTAGCTCAGCAACAATAACAGCATGAATATCATCGACACGACGAGACGATCCAGTTTAAGGTGCCTCAGTAAAGCGTTCTCAGCCCTTCCAGGGCGTCAGTTCAATTCCAACGTTTGTTTAGAGCCAGTGCAGAGATTTTAAATCAGCCTTCGGATCAGAGTATTTTTATTTTTTTGCACTGGCTGATTGCACCAATATGCGTCACTCCCAGTGCGAGCAGAGATTGAGCACTGGTCAGTCTGGTGAACACGATGGAGCTCTACTCCTCATCTGAGCTCTTGAGCATCAGAATGCAGTTATAGATCTTGAGAGCAGGCCCCAGCTTTATGCTCAGGATCTTTACGATGTCTGTCTGCGTGAGGAGCAGGAAAGCCTCGCCGTCAATTTGCTGCGAAAGAGAGAGGGGAGTAAGAAAAAACGCTCTGCAAATGCTTTCAAACGCTTTCCACAGCTGAATGCACAAACCGGTGGAAGGGTCATCCCCTGACAGAAGAAAAAGGAGTGTGGGTGGAAATAATGATTAGAATTAAATCTCATTTGTACGTGTTTCTAGAGTTTCGATTATGGAGGGAAGGGAATATCTGAGAGGAAGCTAATGTGACAGTTTCAAGTGCCCCTAATGGCCAGAGGAACAGTCTCGAACTGCCCTTGAGCTCAAGAATTCAAGAAATGAGATGTAAAACTCAAATTCACCTTTTGATTGTTTCTTGTAAATAAATAAAATAGAGGGTTTATCGGCCCCCACCAAAAACACACAAATGAAACGTGTGCTTTAGTTATTCACCTCTTTTCTGAAAGTGGCAGCGTGCTCTCTGCAGCCTGGCAGCCCCCGCACAAAACTCACAACCTGAAACAACACGAACTGAATAAATGTGTGTGGAAGAGTGCTGTACGGCACGCAAACACTCGAAGGTCACCTCATCTGTGTTCCACTTGGCCACTCTCTTTTTGCTGAGGCCTAATGCTTCGGGCAAGAGCTTGCCATGCTTTTCCCAGCAAAGGTGAAGCCTGGGCGGCTCCCATCCACAGAACACAGACTCGTGCAGGAACTGCTGCAGAGAAACTGCAAGAAACACTGTACATCAACATGTGCTCTGGAAATAAAAAAGTTAAAGGGTCCCCCAAAACACTTTTTTTTAGATATTTACATGCAAGCAATGGTCTCTGTCTGCTGAGCACTGGCAACCATTAACTTTATTTTCAACAAGTTAATTTTACGTTTTGTGGGTAATTTCAGCTCTCCCAAAGAAGCGTCACATGGTCTGGTAATATGTACGACAAACTATCCAATCACTGAGTAGCTTTATGAACATTACAAGCACAATCGAACGAGACAAAGCTCAGAGTGGGAGAGAAAAGTCTTTATGCACCTGCCTGATTTTCTTTTAAACGTATAAACTTTATTTTCTTCTCGAATATCACTGTGTTTGTCTCCTATGTAATGTATCGAACTCAAATTTCATATCCAGACAACAAATGATTTATAAAAGAAACTCGAGCGTTTCCAAGGGTGCCCAGATTTCGGCAGTAGGTATCCTAATAATTGACCATCCGTACCTTTTCCGTCACTTTCCTGCTTCACCTGGGGTGCCTTGACACTTTTGGGAGAGCTGCAGGACCTTAAACACAGCAAAGACACAAGAAACGTTTGTTTGTTTATTTAACACGCGATCAATTTCCCCTTAAAGCTGTGAAACTCACCCGACAGACTCCCGCGGAGGCCGGGGCTGCAGACAGGCGTCTGTGGTGGTGTCTGGGGGCTCTGGTGTGCTCGCACTGGAAGTGGGTGGGTGGGTAGACGTGAGTGTTTCTGCCCGGCGGTGACGCGGGGGTCCGCTAAGTGTTAGAGGCCGCTCCCCACTCAGTCGATCAGGAACCAAGCCGTCCTTGTATAAATTGAGGTCGGCGTAAGGACAACTCACCGCTCTGAGAGAGGGAGAGACTCGTTTGCCTGAATGAACTTTAATGCTGGCTTCAGAACATTCCGTGTGTAACTTACGTGTAGTGTGTCCCATACCGAGGTCCTTTAATGTGTCCGATGCCGTTGCACCCCGGGGTGGGGCAGCCTTGTCCTGGAGGGACTGGAGAGTCTCTCGAACCTGCTCCCAGCACAAGTTTGAGAATGAGGTCGTGTGTTAAGAACTATGGTTTGTTACCGTTGGCATGTTACCGTTGGGGTGTTGCAGTGGGTGACCCGTCTTCTGACACCAGCCCACGGGGTGCAGTTCTGAGCTGTCGGCATCGAGCCAATAATCGTATTCTTCACTCCAGCCGTCGAAATGCACCTATACACCCAGAAACGTGACTGTATTTTACAAAGAAAGGGTTTTAAACTAAACTTTAATAGAGTCGTGATTCATTTCTGTGAACCTTGACTCTGTGGTCTTCTGTATCAGAGATGGTGGCGACCCGGATGAGAATGGGGTTACGCTTGTCCACTGCCTCCAGCTTCATCCCCACTTGAAAGCCATGTAGTGTTCTCTGGAAAAATAACGTTTTTACCTGTAATTGATTGTGAAACCAACACATCGCAGGTAGAAGACTACAGGCCTTAGCTCTTCATAGAACGCGTGTTTTATAAACAACTATCCTCTCAGACAATGGAAACCAATCAGGATTCAAGAGCGAATATTCAACAGAACCGCCCGGGAGTCTTAACCTCGCTGCCAGATCCTTCAGAGTAGCAGACGCAGCAGCTGCTCACTGGAGTTCCACAAGGTTCAGTTCTTGGTCCTCTGCTTTTCTTGATCTAGACCACCTCCCTGAGTGCCGTCATCCACAGACACAGCTTCTCCTATCATTGTTATGCTGATGATGCTCAACACGGACTTCTACATGGTTCATGCTGACTCCACCGTCAATGACATTCCTCTAGCTGTCATGGATGAAAGGGGAGAACCAAAGCGCACCTGTTTAAAAGCTCTGGCAGGTGCAGACTGGGACCCAGTTTCTTCGAGGTACTTTTCCCAAGAGAAGCTCTTTGGGTCCTTGTAATCTAAAACACAAGCAGACTTCAGTTACAAGTGAACATACAAGAAAATTGTGAAAGATTATTTTTCATTTGTGCTGGTTTCCAAGGCCTTGAGCACCAAAGGTGCACAGAACCCTGCTGTTATTGGCAAGAACTTCCTGTGCAGTTTAAATGTGCTCAAAAAGTCATTTAGTTTTACACACGTCAGAAATGGTGAAAATGCATTTCTGATTGATAAGTTGTTCGAAAAGTGGGTGAGGCAAAAATGCTCAATACTGCCACCTAACGTGTTTAAGCATAAGGTATCAAGACTTAAATATAAGTCATACCGGATACATTTCCAAAATTGACAGAAAGTTGGTTATTTTGCAAAAACTTCTGAAAATGGCCACCGTTGCTCGTTTTATACTTTGACGAACTCGTCCAAGAGATTGTATCTGTTCACATCCAATCTCCATCGGTCTTATCTTAAAGCAAATGGGAAGCTTTTATGTTAAACTTGTGCACACTTTGCCAAAACAGGAAGTGACAATAACTCTCAATATCTATCCAAGTACGGTAATTAAAACTTGCCACTTGTTTAAAGGATGGGGTTATTTCTGATCAACTAGCCGTTAACCAAAAGAAAGCAATAATGATCGCGTAATCGGTTTAAAGGTAAAACTAGATTTAGAGCATTTCGTTGAAAAATATAAGTAGACTGTTTATTATTATTATTATTATTATGATGATCATGTATGGTTTCATGCAAACCCTTTCTCGAGGAGAAAAATCATCTTTTTTCTCAAAAGATTATTTCTGGATTTGAACCATTTCACCGGTAACAAGAACACAGTCAAATTACTGGAGTGTAACGACTGACTCTAGGAATGAACACGGCACAAGCGTCACCTGAGGGCGTGGTCAGCATTAACTTCGCCTCCTCGCAGTAACCGACCGGATGAATGTAAGGACTGCTGGCGTCACACCTGAGAAACACCAGAACTCATTTAAACCCCACCCACCGACTCATACAGACTCACAATACCCCAAAGACTGGTACCAGTAATCATGAGTATCATCACAGTTGTCAAAGTGAATGAGCAGCCGGTTATCGACAGCAGCAGCGATGGTTGCTACGCAGATAAGTGAGAGGTTCTTGCGGTCCACCGCTTCCAGTTTCATCCCAGCTCTGAATCCTGAGGGAGTCACTGACTGAACATCAAACATAACACACGGTTAGAGGACTGGAACTGACCAGAAAGGTGTGCAGACCAAACAACCCACCGAGTTAAGACTTTTGAAGAGATGTTTGGGGGCCAGCTGACCCCTGCAGTTCTTCACGTATGTGTTCCAGTTAAACTCACCATCTCTGCAGCCTGGAAGCGTACCAAAGACGATTTTCATCAACATGAGGCTCGGAAGCCAGAAGTGTAAACTTCTGAGAAACATTCAGATTCATTCAGATTTCGGTGCTAGGGGCTGTTTAAGCCACTCTGGATTGCTTCTTATGGTGCCACTCCACTCAGGTGTGGGCAAGGACAGCAGCAGATTTAACCCCCATGAAACACACATGACTGCACTAAAGGAGCTCCTCTCGTCTTGTTTCAAGTTACAAAACCATCACTACACCGAACCGAAAGCAACATTGATTCAGTGCCTCTCCTCTCTTCCTCCAGACACCGGACCCTTGATTCCCAAAGCTGCGAAACTCAACATAACTTTGGATCACAGACGAGATGCTCCAGAAGCTGTCTCTTGTTCAGGACTGGCTTTAGATGAGGAAGGCGACAGCTGGAATCCATGTCCTGTGCGTGGTGGTAATTAATGTATGCACTCCACTTTTTGTGAATCTCCTGGTTTTGTTTCACAATCCTTTCCAGAATGAAGTTATCCTTATTGCATGTAGGACACAGATCTCTGTGAAGGGCAAACCTCTTTTGCCATCATATTTTTTTTTGTCTTGTCCTCCTTTTGCTAGGTGTCAGTGGTCATCTTTTGGGATACTGTCAAGTCGGCATTCCCCATGGTTTTGTAGCCTACAGAACTAAACTAAATTAAACTAAACTAAACTAAACTAAAAGACAATATTCTAATTTCCCTGATCCTCAATTTGTGGTTTTCATTAGATGCCATCAAACCTGTGGCACGTAAAAATTTTTAGTAGGGAATACACACTATTCCCAGTCAATCAATCACTTCACACATAAAGCACCTTTTGGCAGCAATAACTTGAGGCCGGACTTCTCACACCACCCTGGAGGCTTCACGTCCCACGAGTCAGCATTTACCCAGAAGTCATAGCACTCAGGGTAGCCATCAAAGTGAAGCCGAATCCTGTATCCTTGCACCTGCGCATCATTCAACAGTTCGATATTTACATTTCAGACTTTCAACTCACAGCTTAGCGTGATTTTAAACACTGGTTACCTCTGAAACGGTCAAAACACAGAAGAGAGCCGGGTGACAGGGGTCCAGACCCTCGAGCTTCATGCCCACTTTAAATGCATTCCTGCTCTGGGGGAACGACTGGTGCTGTGTTGAAAATACGTAACAAAATGGTTCAAGAAACAAAATCATGCAACAAGTAAAGCGTACTGATGTGAAGGGCTGTCTCACACAACGAGCTGTCTCACCTCCTTGAATAGTTTCAGTGGAGCAGCAACGGCTCGCTCCTCTTCCAGATAAACCGACCAACTCCAGTTTTTCTTTTTAACGGGAGGTGCTGTGACTGTGGGAACACCATTACAAAGAAACCACTTCATTCCTAAAAATTCCTCTCTAAATTACAAATGAAAAATGTGAATATAAATCGAGAATATCAGTAGAAATGATTTGTCATGCACTACAACAAAACATGAACTAGAAGGAGAATATCTGTAAAATAACTTTGATGTTGTCTCGTAAAAAAGTATTTAAAAAATGTCGCCAACATCACAAAAAGGTGCCATCCACCGACTTCTCTAATCTCTACGATTTTTACAAAGCTGAGACACAGATATACCCAAGTGGTTGCTGTGGAATACAACACAATGAACATCATGTCACCATCCGGGATGTAAATATATCTTTATGATTTCCCCAAATCTGAGCTCTGGTTCTGGCAGATTGGTTGCTATGGTAAACAGTCAGATCGCTATGAAGGAGCCAGTGACACTGTGTTGCCTTTGTCACTGTAAACCAACCCGTGTGTCTCTATCCGTTCAGAAAATGTGGTTGCTAGGGTAAACACTTTGGTTGCTAGGGGGCTGCCAGTGATGTCATTAAAATGTACAATGTGTGTTATTACCAACCTAGTCTTGCAACTTTAGCTGCTCGTCGCCCCTTGGTGGATTTAACTCTTTCCTGGAAAAACAAGAAAAAAAAAACATTTCAACCAAGATCTCCTCTCACAGAGACCGCGTTTAATAGCACAGCGTAGACTTTTATAGAAGAATATTTTTGAATAGAAACATATAGAATCGATGGTAAATTGAAGATTGGAAACTTGTATCAATTTAGTTTCGTTTTATTATAATTAACTATTTAAACAAAACCAGGCATGTGCATAAATTTAGGCACACTAATCACTAATATTTCGCACCCAACATTGGTTTGGTAACCTCTCTGACCCTTGACCTCCTCACACAGGTGAATCCAATCATGAGAAAGTATTTAAAGGAGGCCAGTTGTAGGTGTTTCTCCTCTAAAGAGTATTACCTCTTCCTCTTCTATGTTCTCCTCCTCCTCATCTTCAGATTCCATGAACATCTTCTTCTTCTTCCTGACACGTTTGCCCAACCGCTCCCCTTCGATTGGTTCAGCCGGGGTAGATCTGCAAGTATACAGACGCAGATGAACACAATCCAAATTGACAACAGGCAGCTGATTATGAGCTAACTCACGCACCTGCCGCTGGTTGGCTGCACACAGGAAGCACTGCAAAACTTGCCCTGGAGGAACGCCTCCTGTGAACCAGGGAGACCACAGGACCTACAGTTTGTAGTGGCTTCAATGACTGGTGCAATGGGATTGGACACAGCGCTTGTGCCAGAGCTTTCCACTGCGCTAGGGCTTTGTGCATTGCTACTGCTGCCCCCTGATGGCCTCTGGGTACTGTCTGATCCTGGAAACAGTGAAGACGGAGAGTAAAGTTTATTTTAATGGGGCTTACCTCGAATATGTGGCATTTTTTTACTGAGAACCACTGAATGGGTGTAGCTTTAGCCATATTTCTGAGCACACCTGATGTCCTAGCATGGTGAACTCACCTACAGCATTTGTCTGCTGATCCATATTTAACTGGTGCATCACAGTTTGATTTAAAGTTTTGTTTTGCTCTGAAGAATCTACATCGTTAGTGCCTGTGGTCTGAGGCTTGGAATCGGAACGCTCCACCTCATTGACTTTAGGCTCCGCCTCCGTGACAATCTCCAGAGTGCCAAATTCAGTCATTCGGAACTGTTGGAGGAAAAAAACAATACAATGGAAAATACGTTTCTTCACCTTAATGTTTTCATGAGATATTCTGGATATTTGTACCCGAATATCGCTTCCAGGTAATGTGGCGATGCCATCCTTCCAGTCAAGTGCGCTCATCATGTCAAAATCAGCTCCTGTGGGAGGGGCATCAGTTGTAGGTGGCTCTGCCATCGTTTCTTTAAATGGTAAAGGATAGAGGAAATTACTACTTTGATCTGTAAACTTTTTTTTTGTAATCTTTTTCAGTATGTTAGGTCGTATAGGTTCATTTACATTTGTATTTAGTAGACACTTTTATCCAAAGCAACTTACACTGTTGAACTGAAAAACATTACACTAGCCCTAACCCTAGTAATAATACATTTTATTTCAGGCACCTTTAATGACTCCCAAGGTCACTAAATCAACAGCTAATTGAACAACAAAACAATGATACAGCCGATCAATTCTGGGTTAAAACAAATAAAATACAGTGTCAGCAGTGTAATTAACACAACATTCATTGTGAGAAAGCCTGCCTGAAAAGGAAAACCTAAAAAAAAAAGATTTAAAGGTGGAGAGAGTTTAGCCGCCACCCACACAGACAGGAAGCGTGTCGTGCCGATTCACATGATGCAACCTTTCCTTTTGTTCTCAAGAGGTCGAGAAAAGTAATTTGACATTGTGACTTTTGATAATAACAAGAAACACTGGAAAATAAAATGTAAGATATTTTCACGAGAAAAGTTGTATGTGTGAGTTATTGCCCACTTAAAAATTACAGTGCTTAAATTGGCATTACCTTAATCTTATTTACTTCATTCGATTTTTTATTATTAATGTATTTTTATTTTACTTTGTGTGTTTGTTTAATTAGGCCATAAAACGTGTACTTTCGTGTAAGTTGACATTTTCAATTTGACAATTTGTATTTCGAGGAAATCTTATTTCATGTATATCACGTGGTCTTAACGCCAATTAGGAGATTTCGTCATCTTGAAACTTCTAGCTCAGCCAATAGCGACTTTTCTTACTGAGGGGTTGACAAAAGTATAAAAACACTAGTACGCCTCTGAAGTTTAACTCAATCAATATTGTCTTTTAATGTATAAACTGTTATTTTAATGCTACCACTATTAATAAACCGTTTCAAAACCGAATTTGACTGCGGATGATCAAACAATATAAACGACAGCGCCGCCGCATGTAATTTCCCTCGGTTCCGCTAGAGGGCGACTACCGTTTAAAGCACAGACTGCACCAAGCAGGATAAAAACATGTTTTTCTACATCTTTATTTTGCCACTTTATGAAAAATACCATTGTATACAGTCTCTAAATGCCAACAATGCATACTTTGAGCGTTATCCTCGTACGAAAACAGTTAAAACTAAAGTTACATGAACAAGTTCAGTTTTTCGTAGTTTTTAAATAATATTCCCAAATCTCGGCTCTAAACGCGCACGGATATAATTGGAATCTTTGTAAAATGTGCTGGTTTCGAATGGTGTTGTTTTCAAATGATTAATTTAATATTTTACGAAGTTATAGTATGCGTTAGGCAGGTATTACTGTAATAATGTTATTGACTCGCCGTTTAAATCAAGATTGCATCCTTTTTAAGAACCACAAAAGCACCCCATTAACATCATACAAAAGTGGTTTAAGGGATCGTTGCCAAAGTATTTTAAATGATACGTGCATTCATTACAGGCATAAATAAAGTGCATTGCGCGAGCGCCCATTATTAGCATTCGACTGACACACAAAATGGCGGAGCATAGCAAAGGGCCGCCGACACGTTTAAAGTATCTTAATTATAACACTTCTCTAGACTGTTTGACATCGATTGGACTATTAAACCACACAAGAGAGTCAAGAGTATAACTTGTTTTATTAAAACGCAATGTTTTCCCCGCCGACAACAAACTCCGTACTTTCCCCTTGTCACGGAATGTCGTTAGCCCCAGTGATAGCCGGAGCTAGCTGTAACATTAGCAGGGCAGCCTACAATAAACCAAATCAAGACTTATCAACAAGAAAAACAACCCCGAGACATTCTGAATAAGTTGTCATTCATCACCATATAAAAAGAACAACTCAGCTGTGCGCAAGCGATGCGAAATAACAAATTACGTGCTTTTAATTTCTTCTGCACAAACTTGGCACTTCTATTTATCTTTGCGGATTTTAAAGGTCACTAGAAATAGCCGCAGCGGTTGAAAACTGTTAAACAAGAAGCGCACTTTTAGTCGATATCCTTGTTTGCTGCATGGAAGACGGAATTAATGGCATATTTATTGATAAATGTGCAACTCACCTCGTTTCTCTCGTAACTCTTATTTAGAGCTGGATGGCAGCGATACGGCGCATGCGCAAGTTATTATTTGTCGGTCTAACTTCAACAGCCCCGATAAACTTCGTCGCAATTCACATTTGTGAACGATACTGCGGGAGAAAGAGTCATAATAAGTTTCTCCAATGGTATCCTCACACGACCCCACATTAATGATTGTGCTATATTCGTTTCTTTTATCAACTGCGTTACAATCAATGGCCAATACATTAGCTATATATGGAACAACACGCCATCTTTATTAAAACATGATGCCAAATGTTTCTCTGAATATACTATTTTTAGAAACTGGCAACTAAAATGTGCTGCTTTTTCATTTTGTGTGTATTTGTTTGGTCTTTGTACTGGGGTTCCTCTGATTTGATTTCCTGTAAATGTCACGTGTCCAGGTTTGCGCCGCAATAATCTCATCTGACGGATATACCTCATCAAAAGAACGCCTATTATAAGTAAATGCAATAAATATCGGATGTTTATTCATTACATAGCAGTATTTTCAGAAACTGCAAGTTCTTAGCGTTTTTAACGCAGTGTTTTGACAGCCACATCGTGGTTTTTGGAAAGAGGAAGAGAATAAAACCACCGCCAGATGGCGCCGTGAGCTCAGACATTTAAACACACTCGAAAGCCTTGTGCTTAAAACGTCTTCTTTTTTTTGTTAAATTTTAACAATCAGTCGCTTGAATCTGCAATTATAGCATATTTTGAATAACTTTTTGAATCTTGAGTTAGAAAACCAGATAAACAAGTAATTTTTCTGAAATCTTCACAGCAAAACGAACCAAAACAACCGTTGTAACCTAAAATAAAGCACTATGTTTTGTGTCTGTTACACACTTAACCACTTGTTGAAAGTTGATTAAACCAAGGAGCACAAAAATAACGTGTATGAAAGCACATATTTAAAACTTATGAACACGCTAATAAAGGGAGGCAAATAAGTATTTGACCCCTATTGATTTGTCAAAAAGAAATTATGAGTCCAAACTAAATGATAGGTTTATCTAAAACAACAAATATACAGGTTTAAGGCAGGTGTGGGGAAAAATGCTAGAACAGAAAAGGTAGAAAACAAAAGAAAAATTAAACGATATTTGGTGTTACTAGCTTTTGCCTTCAAACCAGCATCAATTCCTGTAGCTGCCCTTACACAAAGTCAGAGATTCTGTAGGATTGTGGTCAGGTATGCGATCAACCATCTATACCAAACAGGTGCTAATGATCATCAATGTCATGTGGATGGAAACCCAGTCATGAACTGACACTGAAACAACTGTATAGGAGGCTTACAACTTCATGAAAAACAGCCAAACTGCGCTACCCAGGGGAGCTAGAGAAAGACCGTTTCTTGTCATTGCAAGAATTGTTCATTGAATAACTGGAGAGCGGTACAATAATGAGTGTCTAAAGGCAGCAGTGAAGCATGGTGGAGGTGAAGGTTTGCAGCATGTGTAACAAATACATAATAAAGCATGTAATAAATACATGTAAAAAGTGAGTATTCTCTCTCACAGATCTGATCGCTCTTATCTTAAACAAACATTTGATTAGAAAAGCAGACGTCATTTTTTTAACACAGAAAATGCAACTAAACAGTGAACTTTGTACAATTTCTTTATTTTATAATGTACAATAAAAAAAGGAAATGGAAATAAAAACATGAGTTTGAGAGCACAATTCCTTTGATAGAAAGATTGCATTGGTCCAGCAAACGAACTGCATCATAGAAACATTTTGCATTAAAGTGTTTATTGGTCTGACAGACTTCTGTCGGAGAGTTCAAGGGTCAGCGAGAGAATGAGTCGATATAGGTGAAGCCATCAAAGGTTCCCCCGAGTGAGTGTGGAACAGGAAGTTGTGTAAACCGTGGGTCAATGTTCGTGAGGTCACCAGGTCCTGACTGAAATACAGAGAAAAAGAGATGATTTCACACGAGTGATGATTTTTTTGGGGAAAACTTGCAGAATTAATGGGGGACTAAATACTTTTTTGCCTCACTACATGTAAGAATGGGAGATTACGGCAAAAGTTTATCGATTTACTGAATATTTGCTGACTTCTGTTGTATGAACACATCGTAAAGCTACGTTTTATTCTTTACAAGCCTTTGTTTAGTGAACGCTCCTGTTCCTTACCAGAAATGGAACAAAAGGAGGGCGAGTTTTCCTTGTAAGAAGCTCATCCCAACCAATAGATGAGAAAAATGGATGAGACTGCAGCTCAATCTGAAAGCCAAACAGAGAGCGAATCACACACTTGGCATCTTCTCGAGGTGGGTGTGCTCTTGAATGGGTCTTGGTTTACCAGGTCACGTTTGGCTCCTAGTCTCTTGGAGCAGTCCCTGTTCAGCAATCTCTTCAGCAGATCTCGACCTGCACTCGACACTCCAGGTTTCAGTACCAGCGGCTGATAAATAATGTTCCGCAGCATCTCAAGACGATCTGCGTTGTAGAACGGTGGCTGAGAAGGAAACGGTACACGTGAGCACACATATAGGACATGATTAATCTAAGTGTGCGCATGGGGTTTGTGTACCAAGCCATAGAGCATTTCATGGAGGACAGCTCCAAGACCCCACCAGTCCACTGTTCTGTTATATTCCTTCTGCAGGAGAACCTCTGGTGCTAAATATTCTGGTGTTCCACAAAATGTTCTGGTGGTGACACGTCCACTCATCCCCTCCTTACACAAGCCAAAGTCAGTAAGGAGCACATGTCCCGCAGAATCCAGAAGAATGTTTTCAGGTTTCAGGTCCCTGAGATCATGGAAGAGAGAAAGTTACTGCACTTCTGCTGCTAAGCTAGGTCCTGCTTCTTGGTTTGATTATCAGCAGAAGGGCTGCACCTATAGACAATCTTCAGAGAGTGCAAGTATCCCAAAGCGCAGGCCACCTCAGCAGCATAAAACTTGGCTCTGGATTCTCCAAACACCCCCTCTCTCTGCAAGTGGTAAAAGAGCTGAAACAAATGGAAACAGATGAACATTAAATCTAATCATAGTTGAGGTCAGAGTTGTATCAACATGCTTCTGCTGGTGCCTATCTTCAGCTCACGTTTTCAACCCAACAAAACTACAAGACCACTACAGCGTATGCCAACATCCACATACCTCTCCTCCACAAGCGTAGTCCAGCACTAGATACAGCCGGTCCTTAGTCTGAAAGCTGAAGTGGAGAGTTACCAGGAATGGATGATTAAGAGCCTTTAACAGCACACTGTGCTCACACATGACATTTCGTTCCTGCAACAAAAATTATAATCAATACGTTCACGTTGTATTCCCACAAAAACATCTGTGTCATTCTCACCTCCTTCCTTTTTACAATGATGTCTTTCTGTAAAACTTTCACTGCGTAGTATCTGCCATTTTCTCTATGCGTGGCTAAAAACACCTGCAGAATGCAATCAAAAAAAGATTTAACCGTATTCTTTGATAAAAGACATAACTAAGGCTTTAAACTTGTGATACCTTTCCAAAGCTTCCTGTTCCAATCACCTTCAAGTAATCAAAGTCACCAGCAGAGATCCTGAAAGCATATAAAAATATAACTGTTAGCAGTGACACAGGGCCACGTTTTAGACCCAAAACATAGGCGGCAAATAAAAACTCAATTCAAATGGTTTGAGTAATATTAAATGGTCTATAGCCAACTTCATTGAGGAGTTAGCGTTAGATACTGATGACTCGCACCAAGTTTGGTGCCAATATGTCAAACGGTTGCCAAGATATAGCTACGGGTTTAACTTGGCACAATACTGTCATTGCGTTAAACTAAAGCCATAACGTCTATCAAAAAGAACACTTTTAGTCATTAAGGGGTAAGGATGTTTTGAGGATTAATGGCCTGGGACGAGCTTGATTTTTCCAACTTTCATGCCAAGGTTGACTTGAAAAGGAAATACCTTCAGGGCGATGTCCATGCTTGCCAACGTTCAGAATTTTATATTAATGTGTTCACTTTAGGTACCAAGTTTGGTGTCAATACGTTAAATCTGAGTGGAATTATAGCTTTCTGATTGTTGTAGTGAGTGTTTGAAAATGGCGCTACATGAATTCCATTTTTGCGGTTCAAGCAGTATTAGCAAAAGCTAGTGTGGCATATTTAGTCTAGTGAAATATCACACTCCTATTTCCCAGTTTCAAAACAAATGATTCGATAGGCCACCATTGACTTCCATGGAGAAAATCATAGTTTCGTGAATTTCAAACTGTATGTCTATGCGGACTGACAGGTGAGCATGCAGCTTACCCAGACTGTGGCTCCTCTATCCCTGGATTACTATAACAAACCTGCAAAATAGATGAAGGAATTCAGCAACTTCTTCCAGGGTTATGTAAAACCACATTTATTCAACCAGTGCTGTTTCAGCGCATATGAACTTTATGAATATTTTAATGAGACATTGTCATCCTCTATGTAGGGATACGATGAAGATGAGGAAAGAGTTCTCTTACAGCTGAAGCTCCATTATCCTCAGAAAGGTTACCCTCTGAGTCCAAGAAATAACTCCTGGAAAGAGAGATTTAATATAAGAAAAAGCACCAGTTAGAGATGCGGTCTTATCTTGTTTCATTTAAAGTTGCCTCAAACTCTCTCAACACCTTCATGACTTTGGAACTAGTTTGCCTTCAGAATGTCTGAGTAGGTCACATTAAAAAGTGTCCTTGTCTTTCTGAAATTACTGATTAATGCCTTCGGAAATAATTAAATAATGAGCCAACCTCTTGAACTCTGCACTAGAATTCAAAATTGAGAGACATGTGTTGCTTCACTTTTAGCTCACACCATGGAAAATGATGACTAGGATGAAACTCACTGGTGATAGGTCGGCTGGCTGGATCTAAACCTCCTCTCTTTGATTAAAGCTGTGGGAAAGAATACGATGATTAGGAATATATCAACTGTGTTTGGAGAATATTTTTCTTAAATAATAGAATGTGCACTCATAAACTTATATTGTACATTGATTTAGTATTGATTAATATTTTCTAATTAATGTATTGTTTTTGTTTATTTATACTTGCATACATACATATACTTACTCTAACCCAAATGGATAAACATCTTTTACTGTAATTTTAAAATAATAAAAAGGTAAAAAGTAGGTTCATTCATTACCTGTAAAGTAAGAAACGATTCCTTTTATCTTCGCGTAAGTTATTGGACTTTTTGCCTTTTTAACCATGTTTCCGACGGTAACTTTGCCGGCTGCGAGGGAGCTGAGTGTCCGTCGGGAGTCCGCAGTTGTACCGGTCAGTTCTGGTTGAGGGGAACCGTGACCGGCTATTTTTGACTGACACGTCGTTCCTCCCCAAAAGCTCTGACGTCACCGCGTTCCATGACAGAGATTCGAGACTCGACGGGAGGTGGAGGAGAAAACGAGACTCGGTGGCTGGGGAAGAGGTGCCTGGACTCTTCCGAATCACCCGAAACTTGAACCCATCAACTTAACGACGGACATCAACATCTAGCTCCACACCAGAGAACACCAAGAGCTGGATTTAAAGTTTCTCATCTTGAGCAAATTTCATGAGCACTATACACCACAGTAACCAATAATGCTAAACTGGCAAAACATGAACATAAGGTCATATAATTAGAATGTCACGAAAGAGTGTAAATAAATGCAAAACATACTACACATACTAATAACATTCAAGCGTTGATTTCTCTTTTGATGGTTTAATGACAACTCATGAATACCCCAAATTCAGTATCTCAGGAAATTTTTATATGATACAAAGAAACCTTTTTAAGAAACGTCGGCCAACTGAAAAGCATGATGCTTAGTTGTGATTCCTGAAGTCGGGCTGAAATCTGCGGTGCTGCTCAGGGTCTTCATTAGTGTTGAGAAGAGATAATAGGTGCAGAGGTCTCTGAGAGACACAGCAAGTATAGCTCAGGGAGCAGAAGTGGAACCAGGTACAAATAAATCTGTAGAGTCAGGTAGAAGATGATTGCACGAAGGCTGTGATACAAAAGTTCTTGGAGTTGTGAGGGATATTTGATTTGGGCCTAGCCGTATCTCTAGCAGAATCCCTGACAGTACCAGAATTCCTATGTAAATAAAATAATAATAATTTTCTTTTTATTAAGATTAGTTGTATTAGAATGTATACTGTTCATTTATAAAAAGCTGAAAGAAGATTTAATATTGTAAATTAAAGGTTATTTTCCCGTGTACCTTTTTTCCCTATCTTTACTTTAAATGAAGCTGAAGTGTTTTCATAACGCAATTATATAACATACATAGTTGCTTTAATGACAGTTCATAGATAGGTCAGATGACATCCTACCTTCGAATTTCCAAGGGGGATCCCTCATCAAACTGTCTAGACTCTTAATAAATTCAGACTCGTCTTGTGGCTGTGTTGGCATGTTGACCCTCTTAATCTGCCAGCTTTACAAGTTACATAAAATAGATGCCTGCTTGTCACCAAGGCAAAATGGTAAGATTAGGTAAAAACAGTCAGGGAAACAGGAATATGCTTCACAAAATTCATAGAAGGTTTACACTCCATTGATAATCAGCTTTACATTTCCTTCAGATCCAAAAACATTCATATTTACATTTTAATTTATATGATTTGGCTCAGGAAGGGTGATTCATTCTTTTTCAATATTCATTTTTACTTGAACGTAAACATATCTGCAATCAGATTCAATTTATTCGGCTTTCGAAAATTGAACTAGCAGCAAGAGCTGATGAAAATCATGTAACATTAGAAGATTTTTTTGTGGAAGTGAAAAACAAAGGTGAGAATCATCTGTGAACATTCACATTCACTCTCAGCGAGAGAATCTAAAATAACTCTTGACCTTTGAAAAGGGGAACCTCTGCCATCCATCACTTGTGAAAAGGAGGAAGGTATTATATTTTAGAATGTAAACCATGTTTGATTCTGATTGGTCAGTCACATTATTTATCAGTCAAGAACAGACTCTTTGTAAATCACTGTTTATCAATAAATGGAAACATTTGGAGGTTCCATACCACCTCAGGGATACTGGGCTTTTTTGTCTTAGAAATAATTTAGACCTGTGGGTTTGATTTTTTTTTTTTTTTACTTTAATACAAAGAAATACTTTTATTGCCTTTTTATTCTATGGAGTGCATGTATCTGTTACAAAGAGATCAACCATGAACCTGTGTCTACATTCTGAAGCCTCTGGGAATGACAAACATCTAGGTTCAGACGTTTAAAAAAAGGTGACGACAGTTCGGGAGATAAACATGTTACTTGTGATCAGCTGCACCTTCAGCTGTGATCACACCACTGTGAATGAGAACAAACCGCTGATTTTGTGCTGTAGACCCAATTTCCGGTTTAAAACTTTTTTTTTTTGAACAACACTTTAATTATTATGTTTGCTCGTCAAAGCCAACATGTTGTTAGTCGTCTATTTATATTCATTGTGAGCATTTAATGCCAATAGTCTAGGCTTTCTTTACATTCTTTTCTTAGAGATACAACTTGTATTTGAGAACTTAGCTTAATGACAACTATCCAAAATATAAAGAGCGTATAGTAACAAACTGTTGGGCCGTTGAACATTGTATAGTAAAGATGTTGAGATCTTAATTTTGGGTTGTGGTGAAATATTCTACCTATACGTGGTGAAAAATGTTGATGCTTGTAGAAATAAATAATTATTGATATCTTTATCTGATACATGATACCTTTTTAGGCCGCATCGCCCACCGCCAGCAATGACATTTGAGACATTTAGGAGTCCAACTCCTCATGATTTGTGAGGAAGGGTATACCATTCAGGGATTCTCTGATGTAATGGGGGGCGAGGGTTAGAGAGAAATCTATTTTTGGACTGCAAAAGAACATTCAGCCCTGATTAGTTTCTAATTCAGAGAGATCACTAGACAACTACCCATGCGCAATCCATGGAAAAAATTACCCAATTATTAACATTCCATTGAAAATATGAGGGATCTGCTGGGATCAACCTGCATCGGGTTGAGATCCGAACTGCTTTTCACATACTTTTAAGTTGGACACTGCTAGGTTATGTTCTATTGAACCATAGATAAGTAGTTTGTAGCTTTTGTTTTGTTTTGATTATACAAGAAATTCTGTTCAGGGACCAAATGCTCTCTGAACATAGTGCAGTGCCAGAGTTTAAGCTGACTAGATATTGAAAAAATTAAGTATTTTATTAACATTAGGCCTGAGGATTTGTTGTTAAGGAGCCTCTATTGAAAAACCCTTTAATTGTCTTATAATATTCAAAAAAAAACTTTACCTGATTTACCAACTCTCAAATTATTTTTTTCTCGTTCAGTGACTGTTCAATGCTGAGTCTATGCATGGTGGGTGTTAAAGCACTGACTCCAGCTGCACCCCTACATTTTTCCACGGTGTAGTTATCCTTATCACTTGTACACTTTTCAATCTGTTGAGTTTTGTAATGTTGTAAAGCACTTTTTCACCGGTGCTGCTTTGGAAGTGCTATAAAAAGTGGAAATGAGTTGGAAAATGTAATGAAGGAAATAAATACACATTTTCATGCTTTTATGTTTCAAGTAGATTTGCATGTGGTCAAAGTATTCCACAAATCTCTGTTCTCCTGGGGACTAGGCAGGATGTGTGTAACAGTGAATGAGTGATGTCTTTCTTGTAAACTCTCTCTTTCATAAAGGCATTCTGGAGCTAAGGACCCGGAGGAGGCGTTGAGGCAGCGCCCTGAGCCTGCAGCCGACACACGCACCTGAAATTGCGCGCGCACTCCGAATTCCTGAGAAACTACTGAACATGAATCACGAAGCGAGATCAGAACTCGTGTTTACTCGGAAGTCACCAAATGTGGGCTGAAAACCAATAAAATATGTTGTAATAGCACAAGCAGAAAGAAGTATAACAAACCAAGCACTTCTAACATTTCGCGTTCACTTCGCTCGTGGTCAGCGCAGTGACGCCGTGATCACCCTCCCGAAGGAACCCGAAGAAGAAAAAGCACATTCCGGAAGTTTCCGACACCTGCGTCTATATGATCTCTTTACCATGGGAACTTTCCTCGGCTCTCGGGGACTGTGTCGGCTGTAGGGAACCCCGGGAACAGCTCTGAGGTAACCGTCGGAGGCTTTTCTGTTGTATTTGTAGTTAGGCGTATGGAATATTTATTTTGGGTTTAAACCCAAAACAAGTCCCTTTCGTTTTTAATGTGAAAAATGCCGCGATAAAACCTCGGAATTGGTTTAATTTCTCTTGGTAAATGAGTCCGAACCGCCCGTGCTCTCGTTCTTCTGGGAAGAGCAGCGTGAACTTGAGCCAGAAATGCAGGACGTCACACCCAAACCAGCCTCGGACTCGGAGTTCTGTGTTCTCGTGTTAAAATCATATTATCGTTGGTGTTTTAAACACTTTTTGTGGTTAGAATAGAACCTTCGCTTTATTGACTAAACTTACGTGTTTACGTCAGTAGCTGCTAGCCTGCTGCTGGTAAACATTAACTTTTCAGCCATTGCCAGAGTGTTTTTCAAACGCAGAAGTGCAAAAACTATGCAGAAGCTTTAACCCAGGGTGAAAAAATTCAGAAATTGGAGTGCGAATCGTTCTTTTCCATCAATAAAAAAAGATAAATGTGAAACAACTCAATATTCAGAACAGCTTCTGGAACATTGATCTTCTCAAACACAGAGCCATCTCAAGCTCTGTTGTTTCTCGTTGATGAGGGTTCTTAATGATTTGGTTGCATGGCTGTATGTTTAGGGCCATTATCCTGCTGCAGAATACATATGGAGCCAATCATACGCCTACCTTGTGGTACTGCATGATGATCTGTCTGTATTTCTACATCTAGATCTCGACCAAATCTCCAAATTAAACTGCAAGATTGCAGCCACAAAAGTTCAAGGAAGCTCCAACATTCTTCAGTAATGCTCACTCATTATTGAAGTGCCCTCCAGGAATTCGACAGACAAACAAACAAACAAACAGACAAAAATAAGTGAAAATAAGTGTTCGGAACAATATTAAAGTTTCAGATTGTGTTTTTAAAGAAGAATGGAATTACTAATGAGTGATAATGAAATATAAAGCCTAGACGGCCTTTTGATGAATTTATAATGAATCTTTTTTACCCTTTTTTGTGACTTTTGACATTTTTTAATGTACACTGCTCATTAAACTAATGTAATGCATAAGTTTTGCAGTTGAAAATGCTATAGTGGGTTGTGTTGAGAACGTAACGCTATTACATTAAAATCCAAATGAAGAAATCTAGATTCAGAATGTGCCGTCATTGATGTGGGCTCCTGTATGAGCTGCACTTCCTCATCGACTTCTGTAGTTGATGAGGCAGTGCAGCTTTTAACTGTGGTTTGGTGCAAAAGGGACCATACATCAGCCAGAAAGGGCGAGGTACAGGGTAATGATCTGTGACCATTTATATACCACTAATCCTTTGCGTCCTAATTGGGCAGGCAGATATCCCCGAAGTGTGAAGACTTGGACGTTCTTTGAAATAATTGTTTGTTCCGTATAGCAGGGCGAAGCGCAATCGGGGCCAGGGGTTGGCTGATTCCAGTTACACGGGATTTGCTGTGATCTTGTCATTGGATACAATCCACCTGACATGTTTGGGAAAGTGTGCCACTTGCACTTGGGAATTCTTCCACATACATTCGCTTCCTGTTGCCAGAACAGAATGTGCAGACGTCCGTGCACGTGTTGTTATTTTGTTACAGGCACTCATCACGCTCATCATCGTTTACATCTGAAGTTTGTGCTCGCATTTAACCTGTCTGACTCCTTGCGTTTGGCAGGTGTGATCTGTTTGGAGATGACATCCCCATGGTGCATGCTTGGAAACAAGATCACTGCTCTTGGACGTGCCGATCTGTCCAAACATACTTCCATGCCGCGCTCCGGCCTAGTTTGTATGGTGCTCTTCCCTGATGCCACCACCAAACATTTCACCGTCAGTGTGAGTGCACATAGAGACCGAATGAGATCAAGCTTGGCCTGATTGGTGTTTGGAGAGAGATTATGGGTTTACAGATGCTGGTGCTTTTTTCCCTCATGTTCCTTACTGCTCTAGCACAACCTTGGACTCATCTTCTGAAGAACGTTTTCTGGATTTTCTTTTATAAATCATTGGTCGTCTGAATAAGAAGTTTCAGTGAAATTTATCATATTGGAGAAAAACACAGTGATATTTGAGAAGTTAAATAAAGTTTGATTTAGGGAAAATGTGCAATAAATATCTAAACAGAATTATGTACCGGTATGTGCATAAATTTAGGCACCACACAAGAAAAGCTAACTCAATATTTAGTGCAGAAATAACAGCCTCTAAACACTTTCTACAGCTTCCTGTTAGACTCTGGATTGCGCAGAAGGTGTTTTGGACCGTTCTTCCGAAACATCTCCAGTTTAGTCTGGTTTGATGGTTTCTGAGCGTGATCTGCCCGCTTTAAATCACACCACAAATGTTGAAGAATATTCAGTTCTAGGGACTGAGATGGACATTCCAGAACGTTCTTCTCTAGAAAAGAGTAATTCCAGAAAAGGCTTTTTCCTCATCACTCGTCCATGCAGCATCTCCTTGAGCAAAGAGTGCTGAACATTGCACAGTGGCGCCCTCTGCAGCAAGGTGATGTTGTAATTCTTGAGCTGGTCTGTGGGTCGCCCGTGACAGTCACTATCCTGTGCCTCTGATTATCTGAGATTTTTATTGTTCTGTCACATCAGGATTTAACTAGAACTGTGCTTCTGGTCTTCCAATTCTGCACAATGTTCCTCACAGCTGAAACTGAGATCTTAAATCTCTGAGACTAAATTTCCTAATTTTGTTTAGACAACCAGTGATTTCTAAGGAAAATCTTAAAAAGTGACTGTTTAGTTGATTAATTGAAATTATTCCTCTGTCCATCCGTCTATCTACCTGCTGGTTCGAGTCACAGGGTTTGCTGGTTCATGTCCCTGGATACATCGGGTGCAGTCCATCACAGAGACATATTCACACTTAGTCGTGTGGAAAATTTCGCCGGTCAACCCGAGAAGCATGTTTTTGTACTGTTGGAGGAAACCAGAGAACCCGGAGAAACCCATGCAAGCACAGAGAGAGCAAACTCCACTCCGATGCCGAATCCTTGGGATTTATTTCATAGCATTGATGGAAGAGAAATAAATGAATTCTAAAGAAACGTCTATTTCTATGCGTTTGCTGGTACAAGTTTGAACAGGGCAGCATGTGTTCACTTTACAGAAACATGATGCTGGGCATCTGCTGTTCGACTTGGCTTGCGAACACCTGAACGTAGTGGAAAAACAGTACTTCAGTCTGCAGATCAGCGAGGACACGTCCAGCTCTCCGGTAACTCCGTGTGTAACGCTGCACGTGAAGCAGAAATGGAAAGTTTAATTGGTGACATTGTTGTGATTTCAGAGGTGGCTGGAGCCCAACAAAACCTTAAAGAAGCAGCTCAAGGGTGAGAGAAATCATTCTTTATTTGATATTTAAAACAACAAACGTGTGTAAAAAAAAGTGCTTCACATTTCTGACATTTCTGTGTGCACTCATTACTTTCGCTTTAATTCGCAGAAACCCTTTTTGATTTTGATAAAGCTTCACTGCAATCTGCTCTGGTTCTTTTCCACTGACCGCCTCTGTTACTCCCCCAGGCTCTGCTCCCTTCTTTTTAATATTTCGAGTGCGGTTTTTCATCTCTGACCCTAACTCCCTCCAGCACGAGCAGACGAGGTACACCTCCCGTCTCTCCTGCAAAACAGATTCATTATTCATCAGAGCGTTATGCTTTTATTTATTTTTAACCACCTTTTCTGGGTTTGTGTTTGTAGGCATTTTTATTTCCTGCAAATTAGAAAGGACATTAGTGAGGGCAGGTGAGTGATGTTTCATTTGCAGCTACGTCTGTTTAGTGTAGATATATTTATGCTGTATTTATATTTATATTTATATATGTTAGACCAATTGTAATGTAGTTTGAATTATTTGAATTGTAATAAAAAGTCTAGATAGAAATAGCAGCAGCCAACTACATTATTAGCGAGACCTACCCTCACCAGCCACTTTATTAGGTACACCTGTCCAACTGCGAGGACACAGCCTCAAAATTGGATACATCAAAATGGAATTTTTCATTTTGGTTTCAATTTTGCTTAGGTTTTTTAAATAGAAAATCAACACGACAGAGATGTTTCAGATAAAGACGGTTCTGATGTGAAGAAGCATGTTGTGTTGCAGGTTGAAGTGTCCTTTAAGCTCAGCGGTGGTTCTGGCTTCTTACTCGGTTCAGTGTAAGTACTGTATGCGGAAACAGCCACTTCCTGACCTCTACATACGATTGATTGATGTAGTCTAGGAACTTTAGAAATGCCCTCGTGACACCTGAGTTCTGACATTGTGACCAGTGATGGATTCTAGTGTGGAAAGTGCTTTCCTAAAGACAAAATTGTGTCAGTCTTGCTGGAGGACATAGAGTGAGGGGGTTAGGTTTGCTGGACGAAACAAAGAATAACGCAGAGATCTGAGTATAAAAATGCCACGAAGCTAAGCGCTAACTCGTTCCTGTTTGATTGACAGCTGAACTCGGAGACTACGTCCCTGATATTCCAACCGGATACCTCAGTCAAACCCGTTTTATCCCCGAGCAAGATCAGGAGTTCCTGCTGAAAGTGGAATCTCTGCATCCACAACACAAGTATGCACACATCAGTAGTGAGGTAGTGAAGAAATATGTGAGGTATAATGGTAGAAATTCAGACGTGCTTGCCCTGCAGACGCCTGATCAAACACATTGGATAAATGCTGCACACGTGAACACTGCAAGAATAACGCAGTTTAAGGAAATTTCAAGTGTGTGTTTGCCAGGAGCGTTTCCGTGCTGTTCAGTGAATAATGTAAACATTTCATGATTAATGATAGCACAAATGAAATGTTTTAACCTCGACTTTTTATCTCTAAATTTAGACTTTTTCTGTTTCAAAACTTTTTAATCTCAATTTTGACTTGTATCTCCAGATTTAGATTTTTTTCAATCTCAAAAATGTGAGAATTTGCTCACGGACTTATTATTGGAACGCGTGGCTTTCTGAGATTAAATGAATATTGAACAGCACTGGTTTTAGGTGGATGTGACAAAATGTTGTTTTTATAAATATAAAAAAAACTATTGTTTATTTATCGACATTTACAAAAGTCAAAGCGTGCTATCAAAAGAAAAATCTAAATTAAATCAATATTTATGTTACTGCCTTTTGCCTGCAAACCTGAAATTTTGTAGGATTATAATCAGGTGTAAGATCATCGAATGATACGAACAGCTGCTAATGATCATCAATGTCAGGCGTTATTTAAACCTCGTCATGAACTGAAGCAGAAACAGCTGTGTAGCCAAACTGCTACCAAAGGTTGAAAATGAATTTCTTGTCATGCTCAGCAACAAGACACAAGGTAGTTATTCTGCATCAGCAAGGTCTCTACCAGACAAATATTCAGGGCAGACTAATATATTCAAGTTATTATCTCCCAAAAGGGTTCTGGGGTGAACTCCTCTCTGAAAGTTCTGATGTATTTCAGGGGTCTGTGTCCGAGTGAAGCGGAGCTGTGCTATTTAAACACAGCCAGAACGCTAGACTTGTTTGGAGTCGAGCTTCATCATGCTCAGGTAGCCCTGCATTGATTATAAAGTGACATTTACACTCACCGGCCACTTTATTAGATACACCCTGCTAGCCCCTTTTTCCTTCAGAAATGCCTCAGTCCCTCGTGGCATAGATTCAATGAGATCCTGGGAACATTCCTCAGAGAGTTTGAGAGGATCACCCAGTCGCTGCAGGTTTCTCTTCTGTTCCACCACATCCCAATGGTGCTCTACTGGGCTGAGATCTGGAGACTGTGGAGAGCTTTCGAATCCTCTTTCTTCTTTATTCTGATGCTCTGTTTGAACTGCAGCAGATCATTTTCACCGTGCCTAAATGCATTGCTGCCGTGTGATTGGCTGATTAGAAATGTGCTTAGACAGGTGTACCTAATAAAGTGGCCAGAGAAATGTTTATCGGATATATATATTAATTGAATTATTAATTATTAAATATATTAATTCCATTTTAATCTGTCATTCTAAAAGGATGTTGCCAATCCTGCCCTGTGGGTGGGTATTACATCCGGGGGACTGGCGTTGTTTTGCCATTTTGTTTGTTCCAGTTTTTTCCCATGGTGAGTTTTGTGTCCAGCTGCTTATTTTCTATTTTTAGATATCTTTAAATTTATCACTGGAATTGCTGTCATTATGGTCATGTATGGAAACTCAAGCCCTTATTTTGGTTCCGTACCTTGTTTCGCCTTATTTTTGAGTGACTGCTTTGTTTCAGGATAACCATCATCAAAATTTCATTCAAAAGAAAAAGATTTGCTATACACCTCCGCCGTAAACTTGTAAGATATCGAGGTTTTGTCATGCTTCTATTAACCAATTAATCTTTTGTAATGCACACCGTGGTTGAATCCTGCTTTGTTATTATCTCCTGTCGTATGCTCAGGGCGAGCTGGGCCACCACATTGTCTCTGTCTCCATGCCAAGTTCTCGAGCTTGTAAAAACCTGTGGAAGTCCTGCGTGGACCACCACACTTTCTACAACAGGAAACCGTCCAAGTCCGATTCAAAACTTGGGTACATAAGCCTCCAGACTTGGGAAATCTTTGTTGTTACACTTTTTAAAATTGTTGTCATTTCTTACCTAATAATTACGGTGCGTTTTGTTTGAAATCACAAGCGCTATCCCACTGTACCGGAAGCTGATTGGTGAGAAAACGTTGAACCCTGTAGAGATGTCCAACTCCATGGAGCACTTGGAGACAAAGAGCTTACCCTCCCGGTCTCCGCCCACCACACCAAACTGGTAAAAGTACTTCATAAACAGTTTTGGCACCTCTGTAAACATTTAAATATATCATATAAGAGACAAACACAGTTATATTTGAGAAATCAAATAAAGTTTATGTTGCTGTAATTCACATGTGCAAAGGAAATAAAGCAGCAGGAGTGATGAAGCTGGAACCATTCCATTTGAGTATGAATATTAAGGATTCCCAGGAGAAGACCAACAATCGTTTCTGAAGCAGAAAGATTTATTTTAAAAGATAAAATTTGTTCCTTTAGTTAATTTAATTAAGCATTAATCTGTCTATTCTGAGTAGCAACAGAGCAACAAATTTCTGCTATATTGTTTGGATCGCTAATAACGATGCTTTGCGGTAGATTTTCTCAATAATTTAAACAAATAGCCTCACCAGTTCTCGAGAAGAGCCACCTGGTCATTGGGGCATGTTAAAGTTGATAGTGGCACCCCCAGCAGCGTGCCAAGTGCTCACCCGAGACTGGGTTTTCCAGAATCTACAAACTGCTTTGCACCAGACTTATATTTGTTAATAAAGTGCCCAGTGACCCCTGCCAAATTTTAAATATAAGGGTATAGCAAAAGAAGAGTGGTACAGTGTGTGCAGCAGCAGTTAAGCATGGTGAAGGTTCCTTGAACTTTTGGGGCTGAACACCATTTCTACAGATGGAGGTGGAGGTTTGGTCCGGATTAATAGTTTTCCTGATGCTGAGGGATACTTATACAAGGAGTGTTTGGTCCTGAATCTAGTCTTTTCATTTTAGGCGCAGCCCTCGTTTACGTCACGACTTCCGTAAGCCGCGTCCCTCATCCGTGGACAATCTGACCAATGAGATGAGCTATGTGACGGAGAGCGAGGATGTGTTCTACACCTACAGGCAAACTGAAGCTGCACTTTCACATCCACACTGTTCCTCCTCATGGATGCTCTTTGTAACTAATCAAAACTAATTCCACTGAAGGAAATCTCAGGAGGAGAAGAGGAGGAGTGGAAGCTGGTCTCTTAGTGGTGACATCATCGCTGAAGAGGATGATTTGCACGTTTGGGATAAGGTGAGTGTCAGAGTGTGTTATAACTGATGATGCAAGATCAAGAGAAACGCGCTTCAAAGCTTCTCCACAGATCTCTCTGCATGAGAATGAGAGATGCTCCCTGCGGCACGTATCGCTGTTTGATGAACGGAGCCGGTAAAATTCACTTCTGAAGCTTTAAAACCTATCGAAACTTTTTATTTTCGATGCTCAGCTCCGATTTGATGACTATAACCATTTTTTACTTTCAGACGTTCTTTCAAATGCAGCCCATATCTGACTTGTGTGTTTACAGTTGCCATAGCAACATGCACAAGATCACCAGGATGTTGTAGTGGAGTGAAGTGGAAAAGACGGAGCATGTGAAATATGCTAATGTTCTCTGGGGGCAACATGCGCTAACCCGATAATATTGACATGATGTTGAGGTGGAGGGGAACAAAGGAACATTTTTCGTTTGTTGTGATTTGAAGCCGTCGCACTTCTCTGGTGACATCATGAAACCCCTGAGAACTACATCGTCTCAGTTTATTGACGTTGAGTTGGCGATCAGAAAAGTGATTCGCACCAAAGTGATTCGTCTGTTTACACGAATCACTTTGGTGCAGATGTGATTTCTTTCTTTTTTTTATGTAATTATTTGTTTGCAGAATGTGACAACTGATGGCGATCTGCTGCTTGTGAGGATCAGTCCAGACCCTGATGGGAAGTTTGGTTTTAATGTCAAAGTGAGTCAACAGTAGAGTTGTAAGCGACTAAAAATCAATTGAATTCACTGTAAGAAAAATTTCAATTCATCAGATATTTTATAAAAGACGGTTTCCATGCATCGTCCTGCTTTATGATGAAAAATTTTAATTCAGCAGACATTCAAATCAAAATAGCTTTCCAATTTAACACTGCAGACGCCTTTAGATGAGACTTCGAGGAATTTGTAAAACACAAGGCATGGGATTGCACTAAATTTTACAGGAAAATTCTAAATACCGGTAAGTATAATAACATTCTCAAACGCAGTCTGAAATACCAGTATAAAACATCAGAAAATTAGGTATTCCCCGTTGCCACTAGGTGGCGCTATAACTGACACTGTGGTTTGCATTATAGATTTGTTAAAACCTGGACTCTTAACACGCCTGGCCAGTTTGAACCTGATTGGACCTTGCAGGGCTGAGTTATTAACAACTTCCTGTTTAAGCCAGAATTCCGAATTTCGTCGCTGCTGTACCCACATAGTTTCACGAAGTCAAAAAAGCTTTGAAATTTAACATCCCATGTGCTTTAAGAAAAGACTGATGGAGTTTGGAGATGAACTGATAAAATCTTTTGAGTTAGAGTACGCCATTTTTAGAGTTAATAAAAGAAATAATTACAAATATAATATAATAAAAAGAAAATAACCAACTTCTGACACTTCCTGATGCGTGTGTGAAATCGGGCGATTTTTCGAGCGGCCTTCAAAGATGTCCTGAATACGGTAAAGCGTAATAATAGCACAGAAGTGACTCTCTGGAAAGAGCTGAAGGGACACTTGGCCACTTTGCCTTTTTGAAATTCATCACACGTCGGGGCTAAAAAGATCAGGACCCGAGGCAATCACCAACCTTTGGCTAATGTAGCTGTGAGCATCTGCTCTAGCCTAATATTGATGCGTTTTCATACAAATCTGTGTTTGTAATTCTTAGGGAGGTGTCGATCAGAAGATGCCCCTGGCCATCTCTCACGTTAACCCTGCATCTCCTGTAAGGCATCTCTCTCGTGGCTTAAAGTTCAGGTGATTTTGAGGGTTCACATGAAGGGTGTCCTGCAGGCCGGCCGCTGTGTGCCTCCGCTCCTGGAGGGGGATCAGGTGTTGTTGATCAATGGACGGGATATTTCGGAGCACACGCACCAGCAGGTGGTCATGTTCATCAGAGCCAGTCGGGAGTCACACAGCAAAGAGCTTGCCTTGCTTGTGCGCCGCAAAGGTAGCCAAGCAGAAGAAGCTTTTTCTTATTCTCAGTTCCTCTGCTCAAAGGCCTTTTGTTACAGGCGTCTCTCTGCGAGCTGAAAACACACTACAGTTAGGGCTCAGTATTTCAGGTGACGTATCGCCGCTGTCCGCTCGGCCCATCGGAGAGACCCTGGAGGAGTCCATGGCACGCCTGGAGAGGGGTTTGGTCACCGGCACGCTGCTTCTGCACTTTGAGGTTTGTTCTTGTGATGGTTTTACTGCACGTATTGCCCGGCACACGGCCGTCACCTGTGCATGTGTGTGTTCTGCTGCTCACAGAAGTTGTACAAGAAGAAAGAAGGCATGATCATTTCTTGTGCGAAGCAGGCGGCAAATATGGACAAAAATCGGTACAAAGATGTGTTGCCATGTAAGTCTTTCTGCTCTTCCTGTCAAACAAGTTGAAAAAAAAAACAGTGATATTTGAGAGGTGAAATAAAGTATGATTTACGAAAACAATTATTAGCCATGTGCATGATTTTAGGCGCCCCTTTTATTTAGCAGCGCTAGTTATTAAAGCTCAACAAAACTTCAGTGACCCTTGACCTCCGCACACATGTGAATCCAGTCATGAGAAAGTATTTGAAGGAGAGCAATTGTAAGTGTTCAAAACAACTCTTAGCTGAGCTGAAAACAATAATTGTAAAATAGAGTTATTTGGGCAAAACAAGGAAAACAAAACATCATTAGAAGAAAAACACTTGCTCCCTTCAGTTAAATCTGGTGGTGGCTCCATCATGCTGTGGGGCTGTGCCCAGTGCAGGGACTGAGGATCTTGTTAAAGTCGAGGATTCCACTCAAAATCAGCAGATTCTGGAGAACAATGTCCAGGAATCGGGGACAACATTGTTGCACCAGGGCAGGATCTTTGAACAAAACAACGACTCTAAACACGGCTCCAAATCACTGCTACACTCCAGAGGAACAAGTAGAACGTCTGGAATGTTCATCTCAGGCCCCAGAGCTGAACATTATTTAACATTTGTGGTTCTGCAATTGTATCCACCGATGCTGCGTTTGCTCTAGCTTTGTCGAAGCATGTCGCTTCTGGAGCTGCTTTGATGTATATTTTAGAGCTGCTGTTTGTCGCCGATGACTGGTCCTTCGAGCCGGAAAGACACAGCTTGGATTTTACATTTTCTCCCAGTGTTTTCTCCACTAGTGTGAAATATCAATCATATTTTGTCTTGACTCAAACCTGAATACACAGATCACTCGTTTTCTTCTTCTTGTGTCCAAATACGACATTTCTTCTTCTGCTTATTTTACTGTTTGCGTTTGGTGCTCAACAATGAAGTGCAATGGGAGAAATAAAAAAACTATATGTAAAGGACTGTGTTGCTAGCAATTGTAACTGCATTACTACTGAACACTCCGGGGTGGTAATTAATTTCTAAATGGTAGAATAGTGTAGCTAATATATTCTGTTCTGAAACATATTCTGTGTCACACATTTGTGTTTCCTTTAAAGTGTGACGTTGGGAGATCTTTAAACAAATCAAAGCAAACACGATTCACTGAACGTTCTTTATTTCACACGAGAAAGTGTTTGATGAGATTGAACAAAGCCTCCAGACTTGAGCAGATTAGGCAGAAGGTCAGAAATATCATTTTAGTAATATGTGTATAAGCTTTCGATCGGTGTAATACTCTTTAAACTGCTTTTTATTTAATCCACAAATCCCTCTTCCTCATTCTCTGCACATTCATCTTTTCTTTCAAGATGACATCACACGGGTGGTGTTGCAGGCTGAGGGGGATGATTACATCAACGCCAGTCATGTGAAGGTATGCCTCATCCCTGATCATCTCAGTGTTCCTTGTTTGCGTCGATGACTAAAGAACTGACTGAAGACTTGTCGATGTGTGTCAGACGGAGCCGGCAGGTTGTGTTCTGCGGTACATTGCAGCTCAGGGGCCACTGCCTCATACTTGTGCTCACTTCTGGAGGAGTGTGTGGGAGCAGGACGTCAGCGTCATCATCATGCTGACTACTCTGACTGAGAGAGGACGGGTACTTGAACTTGTTTTAACACGAATGTGAAACTAAGAAAATTATCCCATCTACCAGAAGATGAATGAGAGGGAAGATGAACTTAATATCTGCTAAAATGAAAATATTCATCCTGAACTATACTCCAGTCCCTCTATTGCACTATAAACACTGAAACTGGGGGGGGAAAGTTTAAAGATCTTTTTTGTCATGGATAGTCCTTTACTTTGTTTGGATCAGTTCGATGTGGTTGAGCTTCTGTTTTGTTTTTTTAGAAGGGAGGGGGGTGGGGGTGTTGATGTGGTTTAAACATGAATGAAAGGCAAAGTGCAGGTTGATTTGATGCAAGGAAGAAAAAGCCAGCTTTGCTTGTCTTTAAGATTTGTTCTACAGACAAATGGATTGAAATCACAGTCCAGGAATTCCAAAACCGTTGAGATCCGATACAAGGAACTAGGAAACTATAATCACAAGAACAGGATCAGACTAGATCCAAACACTTTAAATAATGGTCAAAAGAGGACGCGTGTGCATACAGCGCTGTACAAAATGTTTGTGCTGCTACCTTTTCCCTTCGGACCAGCTTCAATTCTTCGAGGAACACATGCACAGGGATTTTGTAGAATTTAATCCGGTGTATGATTCTCCCAATTCCTCCAAACAGCTGCTAATGACCATCAACTTCACAGAGCCCTGATCTCAGCATCATCGTCTGTGTCTGGCAGTTCATTGAGAAAGCTGCATCCACAGAAGATCCTGGGGTCAGTTCTCCAACATGCAACCAGAAACTGTGAGCAAGTGCAGCGAGAAGATTTGCTGCTGCTTCGAAGGCAAAGGGTGCTCGCAGCAAAAATTGATTTGATTCAGATTTATCTTCTGTTCATTCGCTGCGTTTCTGTTCATTGATGAATAAATAATCCTTTCTGAAAGCATTCTTTGTTTACAGCATTTCGTGACGGCAACAGCAGGAAACATATTCACGAAAGATGTTTTCAAACGACCATGTCAGGCATCAACTGTTGGTTTCTGCAGAAGAAATGTGATGCTATGAGTTCAGTCCAGGGGAGGGCAAAGCAATCAGTCCCTACTGGTTTTAGCTCCAACCCTACTTTAGCCGAGAGGAGCTGAAATAGTAGATTCTGGTGCAGAGTATTTCTCTCAAACTCAGACTAAAGTCCTCCATTCACCCACAGAGGCAGGTAACGCACATGCACCAGCTAATCAGACGATAGCCATCACACACCTCCAGCTCCCCAAGGACGGCTTATTGTGAATGTTGTATTCTTCAGCTCGGCTTGACTGTTGCTTGGTTACCAAGCGTCCTGCATTCTTCTTCAAAGGGATGATTTAATAAATTTGATGGGAGAGAGAGGAATGGGTTTTTCTTATTCTTTGCTCAATAATCTTTTTCCCATTTCACAGACCAAGTGCCACCAATACTGGCCGCATCCCCCCGAAGCGAGGGATTACGGGCATCTTCAGGTGTGCTGCCACTCCGAGGAGTGCAATCTAGCCTTTGTTACCAGAGAGATGACGCTCACAAACACTCAGGTAAAAAAAAACGACTGAGGTAAAGTTCTAAACACACGTTTTCGGTTTTAATGAAGGCATCGTCTGATGATGTTTTTGAAGCTGCTTCATGTTGCGAAGCTTGAGTATCAACGAGTATCAGGAGGTAATATCGAAATAATCAGCCTCTGCTATTCCGTCTCTTGATTTGCCATAGGGAAAAATGTTGTACACGTATATTGCCCACACAAAGCAACAACTGTGCAATTTATTAATGTTGTCCAGTGTCCATTTAGCGTGTTTTTTTTTTTTATTTTGGAGTTTCTCAGCTGTGGTGTTGCCACTTCTGTCAATTTTGACAGGAGACATAAGTCCGGTTACACAGGGCAAAGCGGGTTTGAGTGCCGAGTTTCCATCTCTCTCCCCACCACACTTCGAGTCACAGTACATGGTCCTATCATTTATCAGTAAAAGCTACGACCTGAAATCTGAATTTGAAGAGTTTGGTCCTGAATGCAATAAACATGAATTAAAATAAATTGAAACTAAAGAAAATCGATGAACTCTGTGGGGCACATAAGACTGCTTTCTTTGCTATTCCTGATGCCTTCTTTGTCAAACTGAATGATTGCGGTTCTTCAAAGCTCATAGAAGGAATTACATTTAGATCTTACAGCACCACGACTTCATGTGCTGACAGATTTTTGCATTTGCCGTAACTGTGTAAGTAAGGTTGTCTTGCCAAAATTTCCCCTTTCCCGTCTTCACTAAACGATTTCAGTGCATTAAACATCAGTCGGGAGGGTTTTCTTTTGATCTATTTGTATGACCAATTGATTGATTAAAAGTCAGGTTAATAGCAGGCGTTTGTTAGGTAATTGTTTATAGCTACTCAGGAATCTTTATAAGAGGCTTGTTGTGTGCTGAACGTAGAGAAGGGTCATGCGCTGCTGTACTCGAGGCGTACATGTACACACACGTCCACTCTCACAAACAATCCAGCATTGCTGCAGAAGCGAGACCCATCTGTTGTCTCTGTTGGTGGGAGTTAATCTCAGCACGGACAGCAGACGGAGGTTACATCACACTTTCATCGTCCACATACTGTAGGGTGTGTGAGTGCGTCTCCAAAAAGAGAGAGGAGACACACTCACGCGGGAGAGAGGAAAGGGATGATTGGGGCTAAAGCGGCAGTGTGTGAGCGCTCCTTCCACACAGCTTGCAAACCAATTATTGCTTTCTGCCTGATTTGTCACAGTAAATGAAATCTTTTTTTCCACTTTGGCCTTCAGACTGTGACTCATACATTCAAGAGAGGAGAGATCTGCACTTACTCCTGCTCCCTCTTACAAGTCCATGACACAAATGATATTTTAAACGTTCTTATAACAATGAACAAACCTGATTTGAGCCTGAACTCCAGCAACCATTCCACACTCAAACTCTCTGAAATCCCTTTTCTTCCTAATTCTGATGCTTCTTCTGCCGAAATGCTTTGAGTTGCTCCCGTGTGATTGGTTGATTAGAAATGTGGGTATAATGAGCAGCTGGACAGGTGTAATGGCAAAAAAAAAATCCACTGACAAGGTGAGACTGAAATTTTGCTTAAGCGTTGTTTACTCGTAATGGCGCTGCAGATGTTTTCCTATTCATGTAACGTGTCTGGGTGGTAACATTTTTAATAGGAACCACACAAACCCTTGACTAACCCTAACCTTAACTTTTGACTTCATCTCAACTCAAGATGAACGCTGACGGCCAGTACAGCGACCCCCATGAAACATTACACTAATAGGAAAACATCTCTACCTCATCGTCACGCAGGCTGTCTGCAGCCCGCTACTAGTCACCTCCCTCGTTTTGGTGAAATATAGAACATTGTACCTGCATATTTAAAAGTATTGATTGTTGTGATTAAAGCTGGGATTCAGGTCACACATCACTGTTCTAATGTGTCTCTTGCTCGGCGGAGTACATAAAACATATACTATGCCATTTCACCTAATTTTTGCATTTGTTAATATAATTTGGCGCGTGTATCATGCTACATAAATAATTGAAATGAGTATATACAAATGTTTAAATGCTTTATGTAATGCACAGCTTTTTATTTCTTTACGACCATCTCCTTTCCTCGTGTGAAGGAAGTGAAAAGTCCTGGTGATTTCATCTCTGAAACATGCCGTGTAAATATTTTTCTGTGTCAGGAGAAATGCAGGCGTGCTTAGGCTTGTCTGTTTTTATGCAAACTCACGGAAGCATTCACTCGCACTCAGCCGCTTGCTCTCTTTCATGCAGTCAGGACTGCAGCGCTCCATCATTCACATACAGTATGTGGCCTGGCCTGATCACGGAGTGCCAGAAGATTCCTCAGACTTCCTGGATTTTGTCCAGTCTGTGAGGAGCATGAGACGAGAGTCTGCACCTCTCTTGGTTCACTGCAGGTGAGCTGTCCTGCACACAGCCACGCAGATCCTCTCAGCTGCTCGTCTTACAGAGAAAGTGTCTCTCTGCAGTGCTGGCATTGGCCGGACGGGTGTGTTGATCACCATGGAGACAGCCCTGACACTGATGGAGAAGGAAAAGCCAGTGTATCCCCTCGAGATCATCAGCTTAATGAGAGAGCAGAGGTCCATGCTGGTGCAGACATCGGTACATTAACTTGCACTCATTCAAAAGTCAAGGCGGGCATGGGTTTTTCTCTGGTTGGTTCAGTGGGTTTATTGTTATAAAAGTAGCAATATTTGAACAGTATGGGGCTGTCAGTGTTCAGCGGAATACATTTCAAAAGGTTTAACAAGAATTAAAGCTGCAAGCAGCAATCAAAAGGCAATTTTTTGCACAATGCTAAAAAAATGTATTCAGTGGTTTTAACCAAGATCTGATAAAATTTCAGAAAAATGGCAAATTTAAAAATGAAAACCACAAAATAAAGTGGTAATAAAAATAAATATATTGTTTGTTGTGGTATAGGACCAACTTGGAAGTGAAGGAAGCGTCTTATCAATGGAAATGCTGTATTTGCTGTGACCACCTGGGTTCACAGGATGCCACACATTTTTTTTACATTTCAGAGATTTCATGAATAAGAATAAGAAGAATAAGTTTTTAGAATATTTGTTAAACAAGAGGGAGACTTTGATAGCTGCTCTGTAGGGTTTAGATGTCTGTAAACCTGACGTCAGTGCTTCAGCCAAGAACCGGATCGCGGGGCGTCACTGGTCAGAAGATTGTAGACGCTAAGCTTGTTTCTGCCTGAAGCTGTGGGTGTGTTTGTCTTCCAGTGCCAGTTCACCTTTGTGTGCGAGGCCATTCTGAGGGTGTACAGAGAGAAGCTGAAGCTGTGCTCCACACCTAACAGTTGATAAACACCGCGACGGCAGGGGACTGTTTGAGCGCACGGAGGAGGAATACGCTCTCACACTGTGGTCTGACTGTCAATAACGAAGGGGTGAAACGCGGGCAAGGAGTAGAGGGCGTGTCTGAATATAGACAGGCGTGGCTCTCCTGAAAGCCGTGCGGATCGAGAAAGAACATAAAGCACCAGGAGATGTGGAAGTTTAGGACCTCACAACTCTCCGTGCTTTCTCCTCACATCCATGATTAATTTGAGTTCAGCACCAAAGAAAAGTTAATAATATATAAATATAACATTATAAAATAATAAATATAAAATAATATTATATTACTAAAATGATTTTACATTTGTTCTTTGGTTGGACATGGAGAATCTACAGTTTTATGGTTTTTCAGTGGCGTTAACAATTCTATTAAATGTTTAGAGGGGAATGAAAGAAATGTGTGATTTAAATCAAATTATTCAAAGTGGAATGTATTTAATTCATCAGGTACTGTTTGTACAATATATTTGTTTTCGTCTTAATTACTTCAAATACTTCTCATTTACTCAAAAGGTTGTACAATAAAATCCAGAGTGATGAAAAGTGACGTTTTTTATGTTATACTTTACACAATTGTTTAAGCACCAGCTTCCACATAATGAACAAACAATTTATAGGAAATAATGCACAGCATAAAGCATTTCAGATTTCATTTATTACAGTTTATTTATAATGCAAACAAATGCAGGGTCTCAGAAATGCACCTGAAATTATTATCAAAAAATACATAATTCCCCAGAGAAAACAAAACATAAAATGAGGTGAATAAGTATTTGACACCCCTTGTGATTTTTCACGTTGTAAATCTCGGAGGGATTTGAAGTTTCACAGTGAGAGAGAATGTTTTTGTGGAAATCACATTGTATAAAATATTTAACATTACTCTTTATACAGGTGATGCAGCCTTCAAGAAAACAACCCAGTTTTCAATATAAAATATTAAATAATACCCCCCCCCCCCAATCGCAGAATTAACCCCAGCCATTTTAATCATTGTTTTGCCACTCAGGTCCCCGTAGGAGTGTGACATCATAAAATATGACACTACAGTTGACATTTTTGTTTAGATATTCTAGGGCGCGCGTGACTTGTTATTCTGAGGAATTTAACGATGGAGGCTCGCGGGAATCTCGGCACCCGCTGTCGGCTCACCAGCAGGTTGCGCTGCCTCGCGCACAGAGAAGCAGAAAAGTTTGAGTGTTGCCCTGAGATTTCACGCTTGCGCAGAACAGCTCGCCTGGCCAGTTCCTCTGGTTGACTTACCTGAGAGGTACGTCAGTTTCGGTCACTATCAGAAAGGAAATAGCTCGCCATCGCTCCGCCGAACCTGGACCGGAGGATAAGTCCGATCAAAGCGAACGCGCGTCTCGCTGAATCCCGGAGGAGCGTGAGGACCGGAGTCTGTCCCCGCGGCTCCCGGCAGGTGCGCTAGTGTTTGCCGCCCGTGCGCCACCGGGAAGCGGAGCTCGTGACAGCTCGTACACCCGTCCCCTGCGCATCCCGCGGTGCTCCCGAGACCAGAGAGCAGCTGGATGTCTTGCTCTTGAGCGCTGTTCCCGGAACAGGAATAAAGAAGCGTCTCTCGGGGAAGATGATGGGCTTTCTGCGCAGGACGTTTAGCCGTCGGTCGAAGCGACGCTTTCGGACGTCGAACGAGTTGGTGGTCGATGCTGGCAGAGGCGGAAACGCGGTGCTCCAGGCGCATCAGCAGCAGGTGATCCACGCGCCGACCGTAGTGACCGGGGGAGCCGTGGTCCACATCCCCGCAGCGGGAAACAGCAAAGACGCCATCACCTGCAGAGTGTTGCTGCTGGACGGATCGGATGTCAGTGTGGAGTTACCGGTGAGGGAGTGAGGGAGTGCGGGACCTCAATAGAGCTTTTGTAAAAGTTGCACGGAGCGGTGTTTTGTGGGATTTGGGTTGTGCTGGTGTGGGTTTCCCCGGTGTTGGGTCCCGTCCCGGTAGTTGGGAGGCAAACAGATGGCGCTCCGTGCTCCTGTTTACTTCCCACCTATGGCGGCTGCTCCACCTGTCACACGACGCTGCGGATCCCCTCGAGCTACTACAGCTTTCTCTGAAAATGAAACTCTCTCGGATTCTCTAAACTCGGCGTTTTCTGCGTTTATTGTGAAACTGAGGTCGACGACCAGGCGCTTAACCTTTGCCCCCTCTACCCCCAGAGCCTCTTTCCACCCACCCTCTCATGTGTATGGTGCTGTGTAGATACAGTAATCTAGAAAACTGGCCAAAACGTCAACAAATTGTTACTTTTATTTTTAAACTTGCAAAACATGACATGGTGAAAACAGCGACCATTCATCATACCGGTCTGAGTCTACTCTGGGTCTGATCCGTGTGGGACAAAAATGAAAAAGCAGAATAAAACATTGCCTTCCATATAGAAGTTAGCAAATACTTTCTTTCATATTTTGCATATATTTTCTTCTGTACAGTTTAATTTTAAAGCATATGTTTATATTTTTGCTTGTTATCGTACCATGGATGTTTTATTGTGGTGTGAGTGTGGTGTCTTAAAGACTTGCTAGGGGCAGTCGTGGCCTAGCGGATCAGGTAATCAAAAGGTCGCCGGTTCGATCCCTGGGAGGTGGGATGAGTGTTGAAACTCTCTCCCTAAAGTGAAAACCATTACTGTGGTGGCCTTGAGCAGGTCACCAGTTTCCCCGCAGCTCCCCGGGCTTGGATGGGTGAAATGCAGAGCACAAATTCCTCGTACGGGTCACTCCATACTTAGTCCTAATGTCACTTTCACTTCACTTTCATTTTTAAGAACATTGTTCGGAAATAACTGAGAAACGCGTCTAACTGCTCAAAATATTTTCCCAAGCTTTCATCTTCCAAATTCTGACCCAAGCATCCAAATGTTGCAGCAGAAATCGGCACTCGTTTTGGTGCTGCGTCAGTTTCCAGTTCTTAGCTGACCGATGTGGTCTTCTGCCGGAGCCCATCGAGAGACCTCGATAGTAACGAGAGGTTATTTGAGTAACTGCTGCCTTTCTTCAGCTCAAACCAGTCTGACCCACAGAACTGCCGCTCACTGGAGATTTTCTCTTTAAGACCATTCTCCTAAAGATGGTTGTGTGTGTGTGAAAATTCCAGTAGAGCAGCAGTATCTGAAGGACTCTGAGACCAGCTCATCTGACCTGAACAACCACGCCACGTTCAAAGTCACTTAAATCCCCTTTCTGATGCTCGGTTTGATATCTATATGCCTAAATGCCTTGGGTTGCTGCCGTGTGATTGGCCGGTTAGAAATGTGTGTTGGATGGGTGTACCTAATAAAGTGTCCGGTTAGCGGTTTCTAACATTTTTTGCAGTTGTTTGATAAAATGATGAGGCATTCTGAGTATATTTAACATTAGGAAAACATTCTAGACGCATTTTTAAAGGATAATCTTGTAGGTGGGGTGCACAAACTTTTGCCCGTCACTGTACCTGTGAATAGATGGAGCGCTTTAAGCTGCAGTTTTTAAAATACAGATCTCTGTTAATAAAAGAGTGAAACACATTCCGTTCAGGCTTGCATCGGGATATTTTAAGCTGTTCTGCTCCGTCTGAGCGGTGTCATCATGGAGCCCTGCAGGGAGACGCAGCTCACCGCAGGAGTCCGTCCCTCTTAAACCTCCTCGTGATTATCATTTCTGCTTTCAATGTGTTCCAGAAACACTCGAAAGGCCAGGATCTGTTCGATCAGATCATGTATCACTTGGATCTGGTGGAGGCCGATTACTTTGGGCTGCAGTTCATGGACCAGGAGCAGGTTGCGGTAAGCTAGTGGCACTTGACCAGAGCTTGTTACGTGTTCCACTGACCTGCTTTTCTACACGCTGCTGCTCTTTGACTAGAAACGAAGAGAGCCAGTGGGAAACGGCCACTCGACATCAGTCCGAACAACAGAAGGATCCGTTTCTCTGCTCTCAGACCATTAACGACCTCTTTCTCTTGTCCCCCCCCCCCCCCGCCTCCCTGCTGTTCTTAGCACTGGTTGGATACAGCCAAGCCCATAAAGAAGCAGATTAGACGTGAGTAATCATAAACCATCCTTTCGATTCCTCACAGTTAGTTCCTGCAGTGCTGTTTAGTTTCCTGCTCACAGATGGCGGATGACCTTGGGCTCCTAAGCCAGTGCTGCGGTAGTGACACGTGTCTGAGTGAATTTATTATGTGTGCTATGGGTGTGAGTGGAGGCTTCCAAACCTCGACTAAAACTAACGTTTGGTGCTGCTGCCGGTGCGGAGCGCTAGGGCCTGCTCACTATTTCTGCTGTTCTGGCTCTGGGGGTGTTTCGTTTCTCCCGTGGGAGTCGATAACACAGTGATATGAAGCGATAAACACAACCATTGATAGCAGACAGTGTGGATTATCAGGATGAAAGAAAGAAAGAAAAGAAACACAATGTTCATGGATTTCATTCAGAAAAGCAGATTTCGGTTCCAAAACATGAGAGAAACTGGTGTTTGCATGAAAACTATTTGTGTGCACTGCTCAGCAGAAATGAGTTGACTCCTTTTAGAAAGTATGAATTTGATCAACAGCTCAACTCCAGAAGGTGAACTTAAGCTCAAGAGTCAACACAGAACTGTAAGAGCTCTGTGATCTTCAAGGACACCACAAGTCTTCTAGGCATGGACTTAAGAAGCTGGCAACAGATCTATCTTTCTCTTCCTGCAGCATTTCTATCTTTCTTTTTCGCTTCTTCTTTCTATTTCTTTATTTCTCGCAGCATCGATCTTTCCCCGTTCTTCAAGAAGATCCTCTTTTAGAGCTGGATGCTGCATGGAGAGCAATGCTCAAATTCAGGATTCCCCGAAGGGTTTCCACTGGGTTCAGATCAGGAGATGTTCGATCACCTTCACCCTGATCTTCTTCAGAAACGCAGAACATTGTTGAGTTAATGATGCCATTGAGGAAATGCAGACACCAGCAGCCCCACATCAGGACACTGCCACCACCCTGTTTCACTGTTGACATTTTCTTTTGAAATCTTCACTTTTACGACACTTTAAAACGATTCGTTACAAAAACTGTGATCTTTGTCTCATCACTCCAAAGTATAGAGTCCGAGGAGTCTTCATCTTCTTCAGCATGGGCCAGAGCTTTAGGAGAGGCTTCCTTCGTAGACGATACCCACGCTGCCATTCCTCAGCAGTCACTAGAAACGCTCGCTCCAGTTTTAGATAACTGCAGTGAACTTTCAGGAGATTTTCCTCAACCTTCTCATCAGAAGACGCTCCTGTCAAGATCTTCACTTCCGCGGACGTCTCTGTGAGATGGTTGCTCTTCCATCTTTCTTACATTCTTTGGATCGCTTTTGCTGCAGTATTTGACTGATATGTAAAGCTTTGCTGATTTTCTTGTAGTCCTCAACTTTTTTTTGTGTAAAGAAATTATTTCCTTTCTCAGATTTTGTGATATTTTTCTTCCATGGGGAGCCATTGCTGACATCATGAAGTGGGAGGGGCTTTTCTTTGTGAAGTAAAGCCCTTTATAGTCTCCTGTCTGCTGGACTCCTCTTCAGTGAATCATTCGAATGTTGTAGTCTGGCTTTCCTCGCGAGACTGTAACACTTTTTTTTGCCACAGGGACTTGAATGGGTTTGTTAGGAAAAAAGCTCGTGAAACTAAAGGTTTTCTGCGGAGCAAACTTTGCATACTTTAGAATGGTTTAATCTACTGATGCATTTGTTGTAATCAATCATTATAGAATATATCGTGTGCGCCGCATACCTTGTTAGAATGTCTCTTATAGCATCAGCTGACTGTTCCTTTTAGAGCCACTCACAGATCATTGGTGTAATTTGATTTGACGCCATGCAATCCAAAAACAAGCACATGTTGCAGGTGACAAGGGGCCGTTCATCTGCTTGCGGCTGGAGATCGTAATGTGACCGTAGAGCTACTCTTTACAGTGCGATACGCGTTTAAAAGCCTTTTGAGTCAACATTAGCTGACTTCTGCCTGTCTCTATGACAACAATCTTTCACAACCTTCACTCAGAGCTTCTTCAGTTTTTCCATAAGTTTCTGAACATGCATCTTTTCAGCGTTTGCATCAGACACGTGCTCCTCTTATTCATAACATCTTTCTTTCATAGAAGGATCTCCGTACAGATTGTTCTTCAGGGTCAAATTCTATTCCTCAGAGCCCAATAACCTCCATGAAGAGTTCACGAGGTAAATAAATAGCTATTTGTCTTTCTGGGTCAAACTTGATGTGCTTTGTGTTTAATTAAATGTTCTTTTTGTGTATTAATCTAAACACGAGCACGAGTGTATATCTGGTACATTGTCACTGCTTGAGGATCTGGTGCACGCTTTCACGGATGACTGTGATTTCATTCTTTTCAGGTATCTCTTTGTGCTGCAGCTTAGACAAGACATACTGTCCGGCAAGTAAGAAATTCCCTTATCTCACCATGACACTCGCACATAAACACGAACATGCTGTGCACAGTGGAAATAAGGGATGTGCCTTTCAGATCCAACCTCTAGCACACCTTTCTCTCTTTCACAAACACATGGTGAGCCAGGGTTTTACCAGGGTCCAATAGAAGCTCTGTTTCAGTGTGTGTAATCTGGGTCTGGTCTCCGGGGTGCTGCTCTGCTCCTTTTAATAAAAGAAACTCCAATGAGAACCAACACACAGCTTCTAATTTAGGAGCACGGATACGCTCCGGCACACTTTCCCACACGGGGGCCACCTACAGTCAGGTTCTTACACAAACACAGGTTCCTATCACCTCGTGCTTTATCAAAGTACAGTTTGACCGAAACCTGTGCTGGGACTGTTTCGGACTGTTTTAAAGGTCATTGAGTTCCTGCTTTCTCCCTGAACAGATTAAAGTGTCCGTACGATGTTTCTGTGGAGCTCGGAGCTTATTGCTTACAGAGTGAGTTGTTTTTTTAATGCGTTTGCATAATGATGCAGATTTTTGGACGTATTTCCATTCCTCTCTATTTTGTTTGTCAATAGGTGAGCTTGGGGACTGCGATCCATTAGAACACTCTATTTTATTGGTATCAGAGTTTCGCTTTTCACCCAAACAGACGGAGATGATGGAGGCAGACATCTACCGTAAATGGGTAGAGTACAGGTGAGTAATGGATCTTTTTGTGATGTCCGCCCACACTGTATTTAGCCCAGTCCTCCATAACTGGGCTGGACGACTGTAGCATCTAGTTCACATTTTCTCTAAAACCTGTTTTGTATATAATTGGCTTGCTTTTCTTTTTAAAAAGGTTTATAACCTAAACCTCTGAGTTTTTAAACTTATCTAATATAATTAGGACCTAAACAAATAAGTGTAGCATAATAATCTGACACTGCAGAGTGAAAATGTAAAAGGTTGTGCTTTAAAGGGGGATCAGTGATGTGATATCATTTTCCTTATGTGTGAAGTAAACCCATCCCCATTCTTCTATGATTTTTTCTATGATACTGAACACAAGCGTTTACCCTAGCAACCGTTTTGGTTTTAAAGCGTCATAGAGAATCTTGCAGAAAAGCACTCTTTTCACTTTTTGAGGTTAGAAAATACGTATTTAGAAAATCCATTTTTTGTAAAATTGTAATTTCCCTGTGGCTGGTCGTCAAGCAGTATTGTAAATGTGAAGTGTTTCAGCTGAACCCAAAGAACAGATTGAATTGTCAGAATCAGTCTCACTTAATTAGATTCAGAGTTTAATTAGTCATGGCTGCGTGATTTAAAATATTTCTTCATTCTTATTTCTCTAATTTGACCCCATTTTAAGAGCGATCATCAGAGCAAGAGCTCTCCCTCTCTCTCTCTCTCTCTCTCTCTCTCTCTCTCTCAGTGAAGGATTGCTCCCTGAAGGCGAGCTGTGCCAGGGATGTTTGTTGTTCTTAGAAATGAGGATTTTGTGGATTTGATTTGTGAAATGAATGGAAAGGATGCCTCTTGGAGATAATATCAGCAGGAGTAGACACTTCAGAGGAGGATCTCCGGAGGTTAAACATTGGATGTGCTCAGTTCATGCCTGAAATCATGTGAGAAAAGGGAGTTTGAATGTTCTCTACATTTGTTTTAAAGGGGAATGAGTCCTTCTCTAGCTGAGCTGAATTTCCTGAATAAGTGCAAATGGCTGGAAATGTACGGAGTGGACATGCACTTTGTGAAGGTGAGGACGCTGCTATAACTGCATTCGAATCTCAGTTTTTCATTCAGGTCTAATCCAATTTGGTTTTCTTTGTAGGGGTGTACAATATTGACCAATGGAATTCAATCAGTATAGAACTTGTTTAAAAAGACATGTTGCTGGTAATATAATTAGAATTTTGTGAAAACATTTATTTATTTCCAAAAGGTGAAACTTGTTTAATGCATACATTAATTTTACGCAGATTATTAGAACTTTATCTCAATTCAGTTTCTCAGAAAATTCGATTACAATTTAAATGGTCTCTCACTGCTGACTTGACCATTTCCCTAAAGGCCACAATTGACAAAATGTGTAACGAGGGTAACACAAAAAAGGTCATTGCAAAAGAGGCTGCTGTCCACAAAGCTCTGTGTTCAAGCGCATTAATAGAGAGCAGAAAGAAAGGAAAATATGTGGTAGAAAAAAAAAGTGCACAAGGTTAACTGGGCCATGGAGAGTATTGTGAAACAAAACCCATACAATTTTATTTCAGTAATAGGGATTTCTTAAAAATGTCAGCAGCAGATCATTTACATGAAACTCAATTAAAAGTTATAATGCGGCCTATCTCCTGCAGGGCCGGGACGGAGGGGATTATGCTCTCGGACTCACACCAACTGGAATTCTAGTCTTTGAGGGTTCCAGCAAAATTGGTCTCTTTTTCTGGTGAGAACTTTTTCGTTCCGAAATGAATAATTCTTTTCAGTGATGATTCTGTTTTATGATGAATATTGTACAATAATGTCCCAAATCAGGCCTAAAATCACTCGTCTTGACTTCAAGAAGAACAAACTGACTCTAGCGGTGGTGGAGGATGATGATAAGGTGAGTTTTTCATCCACGATAATCAACAAATAATCAAATGTTTGTTTTTTGCCCTTGGCTGGGGCAAAAAACTTTGAAACCTATGAAACCTTTAGAAATCTGAGTTAAAAGTTGGAAACTTTCATAAAGCGCTTTTTCTGTCTGATGTTTTCTTTCTCCTCAAAATCCTTTTTTCAGTTAAGGGTTGCAAAAAAACATGCCAAAACTTCCTAATCTGGACCAATAAAGTTCCAGCTAAGCAAAAACAAACAATAAATTCTGTTTAATCTTTTTCTGGGGTACATTTCCTCTGGAGCACTCCTTACTTGACCTTTTCACCATGAAGTTCAAAACTGTTTATGATGTACTTCCTGTTCTGCTTCGAGATTTCTCTCACAGTCTTGCACACGAACGTTATTTTGGATCGTTGGTTTGTGTCCAGGGCCGAGAGCAGGAGCACACCTTCGTGTTTCAGCTGTTGAGTTCCTCGGAGTGCAAGCATTTGTGGAAGTGCGCGGTGGAGAGCCATTCGTTCTTCCGCCTCCGACAGCCGACGCACAACCAGAACCGCCGCAGTGACTTCACACGTCTGGGTTCGCGGTTTCGTTTCAGGTACTTGTTTATAAAAACGCGTGCTCTCACACACCTGAACAAACACACACTTAACCTCTTCCTTGCTTCGCAGTGGAAGAACCGAATATCAGGCAACACGCAGTGGCAAAGTCAGAAGAGCGAGCACTTTTGAGAGAAGACCCAGCAAAAGATACCCATCACGAGCACATTCCATGGTTAAAGGTGCTTGATGATAAACATTTAAACCAGGGGGCGGCAAATTATGGTTCACTGTATCACGTGTCCTTTATTTCCACAGCCACGACTCCAGCAAAACATCCGCATCTAAGGTAAAGGCAAAACGACAAACAAAAATCACTATCAGAAATCAAATCTGCTGTTTCCACATAATTTCATGTTTACATTTGTCCTTTTTTGCTTGTGTAATGAATGTCTCTCTCTCTCTCTCTCTCTCTCTTTCTCTCCATACTACAGTGCACAGCCCAGCCCTCAGCCGAGCTTGAAACCGGTAAAATGCTTAATATATACTTCGTGCTTCATGATTCCTTATGCATCTCAAAAAGGAATCATTACGAAAAGGTTCAATATTTTTGTCACACGGAGGGAAATATCTCAAGCGTTTATTTCTCGAGTGTCCCAGAAGTGTGACTTTAAATGGTCTCTCAGTCTGACCGGTGTCCGGAAGATACAACTTGTTAATGAAATGTTTAGTACTTAATTAATGTTTGTTGTTTATTTATTAAATGCTTATTAACAAAACAACCTCCAAACCAAACATTGAGTTATACAGATCACACATCGTTCTGAAGGCACTTTCTGCAAATTCCGCAGATTGTCTTTCAAAATCCCTCATGCCCTGACGAGATTCCCAGCCACATCCCCACAGCATGACACTCCCACCCCCATGCTTCACTGTGCTGATCAGTGCTCCTGGGATTAAATACCTCGTACTGTTTTCTCCAAGCATAGGAAACATCTCCATGCCAAATGATGAGTTGTTTTTTTTTCTTGGTCGACAACCTTGCAGTGCTTTCCTGTGCAGGACTCTTCACTGAGAGCCTATCAACATGTAACTTTAGAGACAGTTTTCTTTCCAAAGTTTAAATCTTTCACTTCCTGCTCTTCTTGTTCTCCACTGTGTTACATTTTTTGCTGATGCTTCTCACTGCAGTTCTTCACGCTTGAAAAAGGAGTAAAGGAGAGGATACTCCAGACATTCCATAAAAAATATAGGAAACAATGTCGAAACGTTCCCTCACTCTATTAAACCTCACTTGTGAAGTTTCAATTTCAACTGCCAAACTCTAGAATAACAGGAAAACATGCAAATGAAGAGATGCAGATGGAACTCTCCCATTATTTCTATTTCCAGTTCCAACACAACATCCCCCTGGCACAGGAACCTTGGCAAAGACCACATCCCTCTCCTTCCAGTCTGACTCCTCCACTCTACATACAGACCATGGACCTGGCACACAGTATGCCACCACACAGGTAGGAAACCCCAGATTCCTTCTAAATGTTTCAGATGTCGTCACTCGTTTTTCATCTGCATGTGCGTATGTGTCCAATTCAGACCCCCCAGTGTGGACAGACCCCCCGAGAGCAGTGGTGGGTTTGCCCGCGGAGTCAGGAGTGTGTCTGTCGTGCACAGAGGCAAAGTTATGACAGCGCTCTGAGCATGTGTTCGTCCTGTGCTTGTCATCCTCATCCTCATCATCCATCACCTCCTTCCGTCTGATCGAGTGCATCCTGAATGGACACTTTTACGTTAATGTGTGAACGACAGCATCTGCGCGGCATGATTTACGATGAAATCCTGAGAGATTGTTTGGGCTGCTGTTGTGGAGCAGGGGCGCTCGGCTCCAGGAAGACGTTCTCGTTTGTTCTAGATTTTAGCATGTTGATTTTACTTCTGTGTACATCATGTCTGAAAGTTTACTTGTATCTTGTCAAGTGCCTCACTGTTTACAGCTGCTTTCTGTGCTTGGCCGTTACATATCTGTGTTTAAAACCCTCATGTTTGGCCATTGGAATCCGTTCGGTCAGCGAGGGAGGGAGCTTTAGAACATTACGCTCTGCTGCATTGAGATCTGCCTTAATAAATGTGTTTGCACACATCGACTCAATTTCATTTCCACATTATACCATTGGCATCGAGAGCTTTGTGCATGTTTCAGCGCGTCATTTACTTTAAGGTTATTTTCTACCCGTCACTTTGAGAGCAAACTTTGGTCACATCCTGCCATTAAGAGCGTTGTGGATCTACCGGATCAATACAGACGATGTGTGCTGCATGTGGGTGGCTGAGTGTATGAATGAACTCCCTTCTGTTCTTGGAATCTTTTCTTTGTACGGAGACCTAAATGAATGTGGAGCTGTCAAATTTGTTCTCTGCGTCACTCGTGTGTATTGTTTTCTAGTTTCCCTTTGAGCAGCGCAGACAGCCGGAGGTTTAGCGTTGAGGAGAACGAAGCTCCTCTTTTAGGAAAGATCCATCGCTGCTACCATCACCATGGATACGAGAAACAGGAAGCGTTGTGCCTCAAAACGGTTAAACCAAGTGAGTTTGTACAAACAAATCTGGAAGGATAATGGTAAAGTTACAATCACAATAACTGGCCATTTTATAAGGGACACCTTGCCGCTCACTGGAGATTTTGACATTTTTTTGTAAAGTCTAGAGATGGTGTGTGTAAAAATTCAAAATAGAGCAACAATCTCAGGAAGTCACTTTCTTTCTTAGAAATGCAGCAGACACATAGTAAATGAAATCCCTGGCTGTGTTTGTTCCATCAGAAGCTTGGGTTGTGTCTCCTGCGCTTTCGGAGGAGTTGGATCGAGCTCTGCTCAACCAGCTGGAGTCGGAGCCCTCAGCTTGGCCGGCGCTTCACATCAACATAGACATGGTCAGGGTTTTGAACAGCATGTATGAACAACTAGAAAGATTACAGGCTCTCGAGTAAAGACCTGTTCTGTTTGCTGCAGGCTGAAGAAAAACCTCTATCTGAGAAAAGCCTTCCGTCTTCTCCAGCAGTTTTACAGGAGAAAATAAAGAGCAACATTTCCAAAGTAACCACTGTCGTACTCACATTACCTTTAGCTGCTTGTCCTTTTAGTTCGGTGATCATATAAGATTGTTTTAAGGGATCGAAACAGTCTTTCACTAATTGCATTTGTGCAATAATTTCTAACAGAAGGTTTATTGTGTGAGTGCTGGATAATGACGTGTGGTGGCACTTTAGAAAGAAAGCTTGATTTTAAAGACAGTTTATCAATATGAAAGTAACATTTTCAGGGCGTGTGTCTTTACTTTGAGACTGTGAATAATGTTCTACATTCTTCTACTGCAGCGAGCCACCCAAAGTGACAGTGGAACCTCAAAGGGGAACTCTTCAAGTGGAGACCAGACGGACAGGTGAGGACAGCGGCTGCGTTTGGTAGATAATGTCCCAAAAGATTTCAATACTTGTATCAGGGAACACAGTCATGGACTGGACTTTCTGGACTCAGGTATCCAAGCTCCTCACAGGATTCAGGCTCTAGCAGTTTGAACCTAGAGAAACCCAAAGTGGACCGGCGCAAACGCCTCGTGAGACAGTTCAGCTTGTGAGTCTCTCAAGGGTTTTTCTTCTTTTCACCAATGAAGACAGGTTTTAAACTCTGTTTCCATTTGTTCAATAGTAACCATAGTGATGAAGATGACCTCCCCGAGGCACTCGCTGCCATTTCCTCTCAGTGCACAATGGGTAAATCCTCCTCAAACAGCTCCCTGGACAAACAGGTCCAGCCACCCATCTATCCGCCGGTAAGACTCGCAGATCTCCACCAGGATCTAACACAAAAGTAATATTTAATGGTAAACCATTCTCAGTTTCAATAGCCATGATGAGGAAAAAAAGCGTACAGTGCATTTATGTGACGCACCTGTCCTCCACGTTCATTAGCGGTGGATGTACACGACTAACTCACCACAGAAGAAATTCAGTCAAAATGATCTGAAACAACATGAGAAAATTACATCACAGTGGTGAAATATGTGAAAAATATTCTATTTTAGGGCAAAAAAGTATATCTTTTTATATCTTTTCTCTTTTTAAGAAAGTTCTGTTGGTGTTGAAATGTGCAAATGCTTCCTGATATTAACCAATCATGTAGTTCCAGCTGAGCAAGAAGACACCATACTTTCTCTTTTAGTTTCCCAGTGGTTGTATGTCCTCTGGTGCATTCCTTTGTTTACTTTACATGACCCTACTAATCCATTATGTAACAAAATAAACCACATTGGTATTTTTTTTTTTTTTTTGTCTCAAAACATCTACATAAAACGACCATGTTTATATTTTCCTATTTCTCACATCGGGTGATTTATTATGTAGATTGTACGTTTCTGTACCACTAAATTCTAATTTAATCATTGACTTTTTTTTTTATTCTGTTTGTGCCAAATGCAAAGGATTGTCAAGGGCACATACTTTCCTTTAGGCCAGGGAGCTGCAGCAGACGCTCAATACATTAAAAATAAAACAGGCGTTGGAGGACACATGAATGATGGTGCTCTTTTCTTCTACAGCAGAAAGACGCCCGTTTGGAGCACGACAACTCACCACTGTTCTGTCCAAGTTCAATGCCTCTCCTTCTACCATATGCTACACATACACAAAGGTAACGCTCAAACACATTCTTCTATAACATTCTTTTTTTGTAAAATATATATTTTTTACAGTGCTAAACCAGTACACTACATGAACACATTGTTAATAAGATTCATCATATATTTTCAATACTATCTATACATAACATAATAGACATTTCTATAGCACTCATACCCAAGCCATCCTCAAAGGATCTCAAAGTTGTTTATACAAAAATGCATTACATGGTGAGAGAAAGAAGTGTTTGAATTCATGGAATTGCCAAATGCGATTACGGTAATTAGAACTAATCCAGATTATGTCTTTAATGTGGTTATAAATATTCAAATCCTGTTTATTCACCATTTATTTCAGTATATGATTATTAATGCTTTGTTTTCTTCTTTTTTGTTTTGCATTCTTCATTTCGTACCCACCTGACCTGCGTATGCAGCTCTGAAGACCTGAGGATGGAGAGGGAGAAGCTGCTGAGGGCTCTTTTAATGACTGAACTCTGAGACAGTACACACACGCACACATGCACACACACACACACGCACACACGCACACAACACAATTAAGACAAAACCAAATCAGCCCTAACAGACCAGTGCTGTAAATTAATTAAGAGGTTTGCAGTTCAGATTGCTACAACTACAAGTTCCAGTGAAAATGGAAGTCATGTGAAACTGAAATGCTTTGCCGTATGTTTTTGAAGCATTGCCTGTTTTTCTGGGCTTTTTTTTTGCCTCTGTCATTAAGATTTTGTTGCAACCATCAAATAGCTTCAACATTGCAAGTTTCTGCAGCTCATTGTATTGTTTTTGCATGTAATCTTTATTGACATCCTATAGTCAATCCATCATTCAACCCTTTGGAGCTTTACCTGGCTCTCCGTATGGTCTAGAAGTGTGTTTATTGATTTTTTTTTTTTACCTCTTTCCTGAAGCCAATGTTGAGGTCAGACACTGATGTTTCATTTATTTTCCAACCCATTTATTTTGGGGTCATGGGTGTCTGCCGGTGCCTATCTCCAGTGCACATTGGGCGAGAGGCAGGGATACACCCTGCACAGGTCACAAGTCCATCGCAGGGTCACACAGAATTCATTCAAATGTATTACAAATGTGTTCTATCTGGTTGAAGTGAGGACTCTATAATAATCATTGCTTTGCACATTGGCGTACAGTCGTGTTGGAACAGGAAGGGGCTCACCTCAAACTCTTCCCAATAATTTGGAAACAGGTCCTGAAAGCGACACGTTTCACTAATGCAGTCTGCTTGTCTAAATCCTTGATTTGCTACTTGTGGCCACAGTAGTGATTAGAATTTCTGAGTTCTATGGATCCCCTGAAGGGATATGGTGGTGGGAAAAAATCAGGATGGGGTGACAAATATTTTTGGCGAGAGAGTGCAAAAATGTTTTGTGGGCCATGGAAACTTTGAGGGAAAGCAAAAATGTTTTGTGGGCCATGGAAACTTTGTGAGGGAAAGCAAAAATGTTTTGTGGGCCATGGAAACTTTGTGAGGGAAAGCAAAAATGTTTTGTGAAGTAATACAAAGTAAAAAAAAAAGACGTTTATTTTCTTAATTTTATTTTTTTACATACTGATTTACCACCGCCACCATGTCCTTTCAGGGTCTCCATATACAGTTCCAGTTATTTGGAAGAGGTCTAATACTTTTGATACGAATACAATGGTGGCTTCCTAAAATTTAAAACAACCTCAAATGAAAATAATACTAGTATTAATACTAAATGATAATACTAGCTAACTGTTTTACAACATTTTTTGTCCTTGACATAGCAGAGATAACCAAGAAGTTGTTTGGCTTTGTGTACAATAGCATGCTAAGCTTGTGCAAGGTTCAGAGATAAAGTTGACCTTAATCATAACAAAAGGCATGTCTTAGCTGATTTGAAATATTATTCACCCTTTGTTTTCAGTCAATTGCAGCCAATTCAATATCATATTTTGTATATTTCGACAGTAACGAGTGTCTGTTACCAATTTTTGCTCAAAGTTGGAACAATGCTTGGAAATAATTATTTAAGTTTTAACTGAACGTGTAAAAATGTGTGCTTTATGTTCTTAATTCCGATGTTTGAAAGATTGAGGTAAATGCTAATGTTATGCTAGTTTTTTATTCCACACACTTGTTTAATTGTATGGATTAATGAAGAGTTTGAATATGTATTTTCGTAAAAGCAAACACAAATGCGCTTGTTGTTGCTTTCTTACCAGACATTCAAGTTTTATACTTTTATTTTTTGCGTAAAACAAATGGGCAGTGAACAGAGAAGACGCTACTGGCCACTAGAGGGCAGTAATCACAAACTGGATTAGATTGTTGCCGTTGAGAGAAACGAGATGAATTGTTGATATTTATTTTCTTTATTAAAGCTTGCACATCATAAGGAAAATCGTGTTAATATTTTCATATGATACGGTCTATTTAATAGAACACACATTTTCAGTGTGGAACTGTAATTATGTATATATATATAAGTCTCTTGGACACACTGTTAAATTTTCTTTATTTTAAGTTATGCTGAAATATTAAAATAAAATAATACTCTCTCCAAACAGCCAAATTCTTGCTTTCTATTTTCTACTTACATGTGTATGGTAACAGATGAGTAACATGAATGAGTAGTGCTTGGCGTAACTACTCCCTTAAAGGGTGCTAGTACAAACAAATCATAATGACTATTTCACTGTCATACACTTACTGCTCATAAACCTAAACATGCAAATCACTCCTAGCATTAAAAAAAGCACATTTTATAATAAACAAGGCACATTGGCATCAAAAGCTGAGTTGCAGGTAACCTGTTTGCTTTCCAGCAGATGCACTCAGTCTCACTCAATCCCTTAATACACAGACAACGGGTGAAAATACACCGGCGTGCATTACAGCAGATAAAAACACTCTCTGAGTGCAGTAAATAAACACACACATGCATCGACACTGTGCCTACACATTCATGGATCTGCTGGCATACATCTACAATGGACACTACACACACAAATCAACAGGAATCTACAGCTCCTTTTACATTGATTGGTGAGGACAGAATGTAATTTTCAAATGCATGACATATAGGCAAACAAGTTTTAATCATAAAAAAAGAGTTCCTGATTAAGTTTGAACTGTTTTTGGCAGAAGGAATTGTGTTGCAGATGCTCACAAACTACACTGTGAGCGGTGCAGGCAATTGGTGCATCTTGTAAACATGTTAAAACAGCTAGCTGGATGAACTTCATGCTAAGTAGAACCTTCAATGTTGAAAGAGGCTTGAGAAGGTCTTTACACATTCGCACACTCACAGTAATCACATAAACAGGGAGGAGCTCACTCACTCACACACTTTCTACTGGTCCTTTGGCGTAAATTGCTGCTACCAGTGACAACCCGCCTATGATGGGGCAGATATCATGTTCAGAACCTGGTTGAAGAAGCTATTTCCTGAGTGAACATCACTGCATGGTACATACAAACACTCGCCGTATGAGTTGGATGTTAGTTCAAATCCAAAGAAAATGTGCAATATACATTATCAAAATAAAATACATATAATTCTCTTAAAATTCTTATATAAATAGTGTCGATTGGCATAAACTGCTTTGTTTTGAAGTGAGCATAGATTGAATTCATCTTGGGGTGTGGCCTCATCAGCAGATTGGCCTAAAGCAACTGCAAGTCCAGATAAGCCCCGCCTCCTACAGTATGGTCTCCAATAGGCTGCTTCGCTGACAGCACAGAGGGGAGGGTTACCAAAGCCTCACTGTTGCCGGGCTGTAAGAGACGAAAGAAACAGCAATTACTCAAGAGACACCTGCTCGCCCTCGTTATTATTGTTAGAAACCCCACCTCAGATGATTGACGGATGGACTAACTAGCAAACTGCCTGAGGGTCAGAGTGGCAGGAACGACAGCTAGGTTTTGCTAGTTGTGCAGCCTTATATATGACACTTAGTCCAGCAGTGAGATGTTATTTTCGAGAAGTCGTATTAATTTAAATGATTAGAGCTGTGAGTAGTGTATGTAGGTTCTGAAGGTTCTGAACATTAAAAACTAGCCAAAGAAAGAAAGTTAACCCTTTAAGACCTACAGGAATGCTGTCGATTTCATTTGCAAATACATTATACATATAGCAATAATTATTTTTGCATATGATCGGGCGGAGTCTCATAGAATGCATCAGAGAGATGCTCTCTTTCACAAGTGTGTATGCGCAAGAAACTGCAAAAATATTATAATCCAGCAGCAGGCGTTCACAGCATCCACAAACATTCCAAAAACTCTTATGTCCATACTGCCACACACTGCACAGGATTGTGTGAGGTGACTGCATATTGTGTTATAAAAGAAACAACAAATGTAAGAAAAAACCTTAAAATGAAAGAGCTTTTTTGATGTCCACGGTATGTTTTATGCACGTTGTGCCCTCTTCTCCATTTTTGTCAAAATATAAGCAATAAAAACAGTCGAAATGTAATTTATTGTGGCTTAAAAGCTTGAGCTGACACTTTGAATACATAAAACTGTCAGCCAATCAGAGCAGTGAAGCTTTCATGAGGATGAAGGACTGAAACAGAGCATTCTGAAGATTACATTTTCATTTTAATATTTTACTGACACATAGTTGTTTTTCGGTATTTAGTTATAATGAATTTTTTTAATCACATAAACTACTTTATGAATGCTCCAAATAACAAAATCAAAGAGGACCTTCCTTCAAGTCGGAGCAGGCTACTGCACCGCACCTTTCCTCCATGTGAATGTTTGAAGGGAATTTAAACCTGACGAACCAGTTTAACTCTGAGGGGTGTGAAGATGCAGCAATGTGCTGCTGTTACTCAAAGCCACTAAAGAAATGAAATCTTCAGCGGTAAACTCCTGAGGGCGAGGAGCACGCCTTAATGTTCCCTAGAAACCCCTCCCTGTGAACACAAGCTAACACACCCCATCTCAAAGTCACTGCTGTATCTGGATCAAGGGTTCACTCGGAGCAGAATCAACAGCAGCCTTACGCTCATTATTAACACGGTCCCCAACTCAAAACAGCACAACACTGATACACATCACCCACAACAGCAGAAACAAAGAACAAACATTGTGAGTCATTCTTGAAATGCAGGAAGGGGAGCATTTTAACCTTATGCTAAAGGCTATGATTTCGTGGATGATATTTGTGCAACATTTTACAATAAATTAATAAATAAATACAATGTCATAATAAGGAAAATAAGTATTTGATCCCCTGCTCATTTAGAGCATTTGCCAAAAGCCAAAATGCCCCCCAAAACAGCCCCAAAGCATCACACGTCTACCCCAATGTTTGGCCAAACACAGCGATTTGAAGCCCATCTGAGCACATCACGGGTCTCCTGTGATTATTATTATTATTATTATTATTATGATTTATTATAAATGAATATGATTTATTTGTGATTTAGTTCCAGCTGCAGTGAGATCATTCACAAGATCTTCTGATGTATTCTGAGCTATGTTCCTCTCATCACCCATGAGCTGGATCCCCAGCTACGAGGAGTTTACTTGTTACTCTCACCATGGAAGACATGTACGCATCAGGAGGTGTTTTCCTGTGTGTTTAACTATAACGGTGAACCGGATCATATTAACTACAAATGAATCAAATAAATCCATCTGCGCAGGACTCACCTGATATCCGTGGACCATGCTGAGAATCTCTTTGACCCCGGCATTGTAAGTGTGGGAAGGGGCGTGACCTTGCATTCGAATCAGTGGGGCTGAGATGACTGAGCCTGCTGAAGGGGTGTGGCCAGTTGGAAAGTAGCTGATGTTAGGCGGGGAACCAGGTGGGCTGTTGGCATGGAAACAGGGTTGGATGGTGGTGAGCCAGAACAGTCTGTCCACTAAAACAAGATCTTTTCAAAACTGTAGCTGACTGGTCAGAGTATATCGCCATCTGTTGGTGTGCTCTCTACGGCGATTTTATTAGGTGATGTTTTATTGGTGGGTTTTATTTTGATAAAAAAATGTATGGACAGGATTAAAGAAAGAAACCCAACAGAAACCTTTTATAAAACACTATGGCCATATTTTATGATAATGACAATAGAATGTTGAGATACGGTAAAATACAGAATCGTCCATCAATCGTCTTGATTAATTAACCGAGTAAGGGACAGAGAGCCCTCTCACCTGGGGTAGTATGTGGTGTAGTTCATGTAGAGAGGGTTGCTGGTTGGGTAGAAGGCGGTGGCTGGTGCTAGGGGTCGAGGACTCAGAAGGAACTGGGATGGGTAGATGGCAGCAGGATCCATAGGAATCACTGCTCCTGCAGGAAGAACCGCTCCGGATGGAAGAACCGCTGTGCCATGAGGAAACGTGTACGAGGGAGGGGACAGACCTGGAGTCAGGGAGTTTAAACGTTACTGTGTGAGAATTAAAAACTTTGGCTTTTCCGGATATATAATGAACTAAGAGGAAACATTTTCCTGAAGAGCATCAAAAGTTTATTGAAACAAATCAATTTGGCCATTGTTTGGTTGTTTCCACATAAGCTTCTCCCAAGTCAACAAATTCATTTTTCTCTGTTTAATTCTAGAAAGGTTTATAATAATTTAAAATGAGTAAAATGAACAAACATCCCACTACACCCATAAACATCCAGGGCATGTAACAAGTGATGTGAAAAAGACTGAAACAACCAAATCAGCAGTGGTGTGCAGCATTATGAAAAAATAAAAATATTATATTTATTCAGAAATGTATATTTATTATAGTGCTGTTTTGAATTTTTTTCTTCAAAATAGCTGTATTTCAGATACTAAGAAGGGACATGAAGTGTGGCAGCAGCCCGGCTAGCCTCACCTTGGCGTGTGCAATCACTGCGTGTGTAAGACAGCATTACTGTCTCTTTGTATGTTGGTATTAAAATATTCAATTTAGGTTTGCTACAGACAAGGGTCCGAGGCAGAGAGGGTTATTTTAAACTAAAGAAAGAAAAGCAACACTGCTACCAACAAGTTATCAATTTTTTTTTTTAGAAGGAACGGCGCATGGGCTTCATTTAGAAGTAAAGTCGAAACGATAATAACGTTTTTGTGCTTTATTTAGTACGCTCCAGTTTGTAAATAAAGAGTAAATTTTAATCAAGTGCACGGCACTGTCACACACTCAGATACAAACCAAGCTTATTAGAAAGCAAAAAAGTTTTAACATAGAATATTTTTTATTATTATACAATTGTAAATATTAATCATATTTATAATTATTTTAAAATAGTTAATATTATGTACAGTTAATATTTTCATTTGGTTTTCCTGACTTTTTGAATTTTTAAAACATTTATTAATTGCAGAGTTAAGTCACATTAACATCACAATTATGAAAAATCTGTTTCGTGACACATTTTTTGGCAGTGCGTCGGGAATCCGAGGGAAAGGTCAATTGGTTATTTACCTAATGAATAAAATCAAATGATGCTTATTTTGTCAGAATCAGTAAATAATTTGTAAAAGTAATTTTTTTTTGCTTAATTTTGTTCCCATCACCCCTTTGTCCCAAAACAGCGAACAGCCATGGAGAACCTGGTCCAAGCTTCAAATGGATGCCGCTGGTGTTTGAGGAAGAGAACCAGAACCTATCCACAACTAGAAATACAGCAGGAAAGAAATCAGAGAGAAGCTTGTTGCTTGGGGATAAATAATCGTGTGCACATCAAAGATTTGACTAAATCACCCCCAAATCAGAAAAGGCGTCACCCAAACAGATTCCTACTCCTCCCGATGCCGTTTCCTGTCACCCACCAAATGAATGAAAGAAAGTGGAAAAACCAGAAGGCGTGAAGCGCCACCTACCGCACACACGCACAGCTGATAGAAGCAGCCCCAGAGCCCAGCAGCACTTACGTCGTAACTTACATGGCGGCGGCGAGAGACCGCTCCTGTTGAGCGTGCCCCCCATAAGCACAATGTTCATCTCCTGTGCTGAGCAAGCAAACACCTCCACGTAACGCTCCTTCATGCTGCGCTTGTGGCATCGCTGGGCTGCCAGGAAAGCCCGCTCCACCGAGCGCATCTGAATGAAAGCATCCCCCGACGGACGACCCTGTGCCACACAGCAGAGCACACGGTAAATCACTGTTAACTACAGCCCAAAGATCAAAGTGCATGCATCACTTACTGGCTCTTTATCACAAATACAAAAGGTTAACACGATAAACATATTACCATAAAAGTGACATAGATGTGGAGTGACCCATACTTGGTTCTACACAAACCCTGGCAAACTTTCTGATTTCTTGGCCATTTTTCAGAAAATATTGATGATAATACATCCTCACAGTGAGGATGGTGATCCGTTCATCATAGGCCTTGTCGGTTTATGGTTGTGGCCAAAAGTTCAACGCTGAACTCATCGCACCAAATCATTTGTGGGTTTTCTTTACATCAGTTAACATTTTTCACGGTCCGCTCGAACCAGTCTATGTCAGTTTTTGTGCTTATCAGGCCAAAATCACCAACTTTTGATCAGGGTCATTGTAAAGTTTCTGCAATCAGTGTTGCTTGGTTCTTTGTCTTGGCAAGAGTTTGGCTGTTGCAGAATCGGTTTTAAGCTTCCTACTCAGCTGTTCCTGTTTCAGCTCATGACTGGGATTCAACCTATATGTGACACTAATGAACATTAGCTGCTGATCCTACCAAATCCTTGACTTTGTGGCTCCAAAGTGTACCGCTAAGAATTAGTTTAAAGGCAAAAGGTAGTGACACCAACTATTGATTTAATATTCATCTTTTCATTTTTATATTTCTGAAAGCATTCTTTGTTGTTTTCAGCCTGCTTTATTAAACTGGCACATGCCCGAGAGCATGGTGAAAGAATGAAGCAGCACAAGTCCGGACAGAAGCTGCAGCACTGACAGATTAATCACGGAGGGGTTGTGCCAAAAGGGGAAAACTTCCTGTTATAACACACTGGGAAGCAGAGGAACACAATTTCTCAGTATAGAAGGGTTCCTGATGGACTTACCTGCTGGTTGAGCACCATATGCACGCCGTGGGGCTTGATATCATCGATATATTCCCCTAGGAAGACCAGTATGTCCTGGACTGTGGCATCGTATGGAAGACCCCTCAGCCTCATGCAGTCTCGCACACCTGTTACCGCTGGCAGCGGGGGCACAAATGTAGCTGGTGGCACCACAGACAAGATGGGGGATGGGGCCACCGGAATCAAGGGCGCTGAGGAGTATCTGTTCAGCACCTAGCAAACAAATGAGGCATCAATGTGAATGAAGAGTCTGCTTGAAGCTCCAGGACTTTTTTTTCATGTAGAGGTTTGTTCCTGGAGAGCCGACAGCTTCTGGTTCCAATGCTCAAACCAGGAGCTTCAAACTAGCCTGGAGCTTAACTAGCCAAGTTTTGGTTCTGAGTGAGCTTGATCCAGACACGTCACTCCTCTACGTCATTCAACTTTCACTTGGTGAAATCATGGTGATGTCACAATTTTATTTCAAATCAGAAAAAAGTATCACCTTGGTCTGACTTAGCCTGCTTTTAGAATCACATATAAACAAGTAGAAAAGAATTAATTTCCAAAACAGTACAGAAAGCAGCGGAAAAGGCTCCAAAAGTATCATATCGTTTCAAGAGAGATCATTGGAAAAGCAGCAACTGATGTGCAGGGCGTGGTGCAATGGAGGCCTACACTAGAGCACAATTAATGTTGCTCTTATTCATACTTTGTGTATTTGATGGGAAAATAACCAAAGGTGTCATGTCAGTAAACACGTATTTGCTTTAAAAAGTGCTTTTAGGTGATCTCTAAACATTATACGTACAAGTGATGTCAATGGCTTCCATTGTAAGGTGTGTGGAGAAGGTGTTAATTAATTAATTGAGTTGTAAATATTCAAACAAACTTTAAACAGTCTGCAACCACCCAGATCCAAAACCTCTTCAATACCCCCTAAACCAACACAGTTGATGCGGTCAGATCCACCAATGCGTTCTTATTCTTGAAGCTTACGCCCGCAGCTAAATATTAACATGAAGGATTTCAGAGTAACTTTCCAAAATTAGAAACAATGCAATAAAGGTTTTTACACAGAAGATTTTATGGCAGCTCTGAGAAGCTAATCTTTTACAGGTTACTGAGCCGAGTGTTTGCTCAGCGAGCCGGACTCTTCAGCTGCAACCAAAACTTGCTTTGGAATCCCAAATTCAGACTGGTACTTTACTTGCCATCCAAACAAAGGATTCAGAGCCTTTTAGAACAATTAATGTCTTCATGAAGATAAACCTCAGCTTTCTGCAAATACTTAGAATTAGGTTTCTGAATCTATTCGCCATTCTCCCAATAACTACATACCATACAACGTTGACTACATAATGTAAACCGACAAAAAAATTATAGTGCCACGTCAAAAGTGTTGGTCTTAGCCATAGCCTTTTGAAAAACAAATGTTTTATTTTTGTAATTTAGCCAAGGAGTCAAGAATTCAACGATTTACGCTAATCTATGCTAACCACGCTACTGCTAAATGAGAAGAATAAAGGTAAACATATGGAAGCAATGTCTATAAACGTGTGTATAACAGACACATTTATAGACATTGCTTCCATATGTTTATCTTTATTCTCATTGAGACTTTATTCTTTCTTGATAAGTGGCCATTCGATAAATTGCTGGTGCAACATAAGCAGAAATGTGTTCGGTGTCACTATAGAGCCATTTTTCAAACCCCAATCAGACGATATTTTCACCAGATCTGATGCGCGATGCAATTACAATATTTACATTTATGCATTAAGCAGACGCTTGTTAACAATGCTCTACCAACCGAGCCACAGGAATGCTGTACAATAGGGTCCTATTAATGATAGAAGTGGATTAACAGCAACTTCTGTGTAAAATGGAAATGTTCCCCACAGTGATGCCGTTGCTAGGAAATATATCAGCGGGAACTATGTGAACCTAGCGAATGGCTTTAAACATGACTTCTGGGCAGATAAATAGCTGGAAACAAATTGGGAGACATACAATGACACTAGTAAGAGTTGTTGCTTTATGTAACATTTATTAAAAGTTGATTACTGTTTTGTAAGGTAAAGCCTGACCAGCTTTTCTATAATTTTTAGAAAGAAAGAAAATGTTCCCTGCATGTATTAAAACAAAGATGAAACAGAATGAATCGCACTGACCTGCTGCACCTCTGCTGCGGTGCTCTTGAACAGCTCAATGTATCGCTTTCCCAGAATTTCCTTGTGTTTCTTCAGAGCATTCTGAGCATCCTCCTCGCAAGAGAACAGGACAAACGCATCCCCGGTGGGCCGGCCATCGGGAAACCGTACGAACAGAATGCCTTCACTGCCATTGGTCACGGGACAGAGCGGAGAGAAGAACTGCAGAACCTGCTCAGCTGTGGCGCTGAACGGGAGGCCACGCATGCGGATGATGATCTGGTTCTCTCTCGATAGGAAATGTGCTGCTTCATTCGAGGTACCTGTCAGGTGTTCACACACAAGTACATTATGAATCAAACACGCAGGTCTAAATCACGACAGAACATCATGTTTGGAAATGGAAGGCGTTCCAGCTATTTGCTTTTTATTCTTTCATAGGACTTTTTTTGTTTAAAATTGTTACGTATTTGCTAAACAATTTGTTTCAAGTCGAATGAACTGAATCCAACTGCAGATATATTTACATAGACATTGTAATCAGAACCACTCCTTCCAATCATTATTGTATCAGCTGAGCTGTTTTTGAGCCACAAACAACTTAGTTATTTCACAAGATCACCACCAGGGCCAGGATTCCCCCAAGCGAGGAGTTTTGATGTGAAAAGATTAGGGAAGCATGCTGCATGCCCTGATTGCTTCTCCTGACTAACATCACTTATATCATCAAAGAAACTGTTTGTCATCTGGACTGCAATTGTAGTAGGTTTGAAGATAATCGACTGACGTAAAAAAGTTTAAACTAGTATCATTTCCCAAAAAGATGCAAAAAAGAAGAAAAAATAATTTTACCTCCAGCTATCTTCACAAAGTCTTCTCCTGTGGCTTTGTAAACCTGAAATGCAACAATCAATCAATGAACCTGCACACAGACAAAAACTTTAAAACCATGGTCGCTGATGATTTTTTCATTATAAAAACAGTATGCTAATGTCAATAGGTATAATAAAAAACAAAACAACACAATAATCCAATAAAATATACTGAAAACGATTCGTCTTGGCACGCTGGTCTGCGTCAGGCAGACCTGAAACAACCAGTGAGTGAGGAGGAAGAATGTTGTTTTCACAAGACTGTGATGAGAATCAGAGTCACAATCTAACGCCTGTGTCTATCTGCGTTCCGTCTTTTTTACGGCATGCATGTTAACAGAAGAGAGCTTGCACACATCGCACACAGAAGTAAACAATGGGGGACAAAATGGATGTAAATACACATCCAAATGCCTTTACCTCGATATATCTGGTCCCCATGTGATGTTTGTGTCTCTGCAAGGCCAGATCTCTGTGCTCTTCACTCTCAAACCGGACTAGAGCCTCGCCGTTCCTCCTGCCCTGTGCGTTCAGACACAGCGCAGCACCTCCTCTGCAAACACACAGAGGCATTGATCACATGATCGGGAAGATTATGATGATGACATCAATCAGGGCTGCTTAGGGCTGTTTGTATACTTGGCAATGTTGAGACCCCTGAAGAACCTTGCGATGTCCTGGTCTGAAGACTGCCATGGAAGTCCACGAGCTCTGATCACTGTGTTATCGTCCACCCGCTCCATTTTACTGCTAAAACGCACAAAACAAAAACATTTAATACTTGATGACTACCTTTACAAACATTTCCACAATATTTTTCTTGGCTCCTGAAATATGAGGTGAAGAAGCTTTTGACCTCTTGAACCTTTGCACTGGAAGGTTTATCTCCACAATGAGATACGTGAAATAAGGATTTGAGGTAACAAGATGGTTCTCCCTGAGGACTGAGCATCTCTATCTGTGGCCCAGAAGATGATCAAATACTTCTTTTGCCCACTCTATAACCAAATAATTACGTTAGTATCAAATGTAAAGTTGCTATCTAGAAAATTTAAGCTAGATTTTAAATTATTCGAATTACCACTTACTGTATTATGCTAGGACGATATGGGCAATTTTAAGGCCAAAAAAATGAATTTTTGAAAAAAAAATATTACATTATGTATTCTGTTCGAAAACAAATCAACGAATTCTTTATCACATAAGATAAATAATTTGCATTAATCACACGTGGTTTGATTTTGAAATTGGATTTAATTAATTAGATCATGTCTAGTTTTAAAAATATTTTAGCCTAATTAGTCACATTGGGCCTGTCACGTTAATATGTAACATTCAGTTGATACTTTGCATGTACTTAGATTTTTTTTTTGTTGAAAGGCTGTTTTTAAAAATAAATCACTTTCACATAATGATATATTCAAATACTGAACACAGAACATGTTAATGTTCAATGTTACTTTACAAATCAACTAATGCACATAAAAATAAGAAATTAAACCGGGATGCTCTTACCATGTCCCCGTCTCAAACTTTTCGTTCACTTTTTCAGGGACGGTGAATTTGTGACCTAAAAAACAATTTGCATTTGTTCAACAAAACAAATCCACGTGAGTCTACAAAAACATTCTCGGGAACTTACAGTTAGACTCTGAGAGCAGAGCTAAAACAATGTCCACCATCTGCTGAACCTTGTATGCAGTGCCAACATGAAGAGAAGGATCCACTACCACATTGAGATCTGATCAAACATTGGCCGTCAAGGAAAACGAGGTTACTGTGACGAGCTTTAAATGCAACATCGAAACCGGACACTCTTGAATAAAGCACGGCAGAAACACGGGGGAGATAATGACTTTGATTGACCTTCCTCCCTGCCTGGGGAGCTCTACTGGTGCATTGTGTGTCGTTATTAAGACATTACAGTGTAGGTGTGGCCGGTTTAGCTTGTTTGCTAAACACTCTTGGCTTTCTCTTGCAGCCCGGCACTGTTGTCACTCTATTTGCATTTCAAAACTTTGGGATCCTGCAGCCAACACCCAACTGCCAGTTTTTCTCAAACACATCCTCATGTTCATCAGCTAATGTGTGTCATTTATTTAAAAAGCATGAACATGAAAACTCCTAAACTTTTGATACTTTAAAAATAATTTATCCTCTAAAACTGATTTATTTATATATTAGTTGAACAAACTACCACAAATAAATTCAGCAAAACCCTCAAAGACAATTTTCCGCTTAAAATTCAATTGTGGTAGCAAGAAGATTACCAGATGCAAATATTAGCACATGCTAATATGCTAATAACAACAATGCTAATAATTGTAACAAAACGTCAGAAAACTCTCCAACAAGCGTGCAAGTATTCTTGCATCTTAAAACAATGGTCCCACTCAGAACCAGATTATTTAATCTGTTTTAAGGATACAGTCAGCCATGACTTGCAGGTCCAAGTCCTTCAGTTGTCCTTCTGCAGGGAAATTCTTCTTGAACTCCTTCCGCAGGTCAAAGAATGAAAAGAAACACTCGGGCAATAAAATATTCTGGAAAACACAAAACAAGCAATGCCATGATGCACAGGCTAAACTCTCATAGGAAACAATTTAAGAAAATTTCAGTGTCCCGCTGAGCTTTCCCAGTATCTGGAAAACGATACCTTGCTGGAAGCCTCGGGATGAAGGACTTGTCGTATGTGAAGTTGTCCATCTGTACAGAGGCAGAAGGAGTTTCCTGCACTGCTGTCCACTTCTGCGCACAGGTTCTGATACAACTGCACACAGCAAACACTGCATTTAATAAATCATCAGAGCAAAGCTCCCATGGAAGCTGTTAGATACAATGGTTAATAGCGTGGAAAGCTATGCACTCTACCATTCCATGCGCAAGTGAACTTAGAAACCATCTATTTTCGACAGAAAACCTCTCACGTATTTAACTTAAATTAATTTAACTTTATATTTTTAAAGGGGATATCAGGTGCCCCTAAAAGTTTAAGATACTATTGTAATGTTTCTCAACGTTAATGAAATAGTCTTTTGCAGATTGGCCCTTTAAAGGGTAACAAAACACTGCTCACCCCACCACTCTTTGCCATTTGGCATGTCAACATTATATGAGTCAGGTGAAAAACAGGAATATTTCCTCCATAAACAAACCTTGTCTACTGTGTTTTCCAGAGTTTTGGGAGTGCATAGTCAGATGTACGAACTGAATCTGTAGTGCAGTTACATTTTTTAAACGTATTTGTGGTAAATCTCCAAACACCAACCCAAAATTTGTGCAGTTTGTTCACATGCCTGAGTTTATTGTGGAAGCTGTGTTTCTCCCTACCATCAGATGGCGTTCTGGGAAAACCATACTCCAAGCCACACAATGGCACTATACCACTCAATGCATCCCACACTCAAATTTTAAAGCAGTAGTTTGTTATTTCTATATTTGTAGTTGTGTAGGTGTCATGCAAGCCCTTCCATTTTTGTTTAACCTCTTGTGGAGGTCAATATTAATACAGACTATTGGTAATACCAGCTCCAGCGACAAAGGACTGGTTGTTTTACATCTAGCTGAAAAGACAGCGCTATTGAGTACATCATATTGTAAATGAGCAGCTTCCCTTTTTGCATCTTCTCAGTCATTTTCTTTAGCTGTTTTTAACCAGATTTTAATAACAGCATGACTCATAGAAGCTTTTAGAACCTCACAAAAAGTACCAATAAAGGGTGCAAAATTCAGTGGAAAAGCGCCCCAAAACACAATGACATTACAAAGCAGGTTGGTGCAAGGGTATGTAACAAGCAGTGGATTTATGTGCCAACAGAGTTCAAAAGAGCGAATTGCATGCGTCAACCAGAACACTTGCAAAAAACCATCAAGGCAGTCTATGTTTGGTCTCCCCACCATGAGCATGAATGTTCATGTAGAAGATTCAGGTCTGCGTGAGATCCTAGCCACAAACCCTGGACAAATTTTGTTCATTCAAACATCTTGAAATGTGATGAGTCCTCTCAGAGACATTAGATAAGAACATGTACTTCATATACAAAATGTAAATATACCTGATCAATGGCCTCCTCAAGAGGATCAGCAGAAGTCCAAGCCTCTTCTGTGAGTCCACTCAGCTCCCGACACTCTTCGGAAAGCTCAAGCAGATCCGGTTTGACAAGCAGTTCATTAACCTGACCAGCCTGAACACAAACATGACAATGATGAGCCTCTCTAACAACAAACACATTTGTGCATAGTTTGTGACAGACAAATCTGTGTAAATTAGAAATAATTAATTTTAACAGCAGTTCATCCATCCATCTAATGCAGAACACACTGCAGCACAGTGCTGTTATAGAAACAGTTATTTCCTTTATAAAACATTGGTTTACCTAAAAGTAGGATGTGTATGATTTTTGCAAAACAAAAGATATTCTTTTGGAATGGTTCAAAACATTATTTCACTGGTTCTGAATCAACATTACATTAGACAAATCACTCTGACTCTTTCCCATTTATAGATAGATTTATTTTTGTACTTTTAAACATACTTTTGGCCTTAATTATTTGAAAACCACCTGTTGGGAAGTTATTTGTTTTCCAATAACTATAGCTCCAGTCATCTTTCACTCAGTATTTCTTTTCTGTAAAATAAATAAATCAGTTTTGATGCACTGTGCTTTGGTTTTATGAGAGTTTACTACAGGCTATTTGTATTTTTAGCCTTAAAAAAAACAAATAAATAAATGTTCTTAAAAGCAAAAATAGACAAAGGTCATTTTAGTTGGTATAAGAAAATGTATCTAAAGTAACAAAAAATATTTTCTTTTCTGTTAAGCAACATTGGGGCTTATACATAAAGGTGGTTAGTAACACAGTTATAGATTCGTGCTAAAAATCTCTTAAAGTGTGTTTACGAGCTTAAGAACCACACTACTTTTTTGTTAAATATCTAATAAAAGTGTAATTTTAATTGTTTTAATTTGAACAGATTTAGAAATGAACCATATACGTTTTCATTTATAATACAATTATAAAATTTATCTCACCGTTAGCCCTACAGTAGACTAAAATAAACTTTTATTTTGTAAAAACCGCCACGCTCTAAACGTTGATTTACCACGCAAATATTCAGTTTTTTTTAAATAAAAATGTAACGTTAACCTTAAAAGACATGAAAGTGACTGAAAATAACAAAAATTGCCTCGCAAATCTAATAATAATAAAACATAAAAAAATCATTTTTTTTAAAGTTTAAGCAACATAAAAAAACATTTTTAATCACATAACGTACGTTTCGAAGTAAATTACAGGAGTCTCGCTCTCACCTTCACCAGAATTACTACCCACAACAGCACACACCTTGCCAAAGAAAAAAAAAAACATAAATTACCTTTTTAGTTGTTAAATCCACAACCTGCCAAACCACCTGCACTATTTCCTTCTCATCAGTACCCAGCTGGTCCCCGGTGTTGCCAGATGTGGTGGTAAATAAAAGCACCAAGTAATCAGGATTAGCCGTCATTTTTTAAAGAAAAAAAAGCTTTTGTCACCACAATGACCGCGAAACCCCAGAGATCCACCCCAGACAAAGAGAAGCGAAGAACCGGGAGACCCCACACCTTCAGACAGCGCAGCGCCGGGCTCGGACTAGCCTTGAGGTCACCCGAGGCCTAATATTTGAGCAAAAATGGAAGCAGTCTAGTCCGAAACCCGTGGCTCTGCTCCGCAATGGCTGCTTGAGTTGCGATGGTTTTGAGAGAGCCCTACCTGGCCACCGCCCACGTGACACAGGTAATAGATACCTGCCCAGAAGAAAGCCCTCCTCCACCTCCTCCCTTACTGGGAAACTGAGAAACAAGTACGTGGCAGGACATGCAGAACATCAACTTCTGAGATCTGGTGTGAGGGAATTCAGGATCCGCTCAGCACATGTTGATAAGTTAATATAGTGACGCGGGGTAGGCACCTGCTCACTAAGTGATCGAGCGGACCCTCAGTGTCATTTTAACAATAGTCTTTTGAAGCTAACCTGTAAAAACATGGGTGCACAGCGAACATTTCTCCTTAAAACAAAGAAGGAATGGCTATTGCATGCAAACTAATGAACGGTGGGGGAATAGAGAAATTCTATGTACAAACTGTAATAAAGTGCTTACAAAACAAGACTTGCACAGTAGGTCAAGGTTAGGTTAAAATAGATCCAAATTGTTTTGGAGGTCAATCATGACAATATTTTTCTGACAGTGATGGACCAGCTGAGCTCTGGTTATGTTCTTATGAATGTATGACTAGTGCAGAAAAGCAAATGTATTGTTTGTATAAGATCCACAAATTTTTGAAAGGTTTATGGTGTAAATGGGAACTAAGACTAAAACCTTTATTAGTGTTTGTAGACAACAGAAGAGACACACTGGCGCTTATGCCAGTAACCAAGAAAGCTGGGAGCTTTCATAGGAGTCAGGGTGTGTGAACTGTAGATCTGACCACCCAGGATGTGCATGAATGAGCATTTTAACTGAGGGAGCAGCATTTGTCAGGAGGCTGTCATCTACCAGGGACACAGGCTCTTTGAAAATATTTTAGCGCATTTAAAAATATAATATGGGACTTTTTAATCCCACAACGGTGAAATGTCTTTGTCCAGTTTTAAAAACTTATTAAAAACAAAAATGTCAAAATTTAGTTTCTAAGATTATATAATTAGTTATGTGTTATTTACAACTGTTTTATTAAACAGTTATATTAATGGAAACAAGAGATTGTTTATGGAACACTCGTTTAATTCTAGACAAAATGAAGGAAAAACGACTGTCTAGAAAAAAAATGTAAAATCAGAGGGTTAATATTTTTGCCCTCAACTGTACATATGTCTGGTACATACGTTATACATGTATGCCTATAGCTAAATAATAACATTAAACGAATTGTGAATAAAACATATTTTTTAAAATCGCGTACATTTACAAACCATGATGCAAACAATTAAATGCATTCAAAAACATGAACATATATACACTAACAGAGGAAAGAAGAGTACAAAAAACAGCAAAAGTCAGAAGTTGCACAATTACATTTAAAAATGGTAGTTTTTCCCAATAGAGGTTGAAACTATTGTAATTTTAGAGTAAAATGATTTTTGACAATCAAGCCATCAACGAGTGACGAAAACCTTCCACCCGGAAGTTGTTTCCAAACCGGATGTTCCTGTGCGACCAAAAATATGGCGGTGGATTCTGCAATGGAACTGCTCTTTTTAGACACATTCAAGCATCAAAATACAGAGGTACATGTCAACAGTTTTCATTAGCTATTTATATTTTATTATAGAATACCGACGATACGTTAAATTCCAATCAATGTAATATGTTTCTTGCGTTCTTGCTGTAATGCGTCTTAAACCGTTAGCTCACGTTTCCATGATAACAATTAAGTTATAAGAAATAAGTTTAACTCAAATCGTTAATGTTAGTTTTTCTAAACCGAGTATTGCTGTAAGGAAAGAAAAAACCAATGGATAACATGTGTTTGGTTTGTTTCGACGAAACGGTTGCTTCTTTATTGTTGCTGAATGTTAAGTCACGTTATTAGTTTCCTGTCGATGCTTTCTCATTATTGCTTTTTGTTCTTTCTGGGATGTTTATTTAAAAGAAGTCAAAGAGAGCGACTCGTGTAAAGATAAGGGTGAAGGCGTGATGAATGGTGGGCTAAGTGTCATAGTTTCATTTTGTTTAACGAATCTTCGTTTGAGATAATAATAGTGAGGTGTATTGATAGACGTAATTTTAAAGCTCACAAGGACTCTTAAGTGGTTTTTACAGTGCTATTTTTAACTATTGTATAAAACAAGAATGCATTCATTCCGCCTTGTTCTACTCTCTGTATTACTTTCATAAACCTCGCAATAAATAGACAAATTGTTTCAACAGACTATAGATATCTCAAATCATATCTGCAGAGCACCTGCTGCCTTATGTGCACCCAGGTTCCTATGTTTTTGTGCACTCTTGAGGTTTTTGACCTCGTGGACCACTTCTGGTCAGAAATCTCCTGAGTTTTACCTGAGTCCCACTTGTTTCTGCCAGTTCTGAGCTGATGGCACTGCTGGACACCCTCCATTTTCACAAGATAGTTAGCTTGATGTGTCCGCCACACAAGTTTACATTCGTCTGAGTTGCACATTTATTTTTATTTTTCAGTTTCAGTTCATGACTATATTTCAGTCTACATGTGACATTGATGATTAGCAGCAGTTTGGCGTAATTGGTGGATCACGCATCTGACTATAATTCTTCAAAATTTCTGACGTGCAGCCGCAGCTATGAGAACTGATGCTGATGTGAAGAAAAACCAGTACCAAAAGTATGAAATATTGATTTGATCAAAATATCACGTTTTATATTTTGCAAAAACAACAGTGATTTAAAAATAATATATTTAGTAAATATACATTTTTGTTTTCCAATATTTTTTAAATTAGTTGTTTTTCAGTGCATTTCTCCTTTTCCATTTGCAGATAAAGCTGCTTTAATTTCTCAAAATGTAATTTTAAATGATGCATTCACATTATGCAATAAAATATGACCCCAAACTGCTTTCAGAATTTTTCATTAGAGACAAATGATAGAGATAATGTTCTCAAAAATTATATGTTCTGTGGAAAACTACCGGGAACTTATTAATATTCTGTCAAAACTAAAGTGTGCGGAGTGGAAATAGTTTGTTGTGCGTGTGTGATAGCTGAGTGGTTTTGTATTGTTGCACTGATCTGCTTCTTCCGCCGCTGTACTCATAACCGCTCTCTTGAAACAGGTTCAACAGGCCTTTTGCCAAAAGATAATATCTTAAGGAAAAGGACGGTATGCCTGTCTAGATACACCTTAATTTAAATTGAGGAAGAAATTTAGAGATTACTCTCGAGTGAACGCTGCTGGATTCTTAATTCAAGAACGTTTGTTTTCTGTCGTACGAGGCTGATTGTTTTTCTGCCTGGCTGCTCAGTCTGGGTGTTTATGAGGGGTCTAGTTATACAATGACAAAAGCATTTAAAAGATAAATGATCAGTCCATTATTTAATGGTAAAGCAACCATTTAAAGGGTTATTTCAACATGTAATGAATCATATTTTGGGAAGGGGTCAAATACTTATTTCACACATATAATAATAAAAATAAACTTGTACAGACTGTTAATGGATCATTTTTTTTCTCTCTGTTGGTAAATGCTCAGTTTTTGCTCCCAAATGGAAGCATCAGCCTGTTTTTTTTTTTACAGATTTAGTCGTGATATTAATTTATCTTAACATATCTCTATGTTCCATTCTAAGCTGACGAGTGTGGATGTGGTGCGGTTTCCATGTGGAGTCTTGATCACAGAAGTGCGAGTCATTCCCCCTGGCATCAAAGCCCACAGCAGCCTGCCAGAGAGTAGATCATTTGGGTAAGAATAACAAACATTGCACACAATAAAAAAAAAGAAAAAAAAAAGAGCGAGTTGGCACACAGAGCTCCCAATCAGATCTCACAGACTGAAAAATTTGTGCAAGCCCTGGTCTGAGCTCCATGGGTGGATATTAGAGCTGAATCAGTTAATTACATTATTCAATTTAGTCATTTATTAAAAAATAATTGATTATTTTTCTTGTAATTAAAGTTTTGTTTAAGGAAATTTCCTTAGGCTCCTCACTTCCAGGTATTCATTATCACTTTTCGGTGAGCTCACCTGCTCATCAATATCAGATTAATATCTGATTAATATATATACAACACAAAAATGAAATATATATATATATATACAACACAAAAATGAAATATATATATATATACAACACAAAAATGAAAACAAGCATCACAACAGGTAAAAATGTAAAGCCATTTTTAAAAATCCTACACATTGCACTTTTAATAGTGTGTCCTTCTTGCACAATAAAGACTTGAACCAAAAGACACAGTGTGCAGTGAATCCGTGGAATACTTACAAAGTGAAATGACTGGAGGACATTTGAGGAAATTGGAAAAGGTTTCTGTGGTCGCTATTGTTCCTTATTTAAAAACAGATCCACCACACCCATTATTCTCCCACCACTCTCAGCTTTTCCCATGATCTCATCCCTCATCTCTCTTTCTCTAGACCACTAAAGGGAACAATGGGAGAAAAGGATGCATTCTATAACACTGTTATTCCATTTAAAACAATTGCTTGTACCAACATATGGGTTCAACATGCTGTTTCATCGGAGAATAAGCATGGGATAGGAGTGCTGATGGTGATTAAGGGTTTGAGTTTTGACAGTTAAACCCCCGTTACTGTGTATCTTCAGGGAAACGGCCCCTCACGCATTCCAGTTGGACCTGTTCTTCAACAATGTGTCCAAACCCAACGCCCCGGTGTTTGACAGGCTGGGCAGGTACTAAATAAACTCTCTCAGAAGCATACACACCTGCGTTGGACAGGCCTAGCAAGAAATACAGTATTCCATTTCACAAATCATTTGCTGAACATACAGTTGTGCTCATAAGTTTACATACGCGGTCTAACTTTCAGATTTCTAATTGTCATTTTTCAGAAAATATGAATGATGACACAAAAATGTTTTCCTCACTCATAGTTTGGTGAAGCCATTTAATGTCATACAACAGTGTTTCCTCTTTTTCAAACCAAAACATCACCCAACCACTATCTATGAGTGATGAAAAATGCTTTTCATTCATATTATCTGAAAATATGAAACAATAAATCAAACATTTAGCACAACTGTAGACGTTAACAGATTTGTTAAAATCATCTGTCTTTCTGTCTCCACAGCCTTGAGTACGATGAAAACAAATCAATCATCTTCAGGCCAAATGGAAAGGTAGGCCAACATACTTTCTTTGGTGCCATTGTGGTTTTTCAAAAACTGCTGACAGCAGCTTTTAAAAAGTGAAAAATCCTCATTGTTTATGGCCCCATCTCTGGAACGACGAAAGCTGTCGATTCTTTGTGGCTAATAGGCAAATCAGTCGCCTCCCTCCCACGGTTTCAGACAGCACCCAGATTTTCATTTTGCATGCGTGTTCTTGCAGATCAACACAGACGGGCTAGTTCTGCGCGGATGGTACACATGCTTGACGGTGGCAGTGTATGGCACTGTTGAGCGCCCCCACAGTCATGATCGGGACTCACCGCCGCCTCCTCCACCCCCTCCACCTCAACAGCAGCAACCGGGATCCAAGAGGCACATTAAGCATGGTTAGCATTAAAACTTCACAGAAATATCGAAACTGTGAGAAAGTAAACCTTAACGTCACTAAATCTCTCACAGAGTGGGAGAACGAAGAGCAGTTCAATGGCAGCCCTCCAAGACCTCAACCCAGAGGGCCACGGACCCCCCCGGGACCACCTCCACCAGATGATGATGACGAAGAATCCCTGACGGCAACTGGGCAATGTATGTCAGTTGTAATTTGGGGGGCAGGGGGGGGGGGGGGGCTTAATTGGGTTCATTTGTAAAAATAGATTCAGTACTTTCGTTATTGGCTTTTAAAACATAATAAAAAGTGACATAACAAAAATCTAACATGAAGTCAAGGATGTTACACGTTATACAACACAGAATACATACACAAATATCACAGAAGAAGAGAATATTTATATAATAAATATTTAAATCCAGTTATTGATTGATATCTTGTTTATTACTTGGAATAAAGGCATTTACAAAGAACACACGCACACAGAGTAAAAACACACATGGAGCAGTGGACAGGCGTAGCTCCGGTGCCAGGGGAGTAAAGAGGGGTACTGGTGCCTTACTAAAGGCTTTCATTTTTCCCTCATATTTAATGGTAGGGGAAACACTGATTAAAAACCCCAAGACCACGGTGAGATTGAGAACAGAATCAAACTACTGTGGTCCATCCATCAGGTCCAGTGAAGGTGGAGAGCACTGCTCAGGCAGAAGATTACCTGGAGCCCGTCTCACCAGAGCGAGGGTCTCTTCCAGCAGAAGACACCTATTCAGATGCAGAGCATGAGGAAGAGGTGGGACCAGCTGATGAAGAGGACGAGGATGTGCGTTCAGAACGCAGTGATGACGAGGAGGAAGAAGCTGGGGATGATGTGACTGATGAGGATGGAGAAGGTGAGTAGCTGCAGAGGCTCCTAGTCAAATTACAAATGAGTTTTTGTTTTGGATGAAGACCATGGAGTCTCTGGGAACATCTTGCTGTTTGTGTGCTGCACATTAAAGTTCCACATTTTGTTTGGTTATCTTCTACTTTGCACATATTTTGATTAAAGTGTCCCATAGCCTTTTTTTCACTTGACTTTGAAAGTGTGATGTGCTCTTTTTCAACCTCAGGTGATGATGGATACGAGCAGATATCGAGTGATGAGGAGGATCTAGAGAGTGGGGCTTTCAAGCTTCCAGCGTTTGACCTGGACTACACTCCTGAGGACCTGGCCTCTCTACCGACTGTTCAGTACGACCCTTATGAGCGTGAACTCCGACCCCTGCAGCACTTCACCCCACCACACATCACACGATATGAGGCTGAGATCAAACACCTCAAAGCTGTGGACCTTGAGGACCCCAGCTCTTCATGGGCTGAGTCTACAGCCAAGCTCTCTGAACATTTCGAGTCCTGGGGAGAGGACAGAGGAGCTGGCTGGGTAACTGCACTAGAAGAAATCCCTGCCTATCTAGTCAAAGGAATGAGCTTCCTCTCCGTTAAAGATCCAGTGGAGCAGAACGAGAAGCTCAAGCTGTTGGTGGACTGGAGCTTTGAAGCTCTTAGTTTGGATGTTGCTCTTGCGCAACCCATTGCACTGAACCTGCGTCAGCTTAAAGCGGGAACAAAACTGGTCTGTGCCTTGGCTGACTGTGGTGGCCAGGCTGTGCAGGGTCTGCTGGAGAGAGGGATTGTTGGCAGACTCCTGGGCCTGCTGTTTGCAGAACATGTCTCCTCCACACTGAAACTTAACGTCCTGCGCTCCCTCGACAGTATCATCAGCGAGCCGCAGGGCATCAAGACCCTGCTCAGTGACCACGACAATGGTGATGAAGATGGAGCAAGTGGCTACCAACGTCTGCTGGAACTGTTTCTGCTGGACCAGACTGTACGTGTTGCAACAGCAGGTGCAGCCATCTTACATAAAGGGCATTTATACGAGGTCTTGACAGATTTGCAAAAAACTGCTAGCATTTGGGCCGAACGGCATCCAACAGTAGGAGATGTGGGTGAGAGAGAGGGTAGTGAGGCTGAGGCAGGAGAGAAAGATCGAGAGAGCACTGAGAGGGAGGCTGAAGAGAGAGAAAGTGAGGTAGAGCGGGAAAGCCCAATGGATATCGATACCTTGTTGGAATCTGCATCTTTGTCGGAAGGGGACCTGGAGAAGCTGCAGGGGCTCCTGGAGGAACTCCTCCAACTCTTGGAGACAGCCCCTCAATGTATGGTACAACCCCCTGGCAAGGCTTTTCCCACCAGTGCCCGGATCACTGGACCACCGGAGCGAGATGATCCCTACCCAACACTCTACAGGTTAGGGCCACGTGGAAACACTTCTAAAAATTGACATTTTGTGTTTTGAGGATGTAAAGTTTGGGATTTTTGCCAACCACAGAAGATGTAAAGGCACCTATTAATTGTATTAGCGTTCCTATTATTTTTATATAATATTATTACAATTTATATTATTATCATTCTTCCACCATTGAAGCCAACGGTAGCCCTGTGAAACACTTGAGGGAAATCTGGCACACTCATGCAACTTAGTCTTTAGAGTCCGCTGATCCATTTTGGACCTTCGAACTCAAACTCTCTAGCGCCACCCCTTGTCCAAACCTTCACATCTGTAAATTAGCCACTATTTTGGATTAGTTATAAAGCGTACTTTTTCAAACTTGTCCATCCAATTTCCTTGAAAATAGTGCCAGGTCATCTAAAAGTATGTTAACCAAAATAATTTTGATGCGTCAAATGGTTTTTCAATAATGTGTAAACAATCATTAGTGTAAGTCTCATTAAAAGGATCATATTTCAGCAATGCTTTTGGGTATTTACACAAAACATTGTGTTTGTTATTGAAACTATTAGCTGATGTAACGTGTATAATTTCCCTCTAGTGGTTAGGAGATATTATCATGGCTATTTTTGTCTTCAATTTGTTCTAAATTTATAAAAATGGTCTCTATATATTTGGATGAAATCATGTCCAATTTAGCTTCAACTGCCACTTTTGAAAATTGACCATTAATCATTTTGTCAAAAAGGCTGCTTTTTTGCAAATCTTCAGAAAAACTGGCATGTCTTTATTCCCTGAGTTTACATCAAACGTTTAATTGCAGAACCACCTTGTGGTCAGAAGATGTATTACATTTTAAAATACCGTAGTTTCCGTTTCGACTCAGATAACTTTACTACACTTATTACAATGTAGTGATTTGCTTTGCATTCATCCCTCAATCTCTCAATTCATTATAGTGTGACTTCAAATCAAATTTGTGACGTAGAATTTGATAAAGATTGAGAGAGATATTTCTAGCTAGTTATGTCAGGCAGCATGCTGAAACTATACAGACTGGGATTGGCATACAGAGTTGGCATTGATTTCAAGGCAGTAATATCCTGCCTCTGTATTACATGGCGGCGTATAAGAGGATCTTCTGGAATTGGCCAAAGTTTTGTAGAGTCGAGCATATTATTATTGTTATTACTGAAATCAATTTTACTTGTATCTTTTTCTTTAATCGCAGATACATGCACGCATGTCACCTACTGGAATCTTTGGCAGTTGTCTTATCCTTTACAGCCACATGTGCGCACATCGGAGTGATTCAAGCTGTTCGAGATTTGTTGCATTTCCTCTCCCAGTCCCAGCAAGGCCTCCTTTTCCTTCTCAGCCAACATGAACCCAGCAGTCTGTTGCTTCGTGTCCTCACACCTCTAACGCACCTGACCCCATCATCACACTTGACTCCCCTGATGCCTCTCTCTGAGGGTGAGGGTGAAGATGCTGCTGGAGGTGGCGAGGGGCTTGTGGTCGATGGCTTTTGGGTTTGGCTAATGCAGACGCTACATGCACTCCAGGGCATCGCAGAATTGACTGGAACAGAGCTTGAAGAAGGTGACAACCCAGAGGTGTTGGCGACGCTTCACAGCCTTTATCTCATTAGCTTTAGCAGCACTGGCCGAAACGCTGTTGCTCATGCTTTTAGCTTGGAGAATAACCTGAGCTGTCTGGTTAACCTGATTGAGTTCCACTCCAAAGAAGGTCAAGGGTGAGCGATTATACATTTATAAGTATGTACATTTATAAAGTAAAGGAAATGACACTGGGCCAAATATAGAGCCCTGGGGCACTCTGTAGCTTTTTATTCGAACTAACACACTGCCGGTTCTCTTTTCTCAGGGAAGGCAAAACAAGGAAGTCTGTAACGTATAACTATGCCTGTATGCTTGTACTACTGGTGATTCAGACGTCGAGTGATCTGCGAATGATGGAACATTATGCTACTCCTCTACTTACTGTTTGCAAAGCTGATGAAAACAACGCCAAGCTGCAAGGTAAGACCGTTTCACACTCAGCATGCAGCTGCAGCCGCACAAAAAAATTATCCACCTACCTAATTTTGTTTACATTATTATTGAACACATAAATCGTATAATCTCGATATCGTTGTGTTTGTCTCCTTCTAATCCAGACAACCAATGATTTACAAAGGAAAATATACAAGAGTGCCCAAACTTTTGCATAGCATGCTTGAGATTAATAGTTTATATTGAACATACTTTTGATTTATGTATAATAACATTATCCAGATTTCACAGGATAGATTTAACAGGAGCAAAACACTTCTGTTAAGGAGCCTTTGGAGTCCCTTTTATAATTTATGCAACTGCTTTCTCTTCGTTTTTAAGAGCTTTCGAAGTGGTTGGAGCCACTGGAAAAGGTACATTTCGATATTAGTGGGATTCCGTTGCTGATTGACTACATCAAGCAGGTAAGCCCATCAAATCCACCAAAAACTCATTTACTCTATTTATCGGTGTTGCAAACAAACTGATTGATTTGTCAGAACATGGAGAACTTGATGACCGCAGAAGGTGTTGGTCTTGTGACTGCGCTCAGAGTGCTGTGCCTCATCGCCTGCCCACCGACTGTTGTTTCAGGTATGAACTCCATATTTCAACGTATTCTTTTATCTCTTTAGCTCTTTCATTTATTCTTGGCTGGGACTGTTATCAGTGATGGAGTTACTGAAGTCTTTTTCTGTGTGTTTCAGGTCAGCAGAAAGATCTTAAGTGGAACCAGGCTATCATCGCCCTCTTCAGCGCAGAGGGGATGGACACTTTCATTAAAGTCCTCCAGAAGCTTACATCACTGCTGCTGCTGCCATGGCGACTGCATGGGCCAATGGGCCCCACTGCACAGAGACTCATGATGCTGTCAGTGGCTTCCTGCTCTTTGAAACTCATCCGAGTCATGATGACGGAGCTGCTGTGCGGAGGAACCTGCGAGTTCCGGGATGTACGCGTACCTTCTGTTTGTGTCGCTCTCCATAAGATCATCTGCTCTACACCGTCGACCGGGCGACTGGATGCAGATGAGCTCCGTATCCAGGCGGATGTGACCGAGATACTGTTGACTTTCACTCAAGCTGTCAGCAAACAGGAGATGGGATCTGAAGAAACTGTGGCTGGAAACAGCTGGTCTCTGATGCTGAAGGAAGTCCTGAACTCCATCCTGGCTGCTCCAGAGAATATCTACAGTAGTCTCAGTCTGCTGTCGGAACTGCTTCCTCTTCCTCTGCCCATGCAGACCACACAGGTACAAACCACATACAGGCCGATGAAGAGTAGACTTGGCGTGTAACAATATTTCGTGGCACAAGCTACAAAAGCAACATGGTTATTACGGGTCATTTAAGTTCTTGCTTTGACATTGATTTATTTTAATTTTTACTCTACATGTTAAATATGGCATATGCCTTATCCAAAATACTCTCTGAAATCATGCCATCCAAAGCAATGTATACAATTCCAACGAATTCCCAACAGGGGTAATCCCGACATTACCCCTCTCCCGACTGCTGGCACTGTTTGCACTGGTGCTTGGGTCGGTGATTTCAAGGAACGCAAATGCCACACACTTTGATGAGTAGCTCGAGAGCAACAATACGCTGCCATGCCATGGATTCCGCCATAATTCCAAGGTTCCACAGATGCTCTTTGGAGGGGTTCTTGTGTTACTTTCGAATGGGGTTCACTTTCGAATGTGCAATTTAAAAAAAAAAAGGCTTTAACAGTTGCTGTTCATGAGATTCTGTTGAAAGCCTAGGAAGCATGTAACATCAAAACTCATTTGAGCCATGTGTTTCACATTTTATTGAATACCGGGATTTCACGCTTTGCTGGAAACATTTGAGAAATGTATAAAAACTAGATAACGGTGTGTTTTAGCAGAAAAGCAGTATTAAAAGCAATTAAAGAACATCCTTTTCTCTGGCTTTTTCAGGCTCTGTCGGCCCAAGACATTGGAATTGCTATGAACACACGGAAGCTTTGGAGCGTTCACTTGCACGCGCAGGCGCGACCATTACAGGAAGTGCTGAGGTGTGTGAGTATGAGCAGCTGTCCGCCGCTCCTGTCCATGTTCCGGCGGGTGTGTGTACAGCTCTGTGATCTGGCTGCACCCACTGCGACTCTAATGATGAGGACTCTGCTGGAGCAGCTCCAGGAGGAAATACAATCGTAAGGCATTTGCTAGCCTCTGTGCTTAGCTATATGATAAAATTGTGATTGGCCAACAGACTGTGTGTTGTGTGTGCAGGGAGGCACCCGGCTCACGTTTAATAAGGTTACTAGCCCTTCTGGACTCCCTGGCGTCTCAGCGTCCTTGCAAAGCAGCCATTTTGGCTTTGCTGGGAGGAGCTGCTCGTATTGAAGTGCGGAGTGATGTCAAAGTTGAGGACAAACTTTCAGACATTCTTCCCCTGCTGCTAGCAATGCTTGTGCTGCCAAACGATGCCAGTCTGGTTGCACAGCAGAACGCTGAACTGATGGCTTCCGTCATTCAGTCGCTGTGTGACCAGGACGTGTCACTGGTGGTGAGTGGTTCAGGGGAAGCATCAGTTTCTGAGGCAGAGCTCCTGGCCAACGCGCTGCCGACCAGAGACACGATGAGCAGTATTTGTGATGGGATGGTGGAGGTTTTAGGAAACACTCACAGCAACTACACCCTCCAGCTCACCTGTCTGCGAACCATGATGTTTCTCACGGAGCACGACTACGGTCTCTTTCATCTCAAAAGGTCTGAGTTTGATATGATAAACATGTCATAATAAACACATTCGATAGCTTTGATGTTAAACTCTCAACTGTTTTTTTGCACAGCTCCCTGAAGAAACACAGCACTGCCATTTCCTCCCTGATCTGCCGGGAAACCAAATCCTTCAACAAAGAGTGTGCTGAGCTCCTTTCTGCACTCTTCGACTTTCTGAGACAGATTCTCAACAGCGAAGCCATGGTAGGCTGAGAATGCTAGTTTGTTTTTAGCGTGTTGGAAGCCGTTTTCTGTACTGAAACTCAAGGGTGTTGGTATCACAACATTTGTTTCTTGTAGCATTTGTTGTTAGCAGTGAAGCTAACACATGAAAGGTAACTCCAATGTTTGTATCTGATTAGTTTTTACATGGGCAACAAACTGTTATCGTATAAATGTGAACCGTTCTGTTTGGATTAAGTAGATGCATGAGGAAGCCTGAGGTTGCCAAATAATTGAGATTCGCCTCATAGCTATTAGTACAGTTAGTGTTGCCTACAATCTAAGCAAGTGTGTTCAGTGTTGTTTTTTATTCTGTGCAGGATGAAGACATAGACAGTCGCTCTTTTGCTCTCAGTGCGAGTGACATGAAGCATCTTCTGCAGTGGAAGGAGGACTCTGGAGAGCATCCACTTTCTGACCTGGAGAAGCACATCACGGTACATTGGGATGTTTTCATAGAAACGCAGAAGGAGATGCATTCTAACCGTTTGAGTGTGGTTTGCAGAAACTCTGCAAGGAGGATGAGTCTTTGGAGGCTCTGCTTGAGAACGTGGCTGGGTTGAGGCAGATCATTGAAAGTTCTGGAGATGCTGAGGCTAACACTGAGCCTGAAACAGAGCCCACCATCCCTGCACCAGAGCCCCTTCAGACACAGTTCAACCACAGGTGATGCAGACTCTGTATTATTAAGTTAACCCCAAACTGGTTAAATTATGTTTTTTAAATGTTTGGTTTTCTCTCTGTAGGACCGTTTTTGTTCTTTCGGATGTTTTGGACGAGCAGTTGAAGGCTCTATGGTTTACTCCGTTGCAGCCGGAAGAGATGGAGGCAGAAGTTGAGATGGTGAGGAATGTTGTGTTCGTGCCTTCTATCAAGGAATCTCTGACGTTAACCAAGGCATGTTGCAGGTGAAGGTAGACCTAGTGGCACTGGCGCACCAGTGTTGTCCAGACCTAGACCTGAAGGCAGAGTTGGAGCGCTCCTTCCTCAGTGAACCTGCTTCTCCAGGACACAACAAAGCATCCAAAGGCTTCCGTCTGGGCAAACACAAACACGAGACCTTCATCACATCCAGGTTCCCCACCCACAGATCTATCCCAAGGTTTCTGTTATTGCTCAGTTGAGCTAAAATCACATTGTTCTCTTGCAGTGGGAAGTCCGATTACGTGGAGCCGGCCAAACGTGCTCATATCATGGCAGCTCCTCGAGGACGAGGTCGTGGGGCTTTCAACCAGCTCTCGCGACCGCATGACATTTTCCGGCAACGCAAGCAGAACACGAGTCGACCTCCTTCTATGCATGTAGATGATTTCGTCGCGGCCGAGTACAAGGATGTTGGTCCATTAACAGGCTTGACGCTGCCCAAACGCCCATTGAAGACAGGAGGCGTCAAACCACCAACCAGAGGACTCTTTACCGGAGGAACCAGAGGAAGGGGCTTCCAGAGCCACACACGCTTCTTCACTCCTCCAGCACCAAAGAGTGTCCTGCTTGCTGGTACTTGTCTGTGGATGAATACTTATGTGCAGGAAATGTATTTGTATACACGTTTTACATGTATACAAATATTTCAGATAATTTGAATAACACAAAAGCATCTTTTCCTACTTTAATTTAAATCATGAAAATGACAGAAACTTTCCAAATGACCAGTATGTTTACACAAGGTCTCGTGCTCCATTATTAGAATCTGTTTGTTCTTGTGCAGGTAACTACCCTCGACGTGAAGTCGGTCGCGGCTCGACGTGGAGCACGCCGGTGACGGCCGTCACTCACAGAGGAACTTACACTGAAGCTCGTGGAGGAGGGCAAAGCAACTTTCCTCGACCTCTACCTTCCAGACAGCCGCCCACTGGTAGGCACAGCGTTTAACGAATGAAGTAACTGAGCAGAGACAGAGAGGAGGTTTGAGATGACATTGGGTTGCAAGTATATGTGTAATATGCCCCTCATCAAGTCTCCACAGGTTTAATTCCAACCCAAGATCATGTACAGGACATGTAGAGCTTGTAGCGTGGATATCTGACATGAAATCATTCTAGATCTGAATCGATCACGATTCATTTTCTGTAAAGTTAAATATCAGAAAAATAATGCACAATTTGGGATCATCAAGAGGCATGGAAGACGAGAACCTCCAGACCCAGCCAGACCGATGACCTGCGTGCACTAATCAAAGCAACCTTCGGTTAAACTGACGCAGCACCTCGTGCCGATTGCCTCTGTTCCAAGCAGCATTGATGCAGTAGCTCATGCAAACCGAGTATTGAGTTCTTCAGAGAAAGATGTTTCTCAGTCAGCAGTGTAATTATTTTCATAAATAACTTATAGTTAAACACTGTATGGGTTCCAATCGTGAAACTGTGGCTAGAAAATGGTGAAACTATCTCTGTGCTATTTACATTTTTTTTATGTATCAGTATGAGATATAAATTCACCTTGAAAACAAAATTTTATTCACTTTTATTGCTGCGTTACATCTGCTAACAAATGGTTTCTAGTGATTATTTGCTTTCTTAAAATCGATTAAAAAAAATCATCATGAAAGAAGACGTTGAGAGGTGTTTGGGATTACCATCCATAACATAATATTTTTCCATGAACAAAAGATACTGAAGATCTTTTTAATTTTTTGTTGAGCAAATGAGTTTTAAACTCTTTTCTCTGTTGAATCATCAGGTGCGTATCGAATGACACCTCGGGACCGAGCCACCAGAGGCAGAGGAGCAGGCCTGTCCTGGTTGAGTCCTGGAGGGGGGGTCAGTGTGGGAGCAGGTGGAGTGAGTAGCGGTGGGCGTGGTCAAGGGAAGTTCAGCAGTGGAGGAGGCCGCGGTCGTCACGTTCGTTCTTTCACTCGCTAAACGTAGCAGACTCGGACACAAAAGCTATCTGCTGCAGCTCATATTGTGTATATTTTTGTCATGTTTTGTTATTTTTAAATATGAATAAAATCTTGTGGGTTACTTGTTATTACTTGATTTATTTGTTATTGGTATTCAAAATTTGTTTCTGCCCCATTGACCTCCATTGTAAAGGTCTTTATGATTGCAAAACCGTGGCACCAGACAAGACACCAGATAAAGGTAAACATTGAGATTTTTGCTGTTTATCCACATTTAGAACCATCAACCCCTGAGATAGGCCCGTCACTGGTAAGTCACTTGATGGTCTTTACAAAGGTGGATGCAAGTGCTGATTGTTTTGTGTGATCTTGAGTTCTTTGTCTCTGGATTGGTGTTTGGAGCGATTGGTGTAAGGAGTCATAGTTTTTTTTCTGGGAAATGGAAACTATCTTGAAGAGTTGTGCTATAGTAACAGTAATCGCAGTATTTTAACTTTAGCAAGCCCCTTGTTTTACTAGTGTTTTAAAAGCATTTTCGTTATGCATTTCAAATACATTTAAACTTTTTACATTTTAATCCCTGAACAGAAGCTTTTTACCCAAATAAAAGTTTAGACAGTTTCTTCAAGTTTGAAAAAGCTTCACAAAGCTAAAAAAAAATCTTACAATCATACAAATGCCCATGTCCAAACAAGCCAGCGGTTAAACGCTGAGAAGCAGAGTCTTCAGATGACCGTCACCTCTCTGTTCTTCCTTTTGATGCAGTCCAGAGCCAGACTACGTGAGCTTGGCTTTCTTTGCACTTCTGCAGAGGGTGCTGCTGTTTCAGAGGGCGTGGCAGGTCTGAGCCCCTCCTTTTTTAACAGTTCAAGAAGATCCGCTTTCTCAAGCTCCGCCCTCTCCAGCTCCTGCCTGCGCGCTCTTTCTGCACCCAGCAGAACACGGACTTCTGACATGATGCGCGACAGCTGGCCCTTAGCACAAACACACCGGTCAGTCACCGCACCAGAGATGTAAATACAGCTGTTACTGTTGCTCATCATACTTTCAGTTCTTCCACCTCACTCCTCAGCAAACTCTCCTTCTGCACCATGTGTCTCCTTTGGGAGTCCAAGCGTGATTCCATCTCATGCCTCACCTCTTCAACTTTGCAGTCTAATTCAGCCCTGTGACAAACAGACACAAGTTTATGGTATCACTGCACGAGGATTGATCGGACCAGGGTGGAACCTTTGAAGGCACCTGAGCATGTCCAGCTCGGCTCGGAGCTCCGAAACACAGTTGTGCTGAGCTTCACCGGTGTTGAGGACCGTGTACCCGCAGCCGTTTGCACAAGCTCGACTGCTGTACTCACAGACACAGAGGTGAGCTTCCAATGAACGCCGCGACACCTGAACTGGGCACCCTGGCACCAAACACAGAGAAGCGGAACACAGACAAAAATTGAACAGGAATTTTACGCTCACAGCCATCCAAAAGCAGCTGTTTCGATGCTTCCGCTGGTTCAGAAAGCAGCAATTACCCCAGTCCTGGCCAGACTGCACTGGCTCCCTGTCTGCTACAGAATACGGTTTATGAATATCTTAATGGTTTTTAAAGCATTGAATGGCTTCTCAATAACTAAACCAGCTGCTTTAAAAAACGGGTCCCTGCGATCATGGCTGTAGATGGTTCCTTCTCAGAGATTCGTCTTGCCCTTTCTGGTTTTAAAAATAGTTTAAGGACATATTTTATGTGCAGGAGAGGTTTTTGAAACTGGGTTGTTTTAACCTTGTTCTTTCCAATGTGTAAAATTGTTGTACTGTGAAGCAGTTTGGGGTAACTTGTTTGCTAAAGTCAGTGCTGAATAAATAAAAGTGACTTATTTTTCCATTTCATGACCCTGTACAGAACGTCTATTTTCGATGCCGTTTTTAGAGCTGAACTGCTGCATTCTGAACTATGTACCAGTGTTTTTCTGACACCCCTGTTCACTACAACTGATAACATCCAAGATGAGCTGGGACTATTTTTTAGCTATGACATCTGTGTGAGTAAGTGCATATAAAACTTGTAGGGCTTTGATCGCTCTGCCTGCAGAATCCTGCTTATGTTGTGCTCAAATGTCCTGAAGGCCGGATGTGTCGAGCTTTTTCATGTTTGTCAACCCAGCTTTTGTACAATCTGCACTTGGGTTCTGGAGTAACTTGAAAACATTGTTTTGAAAATCAAGTATAAAGGAAGATTGAGGAATAGAAAAGAGAGTGCACACCACACTTATCACACAATGCACCTACCGCAGCGGTAACACAGGTACTCGTCACCTGCACATATGTACACACAACACGTGTCCGGGATTAGTGAGTGTAACATTTACCATTGGAGATGATTCTAATTAAACTTAAATTTGAAGATATGTGCAAATACTTTCCAACGGAGGAGAGTGTGTCGTAAAAGAATTGTCGATATATCTAGTGCAGTCAGCTCAATTACACTTTTAACTTTTGTGAAATTACAGTCGTAGATATCTGTAATTGGAATTATGGAGTCAAAAGTGAGATGTGATGAAGGCTAAATATTAAAGAAGCTTGCCATAGCAATGCAAGCTAACTGCTGGACATCTTTATATAGATATCATTTGTTTAACTAATTATGGGAAGTATGCACCATTTAATTCAATAAGATCCTATAATTCTATCATTTAATTTTTGAACATATCTCAAAACCTAATGTCTGAAGGTGTACCACATTGGAACATTTCTCACATCGAATCACACATTGGTTATGTGTATGTTGTGTACATAATGTAATAATACGTACCTGCATTACTGCAGCTCAGCAAAGCAAAGTCACATTGTTGCTCGTGCCGTTGAACAGACTCCAGAGCACATATGACCTCACAACCCTGTGGCCGAAACACACACCTGACTTGCAGCCGTGCTAAATCATTCCTCATGTACCTGTGGCACACAATACATCTCACATATAAACATTTAAAAATACAGGTAATGCTGAGGGAGGTACAAAGTGATCTGTGGAAACCCTGGAGGTTCACCTGAAGAGCGGCCGCAAGTGTGTGACGTCTAAAGGCAGCCTGTCCTCGGGGCAGCTGCTGTGGTGCAGGAGCCAGCCGTGAATGCAGGAGCTGCAGAAAGCATGTTCGCATGGAGCTTGCAGGGGGTCCTGCAACACATCCCGACACACACAGCACAGCAGACCCTCATTCACATAGCCCACGAAGCGCTCCAGGTCGTAGCCCATCCTACATCACACATAGGGACAGATTGAGGGTTTCTGTGTTCCTTTCTACAGTCTAACAACTCCCCATATAAAACAAATAAAAGCCATATCATCCAGCAGCCTGCCACATTAGGTTACATTTGTGCAACTGTCCTAAAAAGAAAAGCCATTCTTTTTAGATTAATAAGCAATGCATGCCTTTCTTTCATTTAAAAAGTTAAATTAACAAAATAACAAAAAAGTACCCAAAACCAACCAGATGTTATTTTTCTTAGCCAAACAAACAAGTAAGCTTTAAATATATTATTAAAAAAAACATATAAATGTAACAGAGGCACTACCTGCTGCCGTGTCTTCTCTCTTCCTCTCAGGTGTGGTTGCTGGAGGCGGTCTTATACGTTGCCGAGGTAACAGACAGATGGCAGCTGTGGGACTGAAACATGAGTTAGGGGGTTACATCTCTGCTGAATTTGCCTGCGTCATTTGTAATAACGGTTAGAAAATAAACTTTCTACTTAGTGGAATTTCTTTGCAGAGAAACTCTTGTTGTATTACAGAACATTTCAAATCTAGTAAACCAGAAAGAACAAAACACACCTGCCGAAACCCTCTGGGAAACTAATTATCGCTGTGAAGCATCTGGCAAACCTGCACAAAAACAGCACACACATAGGATGGGTCAGCATGGGTGGATTAAACCAACCCTGAGTCTCTAAGATTTTCAGAAGCTGACATAAAGATCTCTCTAAATGATTGCTAGGGTAACTGTTTGGTTACTACGGAGCATTCATTGATGTCGTACTAAATACTCTTGTTGCATATGTCCAAAATTATTTGTTTAAAGAAAATTTAGGGGTATTTGTAGCTTTGTTGTACAATAATAATTCAGAGCTAATTGAAAATTCATAGTTGTATCAATCAAATGTATAAAGAGCTTATTTCTGAAATGCAATGTGCTGTAAGATTTTGAAAATGATGTAAAAATATAAATAAGTATCCAAAGTAAAATATATGGAGAGATCAGAGTCCCCTTCTTCCTGAAATACTGCACATTTTGCTCAGTGACAAGACAGGTGACCTATCAGGAGTTCATGCAGACCAGCACCTGTCTGGCCATGTGACGGCTAAACAAGAGACCACCTGAGGTTCTCTGCAGAAGTTTTTCAGATATCTTAGCATGGATCCCCATTTATACTTCGTTTTCATTTATCAACTGTGAGCCCTTAAAGGAGAGGATGTTTATCTCATTCTCACTAGCTGAATGATCTCTGTTCTTCATGGTGTGGTGGGATTAGTCAGGATTACACTTTGCTACACTCTGATTGGATTATGTTCACATGTGGCTTCACTTTCAGACATGCAGCGAAAGGCTTTATAGAACATTGACAACACGAGTAGACAGCCATGTGTGCACATGCCAACACATTTAAAACCCTTACTTGTGTTAAACCTGATAATTAAATTAAATAGTAATGAAGACAACACAAACTGCTAAAAAATGTATATGTTTCAAAAATATAGTATTTAATTAAAAGCATTTGCATCTGCACAGAGCATTTACAATGAGTTAGTAAATGTGCAGCTTGCATTAGAAATCTCAATTTTACTTTTAAAGAAAAAAAGGGGGATTTAAATTATTACTGCTATATTGTTTTAACAAGTATATATTATGTGAATGTGTATTGTAAATAAGGAGGAGAAATATTACTATTTGAAATTTTAAATAACACGAAAAAACATGATTACTTTGTTTACAAAACATTAAAGTGAAAGCTACAAAATGTCAAAGTCAAAATTGTACACAACAGCTGCATGGATATGTTGGTGCACAGGGTCAAGATCCTGAATGTAAATACAAATAAATTAAGGTTTTTTCAGTACTCACCCGTTTGATTTGCGATGGCGGTCAAAAATATTCCGAATTTATTTCAATAAACTCTACCAGTTAAGAAAAGACACTCTTCTAACATCATTTACTGCCAGACTCTCCTCAATGTTGACTTTTGCCCTGAGAAGCTCCTCCACTCGCTCCACCCTCTTCCCTATGACGTCAAGCAGCCAGCCAATAGCAGTGAAGATGCGTCACATCCGCGGGAGACTCGACACTGGAGCTTGTCTGAAAAAAGTGGTAATTTAGCGTAAAATTTCAAGAGGGAAGTTCGTTTAAAGGTAAATACCTCAAGCAGTGTCTGTTTACATTAATTTGTCAATTATTAATTGAAAGTGTAGTTTTTTTGGCCATTTCGTACGATGTATTTCGTTTTACTCACGCTAATTGTGCCGACAAGAGAAACGTACATTATGTTTTTTTGTTAAAAGTTAACCAATTATGTATTCGATATTTCCAACATTTATCATTAATATTTCCTCGTCGTTGGTCTTTGGCGTCTTTTGTCTAAAGAAATACACATCCGTGGCTGAGTCCAAAATGTACTGCTATGTAGTAGGGACTGACGTCGTAGACTCATGGAACTCGTTCGAAATCGCATACTTGCATGCAAAATAGTAAACAAAAATATAGCTTTATACATAATTTAAGAGAGTACACACTAAAAGTGTGTTATCTTCAAAACAGCAGGAATTCTTGTAACTATGCTCGCACACCCTTTCTGAAGGAGACCGTAAGTTACTCCAAACATTTTGGAGAACTAAGCATAGATCTTCTTTGCGTGTAGCTTTCTCACATCATTCTGTCTGTTCATGTAATCCCAGACACTCTCGATGATGTTCTTCCTGCACTTCTTTCTTTTTATGTTGAAAATAGTTCTTAATGACTTTGGCTTTATGTTTGGGGTCATTTTCTTGCTGCAGATTAAATTTGCAGGACATCAGGATTCTCAGAATGCGTAGGTCTGGAGCTCCAAGCCAGCTGCGTGGGAATGCAGAAAAAAAAGCTCGGTTTCTGCCACCAGGACCAGCCAGGAGCGAGGGAACACCGCCACTGGCTCCACAACCAGTGCCGCCATTGCCATCTTCACCTACATATGTGCCTGCTTTGGGAGATGTGCTGCTCAATAAGGTTGAATGAATAAATAATTGAGGGAAATTTTAAACTAATTTTAAATTTTAAACTAATCTAATGTTATGTTGCATGCACGAATAGTGTGTATAGTGTAATAGTGTTTGGATTCTGTGTTTACTGTTTATGCATCACTTTACACGGTCATGTCAGGTCCAGATGTGTTTAAGTGGAGATGCTTCAGTGGGCAGCAAGGCGTTAGCCAGGGTCTTGAGTGCTGTGCCGACAGGGGATCATAAAGGAAACAGCTTCGCTTCTTCACTGGATCTCTCTAAATCAGCACCTGAGGAATCTGAACCAGTGATTAAACACAGCAGCTCAACAAAGGTGAATGCAGAAACCAGCTCAGCAGTTCCTGGTAAGATGCAGTTCTGATGTTTTTATCATGCGATATGTTTTGGCTTGCAAATGGGACAGAAATTTTCCAGAATTATGGGAGTTTAAATTACCATATAGATATTAACATTGTTTACTACAGAGTGAAAATTTTATAAAACGTACTATTCAAAATTTTAACACATGGTCACATAGCTAGATTAATAAATATTTCTTAATGAGTATTTGTTACGACATCGTTATTAACCTGTTATAATGAACCATAACCTAGTGTATAAACACAGTAGCTATGTTTGTAATGTGTGGACACATACAGTTGTGCTCATAAGTTTATTAGCACATGTTCTGGTTTCTTGCCCATTTTTCAGAAACTATGAAAGATTACACAAAAACTTCTCACTAATACTGACTTAACCTATTTATTGTCAAATAACTGTGTACACTCTTTCTAAATGATAATGACAACATAAACTTCCCTTATATTTCCACTGTTGCACCTGCGCTTTACTGTTATTAAGCACACTGGATTTACTATCATTTTCTGCCATTTGCTAAAACAAATTATGATACTAACTTGTGGTAATAAAGCTTCAGTCTATATTTAGTACCATAATTTGTTAATATATTGTTTGTTGTCCACAGGATCACTGGTCCATAAAAATCACTGTATATTTGCACACATTCAGCAATAAAGCTCAAAATGATTAATAAGTGTAGCACAATGCTCTATTCAAATGTTAAAAAAAAATTTATTATTCCAATAAGTTCTTATCTCAGTCAGTGCAACATATAATTTTCAAGATATGTGGATTTAGCTTTTAACATTAATGACAAGATTTTCTTCACTTGTAGTTGAATTAATCAAAATGTATTTAAAAGCACCTTTTCAGCATCAATAACTTGGATATAAAATGATATATAAAAAATAAGGTAACATGGAAATTAACCTTCGATTTACTAACGAGCTAATTTGACGAGATGATTGACAGGCTTGTAACTAGGCAACGGAACGACCGTTTGAGGAGGAAATGGTGTGTTCCAGAATCAGCATACTTTTCTGGTGGACACTCAACTGTATACTTTCTATTCACAAAAAGAGTATTTATTTTAAGCGTGTAGTATAAGTCCTAGAATCTGGACGCAGCCTATATATCAGGTTTTGCTGCTAAACGAGAACCATATGTCCCTCCTCTAACTTAGGCTTGGTGTGAAACTAACCAATCCGCGATCGAGAACCGGTTGATTGACGGGTGGTTCCCAAAGGGAATCTGCAGTAGTACCGCGCGCACATATTCAAGGAACAATTCTTTTTAGCGTGTTCGAAAGTATCGTAACTCTGCGTGGCGAAAGAAAAGCAACCGGTTTCCTCAAAACACTTCCATTTCCACATCCACCGTCCTTAAACCCAAGCTCAAAGCGCGCTCTAGTGACATCAGTGTACCGGTTCCTCCGGCGCTCCAGCCGTTATCCCGCTCCCGCTGAAATGAAAAATTAACGACATTAAACACTAAAAGCTCGCCTTTCCTGATAAATACAAGCATATGTCGCTGATTCGAGGGGCAACAGAGCTCCGCTGTGTTTCTAGACTAGTGCAGTCGGGTTTGTTATGTAGGTCAGGCCGGGCTTAAGCAGCTTTAGAGAGAACCTGCGTCAGCTTAAGCTAAAAGGAATTCCAGCAAAGCCCTCCCTGGGTAGGCGTGGGCCTAATCGAGGCTGGCCTAGTTAAGCCTGAATCTTTGTCTTGCCTCTGAAAGGCAGTTTGAGCATGTGTGTCGTTAAACTAAGACAAAGAGTGCAGCAGTCTGATTTCAGAAGCTCAGAGCCCAGAGAAAAACGGGGAAGGAGATTAAACCCAAACCAGGGAGGCTAGCCTAAACCCAGGATGTCTTCCTTATTCATGACAAACAGCATGGTTGGCAAGGCCCGGTCTTCCAACTTCACCCTGTCTGAGAAACTGGATCTTCTACGACTGGTCCATCCTCACATACGTATTCTGGAGGAGCACACCAACAAGCACGCTGTGATCGTGGATAAGAACCGGTGCTGGGACAGCATTGCAGAGCGATATAATGGTTTCGGAGGCGAGAGGCCCCCAAGAACGGCCCAGGGCCTTAGGACCCTCTATAAGCGACTTAAAGAAAGTGCGAAGCAGGAAGTTCTCCAGCGGAGCCATTCCCAGCCAGAATACAGAGGGAGCATCTCAGAGCCAACCAAACGCATCATGGAAATGATCCCACAGCTGTTTCATGCAGGGGACAAAGAGCCAAGCGCACACCACAGGTGAGGGACGCATCACCTGGTGAACCTTTAAACCAGTAGATGCGGCAGTCTTCTCGATTTCTCTTTAATTGGGTTGTAACAGCTATTAGAAACCCTCATCTGTTTCTTTCAGTAATATCTCTCACCAAAAAGGGTTTTGAGTCCCTCAGACGTCTAGATCTACTTTTAAATGGTCGTGTACAACCAAAACAGGTTGCCCTCAGATGCGAACTGACAATTCTGTCTGCTCTCTGCCAGAGGTAAGCTGCAGCATTGAAGGGATTTGGAAGTCATTAACTGTATTTCAGATGCTCGGGTAATTCCAGGTTTTCAACCCGGTGTCACTGGAGTTCATTCCACTGACAGAGGTTCCTTCCCCTTTTAGACTTTCTGTTGTGTCGACAAATTATGAACATGATCTCAATCGGTTTTAATCAATGCAGCTCTTATCTCTACAGGTCTAAACATATGAGCAGTATGGCAGAGAGTAGAGGAAAGCCTAAAGTTTGAGCACCCCTGTAAATTTTCATGATTTTCTTTTATAATTCATTGGCTGTCTGGATGTTAAATACATCATAGAGGAGACAAACACAGTGATTTTTGAGAAGGGAAATAAAGTTTATATGATTTGGTGCACGTGTATAAATTTAGACACAACAAAAGAAAAGGAAATCAATTAATTGACTTGGTGCTTGAGGTGGCCATAGGAGAACGTTCTACTTGTTCCTCTGCGTGAATGCCTGAGTTTGATTTGGAGCCATGTTTAGGGCCATTGTCTTGCTGAAAAATCGAGCCCCGGCGCAACTTCAACTTTGTCACTGATTCCTGGAAATTGTTCTCCAGAATCTGCTGATTTTGAGTGAAATCCATGCGACCCTCAACTTTATCAAGATTCCAAGTCCCTGCACAGGCCACACACCCCCACTGCATGATGCAACCACCACCAGATTTATGCAGATGCCTAATTTTGTTTCTATAATTCTACCAACTTGATTCTGTTTGCACTGTAAAACTAATGTTCAGTTTACTGTCTCTGTGCTAGGCTTCCATTCAAGAGGAATTCTCCAGTAGAGCAGGCAGGCACCAGTCTGTCTCTCCCAACACCTTCAGACTATCCTCCTGCTGTGGCTGTTGGGGTGGAGGCTGAGGATGTGAAGCCACCTCCAGATATCCAGCTGATCACATGCCACGGATCCCCCGTCACGATCGCCACACCAAGCAGCCAGACGCACCGTGCAGCAAATGAAAGGGATGAGGAAGTGGTGGAAGACCATGAAGATAATGATGATGATGATGATGCAGAGGAGGATCTGGCTTCTCAAGTGTATGCAGCATCACTCTCTCCGTGCCCCTCATCTGCACATCTTCCCCCCTCACCTCCTCCTATCGGTTCCAGGAGGGCCGCGTATCAGACGGCGAGGACTGCCTATAGGAACCCGGCTTATGGGGCTGAAGCTTTACAGATGATGCGTGAGGAGCATGAGATGCTTCTAGCCAATCATAGAAAGGTTGGATTGTACTTGGAGGAGAAGAGGGAGGGGCTGAAACGAAAACAACAGTTGGAGGAAGAGCTTCTCCGGTCGAGAGTTAAAGTGGAGAAATTGAGAGTTGCTCGGCTACGGCAAGGATTGCCTTTGATGTGATTGGTTCAGTTCTTTCTGAAAGTGTTGCATTCGGGGAAACTCTGATTTGAAGCAGCTTTTTCTGACGGTCAGTTGCTGATTGTCTGTGTCAAAACTATTTCGTACACAGCAAAATTCACTGTGTTGAACAACACGTTTAGTGTAATACTAGGACTGTGGCACTAGTTACATTTGCAGCTTTAAACAGAATGAGTCTCAGTAAACACAGTGGTCTCCATTATTGTAAATGAATGAAATTTTGAAATACCTGTACTCTTGCTAGAGGTGGTCGAGCACCAGACGGCCCTTCTGTTAGAGCCTCTGGAGAGTGGAGGACCTTCCAGTTTAAAGCAAAGCAGGTGCTGCTCATCACCCAGACAATATTATTTTTAGAGTGAAGCATGGCGGTTAAAGCATCATGCTCTGGGGAGAGTAATTGGGGTTGAGTGAAAGGTCGAAATATGGAAAAAGATGGATGAAACCCTTTTATGTTTCGTGCATATATTGAAGTCTGTAACATATAAATGCTGATATAATATTTTGTTGAAAATAAGATGCTCTGCATTTGTGAATGCTTACGCATAGAAAAAGCAGGTTTCATTTTGTACTTGTTTAATAAATTCACGGTGTCTTCTAATGCAGTGTTTTGTGTCTGGATCTGTTTAGTAAAAGCTCACAAACAAATGTTTTTTTTAATTTACAGAGAAACTCAAAGGGCAACATACTGCATTCCATTTTTGAGAACTCAAATGTCTCCCTTTTTCAAATAAAGTGCTCAACGTTGTGCTAACCAGCTTTATTTTAAACAAAGAACTCTATACCTTGGCCCTTATAAAAATGCATTGGATTTAGGTGCCGCTGTGAGCTTTTGTTTTGCAGTTTAGAGATGAATAAAACACTAAAATCTGTGTAATTTCCTCTTCTAAAACCTTTTCAATGTTGTATGCTTACTTTTTCAGACTTGGTTATAATTTGGAGAAATTAACCAAACCAAACATGCTCCTACAGATCAACCTAAAGTTTTCAGACAAGTGTTCATCAGTGTAATACAGAGTTTAATTAAGGGTGCAGCTAAATTGTGCAGGATCCTTGGGACTCTTGACTTTCTGCATCAAATCTTGGGCACCGTCTCTTGTCTGATGCATGCAGTGAGCTGGTGATTGATTTAGTGATTGCAGGTTTCAATGTTTTCCCATCGTTTCTAGTCTTGGTGGTGTACTGGTTAGCGAGTTTAACATATTAGAGTGATTATTCAGGATAACCCCAGGTTCAAGTTTCTCAACTTTCTTCTTATGCTTCATTTTATCATGTTAAGGCAGTTTTAAATAGCTCTTACATTCTCTGTTTATTTTATAGTGCGCTACTTTAGTGTAATGTGGTGCAAGGCTTCATCGAGGAAGCACAAGCGCTGGGAAGGTGATGCTGTGCTGGTTGCCAGGGGACGAACGGTTGTGCTCAAAGACATGGAGGGGAAGGACATCGGACGAGGTTTTCCTCATGTACTCCTCAAATATTACTGTGATTTATAAACTTGTCATAGCAATCTACTTAATTTTCATTACAATGATTGTAAAAACTGCCACAATTTAGTTTAACACTGGTTAATCTTTAAAAACAAAACTGATTAATGTGAATCCAGTTTGCGTTTGTGGTCATACGCAGGAAAAAAAAAATTTGCATCTATGTTTCTAGCCAGAGGAAAATATAAATTATTAATGCATAATACGTTTGAAGTCAGTATATATTTCTTAGTAATGTTTTGTGGTTCAATCACTTTTTAATTAAGCACCAAGATGGCAACCTTCATGGCAGCATTATAAGTGTAAAGCTGTTTGAAAAGGTTGTTTTGTCTGCTAGGGTCTGGCTATAAGGCATCAGAGCTCCAGAGCTTATCTGAAGGTCAGACTCTGGCGGTCGGAGGGAAGCAAATTGAAGTCATGGGGGTCATTTCCGACGAGGACTACACCAAAGGCCGTTGTTTCCAGGATGCTGTTGTTGAAACTTCTGTACAAGCTCCATCTACAGCTTCGCTATATCGACCAGTGTCCAGAGGTTTCACCAAACCAGCTCTTAAGGGAGGTGCTGTTATGGATTCGGAAGCTGAAAAACCCATCTGTAAACCTAGACATGACCCAAAGGCATCAGGTATGGAAACTAGGCAAAAAACACTTCAATAATCAATATTTCAGGTATTTAGTGTGTCTAATTTATAGAAATCCTAGAAGGAATTCTATTTCACATTGGATATCTATAATATTTTATTCATTGCATTTTTAACACATTTTTCATTTATTCATTTATTCCCTTTTCTGAGGTCACGGGGGTCTGCCAGTGCACCAGCACACATTGGGTGAGGGGGGGGGTACACCCTGGACAGATCGCCAGTCCATCACAGCAAATTTTTCAAGTGATATTAAAATAAAATAAAGATGTTTTTTTCTTTCACAGGTGCTCTTGTGATGCCTCGACCGACTACCGATCACCAGTGGCACTATAATAAATCTGGGGCTCCGGTGGTAGATGTGGTTGTTGACCCTCACCTGACCAATCATCTTCGGCCTCATCAAAGAGAGGGTGTCGTCTTCCTTTATGAATGCCTAATGGGAATGAGGTAAATAATAGTTTCTTCTATGTTCAAATACACATGTTTCTTCAAACAAAGAGTTTTTGCCAAGCGACAACCATCTGCTTTTCCTCTTGTTGCATAACCGTTTAAAATCCTGCAGTTCATTGACTTTCCACTAGAGGGAAATTTGACACTTTCAATTGACAGCCATGTTAAAAACGCTTCTCTTAAAGAACATGTTTTCTCTCCTTAATCTTTCGTAGACTGGTGGGCCGCTGTGGGGCAATTCTGGCAGATGAGATGGGTCTGGGAAAAACACTGCAGTGCGTTTGTGTTCTGTGGACGCTACTCAGACAGGGCCCCTACGGCGGGCGTCCTGTACTGAAAAGGGCACTGGTGGTTTGTCCAGGAAGCTTGGTGAAGAACTGGGCAGCTGAGTTCAATAAGTGGCTCGGCAGAGAGCGGATCTGTGTGTACACCGTGGATCAGGTTTGTGCCGTTGCGTTTGGTAGCAGGTGAGGAGGTGACAAGGAGAGGATTTAAAGGAAGCTGCACTGCGTGCCTTCTGCAGGATCACCGGGTGGATGACTTTGCTTCGACTCCGCTTTGCTCGGTCATGGTGATCAGTTACGAGATGCTGCTGCGCTCAGTGGAGCGGCTCAAGGAGCTTGACTTTGGGGTGCTGATCTGTGACGAGGGCCATCGCCTGAAGAACAGCAGTATTAAAACAGCAAGTGCCCTCACGGCCCTCTCATGCCAGCGGCGGCTCATTTTAACAGGTTTGGTTTTTCAGTCAAATTTGTGTTGGTGTAAAATAATATTATTGTTCGGTTCACTTGTAGAAACCACATTGTTTTTCATTAAACAACATGCAGTTTTTAAGAAAATCATTATTATTTATTCTATTATTACAATGTTGCCCAAACAACCAGTTACTAATTGTAGGGTTTTTTTTTTTTGGTTGATATACATAGACATTGAAGAGCATTTTCAGAAGTTTAGCCACGTCAAACGTGTCAATACCCATGATGTGAATTTAATGTTGCTAATTGTCTGAAATCCACAGGCACTCCGGTGCAGAATGACCTGCAGGAGTTTTATTCAATCATTGAGTTTGTAAATCCTGGAATTTTGGGAACGTCAGTGGCTTACAGGAAGATTTTTGAGGAGCCCATTCTTCGGTCTCGGCAGCCGACCTGCAGTGAGGTGAGATGATCAAATGAATAATCTGGAACTTTTTACAGTGTTGTTTTTTCTTTGCCTCTGACCTCCATTCCATGTTCATCCCTGGGTATATCTTCTGAAATCCAGCTGACATGAATGATGTGTTTTTAGGACGAGCGCTGCATTGGAGAGGAGCGTGCTGCTGAACTCTTCCGGCTGACCGGTGTGTTCACATTACGAAGAACTCAGGAGATCATCAACCAGTATTTATCCGAGCGGATCGAGTGGACCGTGTTCTGCAAACCCACTGAGCTGCAGGTGCGTCTGTATGAGCTCCTGCTGGCCACACGGCCCGTCAAGTCCTGCCTCTCTGGTGCCAGCACACACTCGTACACACACAGCCCACACCTGGCATGCATCCTTGCCCTCAAAAAGCTCTGCAACCACCCCGCGCTGCTCTACAACACTCTCAAGGTACATTAGGAGCTGCCGATGTTGGGTTTTCGGTCTCAGTTTCACTGCTTTTTGATTGGTTTGTGGAATTTACTTCAGGAAAAGTCAGATGATCTGTATGAAGAAGGAATAATGGAGCTCTTTCCTGAAGGATATGCTACTGGGGCTTTCAGCACAGAGGACTCTGGGAAACTTGTAGTTTTGACTGAACTGCTCGCGGCAATAAAGAATGTTAATCACACAGACAGGTAAGTGTTAGACTAGCCAAGTTATGCCAATCTTGATTTCTACCCATTTATATTGTTTATTTTTTACCAAATATAGTGCATTTAAATAAATATCCCAACAATTTTCAATTAAGCAGTGATATCTATATGCAAATTTGGTTGCTATGGTAAATGATCCGGTTGCTATGGAGGGCTCAGCAATAGACTACAATGTGCTTTATGATTTCCCAAATTGATTGCTAGGATAAATGCTAGGCGGTTGTCACTTTAGGTTATATTAACCAACCTCTATGTCTCTGTCATTACCAAAGTTAAGATAAGAGTTTCTAAGGTAAACAGTTTGGTTGCTAGGGAGCTTTTGGTGATGTCATATTTTTTTTAAGTAGCTGCTATGATGAACATAAACAAACCCCTATTTAGGGGCTTTCTGACCCATGTAAAGCATCACATTATATTCAAAATTATTCTGGAATCCGAAATTATCTTTTAATTTTGTTGCTTTTTTAATTTTTTGTCTTTTTTTTATCAATGGATATGACAGTATGTCGACAGGAAGAGAATTGGGCAGGTACAGATGCTGACTTTGGGACTCGAACCCAGTGTTGAGCTCGCCAACCACCACACCAATGTAGCTCGTGATTTTCATTTCAGTATCTGTACTTTTTTTTCTCTCTTTTCAGGGTTGTTCTGGTCTCCAACTACACACAGACCCTTGACCTTCTGCAGGACGTCTGCGATCACTTAGGCTACACATGGTGTCGTCTCGATGGACAGACTCCCGTTGCGCAGCGACAACGACTCGTTGATTCCTTCAACAGCCCACACTCCTCCAGCTTCTTGATGCTCCTCAGCTCCAAGGCTGGAGGGGTGGGGCTAAACCTTATTGGTGCCTCCCATCTTGTTTTATATGATATTGACTGGAATCCTGCCAATGACATACAGGTCAGTGTACTGTAGTTAAATCCCTGTAATCCTGCTAAATAATATTTAACCCGCTGCATACATTCATCCAAAGGAGGCCAGATTTGGTGAATGTTTACGGCCAATGGCGGCAAGGATCTTTCATCTTTCTCAAAAAGACTCATGGCTGTATCAGAACGAAGGGTCAGAATACTGAGTTCACTTTGTCTTTAATAATGCTGCCAAAAAGTGAACAGATCTGTTTTTCCCGACTTTAGGGGGCGCTGTGTGTACCTTATTGAGGAAAAATAAACTTGAACGACTTTAGCAAATGGCTGCAATATAACAAAGATTGAAAACATACGGGGGTTGGAATACTTCCGTACCCACTGTGTGAATATCCATTTATATTTCTCATTTTCTTATCCCAGCGCTCTGGTAAAAGAACACAGAGAGTGAATCTGATGACCCACATGATCTGCTCTTGAACCAATCTACAGATAAATGTTGAGTGTATAGATTTCATTGAAAACCACTAGGTGGCAGTGATTCCCTCGGAAATAAACTGTGTTTCCCACAATTTCCCATCTATTTATTTTGTCTGCATTTAAATGAATGATCCTTTACATGGAGAAGATTATTTTATTGTTAATGTGATGTTCATGTCAGGCCATGGCACGAGTGTGGAGAGATGGCCAGAAGAAGACCGTTCATATCTACAGATTTCTTACAACTGGTAAACAAAACGTATAAAAAAACAATATCTGAGCTGTGAAACATCGAGTAGCTTTCAGGGGTGAAACGAGAGCTTTTCTTTGATCATCTGCTCATCTCTTGTAGGTTCCATAGAGGAGAAGATTTATCAGAGGCAGGTGAGCAAGCAAGGGCTTTCTGGGACAGTGGTGGACATGACCAAAAAGGCAGAGCATATTAGCTTTTCGGTCGAGGAACTTCGGGACCTTTTTTGCTTCGAAACCAATACCTCGTGCCTCACTCATGACCTGCTGGACTGCCGGTGCTCTGGAGATGGAGGTACACCAGGTAAATACAGTAGACCTAACACCAAGATCGTCTATGCTGATGGTGCAATACATTTATAGATATATCTGCGATACATTTCAAAAGCGTAAACTATAGAATGTTGTGGGATTTATGTGTAACAGCAGCTTGAACACTCAGACCCGTGCAAAACATGACAGCTGCCTCACACATGGATGTCCATTGGTGCTGAACTCGTCATTTGCCTCATCCACGTGACCACCTGCCATGATGGTAGATTAGTGAAAGCGTTTAGAAGTGATCTCAGATGTGTATTTAATCAGTCAGGCTAACCTCTGAGTGAGAATATGATTTTAGAAGGCCTACAATGTCATGGAGCCAAGCTTTGATAGTAACAGAATTCTCTATTATTGAGAAGAATGTTTTCCTCTTTCTTAGTGCCCCAGTTTGAGATCTTTGTCTGGAAAACACCTAGCTGATGCTGGATAAGTACCATGCTGAATCTAGAATGCTGGTTTGAAAGCCAAAGTCAAACCAAAATTTTTATTGGATATTTTTCTTTTGTTCTCACTTTGCTTTTAGTAAACGTCCATATATAATCAGTATTTATATTTCTCAAAGCATTGTTTGTTTACAGCATTTTTTCACAGCAGCCTCAAAACTTTGCACAGAACGTAAATATAGTGATGCAAATAAAGAGAAACGTCGTACTACCGGTAGTTATGCATTGCTTTAGTTTTATTCTTTGTCAATGGCTGAAAAATGGCCTTTCCAATTATAAATTTGTAGCTGGTTGAGAACCCAAATTTAAATTATTTGGGCGACCGAACATCACCAACAGATGAGCAGCTAAAATTGTACAGTTTACTTTTTTCATGACTTCAATCCAAACATTTCACATATTGCACATCAAAAATAAATGTGTTCTCTGGTGATTAAATGAAGAAAACATTGAATAAGTCGAACTCTTTGTTGCAGGTTTCGTGGAGGTCCGTGAGGAGCCCAGGAGGACGTGTCAGCTCGGTCGTCATATGGACAACACAACCCTTCCTCAGCGAGTCAGCATGTCTGAACTCATGCACTGGAGACACTTTTCTGCAGCTGTTCCGTCCTACGGTGATGTTTACCTGGACCAGGCCGGTAATCACATCACTTTTGCATTTCAGAGCACTTCCAAATTACCATCAACACAAAACAAACCCAGTCCTCTTTGTATAATAAGATCAACTGCATCCTTTTAATTATTTTTGCTCCGTTCAGACTGTTGTATTTGTCTGGTTAGTGTGTTTTCGGGCTCAGCTGACTTATTATTTTCCCTTCTGCATGAATTCAGGATTAATAAATAAAGAAATCAGAAATGACAAAAATCATAACAGGACTTTAGTCTGAAATATGTCTCTGTTTCATCTTCATTCTGTCTGAAATTATGAAGTCATAATGTGTAATGAATTTATTTGTTTAATCAATGTGTGTGGTGTCTGTGGTGCTTGTTGATTTTTAATAGAATATTTTGTGAAGTCCAATAACATTAGGATACACACATTTGTGCTGAACAGTTTACACGCCCTTGTGATTTCGGTCTGATAACAAGCACAAAAGCTGACACAGAAGGGTTCGAGCGGCTGATGGAGGTAACCATCCTCACCTCGACCTGTTTGCTTGGAATCAATGTTTGTGCAGAAAAGGTTTCTGATAGACCCTCGCCTCTTTCATCCAGTGATGTCCAGATATTCTGAAAGCAAAAGAGCCGTCGAAGGATCAACAGGAAAAGATTGTTTAAATCTACAAAACAGGATATAAAAGATCTCCAAGAACTAGGAACCAGCATTGTTTAAACTCTGATAAAGAAGCGGAATTCTGATGATACCAACCCACATTTCTGCTACAACTGCCAGAAAAATTGTAAGGGATGCACAGAAAAACCCAGAAAAAAACTTCTGCTGAAAAACAGGGCTCTGTGAAAAAAATGTGATGCGGCATTTTTTCAGGAGCACAATAAAGAGACACTCGGGTTACAAATGCCACAATGTAGCAGAGACGAGCCTCAAAAGTTCTAAAATAAAGTTATTTGGAGCAATTATATGGCCTCAACCATAAACCCGCCATTTGGAGAGGAGTCAACAAGGCCTATGATGAATGGAAGACCATCCCCACGGTGAAACACGGAGGTGGGTCCCTGATGTTCTGGGGATTTATGCGCTCCAAAGACACAGGAGACTTGGTGAGAATCGATGGAAGATGAATGCGGCATGTTCTCAAAGGATCCTGGGGTAAAATGTGCATCAGCCCAGAAGCTGCATAGTCCCAACACGACAATGATCCAAAACACAAGACCAAGTTCCACTCGTCATCGGTTCCACCTGAACAAAGAGAAGGTTCTGCAGTGATCATTTCAGTCACCTGAGCACTCTGAGGAGGACTCAAACGTGCCGTTCATGCAAGAATTTACAAGAGGCTTTTTGCAGAGAAGAATGTGCCGCTTTATCAACAGCGAAGATAAAGAACCTCATCCATAACTGCCTCAAGAGGCTGATGTTAAAGGGGGAGATGCAAAATGTACTTTTGATCAGGGTTTCTGTTTAAAAAGAGGAAACACAGTTATTTGTTATATAAATGGCTTCACCCAAACACTTAATATTAGCTTTCATGTTCTCATTCATATTTTCTGCAAGAAATCAGAAAATTGTGCCAGAGTGTATAAACTTATGAGCACAACTGCAAGTCACATTTCTGATCAAACACCAGGAATAATTAGATTAGTTTTTTATTAGAATGCTGTCGTAAACCTGATCCAGTGTCCGCATTACTAAGAGAAGCAGGGAATGACTGAGCGGTTGTAAACACACCGAAGCAGGAAATGAGTTTGTCGTCTCTGTGACTCATTAACAAAACAAACCTGTGTCCGTGATCTCTGCGGCGGCTCATCGACAGGGTTCTGTGATTAATCACTCCGGTGGAATATTTTGCGAATCACAAATGTTGTCTTTCTGTGGACGTCTGTGAAGGGTTTGAGTGTTGAACATGGCGTTGTAGTCAGACAGCTGCGTGTAAGCAACCTCTCGAGATGATGCTGAGCAGCCTGCGACCTTGGAAACGGTTACCCAAGGAACGCTACACTGTTTATTCGCTCTGCTGGGATGTGTGTGTGTACCTCAGATGAGGCTTTTACTGTAAGTGCAGTGCAGGGTTTTGTGATCTCGCTTCCTTCTGTTACTAAAAGATTTTCTGTCTGTTAATGTGATATTCCTTTCAGTCTGATCTAATCAGATAAAAGATAGCCACCTTTGGAACACATTTTCAGTGCTGTTTTACTAAAAAAAAGACATTTCTGGCTTTTAAATCCTCATTCGGGTGCTGGAAGTGCAATTAAAATGGTATACTCGAAACAGAATCGTTATTATAAGCTGGCCACTTTATTAGGCACAGCTGTTCTACTGCCTGTTAACACAATTTCCAATCAGCCAATCAAACGGCAGCAACTCAGGCATGTAAATATGTATGAAGTTCAAACCGAGGATCAGAATGTGAAAGAAAGGGGATTTAAGTGACGTCTGAACGTTGAGTATTTCACTCAAAACCATCTCTAGGGTTTACAGAAAATGGTCAGAAAAAAAGAGGCACACTATGGACAACCACAGCCTCCCTGAGTATTGTTGCTGACCACCTCAATCCCTTTATGACCACAGTGTCCCCATCTTCTGATGCTGCTTCCAGCAGCAGAACGCTCCATGTGATAAAGCTTGAATCACCTCAGACGGTCAATGCAGCCGACAAACTGTGTGGTGTGATCATGGCAATGTGGATCAAAGTCTCTGAGCAATGGTTCCAGAACCTTGTTGAAACTCTGCCATGAAGAATTGCATTATCCAATGGATCGACTGATTAATTAAGTTTGGACTCTGGAGCGATCACTCAGGGCGGACCTCAAATACAGTCGATAGACGTTTGACTGTGTCTAATCCGCATCTGTGATGTTTGGTCTCCGCAACTAACTTAACCCTTAACCTCTTCCTCCCTGGTTTCCAGAAGCACTAATGGGTTCTTGCGTCAGTGGATCAGATCCCTCACAGCCTTTCACACATCGTCACGTTTTTGCACGTTCCAGACGGATGGAGGGTGATTTTCGATGTCAGTGGTGGTGGAGATGGTACGGTACAGATTAGAGGCACTGATCTGCACTCAGTCTGGATGAATGGAGGAAGTAATCCAGCACTCTGCTGCAGTATCTCTTCGCCGTCCACTCTAAATATAGACCTCATAATCCAGCCATTATTTTAATGACTCGTTTTAATCTGTGATTCAGCTGTTTCCGAGCAGAATCTCATGCTGTTGGGAGATTTTTCTATGCTCAAAAACATTAACAACACGTGACCCCTTGCCGATTACAGCTGAAGTCTGGCTGCACTCGTGTTTGCATTGAAGTCTTGCAAGAGTTCGAATTTTTTTGGTTCTGTGTGTGCTCTCCGATTTTGATCTAGCGGCTAGATGTTTATGGGTTGTGTGTGTTCTATTGGAAGTGATTAGTTGTCCTGGGATGTGCACTTATAGGATCTGCTGCCCTCTCCGTGTCCTGCTTTAACCTGACGTTAACTGCCTTACTCTGCAGACCAGTCATGATTGCATAATAGCCCGGCCAAACACAGCACTGGGCATGAATGGGCTTAATCTCTGAGATTTGCTCTAATTTATTTTTGACATGAGAACACTCAAACAGTTACCAACAAAACCAGATGTTCAGAACAGGGATTACACGTCTCTCGTAAACTGATTACAGTTATTTTAGTTCTTCAAATCTAAAAGTGTTTGATGATTAATTTACCCAAACACATACTTCTGGTTCATTCTGAGGGGAAAAAGGTGCACTGGTGTGCTCGGGAACTCAAATGAAAGACAACAGTGACGACGAGAACAACATCGTCCAAACATCCACTCAGTGAAGAACGCTCTCCAGGAAGGGGGTGTGTCAGAATTTAAGTGTACCACCAAGAGAAGACTCCATGAGAGGAAACAAAGCATTCACAACAAGCTCCAAATAAGCATCAAAATTTCTGGAGAAACCAGCCCAGCTCTGGAAGAGCATTTTCTTGATAGACAAGACTAAGATCCACCTGCACCAGAATGATGACAAGTTTGGAGAAGAGTTGGAACAGTTCATGACCTACACCACTGATCCCGAAATCCCAGTCAGAGGACCGGAAATGTTCCTTGTATCAATTGATTCTGGTCTGCAGAAGAAATCATTCCCTGAGCGAATTCACATGCAGATTGTCAACCAATCAGAACTCACTCTCATGTCATCTCAAAAGGCTCACCGGAGCTTGTCAGACCTACGGTTCACATGCCCTGACGCTCCATGATTGCATGGATTCTTGGATCTCCTACGTTCATCTGCTGTGTCTCATCTGGGTTTTATCCTCTACACTCTTTACCTACTCTTCTGCTGACAGCTCCAGATTTTTCGACACGTACCTGCTTCTGACAAACTCACCTGTGTGAGTGGATCTCGATGGAGTCATCAAGGGTTCGTTGTCCTCCAGATGCCGATCCTGTCGATGACGAGTTTTGAAAGAAACATGATTCTCTTATATTCTTTGATGTATGAGAGTGAATAAATTAAGAAGAGTAACCAATCCAGTGCCTCTCCCCATCCATCCAGCTACTGTAACAATAATAAGCACATGGTTCTCTACTGAGGCATATTGTGATGGCGGTTCGTGAATTAAATGCGTTTTGTTCGGTTTGTTTGAAAATTTATCACAAAACTAATTTTATACAGACCTTGGGTGATGGATTTTTGTTTGAGCTCTCCAGAACAGTAGAGAATAATGTAGTTTTTAAAAGTAAAGCACTAAATGTGAAATTCTTAAATCAGTGTTTTTCAAATAACATAACAATAAATTAAAGTGATTGTGAGGGCACATATTTGATGCACAGTGCACCCGCCACTGCTCACCACTGAGTGACTGCATGCAGTTTGAGCATCAAAATGCTGAAAAACTGCTAAACAGAAGGAGCAAAAACATCTCATTGGCAGCGAGGGTTCGTGACGTCACGGAAATCCGCTCTGAATCCCAGTTCTTAATATAAGCGCAAACAGCACCAAGAGCGCAAATCACATTACGCGGAGACCTCGCTCTGGTGCAGGCGCAAGGAATTCCCAGCTTTCTGGTGGATGGGACTGATCTGGATCTGCGGAACACTTTATTTCTGTCGGCTTCACTCCTCGAGTTCCATCACTAACCCCCGCGTAACCGAGCGGATGACGCTCCTGGCGAGCATGCGGCGGCACAGCATCCGCGTGCAGCATCACCTGCACCGGTGGAGCATCTGCGGGACGGACGGCGGCCAGCTGTTGAGCGAGGCTTTCTCTCACCCTGTTCCCAGGCTGTCCCGCTCCAGCTCCTGCTCGTCTGCTTCCTCAGACTCGGCTCTTTCCACCGAGTCGACTCCTTCTGCTTCGGCCGGACCTTTCACCGTGGTGCTGCTCGGAGACGGCGGGGTCGGGAAGTCCGCCCTCGCGAGTATCTTCGCCGGAGCCTCGGACAGCATGGGCAGCGAGTGCGAGCTATATGGAGGTACACCTTGTGTATTTTTACCAAGTTTATTTGATGTGTAATTATAGTCAACATACCTTTTTTAATGCAGCAAGGGCTGCAGCACATTTATAAATAACTTACTTTAAAAACAATATTTAATTAAATAGTTTGCAGATAGTTTAAAGTTAGTGCTTGGTAAAATTGTGGCTTCTGAAGTTTCTGGGGAAATATTATGATAAATATTTAGTGGATTCTAGGGTAAATATTTTGGTCATGGAGCATGGCTTCGTTAAAAATAATCAGCAAAATAATCGAATTTACAAAACAAGATTAAGCAAAATAAAGAGGAGTTTGTTATAGTTGTTATAGTTACATTGGAGAGAAAACATGTCTTTCAGAAATTAAAAAAAAATCTGTAAACAGATGTTAAATAAATAATATTCTTTTTAAAAGCATACAAAGCTTACTAGAAAATACAACATCTGACTTCTTAGAAGTAAGTTTTGTACCCTCCACGTGTTTTACATGTCAAAGAAATGATTGGTCGAAAAATACGTGAATGGAAGTTCCAGCAGGACAATGGCTATAAACACACAATCATTCCAAGAGTGGCAGGTGTAGCCAGAACCTAATCGTAGACAAATTTTTTTTCTCATATAAAGTAAATCTGTTTGTTTCAGTGTTCCATCTCTCTCTCTCTGTAGCTTTTTATTTTGCACGGCTTAGTTTGAATTTGTGTAATTTTGAATATTACCAGGTGAAATCTTTGAGCAGACAATAACAGTGGATGGCGAGAGGGCATCGGTCACTCTTCTAGACATTTGGGATTCACAGGTAATTGCTGCTTCATTGTTCTTCTTGATGCATCAGTGGAAGTATTTAATAACTAATTACGGCAGTGTGTTTCGATCAGGACGAGGACAGCTGGTCGAAGCAGAGATGTTTGCAGACAGGAGATGCTTTCATCATAGTTTATGCCATAACAGATCGCTCAAGCTTCCTGCATGCTTCAGATCTTCGTGTCCAGCTCCGTCGTGAGCGAGAGGCTGACCGCACTCCCATCATCCTCGTCGGCAACAAATCTGACTTGGTCCGCTGCAGAGAAGTGTCTGTTAGTGGTAAGTGTGTAAGCAGCGAATGAAAAAACATTCAAAGACTAAATATTAAGAAAATATAACAACAGATATAGTTTTTTTTACTTACCGGTATTTAACTTATTTCTATCTCAACTTGTGAAAATCATAGAGACATGGGAGTTTAATTAAATTAATTAGCAGCACTAGTTCGCATACATCTATTATTGTTATTACATCAGAAACTTTCAAATGATTTAGAACTCCCCTCCTAAAGTCTTCAGTTTCCTAAAACTTCTTACATTTTTAATCTGCAAATCCCTCATTTGGTGGGATTCCTCTTTGTTTTTTCTTACCTCAGGATGTTTCCACTTCTTGTTGATCCTTTGCTTTTATCACACAGAGGCTAGAGCATCGGCATCTGTTTTTGATTGCAAGTTTATCGAGACGTCAGCAGCGATGCAGCACAACGTCTGGCCGCTCTTCGAGGGCATCGTCCGCCAGCTCCGTCTCCGGCGAGATGCCCGGGAGACTCTGAGCAGACGCTCTTCTCTCCTGCAGCAGCGCAGAGAGAGTCTCCCAAAGAAAGCCAAGAGGTTTATCCACAGGATGGTTGCCAAGAAGAACAAGCAAGCAGCCTTTACACTCAAGTCCAAATCCTGCCACGACCTCATGAGTCTTTAGGCTTGGAAGGGTTGGGAGTGGCACGTTTGTGATTTTTAATGAAGCCATGGATGTCTATATTAGACTGTGCTCGAGAAGAGCAATGTTTTCAAGCTTCTCGCTCCCTCTGTGAAGGACAGAACGCTTTAGTGTTATCCCCCTCCAGGCGGCTTTCAATCCAGCAGTGTTTAGTGGGTTTCCTGCTCGGTTAAATTTGCTTTTTTTTAGGTCCTCTGGAAGAATTGTTTTGTTGTGTGTTTGTGAGAAAAACTTTTCTCTCATTTTAATGATTTTTTTTTATAAAATGCTCTGTTTTATTAGTCTAACATACTGTAGTTCCTGCTGTCCTGACAATAATTACTACTAAATATAAATGTTCACTTGATTTTCTCATATTTTATACCTGTATGCCCACTCTGTATATACATCCTGAGTATAAATATACACTTAATATATTTTTTTAGTCATGTGATGATGGGTTTGAGTAAATAAAATAAGTTTTGTTTAATAAAATGTTTATTAAAAACCGAGGTGTGTTTAACTGCCTTTTTAATGCGGTTGCTGCAAAGCCACAAATGTGAATTATAGCTGATAATTTATTCGAAAGCTTTCACTAACTCAAACCCTTCAACGTATCTCTAAAAAAGTGTATATTTAGTTTTGTCTTGTGTCAAATAAAAGCTATTGTAAAATGCGTTAAAACGGTCTTGTGATTTGACTGGGTTCTAAAGGTCATCAACTTGAAGTAAATTAATTCCTTTAATTTAGCTCGGTGATTGTTTTTTTTAAGTTACAGAACATCTTCTTAAAGGCCCCTCATTCAAACTTCATTTCTCAATCAGATATTGATAATCATATTTGTATTAAGTCACATGGTACGAGCTCCGACTCGAAGGTCCACTTTCTCCACTGACTCAGACTCAATATTTCAGATTAATTACCGTAATCAAGTGAAATTAAATTTCTCACAAAACTAGTGAACTTTGATCAACAATCATCAAAATATTTTTAAATGACAATAGAAAGGGTTTCATTTTTTAAAGTTGGTGACAAATGTTGTTCATTTACGAGAGAAAGGCATGGCCTTTTTCTATTCTGCAGCTTTGCTCCAGGGGGCGATTGAGGTGCTTTCAGCTTTGTTCAGCCGCCTCTGTTAGACACTTGGAGAAAATGTGGAAGAACTTTTGGACATATTTTGGGTCATATTTTTCCACATTTTCTATATTACAGCAGTAAAATTGACAATTCTCAACAATAATTACCAGATTTAAATTTTTTGTATGCAGCTGAATTTAGAGATGCAGAATTTTTTTGTGTGTTTATATCACTTTGACCGTTTTTTCCCAAAGGCAAACTCCCGTCATTTACTGAACCGACACATACAGTAACTTTCTGTGCTCCCCGTTGTAACCTTTACCCCTCGCTCCATTGTGCTGATGCTGCCGCATAATAATTAGTGAATGAAAAGCTTTCAGAAGTCTTGCGTAACTTCTCAAGGTGCCTTTAACAATAGGCATTTCCATGCTTTCCCCTGTCGTTAATGTTTGACAGATTTATTTCATTCCTTGAATCCTCCAATCTGTCTTCAGTATTTTAAGTTTTGTGGGGAGTTCTATCAAGAGATTTAGAATTGGTGATCGAGTGTGTTTACATGATTGTCTTCATGTTTAGTTCTAGACGAAGTGAAAGTCTGTTAGTGTGAGTTTATCTGTGATCAAAGATGACGGCAGGGTTGTTCTGCTCGCATTGGCAAAGGTCACCTTTACACTTTCTGTCAATGTACAGCAGGAGTGCCGCAGCCCTGAACCCTGACTCAAGCTTCTCTTGGTTTCTTCAGAGCTTCTGATGTTAGAGGTAAAGCTCCAGGAACAGCGTGGCCTTCTTCTGATCTACGATGATGGTGTTGAGGTTCTCCTTTTGATCAAAATTTGATCTTAGACTGTGAAGACCTGGTTACACTGTAAAAAATGTTGGCAATTCAAAATTTCTGCAGCAATAGTTATTTTTATTTTTCAACTGAAATCAAAGTGTTTTTGTGTCAAACACTATGCCAAAAGCTTATTTTATTTCTCTTTTTCTTCCACTTAACCAGGGCCGGGTTTTGCCGCGAGCAGTCTAAGGAAGTATTTTTTGTGCTTTTTTGCACAAATTTGAATAGTTTTGTTTTACTTTGCTTTTGCTGCTCAATCTATACCTTTAATCACTATCAGCCCAAAATGTTTACAGTACTCACAACTTGTGTGTTACTGTTTGCCTCAAATCATTTAAGTTGATTTAAGTTTATTTGTATTTTTAGAAAAGCTCTGTTTGTGCTGAGTTGGTAAACCCAATGTTTGTTTGTAATCCCTTCACGCAGTAGTTTTGAGTGCTGTAACTTTTTGGGGGCTAACAGCGTTGTCCTCAAAAAAAAAAAATAATTGTCTTGAACTTTTGAGTTCTCTAAAAAGTGCATTCTTTACCAAAAAAGTATCTGAAAATGTGGAGTACACTCCCCTTCATGGAGATTCGGTAGATGATGATTAGGCTCAATAAAGTTGAGTTAAACGTTGACTTGAGCAGGAAGTTCTGCTCAGACTGAAAGGCTCAGTCTTTGTGGAGAGGAGCTCTGCTGACAGGTTTGTGTCTCTCACCCTTTCTTTTTTACTGAAAATGTCTCTTTCAGGTTGAAATGGATTTCAGCGAGGATCTTGTAAATGACTGATAAACGGCGTTCTTGTTTTGGCAAAAGCTCTTGTTTGACAGTCATGTGTGGAAAAGATTGGAAAGTAGAACATTTAAAGTCATCAAAACTCACTGTGAGGTTTGGATCAGTGTTTAGGAGGATGTTTTCTAGAGTTTAGGGTTAGAATTTCAGCAGAGGTCAAACGTCTGGATGCCAAGGCCTCTTGTTGTCATACGGTTCTAGGGTGTTATAATGTCCTGCTTTGGTTCCATCCCTTTGTTTATGCTCTGACCCTTGTTTATGAATCTGAGGTTTGCCGTGAGATTTAGCACATGTTGATTTGAGCTTGAGAACGTTGTAAGCAGACCGGCTAAACATCTAACATCCTCAATGTCACCTTGTGTGAAAGACAGGAGCGCCTGTGTTTCACAATCAATCAGATGTAGTTTAAAGATTTTAAACTTAAAGTTAATCTCAGAGTGAAATTCAATTCTGGAGAATAGAAATCACATCTTATTGTGCTCGCGGCTGGACTGAGTAAGGCGTAACTGATTAAAGCGGTATCAAGTGTAAGTTTAGATAAATACTTAAATCAGATTTCTTATCAGATGTGTTGATATTGAATGGCTTAAAGTGCCGCACCTTTACACAACTTCCTTCATCAAACGGCCATTCCTTAGCTAAATCTATGTTTAAACTCTATTCTTGCGATCACATTATTATTGGAACGCTTCTTCTTAACCTTGTATTGCTTCTGAGATTTGTGAATGCCTGCTCTACATGCGTCACCTTGTCAAGGTTAACTTATTTAAAAGCCGGGGCTGTCAGATGGCATTGTAAAATCCAGAGAGTGACACACGCAGACGACATGCGCAGGAGGCGTCACCAACGCTTGAGTGACAAGTAACCTTTAAATACCCTTTTTATGGGCAGGGATTCGTGTACGCGTCCACAAAATCTTCAAAACAGACACACGCTCTGCACGCAGAGTACGTTTAGTATTCTGAAAATGTTTAAGAGTGTGTAGAGCATGGCATTCCTTCCTTCTGAGTGAAATAATGCATTTGTTAGCTAGACGGATTAAAGACATATAAATGCATCTGAAAGGTTTTAAACTGTGCACTTACGTGACCGTATGACTTTGTACTCAAGGAACAACCCTTGTTGGAAAAACCAATGCAGGATTTCAGTGTTTTACCAATTGTTTTCTTGGCGACTATGATCCCAGCTTCCTTGGTCATTGAGGAGATGCTCCCATGTAGTTCTGAGATGGTTCCTGACCTTTCGTGCATTGTTTCCAAATGTTGACGATCTTACCCCACAGTAAACCATGTGTTGAATGCAATTTAAAACAAATGTAATATACATTAAATTGACATTACATTATATCGTTTTATATCAGGTTTTAGTGCTTGGGAAGATGAGAAGTGCGCTTTTGCTACACTTGACCCTTCTCGTCAGCATTGTAAGTAGTGGGATTTTTAACTCAATGACCTTTTTTTCACCTTATCTTCTATAATTCTGTTCTTTATTAATCAGTAACTCTACACAGAAAAGCCTTGGCTCTTATTACAATAATCAAACACTTGGCATGAATAGTTCATTTAAAAATAACTGGAAAGTTTTGTACATTTTATTAAATGTAAGTCAATGTTTCCAAAAATATGCAAGGTTGGAATTAATGAAATTACATGTAATTGGATGAATTCTGTTAAAGATAAAATCAGACTTTGGAGGATTGTATCATGACAAAATTAGTCAAATGTAGCATTACTTACATGGCTCGAGCAGCGAAGGTTAGTCACAGGTTTAATGATGATAAATAATAACAATCAAAAGGAATGATTTGCTGTTTTTTAGTGAGGTACGTTTCATAATCCTCTTTTGACGTTCCTCCTAGGCTCATGGCATTGGTCTGGAGGACAAAAAGGGGCCGTTAGAAAATAAAATCTTAGAAGTTCCTGAGGCGACGCCTGTTCCTTATCCCATTTATCAGGTGTGTGATCCGGTGGAAATGTTCATCAGGGTTTTGTTTGATCTTCTTGACTAAACGCTCTCTTTGTTCAGTTTACATCTGCTGTGGATGGTGTTGCTTCATACCATGTGAGTGGCGAGACTGAAGAAAAGATTCGCATCTCTACAGAAGGATGGTTGTTCCTGGAGGAACCGCTGCTATGGAGCGCTGAGAAAAAGCACCTTCTCTCAGTAATTCAACATTTAACAAGCTTTACTTACTTTGCGCATTCCATGTTGGAAGGTAATTGGTTAAAAAGTGACTCATGGTTATCAGTGGTAGCTTTAGTCTTTACTGATAAAGGAGATATTTCTTGTGGTAGAGGAACGTGTGATTGGTCAGATCTGATAAGATGCAGCTCTGCAGCTCTTCATTATGTGAATATATTCATATATTCATTCATTGAAATCAAGTTCGAAACAAAAGGAATGAATAAAAACAATGTGTGGATTGAAACAACAGTCCCTCCCTTCTTCCGGAGGGAAAAGGAATGTTTCAAGTCCCCCTTGAGTTCATCAAATGGCCAGAAGACACAGTTCCAAGAACATCAGTGTGGATCTGCCCTCAAGCTAAAGTGTTCAAGGAATTTGTCTTTTTTTTCTCACAGAAATTAACATAGAGGGATTTGATTGGATGATTTGAGATTTATTTGCATATTGTAACCTAGCAACTAGGGGCTTTATTGTAAAAGACTGGAGCAAAGGGAGGAGATCAGATGAAGCAGTTCTGATCCCAGATTAACTACAAAAAAAATTTTATATTAAAACGTCATTTTCAACAAGATAATTGTGAGTGTTTCTGCAGATCGAAGCACATTCTGCAGATGGAGACATTGTTGATGGACCTGCTTCGGTTGTCTTGCAAGTTGTGGATGTCAACAACAATCCTCCTGTCTTCGCCGACAGCCAATACAGCGGCCGAGTCCGAGAGCGTTCCCCTGCAGGTCAGAAGGTCACACCTTATCAGAGCATTCGCAAGGTTAACATAAGGTTAATGTGATGAACGTTCGCATGCAGGAGTTCCATTTGTGCAAGTGTTCGCCTCCGACGCTGATGACCCCAACACTGAGAACGCCCGACTCAAATTTAGCATCGTGAACCAAATCCCCAATCCTGATGACACGCTTTACTTTGGCATTGACCAAGACACTGGAGAGATATTTCTAACAGAGGAAGGTAGATGCTTAAAACTGTTCTTTCCCTGTTACACTGGGGTCTTGTACAAATCTATTGTTTGGTCTCGTGTTTTTTTTAGGGTCACAGTTCCTTAGGGCCAGGCCCTCCGTTACGTACAGCCGAGGAGAGGTGCGAGGCAGTCCAGAGGTCCTGAAGAAAAAGTTTGAGGACTACTGTATTCCAAAGAACAACATTGCCTTTGAAAGCAACCCGTTTTACACATGCGTCGAGCGTTCAGGTGAGAGCGAACAAACATGTTGGACATTCCCCCCGAGATTTTACAGATCTGGGTCACAGCGCTTTTAGCATAGCTTAGCATAGATCATTGAATCCAACCAGACCAGTAGCATTCAGGATGGTCAAACACTCTCCGTATTTAAATAAAGCTTGTTGACAGGGTTTAGACAATAATGGCTTAGATTTGTGATGGGATGAAAGTGACGCTGTTATACATTTCTTTAGTGTTTTCACATGAAAAGATTTAATGAATACTTACAAAAAATGACATGGTTGATTTTGTTCTAAACTAGTTTGTACTTTTACAAATACGTATTTCATGAAACATGACTACTTAAGGCAATCACAGAGGTCCGTGTTTCTTGTAGTTGGCTTTTTGCAGATTCTCAAAATCAGAAATCATCTGTAATGAATGTGCTTTTGGTGTGAACAGAGAGACGAGAAGTGAACCTCCTCCAGGATCCAGACTACGCTCTGAATGTTCGTGTAGAAGATTTGGGAGGTGTGGGCCCGAACCCCTTGAGAAGCACCACTCGGGTCAACATAGCGGTGATCCAAAACCTCTGGGTCAGGCCTGGCCTGATCTCTCTCAGAGAGAATTTGTTTGAGAAATACCCCAAGTATCTCGCTACAGTAAGTCTGGATCTAAACGTGACCGTAGTGACTGTTTACCTGATTGTTACCTGGTTGTTTGGTATCGTCAAAGGTGCAAGCTAATGATCCAACAGCACTGTATCGATTGGAACAGAAAGAAAAACTCTCCTTCCCCTTCACCATCAATCAAGATGGAGAGATCTACGTCACTGGTCCTCTGGACAGAGAAGAGAAAGAGAGCGTGAGGATGCACACGAAAGAAGTTTGTTTTCTTGAAACGTTTGGACCTAAAGTGAGACGTGTCTGTGTTTTAGTACATCCTGGTGGTCATAGCAGAAGACGAGCAGGGTGTGGAGCTGGAAACGCCCATGGAGATCCCTGTGGAGGTGCAGGATGAGAACGATAACCCCCCTGTGTGTGGGGAAGCTGTGTTTGAGGTGCAGGAGAATGAGCCCATAGGTACAAGAACGAATCCTAATCTCACCAGAGAACTCAAAAATGTTATTGGATTTAACTGTGCGAGATATTTTCACAAAGTTCAACATGCAGGGTGCATCTCAAACACGTACGTATGCTTGAAGAGTTGACACTTTCCAAACAAAATGCACCTGCAGGTAATCTCATCGGCGTTCTGCCCGCTCATGATGACGATCAGGAGGACACTTTAAACTCAGCTTTAACCTTCACATTCGTGAGTCAGGTGCCAACCAATCCGGCTGACAAGATGTTCTCCATCGACCAGAGCAGTGGCGAGATCCAAGTGGCCAAACCACACTTCCGGAGAAAACAAGTTCCTCAATACGAGCTCACTTTCAAAGTCACCGACGAAGGTAATGTCATGACGCCGTGTCCTTTCTTTAAGCTCTTCCTAACATTTCCCCTTGATTTCAGTGCACCCCACCCTCTGCAGAGCAACCATCATCGTCATCGACATCAACAATGAGATCCCCATCTTTGAGAAAACAAACGTACGTAGACTGTTTTACCGCTGAACTAAATTATTCTGTTTCTCTTGATTCTCCTTTGGTACCCTCTACTCTCGCAGTATGGAACTTACAGCGTTCCTGAACTGGCTGAATTGGGCACCACTCTGCTCACCATCAAAGCCACAGATGCTGATGATCCAGGAACAGGAAGCTCTCGGGTCGAGTATCACATCGAGGCCGGAGACCCACACAACCTCTTTGCCATTGAAGTTGACGAGTCCACTGGAGAGGGCAGAGTCTACATCGCTCGAGTAACAGTTTTATTCACAAGAGGATCTTAAGAAGTCTTTCCTTGTGTAATTCTTTTCATATTTTCATCCCAAGCCACTGGATTATGAGCTGCAGAGAGTCTACAGTCTTCAGATCAGTGCCCGTAATCCAGAGCCCCTGATTCCTGGAGTGGAATACGACGAAAGAGCCACTGCATATGTTGTCATTCAGCTAGTGGACGTAGACGAGCCCCCAAAATTTGAAGTGGAGGGGCTTCACGTGAATGTCCCGGAAAACCTCACAGTTGGAACCGTCATCATGAAAGTTGAAGCCAAGGATCCAGAAGGGAAGCCCATCAAGTAATTCCTTGCATTGTGTTGTGTTGCATTACTTTGGATTTTTCATTATTTTCGTTATGTTGTAGCTTCTCAACGGAGACATCAAAACTAGAAATGAACTTATTTAGTAAACGAAACTGTTCCAATTCCACTAAGTATAGCTCAAAGTAGCCACCCTTACTGCTTTATGTGTTCTTTCGATGACCTTCCTCGTGAATCAGCCGCTTGAAATGGTTTTTAATATTGATGTAGTCAGATTGACATTTTTTTTTGTTTAGTTTGGGGTCATTGTCCTGTTTAAAGATAAATGGTAAAAGATAAATAACTGGTGAAATAAATGCTGTGACATTTCAAAAAACAATGTGCACAAATCAGCAGGATATTCTAAAATTCCTGAAGTCTGTCATCAAAGTGGTTCAGGATCATCGCCTCCCAGAACTGTGCTCCTTAAGAACACTCTCCGTGCTCCAAAGGCAAGATGATATGACAGCGCACATTGTGTTTCTTCTAAGTTATTATATACAGAAAAAAAAACTCCTAACGCGGAATCTTCCATTTTTTTCGTGATATTTGGCACCAGTGTAACATGATTTTGTTCTCTTGGACTTGTTGGATGGAAATTTATTTTCAAATATTTATTGCAATATTCCAGGTTTGTGCATAAATTTAATTTACATCTTTGGATGGAAACATGGCTAACCACCCCCACACTATCACACCCCTCCTCTATGCTTCCCATGTGGAGTCATTCATGTAGAGACTGCCTGTTACTTGGGCATTTTGTGTGTTTCCTGACCCTAACTTAATTTACTTATTTTCAAGTCTCTTCTGAAATTTCAGTGACTACATCATGAAGCTCCCTGAGAGAGGCCCAAGCAGTTTTAATTTACCCATTACCCATGAAACAAAAAGAAATAGAATTAATTTGTTGAACCATTGACTCCAATTTGTATGATATTCTGAGCTCTGATCATTAGCTCAACCAAAGACCTTCTAATCACACTTTGAGTACGTTTTGAGAAGGAGACACTTCACAGATCGTCACTAAAGATCTGCCCATGCTTGATCTCTGTTAAGCTGAGAACTTCACTCGACTCATTTTTCTTTCAATCTGTTGCCCTGAAAACGATTCTTTGGGAGTTTGGAGATCACAGATGTTCTGTTGGTCAGGTTTACGATGGAAGGAGATGAGAATAACTGGCTGCTGCTGGATGCTGACTCCGGAGAGCTGAAGACCAAAGCAGCTCTAGACAGAGAGACAGTGGGGGAGATCAGTCTCACCATCACCGCGCTCGAGACCGGTAAGAAATCAGCAGACGACTCGTCTCTCGACATTTTACAAATAGTGACTTTTCTCTCCAGAGGGAGCCAATCAGAAGGCAGAGATGAAGGTGGATATTCATCTTCTGGATGTGAACGACAACTATCCCAAACTGCAGACGACACAGGGCTTCATCTGCATTCAGGATATGACCCCGCTGACTCTCACCGCTGTTGATCCAGACGCCAGCCCCTACAGCGAGCCATTTACATTCCTCATCGCCCGCAAATCTCAAAACTTTGAGATCAAACCTGTGGATGGTGAGCAGATATTTTGGACGGCTGCAGAGGCCAACTTAAGATGTGTTTGTGAGCTGAGATGTGAGCTGGTCCGTCATGACTGGTTATGCTTACGTATTACGTTTAAACAATACTATGAGCAAAAGTATTCCAAGCACCTTTTACGCTCGAGCCCAAATGATTAGAACTAACATGAGTATATTCCAGCACCGTGTGAAGCTGAGTTTGTTCCTACAGGAACCTCCGCTAAGCTGATTCTGAAGAAGAAGCCCTCAACTGATCTGAACGTTATTGTTCCAATCAATATCTTGGACAACGCTGGGATGGGTATCATTCAAAAGTTTGACGGTAAAATAGATTCCCACGGTTCTACCCATTTCTCATCTGGACGAGCTTCAAACCGAGATGTTTTCTCTTTCTCTCAGTGCGCATATGTAACTGCACCAAACTCGGCTACTGTTACATGGAGCCAGGCACACACAGCTGGAAGCCAGGCATGGGTAGCACCATCGGAATCCTTGCAGGAGTCTTCGGCTTCATCAGTAAGACACTCTACTTCGCCACAAAACGTTTCATACTGGGTTCATGACTGGTTTCATGATGTGTGACACTGGTGATCATTAGCAGCTATGTTGAACTTTAATGCTGCAGAATCTCTGAATATGTTTCGCTCATTTGAAGGCAAAAGTAACCCCAAATATATTGATCTGATTTACATTTAGATTAATCATTATTGATATTTCTGTAAGTGTTCTTTGTTTGGATTTTTTTCTTTTGGACACGTTTTAAAAAAACAACAACAACCCAAACTGTTTGCTTTATAAATGTAGAGTTTTGGAAACCTGAAAGGAAAATAATTCTTTTTTCTTGCTTTCAGTTTTGTTCCTGATCATCTGCATGTACAAAACCAAGCAGAAGGAGAAAGCTAAAGCTGCAGCAGAAGAAGAAACTAAAGCGATGCTCTAGAGCCTGGAGATCACGACGCGTCCGGCTCCGTTCAGAGCAAACTCTCTGTTTCTGTTCTGATTGTCTCTACGGCGAAACTCATGCAAAGCATCATCTGATGGTTTCAACAGTAACTTATTAGCAACACAGCTGGGTTTTGTTCATATTTATATTTTAGTGCTCTAAATATTGCACCCAAATTGATATGTTATTGTTTTCCCCAAATATACAAAATAAAAATTGTATTTAAAGGACGTCGTATGGTTATGAACATTTATTGTATGTTGCCGTGTTGGTCCCCGTCATACAACAATACGCTGATATCTGTACAAATAGACTTTTCTGCTATACGTTTAATATTTTATTCAACAAAAGCTTACATTCTGTTTTTCAATTATAACCACATTCGTTAATTAAATAAAGTTAATCTACACAAAGATTCTACTTCTATTCTGCTGTTCAGTGATTACATTTGGGTTTAAGGAATGGGGGACACAAAACTGACCAACAGTTCTCAGCATAAAAGAGTTCCTTTCCTTTCAAAAGTACAGATTTAATTTTCACAGCTTTTCACAACGTTGAGTTTTATTGAACACTTTTTTTTAACTCCACCAACGCTGCCAATCCTCTGCAGTGTGCGCCGTATGACATCACGGGAAACGCTCGCTCCAGTTTTAGATAACTGCAGTGAACTTTCAGGAGATTTTCCTCAACCTTCTCATCAGAAGACGCTCCTGTCGAGATCTTCACTTCCGTGGACGTCTTGGACGTCTCTGTGAGATGGTTGCTCTTCCATCTTTCTTCCATTCTTTGGATCGCTTTTGCTGCAGTATTTGACTGATATGTAAAGCTTTGCTGATTTTCTTGTAGTCCTTAACTTTTTTTTGTGTAAAGAAATTATTTTCTTTCTCAGATTTTGTGATATTTTTCTTCCATGGGGAGCCATTGCTGACATCATGAAATGGGAGGGGCTTTTCTTTGTGAAGTAAAGCCCTTTATAGTCTCCTGTCTGCTGGACTCCTCTTCAGTGAATCATTCGAATGTTGTAGTCTGGCTTTCCTCGCGAGACTGTAACACTTATTTTTGAATTTGTTTGGAAAAACCCCTTTTTGTGTTCGTGCAAATGAACAAATGTTGTTTGCAATCAATGGGAGTTTTGTGTAGTGTAGTATCTCATAAAAAAGCATTAAAGGCAAAGATAGAAAACAAGAGCGAATCAGCGTTTACTATTGACAAAGCAAAGCCTTGCTCACTGGACCCAAGAGAAGAAATGATTGTGTAGCAATGACACTCGAAAACTTCAATCTTATATAATCTTGTACTTACATAACGGCATGGCCCATGTGTCTAAAATGTTTCACCATAGAGCACAGATCTCAAAAGAGACAGATGCTATTGTCAAGAAGAGATTATGTGATAGAGAAAGAAATCAAACAAAGCGAGGAATCCGAGCACTCGCTCTCATGCATCCCGTGTCTGAGCCCCTCGTCTGCCTCTCCTCATGCTGATCGATTAGTTGTCCGTCTCTTAGCAGGAAGCCAAGACAAACACAAGAGATCAAGGGGTGAATGAGCGCGTGTGTGTGTGTGTGTGTGTGTGTGTGTGTGTGTATGAAGGTAATGAAGAGAAAATCATGTTTATAACCAGTGTGTTTGATATTAGCCAGAGCGCCACCCACACCGTGTTACTGTCTTTCTCCGTGGGGTCACATGGGAGAAGAGATGTGTGGTTGTATTGAGATCTGAGAAAATATGGTGCCATTTTGAAAAATGTTATTTTATGTCAAACAGTCACAACTAGAATGTAGATGTCAACGGTGCAGTTGTCGCATTTTAGATGTAGGCCCATTTCTGGTGCTGTCGATGCTCTGTAATTACAGCTACGGTCACGTAACCCTGATGGAGACAAGGATGTAGTTTGTTGCTGCCATTGTTTGTTGAGATCCGAGTGGAGTTCAGAATTTGAATTTTAAAAATCGTACAAATTGTAGCATGAAAATATAAATACAAAGTAGCAGCCAGCTCCATCTGCTCATCGTCTCGTTCGTACAAGAACTGTTTGCTTTGCTTTCTCTCCAGATGGACAGATGAGTGGCGTTTTCTCTTTACCTTCTCGGATGGATCATGGACGGGTTTTTTTGCCAAGCCATCTGATCATTCCTGCATCTCTGACTCTGTCCCTCCCACACATCTTCTGTTATCAGGCCGACAGCCAAAATCACAGACCGGAACGTAAGCGATGGGTTTATTATAATGTACTGCATGAATGCATCTTTTAAACATGTCATTTTCACCTTGAAGTCACTTTAAATGTCAGATATAGTCTATAATGTAGATATTTAAACTGTGTTTTCAAAAAGAACTTTTAAGCACAACTTAATGACAAGTTTACATTATGATAATTGTCACTACTAGATGGTCCAAAAGTCAGTAGATGATGTCATCGCCTAATTTCCACAATAGCACTGTCTATGAAATGCTATTTTCCCGCCAGTGCAATTTTTCCAATGCCAAAGAACAGTACACAGATAACATGCCGCACATAATCATGGGGTTATAGAAAAAGCATGTAAATAAATAAAAAAATAAATAATTTATTTTAAATTAATTAATTAATTTTAAATTATTTTGGCAGTATTCTACAAATTTTGGTTTTCAACAAAATGTAGAGTTTTCAGATTCAGATATTTGCATTTCTGGACTATACATGTACCCAATTATATAAGGTTATTTGTGGAAAAAAAGAGCTGAAAACTTTACTCAAAATCGAACAGATACTGAAAAGATGTTTCAGAGCAAAATTAAAAAACTGTCTCATTTTTTCTTTCTCAACTGTCTCAAATCTTTCATTTTAAACCTGTAATTGATTGTTTTATATCGCTTGAATATACATATATAAAGTCTTGCTTTACAGCACCTAATATAGCTGTAAATAAAATGAAAACACCTCCCTCGCAGCATTTTGGCGCCACCGCGTGGAGAACAGCGACATTCTTGTTTTAATGATATATTAAATGTAAAACAATGTAGAAACGGCATTTATTTTCAATACACCATAAAATGAGAAACTGTTGTGATTTTGCGAGATGGTGCCTATTTGCGAGATGATACAAATTGGAGCAGTATTTTCAGATATTTTTGATGTTCGCAGAACAACATTGAGGATTTTTTTCACAGCAAAAGGGACATTGGTGAATTGGAACATGTAGTGACCGCGAGGTGGCGACCGTGTACATCTAGATGTATAGTGACGCATAAGTGAAGAAGAGTATTTTTTATTTTGTTTTAAGAATGAAAAACGAACAGTTTCCCCACATTGGTTTCAAAGAATAAAAAAACTATCCGTTTTTTAATGTTTATTTAATGGTTTTAAAATTAAGAATGAAAAATACTTCTTCGCTTTTGCGTCAGTTTACATATAAATGTACACGTTCGCCACCTCGCGGTCACTTTATGATCAACCAACCACTGATAACGTCCTGTGAAAAAAACTCAATGATGCTCTGCGAACAAAATCTTCTTCAAAATCTCTGAAAATGTTGCTCCAATTTGTGAGCAAAGGTTTCAGGCGGGTGAAATATTCTCTCTATATAAACTCTTGCTTTACAGCACCTAATATAGCTATAAATAAAATTCTTTTGGAAATATTTGAACATTTCTTTGAAAACACCTCCCTCGCAGCATTTTGGCGCCACCAGAACAGCGATATTCTTGTTTTAATGTTAAATTAAATGTAAAACAATGTAGAAAAGGCATTTATTTTCAATACACCGTAAAATGAGAAACTGTTGTGATTTTGCATTTTTAAATATTATTTTATTCCAGTGCAGTGTAGTAATTAAAAATTCACATTTACAAATAAAAATGCTCGTATTGTTCGTAGCATTTTATTTGTTTTAAGAGCCTATTCTAGATGACAGTCTTTTTAAGTAGAAAATAGCAATGCTTGGACCATTTAAGCTGCCTATTTGCGAGATGATACAAATTGGAGCAGTATTTTCAGATATTTTTGATGTTCGCAGAACAACATTGAGGATTTTTTTTCACAGGAAAAGGGACATTGTTGGATTGGAACATGTAGTGACCGCCAGGTGGCGACCGTGTACATCTAGATGTATACTGACGCATAAGTGAAGAAAAGTATTTTTATTTTGTTTTAAAAATAAAAAACGAACAGTTTCCCCACATTGGTTTCAAAGAATAAAAAAAAACGAACCGTTTTTTATGTTTATTTAATGGTTTTAAAAATTAAGAATGAAAAATACTTCTAGGCTTTTGCGTCAGTTTACATATAAATGTACACGTTCGCCACCTCGCGGTCACTTGTATGATCAACCAACCACTGATAATGATTAACAGTCCCATTTCTGAAAACAATTAATTGTGGATTTTTACCAATATAAATAAATAGTTTGCGAATCTTTCAAAATTATCCGGGCTTGGGACTGGCACAGAAGTCACTGGCTTGCAACCCCTGTGGCTAGATTAATCTTTCAAAAACTAAAACATTAATAATAAGCTAGAGCACTTGCAGGATATTGAACCAGCACTTGAAAAGTAGTTTCAAGTTCAACCATAGAGCAAATCTCAAGGTGTGCTCGTTCTGAAGCCCTTGACATTTACAGATTGAGAAATGCTATGTCACAGTGCAGGCTCAGGATAGACTGACCTAGTTAAAGTTCTTTGAATAAGTGACAGTGATTTGTCTCCTGAATGATTCGACTTCTGAAGCGGATCCAACTTCGGTGTGAGGACCGCTTCCAAACGCTAACTCAGTGAATGTTTTACCTTAAAAAATGTTCTTTCCTCCCGCAACAAAGAGAAATCTTGACTCAGGGCGGTATCAGAAAACAAAAACACACTTTTTGGATTAAAACATTTTTATTAAAACATATCAAAAGCAAAAGTTCTCAAGCCCATGCACGAGCCCAGAGAGATATTGGTAGAAACTACAGTGACATGCTGCAAAACAAGCTCCAGCATATATTTATTTCAAGTATTAAGCAACCGCCGTCCTCATATACACATCTCTATTTACACTGAAGAAAGAATACAGCTTCTTTCAAAAACATTTCATGAGGTGTTCTGTCAGCCGTGTTCTTGTGCAAGAGCTGAGAGCACACAGAAATATGGGCTCAACCCACGGGCAAAAATAAATAGAACATTGAACTTAGGTTCTAATTTCAGCCCAGTGACTCGTCGGTACTTTGAATTTATTTATAAAAACCACTGAACATGCAAATCTGCAAAAGTGGAAGCGCTTTCATTTCTCTTGCAAGAAAAAATTGCGTATGTTTGTTGTGTCATTAACCTGTGCTTTAAATACCTTACAGGGAAACCCAATGCGGCTGCAAGAAACCAAACCTGACTTTCAGCAATGACCAGCAGCTTCAGAATTTCCCTGAGGTAACGAAAGCAACATATTTGCAATACAATTGCTCATGCAAACCTGCCAATGCATGTAAAAACCATATAGAGGCTTTGATTTTAAAGGAACACGGATCATTTTACACATCCCTCAGAATTTCTTTAAATTTGGAACTCATTTAGCCATCCCCCAGCTCTAGTGATGGTAACTGAAAACTACATTGTTTACCAAAACCAACGTGATTTTATTTCACATGGTAATTGACGAGCTGTATGTCTGCAGCAGGCACAATAACATCACAGTGACTGAAAATATGGAAACCTCCACGAACAACTGGTTACACATTTGTAGGACCATTTAAACATTTTTAAAGGCAATTCAGAGCAAAAAGTTCCATTGAAGCAGATCCCAAACTTTTTCTATTTGGGCGTACATACATGGAAGTTATAAGCCACAAGAATGTGTAAAGAGAAGCTTTGGTGTCGCCATCTTCTGCTGATCAGAAGTGTGTCTTAAAATCGAGGCCAATCTAAATCTAAATATCGAGGCTATTCCCAACAGAAACTTGGTTATAGTGGAAGTTTTCAGCCACTGCGTAAAATAACACTGCCTGCTGCTAACAGCTCTTTGGTTACTACTTCAGAAAAATTCATCGTTCATATCTTTTCAGCTCTTCATGTATTAGAAAAATCTCAAAACTTTCGTATCCGATTCCATGATCCAAGTGGATTTGGAGAACGGCAGAAGAGAAAGAGGCAAAAACACAAAATAAGGGATTATTCCTTTAAGAACAGGTTAAAACGGACTTCTTATCAGGGCTTAAACTTGAGAAGATAACCGTGTTTCTACGGCCCTTGAACTCCATGAAAAATGTAACTAAAACAGCTTGTTTGTGTGTATCCGCATGAGTAACTCATTAGTGGTAATAGTATGCAGCAACAACGTTTAACAATAATTATAACCCAAATAAATGTGATTTAAATAGAAATCGAGTGATCAGTAAATATTAATCATCCCTTTGGTCCAAAATAACACCAGGCCAAGGAAACTAACCTTGTTTACGGACCGATACAATGGTTTCAAAACCCAACAAACCTATAAAATACAAATATATATATATTACACATTGCACTTACTGTTCTTGATACCTTTTCATTCCTTAAAATGAACATAAAAGCAGATATTGGCACTTTACCCTGTATAAAACCCTTCTTCAGTGCAAAGAACTACAACTGATGCGTTTGATGGTTTTGTAGACTCAGCGTGTGTTTCAGGCTTCATTCCAGATATGAAAACCAACAAAGCTTATGCAGCTGCCACGAATAAAAGATACGGTAAAAAGAGTAATACATTCTCTTGGCGCAGGTAACAGGATTCTTTGCTGATATAACGGAGCAGCTCGTTAAATTAAAAAACGAATATGTAACAGAGTGTGCTACTGTCCACCAATGACATGTGGGTTAAACTGCACTATGATAATGGTGATGTCATCCCGATACATCCGAGCTAATTCCTCTGGTAAGCTTAACATTTTCGACAACCTCTCATGGTCCACCGTTCCAAACTCGTTATTTCCTACCGCGTGCCGAATCAGGTGCGTAGCGGAGTTCAAGTCCTCAAAGGTGGAGGATACCCGAGCCTTCCTTTCCTGCAACAAACCCTGCATCTGTCCCAAGGTCACCTTAAATCCGCCAACGTGAATTGGCTGCTGCTGGTGTACTCCGGTTAAGTGCTCCCCAACAATCCTAACCACTTCCTGTCTATGAAGCGTTTCCCACAGTCCGTCTGATCCCAGCACCAGAAAACGATCTTGCGGACGAAGCCGGTGTTTAGTCACCTCTGGCTCTGCTGTAAGGTACGGTGGCGTGTGGTAATTGGGCGGGATGAATTTGGCATGCTCGTTCTCATGGAGTTGGTCCGGTCCCGACTCCAAAACACGGCGTTGCAGCTCAATGCTCCACTTGAATTTGACATCTCCAAAGGCACGAAAGGGCATGAGTAGCCCTAAGAGGCGATCCTGCTTGACGACAGTCTTGGCCTCAGAGCTTGGGTGTTCGGAGCGTACGCGCTCAACCTCAGATTCATTCTGTGCATTGTGGTCATTGGTGAGAGTGAGGGCCGAGAAAGAACCGTCAGGTTCTTGTACACCAAGAACCGCACGTCCATCTCCTGTGTTGGCCACGTGTAGCTCATTCCCATCCACGTGCGCAACACACGAAGTCGCCCCGGAAAACGCAACACGAAGCACCCAGTAGTGCAAGTAAGCATTCGGGTCACCAACTTGCGCTTCGAGGGATATGTCATTGTCCAACCTCTTGAAGGCACTCACAAGAGCTTCGGAAACATCCGGCTGCTCTCCGGGAACGCTGAGGTCAAGCAGTTCCTGCCAGTATGTGCGCAGGCTGGAGAAGTAAAGGCGTGAGGCTTCCTTACTAAAGTAGTCGTTGGGATGCTTGTGCCACTGTAGAATTGGGTGAAGAGGTCGCCCGCTCTCCACTGCGTTCTCCAGCTCTATCAGCGTCTCTTGAGGCAGCAAGGAAACGGCGATGTAGTAGAATAGCCGTTCACTGAGAGCCTGAGCACAAGCGCAGCCTGCGTGGCCGTCGAATACACCATAAAGCATTCCACGAGACTGGAGGCACGTCGCTGCACTTCTGCGATCCTCGATGGGTGCGTTTGCCGGGAGCTGGTTGCTATCAAAACCCATGACTGAGCTGAGGTTCTTGCCATCGAACTCTGGAACTTTGAAGCTGTACTCGTTAGCTTTTAGGATGCTGTTCACCTGAGGTGGAGTCAGGTAGTAGGTTTGCCACGATGGTGACGCTCTGTATCCTCGGGACTGCAGCTGCCATCTTTGATTAAAAGTGTGCGACAGAGTTGGATTGAAGATGGGGGGAGGGGTCTGACTGCAGTGTTGGCATGTTAGAGCTGGCACCAGAATGTGACCAAATCGTCTGCCATGGATGAGCTTGAAAACCTGGGAGCTAGCTGCCATAATCATTTGGCCTAAGCCTCAAACGACCTGCAGGAAAGCCAAACCCAAAAAAAGTATTGAAACATTGACACATGTTTGAAAGATAATACGATTTCAGATTTAAACACATTTCCTGGGTTGACGAGTGGGTTACAATAATTATTTTAATTGTGAGAACAGTTCATCTTTACTCATCATTCCTGGTGGACAAACATTATTCTGGGGTAAAAAATGTGAGTTTTTTTCCCCCCCATAGAATTGAATACAGCTTGATCCACATACTGAGGACACCATCGAAAATTAATCGCGTAAAACATTTTAGATTCCTCTAAGTTCAGCACAAGGCAAGGAAATGTCATTCCGCTCATGATGTGAGAGTGACCCAAGGCTATTTTTAACCACATACGGCTACATTCTTGACACTAGACACAGTAACGGTCCCACTGCCCTGGAACAGTCCTTAGTCATGTCTAACAATAAAATCAAATAAAATGACAGGGATGTGTAGCTGTCAATCACATGGCCCCTCCTTGTTGGGGGGGGGGGTATACGACAAGAAAGTAAAAAAAACCTGTACAGACAACAATTGAAAATCAGTAAAAATATTTGTGTTCATAATTTTCCTCTATTCCAAAGAGTTGTATGTGGGGGGGGGGATAATTCTGCAGCTGTCCTCAGGGGGGCAATCACAGCTCTTTTGCACCACTCAGCAGGCGGTTTAACACTTTGTTATAACTACTTAAATATACTTTTATTTTGGCACTTGAACATTGAAATAGTTCCAATAAATTTTAACCATATCTTTTTATCTACTTATAATCTTGCTGTTTTATATTGTTGTATTTATCTGCAGTTATTGCCTCGGCGGTATCTGTAAAACTTCAAAAAGGTGTTAAAAATTAAATATATTATTGTTGTTAATACGTTGGCTTTAAAAATATATTGTTAGTATAATTAATGAAAAAATTACTGCTCAAAATACTTGCAGATTAAGTATCAGCAAAAATTGTTGAAGATTGGACGGAACTGTGTTGTGCAGCTTTCATTTAAAGCCCTGCTGGAAAAGGCTCATAGTACTACGCCCCGTCCACATCAGCCAGCACTGCCTGTCGCTGGTAAGTTGCCATATTGTTTACATTTGGGCTTGGCAACACAATTTAGCAATCATTATAAGAGAACCGCTAAATAAGATTAGCACATCTTGATATAAAGTATGTAACCGAGCTATTTACAGTTTGAAATCCAGACCTGTTCTGCTGCGTGACGAACACAGACTACTAACAAGAACGAATGGGTCGAAATGTGATGCACTGCGCGCTTTTGCTCGAAAGTCTGGGTCCTCCAACATTAAGCTACTGCAGCCAGACAAGAGGTGGTGATACTTACCGGACGATTTTAGCAAGCGAGTTTGCGGTCGTCGTTTGAACAGACTGCAGACAGACTTGACCGTCGCTCCAGTCTGCACAGCGTTCTACCAGCCTAGTTCACCCCAGACCACGCCCCCAGCTCAACGCGATTGGTTGACCAAGCACCCTCGTCATCAGAGGCGCGGCTTCACTTCACACTCATGGGCCGCAAACATAATTCAGACGTACACATAAATTAAACCATAATTAAAATAAATAAAAATATTTTTTTCGGACATTCTAGAAAATATCCCACAGTTACAGTACACCGAAATATTTCATGCCTTTAATTCTTCAAAATGTTTATGGTTACAGATCGTTAAACCCAGTGTCTTGAATAATTAGAATATTACACACTGAGTTATTGTACTTTGGTTAAGTATGTTAATTGTTAAGCACTCCGTGCTTGGTTAGGGTAATTTTACATGAAATATTGCACCACCAAAGGGGTACTTCCCTGGAGTAATGGAATCTTTGCAACTGGGTTTTAAAATAAATAAATAAATAAAATAATTAAAATTCAACATACAAAACACCCAAATTAATTTTTACCCCCCCCCCCCCATTTATGTGGTGTAAAAATACCAACCGTGACATATGCACGTACTATACCCTAATTTCAGCACCTTTGTAACACTGTGGACATTCTTAGAAATTGCATTTCAGGAATTAGAGTTGGAGGTTTTCCCAGGATACTTGTGTTCTCAATCCTGAGAAATACAGGCAGATACTTCACCATCATACAATATCATCATGGAGGTACTTGATGCACCCTAAAGCACACAGATGACACAGATCATACGACATTATGAGCCGTCTTCTGCTTAAAGAACTGGAAGTAAAGGAAGTGATGCATGGGTCCACAGAGCCATGATCTTAACAACAGAGATAACCAAATATTATCATAATTTCTGACCATTAATCATAAAAAGAAACATTTTTATTTAGAAAAAAATTCAAGAATACAATGTGTACAATCTGTACTGTAGGAGCCAATTAAATTCACATCAGAAGCATGGACACCGTCAGATACAAGCGTAAGTCTCCTGTAATTCGCTCTTTTGGGAGACTCTCTCTCAGGGCACAATGCAGGTGGCTTTCCGCAGACCTAGGTAACCAGTCACCACATCAGATGGCAACTGACGAATGTAGGCAAACTCATCCGTAGAAGCAAAGCAGAGTTTAGTCTGAGGATCAGTGTAGTTTGCCTAGAAGATAAACAGATCTATAACTTGTGAAAGTAAAACATTACGTTTCTGTACAGCAGGGACTCACCGCTAAACCAGAGATGTCTGAGTATTTTTTAGCAGGTTTCAAAGAGGGAGGTGCGTCTATATTGCAGTCTAAAAAAAAGAAAATTCAAAATAATCAATCCATGATAAATAACACTCACGTATCGGTCAGGCAATTATTAACCAAACGTCTGTCCGTGCTTAAGTGAACTCACAGTTGGGGTCAGTAATTTTCCAGGGTAGAGCTTTCTCTGCAGCTAAAATCTGCTTCAGGTTTTTCCATGTCCGATTCTTCTTCCCAGCTGCCGCTCCACCGATCCCTGAATGCTAACGGGCACAGAACTGCGTTATTGTACTGAAGTGCATCATGTCACACAGAGACTTGTCTACTAGCAATCTTACCACAAAATTGGGGTTTTTAAAAGGAAGACACTTGGCGGTGCTCTCTAGATCAGAGACTTGAGCTTTGGCTTCAGAAGTCCCCTCCACCAGCACAACCTGTGGAAAACACCTGTTTACATATCGCATGAAAATACACAGACACCCCATTCATAGCTTCCCAATCATTTCAAGCCTAAAGCATCTTAGATGACTTTGCCAAAGCAAGCAAAAATGATAAAGAAGCTTTTCAAATATTCATTCATTAATTAAATGAATAACCAAACATCCTGTTTTGTTGGCTCCGGGCTTGGAGCTTCTATAACATCACCCCTCATGCTCCATCTGGTGGCCGAATCTGAATATTTGGTATCTTGACTGCGTGGTTAGGGACATTGTCCTGCTGAAATCCAAACCAGAATATCTCTGTACATTGCAGCATTCACATCTCACTACATATAATATCCATTCAGGAGGTAAGGTCCAATTATCGTGATATAACGCTCTTATTATTGGATCAAAATAGCTAACAAGAATCTTTACCTGAAATGTGAGTTATTTTAATATGGCAGGTACTGCAAACACTTTAGGCTAAAAAATGTGTAATTTGACAGTATTATTTTCCAGCTTTCACCTGAGAGTGTGCAGGGGCAGCGGAAGGTTGAGGCTTCTTCTTTTTGCTGCTGTTATTATTGCTGTTGTGCGGTGGTACTGTGTGGGTCCCCGGGCAGACGGTCCGTTTCTTACTCCGTGCTTGAGCAACCAATGCCGCCGCTGCTGTCTGCACTTTACCCGTCGCGAGCACCGCTGAATTTAAATCCCTTCCTTTTGCTACGACCGGTTCGGAATAGACAGACATTTGTTTTCAGTGACTATCAATACACATACCTAGAATTCTGACGATGATTCAGTTGTTAGCGCGTTGACCTTGTTCGTTTACAGACGCATGCTAGCAAAACATCCGGTTCACACGGAAGTAATAGTGAGGCGTGTTAAATGTGTTTGTTTTCCGAAGGCGACTTGGGAAACACATATAATAAAACTGTAAATTCGTCATTAGGGAATTAATGTAATTGAATTGTTATATATATAAATATTTTAAGAGACGTGCTGAACAACATCAGTTAGCTCAACAGCAATTTACAGAAATTGAATATAATAGAGCGGCCACCAGAGGGCAGTAGAATACCATTACAATTTTCCTACTCAACACTGGGGTTCCGATCTAGATATTGGACATTCCAATACTGGTCTGCGACGTTGATTTATTTTCCTAAAAAAATAAAACTGATTCTTTAGTATGCAAGTATTATTTAGCATGCCCTAGTCTTACAATATCCCCAACATGCCACCTTTCTTGGATTCATTCTCTTAGTTCTTGTCCTTTGAACCTTTTTGCAATCTTAAATGTCAACTTCAGATCGTATGTGCTCACTTTCATATGAACCCAAATGCATATTTTAAAGATGAATATTGTAGGTGATAGGAAGCAAAAATGTGACAGAGAAAAAGCTCCTTGAGCATGTCCAGTGAAGCTGTCTGCATTACAGGCATAAAATAGTATAAAATAAATAATAAATAAATCAGTATAAAATAATACTTTCCAAAGGATAGTGAAATTAGAAAAGGTTTCTTTACAGCATTGTACCCTTGAGAATTTATTAATTTTCATTATTGAACAAAATGTTGTGAATTAAATTCTTCTTGCTGCACTTGCACACAGTTTCTGAAGTGACTCGGCTTGTAAGTTGCTCCAAACATCTTGGAGAACTAACCTCAGATCTTCTGACACCTCAGATCATTCTTCTGTCTCTCCATGTAAATCCAGACACACTCGATAATGCTGAGATCAGGCTCTGTGGGGGTAATGCATTACTTTTGGTTCTTCTCGTTCTCAGGATGACTTTGGCAGTGTGTTTGGGTTCATTTACCTGCTTCAGAATAAATTTGGGCCAATCGTACCCCTCTCTGATGGTATTGGATAGTGCATATCTGATTGTTCTCAGCACTGGGAACTCAATTAATCCTGACTATATCTCCAACTCCATCTACACAAATGCTTTTGAAGGCAATGAAACCTTGAGGCGGATGGGCTCCATAAGCAGAAGACCACATTGGTGCCACTTCTTCAGCCAAGAACCCGAAAGTGAGGCTACCTGAGTATGTCCAGCCCTTTATGACCACAGTGTACCAGTGTGCCTATGCCACAAGGGATTAAGGCAGTTCTGAAGGTAAAAGTGGGTCCAACCTGTTACTAGCAAGGTGTACCTAATAAAGTGGCAGGTGACTGTATATTCTTTCACTTTCACAAATGTCGTTAATCTGTTTAATAACCTTGTATATGGTGCATAAAATCATTTTTAGGCACTTTACGAAAACTTTTGGTGAATAAGTTTCCAGCACTGTTTTCTTGAAGAGAACGGACCTTTCCCACAGTTTATCCTGTGTGTTTTCCTGTTGACATTGCTCTTCTTGATAAAATCACTATTATCATGCACACACTCCTCTTCCTCAAAGAAAACAAATGAGATGTTGCAGGCGGCCGCTGATAAGAAGGGACAGAGCTCCTCTTTCCTGTTACAATCCAGACTCTGCATCCTCTTTTTTGGGGCTGACCTGAATACATCTGTTCGCTTCACCTCAGTTCAGCACCGCTCTAGGGTTTTGTTCGCCCTGCCATAGAGTCACTGTTTTCATAAAAGCCTGGGAGAAGAATGGGGCAAGGAAAGTAGCGAATGCGCTTGACGTCTCATTTATATTTCATCAACACCAATGTTGCTACAAGTGGCCGGCGCATGCAATACATAAATAAACGATTGCTGAATATTCTGAGCAGAGGTTCAGTTGCAAACAGCCATGAATGTTTTATGAATCAAACTTAAATGGCAACAAACAAAAGATCGAGGTTCTAACAGGAGAATTCTTCGAGAGTTACCAAACAATAGTGAAAACTGAGTGAGAAGGAATAAGGAAACTTTGCTCTATTTTTTTTTATTTTAAATGCAAAACCAAAACACAATAAATATAAATACAGTACTGTGAAAATGTTATACAGGTGTGGAAAAAAATAATTTCTAGAAATTCTTTTAGCTCTCTGCTACCAAGGTGAGGTTGAGAAAGACACATAGCAAGATTAAGCTCAGCAACGAGACACAAGGTACTTCTACTGCATCAACACAATCTATTCCAAACAAAGATTTCAAAGGGGTTTCAAGATGTGCCGTTCGAGCTCTTTTGAAAAAGCGCAAAGAATTGGCCAATGCTGGGAGTTGTAGATGCAGTCGTCAGCTACAGAAACTTGTGCATCACATAAAATACAAATCAAACGTCAAAAAAATAAAAAAAATGGTGACACCCATTAGTCCTCCTGAGCATATCACCCCTATTCTGGCTACCCATATATTTTTCCCGATAGTTGCACTGATTTCCATTTATATTCTCATACTAGGATTTGCTGCATCCCAGTCTCTACATTCATATCCATGCCGTATAAATCCTCTTTAGTGCTCTCACACTTTCTTTAAATTTTTTTTTAAGAGTTTTAGATTTTTTTAAGCAGTTTTCCTTCATTTGTCAGGGTTATGGTACCCTCCCAGATTCACAAACCACTACCAATCACCAAGGAACAACCACACCTGCTGTCACGTCCATCATTGAAGACAACCAATCACAAGCCACAACCAATCACCCACCTTCCCTTTAAATCCAGCTCGCTTCCTCTTCCTTAAAATCCAAAGCTCATGGGACCAACTCATTAGAGTGCTTGGGATCATTTATTCTAACTACAAATCTCTCTGTATGGTTCTAGATTCTCTTCTACTTACTCCTGGTCGTCTGCTCTGTTAACCTTGATAGTCACATTGTGTGTCTGATTGCAGCCTGCATGATATTATCAAATACTGTGATAAACATTTAAACAGTCAGGTAATAAAAGATGAAAGAAATATATATATATATGGAGATAAAAAACAGTATTCATTCTTTCAATGCATTGGATTAGACCTAAGAGTTCTGTGTAACTTTAAAAAATGTATTTAAAGATCACAAATGTACAGAACAGTGAATGCCAGAGAGAAATTTTACATTGATAAAATAACTAATAAGTAATTAAACCGATTAAAAGGACACGAGAGATGCATATAATGAAAGGTTTTATGAGATTTTGGATTGTGTGAAGACTGAATGGTGTCTGTATTTCTGTCCAATTCAGATTTACATATCACAAATAAAGGTTTGGAGCCGGTGTATTTGTTTGTAAATATGTTTAGCTAAAGCAAATTAATTACATAATGTTGATGTTCAGTGGGGTAATCTTGTGATCCAAAAAATACATCGCCAAGCAAAAAGTGAAGTCGTTAAGTTTGACTGAACTAAAATAATTAAAATTGTGACTCTATTGAATGTTATATCGTTCCTACTACTTTACAAAAATGTCAAGAGGCTAATCCATCAAAGATAAATTTATGTTCCATCAAAATTGACGATGTTTTCTCTACGGAATGTACGGATCTCTGCTTTCGCTCTAAAACGTCACCAACGGTTCACTTCCGGGTTGTCAGAGTGGGCGGGGCTCCTCAGCTGCTCCATCTCCGTTAGACCGAATAGCGGCGCTCAATCCAGTGCTCTCAACCGGAGCGCAGCAATCGTCCCGTGCACGGACTCTCCTCGGCCAAATTTCCAAATAATTACACCGAACAGGCCGCCCCGTGCACACGAACATCACGGCTTATCGATTCTCTTGGTACGGCACGGTGGATTAGTAAGGAGCGCTGCGTTTCGGGCCAGCTCTCCGTTCGATCATGTGTGGGATTAATTTTTGAGGTACTACGATCTCATTTTAAGCCCGTGGCCCCTCCGACGAACCGAAAGGTGTGCGGCCATCGTCTCGAGCACTGTCGGAACGAGAAAAGGTACGGTTAAATAATTTCAGTATGTGTAATTCAGTCGCTATGTCGAGTCTGCTTCCAGCGCTGTCTCTTCTGCTCATGTGTCAGCGGTAGAGGAGAGAGAGGCTGGAGGTTCTGCTGCAAGAGTACTTCTCTATCCGACAAAATACCTCTGTTTGCAATGTGGAAATAACATTTCTGTCTGGTTTATTCAACCGGAAACAGTGTGGATAGGACGGGTAGCCTCTGTCATTTGAACCAACCAGGTTAACGTTAGCAAGAATATGTTGATTGTTGTTGTTTTGCATTTAACTCGTTAATTAAATAAACACTTTTGACAAACTGTCCCTCAATTAGTGTAATGTATGCTAAAAAAGATTAACAATTATTTGCCGAGGTAAACTTATTCTCTGTTTCACTTTAGTGAAAACGGAACTTGTAATATTTTAAGTTCTTTAGTACTTTAGGAACTTCCGTCAGCAATGGTCGCGTTAAATAGTTACGAGCTTTGCTTTTTAAATGTATAACGAATTATTTCCAGTTATGTGAATAACTATTACCTTGCTAGTTGACTTGTTTTGATTGGTTTAGCACGAAATAAGGGGATAACTATTTTATTGTTTAACCTTGTTTTTGAAACTTGTCTTCTAATGCACTTTTCTACCAGATTTTCTACCATGACCCTGCTTGGTTTGGCTTAGTTCTACTTATTGTACACGTACATAATATTGCAATTATAATATTGTGAAAGTGTTTCATAATTCAGCCAATTGCATCCTCCCGAAAAATTTCTGAAGCCATTCCAACAATATCCCAATGGGTTTCACATCCAAAGTTTGGCCACTATGTTAAGAACCCTTACTGACTCCCCGTTTCTAATGTGTTGGTGCGTTGAAGAGTGTATAAGATGATATTCGCAAGACATTTCAGTGCAATCTTAAACTTGGTGGTATTTTGTGGAAGTAAATGGCCACGCTGAAGTGGAATAGATCAGAAAAGAAGAAGATTGTCGCTACTAAACTCTTAGACTCTGACACCTTACCTGGTTGCATCTTCTTCTCTACCCAAGTCTGGTAAGCTTGCTGAACAGCCCTCTCCAGGAAGAAGAGGTGTTTTACAGTTCACTGACTCTCAAGTGTGACTCTCATGATGACATGACGGGTGAAATTGAGCATGTTTTTGTCAAACATGCCACATTGTCATCATCAGGTATTGTGCTTCATGCAGATGGAGCCCCACTGAATAAACTGTCAGTCATGCTTAGTACCAGAGTTGGCCTGCAGATTGGGCAGCATGCCCTCGTTCAATCTGATTACACATTTGGATCTCTGCGGTGGGCCCATCTTTATAGGTGCAGTGGATGATTGATCTTCACGATGGGCCGATTGTGCACTTGTCTCAGTAATCACAGGAAGAGCTTTAGGAGATGAGAGCATGGAGGCAGTGAGCCCCGGGAGACTCAAATGAAGCCATTCAAGCAGAGGGTGCAGGGACTGATCTATCAGGGGAAGATTGAGGCATGCATTATTTATATTCTGCAGCTTCCTTCTTTTTAGTGTAAATAGTGTATCGTCTATCATTGAATAGACTCAGACTTCTTGCTTTAGCTCTGTGAGAGGAACTGGAAGTCTCAGACTTTAAGGGGTTTGCCTCAGGGCATCTGATGGGCTGTGTTTGAAGGAGGCTTCAATGTAAACGTAAAGTATCACCTGTTGTTTTTTTTTTTATATATTAGTTGCTTCTTAGAAGAACATCTCACTAAAGAGTATATCTAATGTTTTACCCTCCCTTTGGAGAGCTGTACAATTAATACAACACCAACTGTTTAAAGAGGCTTTTCTTTGGCGATGGACCTGCTCAACTCTCCTCAGTTTGTTGTGCATTTTTTGGCTTGCGTTCTAAAACAACACGTATACAGCAGAAATAATATCACTCCTCTGACCATGGTTTCTGTTGGGTCTTAGAGACTCTTATTTTTAAAAACCCACCTCTTTGGCATTAAGAAGTTGTTCTGTTTTTGTTGTTGCTTGGATGATTTGTCAAAGTCACTCTATTATGACAACAAATGAGACCAGCCTGTACTAGCCAATCAGCTTCCTGTTACTGGTGCTAGACTCTTTGGTCACCAAAGGCAGGTTTTAACTTTGTTCAGATTTAGTGGTGATTGGCTCATCCAACGCACCATCCACAACACTATAGGCTGGACTTTAAAGGCGTTTTTAAAGTTTTGATGCATGTCTTAAAATGTATTTCCAATAGGCTTTAAAAGTCTTGCATTTGACAAAAACCCTGTGAAATTAGCTCAGTGCTGAGGATTCATATAGAGAGCCGGCTGCTGGTGCTGCATTTAGAGGAAATGAATCATATTCCAAGGGATGCAGCTGAAGCGCAGGGCAGAGATCTGTTTCCCTCCTCGGCAAGTGTTAATCAGAACTGCAGATGTGCGTCAGAACACAATGCGTGTCTGTCTGTCTGTGCAGAGGAAATGGCTCTTTGTTTAACAGGGTTCTGCTCTTTAACATCGCTCTTGATGTATGTTTTTGCTACTGTTCGCTGGTCGACATTAGTTTGTTTGGTGGCGAGGGGGGTATATTAAGTGTGTTCCTCCAAGAGACTTTGCAACAATAGTCCCTTTCTGTGACTCCAGCTCTCTTCTGCCTTGGCCTGGCAGAACGCTTGCCAGAACAGACAGACAGATGGAAGGGATCGTGTTCCTGCCAGCACCTGGCATCACGGAGCACAGGAATGCCATTGTTCCCCTGTAACCCAGTGGCCACAAGCTTTCCTGGACATGCTGTGTGCTAGCCAGGGTGGAACGCAATTAGATGTTGAATGACGCAAGGATTAAATAATACACATCACCTAGGGCTGGGCGATGAGGCAAGACATACAGAACAACCTTTTTCTATATTTTTCCCATGTCAACTGTTATTCAAAATTTTTCAGTACACTTTTTATGAATAAAACCACGGATGTTTAAATAACAAATTATTAATTTGGTAAAATGGAACCCTAGGTTAAAAACATAAAGTATAAGAGGTGTAAACTGAACAGGCATAAAGTGTGGAAGTCCCCCTTTTTGAATGTTAGGGGAAACACTGGTTTTCAGTTGTGACCATTCTAAGACACTGATCAGTTTGTGAACATGAGCCATTTGAGGTGGCCAAGCAGTGACCCCCAGCAAGCTCCATTTGGTGATCGCTTTGTTAATGCTGCATGGTATCAGAAAGAAGTGGCTGTATTGAGAATTTGTTTTGGGGTGTGGAGTTTGGTTTGCCATACAGTCCCTTAAAATTAAGGTAAAATGTATATATTTGTACGAAGTTATATATACAAAGTCAAATTACTGTTACCCTGTGTACATGAACACTGTTGATCATCTTTTCCTGTGCAGCCAAACCTTTAGGGAAAGTCTGAGACTTTAGACGTGTCTGACTCTGAACTACAAGAAAAAATTTGGAAAAAATGTCGATTTAATCTGTTTTATCGAATCATTTTGGTTGGTTTTAGGTATTGAATAAAAATAAACACCTGCTCACGGCGCTCTATCATATCTACCTTAACACTTCTTTAAAATCTCTGCTTTGTGCTCTGGAGAAGAGTCAGCCTAGCTCTGTGTGAGGAAAGTAGCTGCTTGAAATTGCCCCATTTTTTTTGCCCCACGTCTTATTGCTTGGGAGCTCCAGATCCCCAGGCTGTAGCTAATTCACACAATGATGATCTAGGTCTTGGGGAGTTCTCATTCTATTTGGAGCAATATCTGCAGTAAATGTTGACAGGCCCCTTTTAAACTGGATGTGCTCTCTTCTACGCTGCTCTCAAAAACATTAAATCTCATCGAGGCAGATTTTTATCATTTCTACATCAGCTTTAGGCTGCCTTCTTGGACCCAGACTTGAAGTTGCATTTTGGTGTTTAGGATTGAAGACTGGTTCTTGGAAATCTGTTTATCGATGATTAGTTGCAGTGAACAATTTTTTGAGGAACGGAAAAGTTTGAGGAACGGAATTTAATCCTCCTGTAAATTATCTCTCGATAGATGCCTCATTCGAGCAGCTTAGAGCAGAGTAACGAGCTTGTTGTCTACTTCCTTCCTTTCCTTAATGAAGTCTGATACATGAGACCGTATTAAGTGGCGGAGGGTAGAATGGTTCAGGGAGTAAAGTAACTGGCTTTAGATCGGATGACCGATACGCAGGGCAGATTACATCATGATAAAGACACATGCTGAACAGAACTACAGAAAGTTAGCTGTTGGTCGAGTTACAGGCGCGTGTGCTGCGGAGAACAGAAGCTCGATCGAGGCTAGTGTTTCACTGCTGCAGTGAGGGTCGTCTTGTGTGGTGGTGGGTGAAGGTAAAGCGGTGATGTGAGACCGGGGCATGAAGGATATCATTCTTACAAAGGTACATTTTCTAGCTTGAGGTGATGTAAACAAGGCATATTCACGTTAAAGCGTGGTCGTAGCAAGAAGAATCCCCCATTAGAGGGAGGGACTGCCCAATATCACAAAAACCGGAAGCACTTTTTCAGAGTGAAAAACTTACTTCCTGCGAGCGCCTGGACATTACAGAGAGCGCTAATTTTAACACGGATTATGGACTATATTCTACCCTCTACAGAAGATAAAAATCCAGTAAATTTAGCGAGACTTTATGTATAGCATCCAAGAAGGAACAACGATGAACTCAAAAATGAAGTGTGTCGTTTTAGTTGTTGGTGCTACTGCAGCTCAGGGTCAAGAAACTTATTATAGTTTCAAAACTTAAATGCAAGCTTAAATGCTTCTCTGCATCACTAATGCATACACCGGAGTTTACACTTCGATGCCAGAACTGGAATGATGAACTCGGAAACGTGAAATTGGTCTATTGGTCTATTGGTTGGCTTGCCAGTGTTAAAGGGGTAAGACGCTCTCTTTATTGTATGTGAAGGGAGACTCATTTTAAAACTTTTAGCTCTTGTTTCCTTTGTCAAACCTGCAAAATATCATGTGCATTTATGTAATTTATATCTCCATAAATGTTATAAATGCCTACAAATATGGAGCATGGCTTGTAAATTCCGTCCCATCGAGCAGGCTCGTCCAAAGTGCTGCACAGTTTACAATCATGGGACACTTGCCTGATCGCCAACGAAACTTCTCTTGTCTTGTTTGAAGCTCCACTGAAGCATGTTTTGAGACAGGGTTGTGACTAAATGAAGACGTAGCTCATCAGGAACATTTTTTTTAAAGCATCTTTCTACATTTATCGTCTGAAACAGATCTTTCCAGAAAGTTATTTTAGCACACTATTAGAAACATTCTTCAAATGCATCTCAAATCATGACACACTGGTACATTTGCTAACCTAATATTATGATATGAACAAGCTTTTCATGACCTTTACTTTGATTTTGCTCATTTGAGTCTTTTCTGAAAGATCATTGTAAAAACTAAAAAATGTTATAAATATTGTGATTTTTCTTTCAATTATGCCACATTTGTAGTTAAGTTAAATGCCAAGTTTGATTCACTATTACATCTTAGAAAAACATCAAATATAACACACAGCAGATCTCCTCCATGTTGTTTTTTAGATGAAAATGTGATTAAGCAGCAAAGCGAGGATGACCTCATTCTGCGCTTTATAGCAGCACTGAAATGTCTTCTGATGTGTGTATTTGAGGAATAACCTCCAGAGTAAGTGTTGGGGAGATGCCCTGCTGTTAGCCGGAGTGTTTGACAGTGCTTGGCCTTCTCCGAGCGCAGGCTGTGTTTTAGGGAAATGGGTCATGCTTAGCCAAAAGGAATCCGAGGGAGGCTCAGCCAACTGTGCTGAGATGGGCCAGCTAGCCCAGTTACGAACAACCACACGTTTAATGGGGCTAGTTTGTTTTCCTTGGATTAATGTTTCTATTCTAATGTTCGGTCAATATCAGGTGTTTTTTTTTTCTAATCGAGGTGTTTAAGTCAAGCTGCCTGCTCCAAAGCTGTTGTTATTTGATTCATGTTTTTAAGATTCATGAAAATGGTGGAAACACTTTGACACCAGAAAAATAATTTTATGACTGAAATGAAGTGTATTTTGCCAGATGTTACTCATTGAGATGATGCATCTGGTGTAATAGGCAGGGTTCTTTATAATGCTGGTGTTATAAACAGAGCGCTCTGTGTGTGTCTGTCGAAGGTCGATGATCTCACGCTGAACGGCTGGCTCTCTCATTAAAAACATGAGCTCACAACGACGCCTTCTTTCATTAAATGAGAGCGATGAGCGAGTTCTGTTGCTCTGTTTGTCGAGGTGCTGCTCGTTTTGCTTTGGGAGACTGTGTGATGTTGACCTGGAAGCAAGTTGTTCCTCTTTTAATTCAAAACCAAAAAACATGGAACACAGGCTCAGAATCAAGAGAATTCAGAAAACTGAATTCAGAAAGGTTTTAGAAAGTAACTAAAAAAATCAGTAGTTAAACAATGATATGTTCTTTACATATAAAACAGACTATTTTAATTAACAATATGTGCGCAGGGTGGATTTTAATCGGTCTCACCCCCGCAAAATTCAGTTACGGCCCCAAAAATTATTTTTGGAGTAGTGTTTTTTTCCCCTTTTCTTGCTTTCCATGTCACATGTATGTGCATGTCATAATCAGCCGCTAACTGTGTATTTCTATTTAATTATTTTTGTATATTGAAAAAAACTGCAGATATATCGGCCTGGTCGATTATTGGGTGTATCTCTACCAAATACTTTGAGATGCCTGCAGACATGGGTTAAATCCCAAGTGAAGCAGATGACCTACACAGTACAAGAATTAGAAATCTATTCTGCCGTTATTAAACCATGAATTTCTCCTGAAAACAAAACATCAGTGTTTACTCGCCATCGCGCTTGAAGCCCTATGCTGCAGTATAAATTCACCCACACTGTTTCCTCTTGCTGCTGGAGAGGAGACAGCTTGTGCTTTTCTTGAGAGGGATACGTTCTCTTGTTTCGCAGCACAACTCATTGCATCTCTGAGCATTCGTGTGAATGTGTCTAGCTGCTTCAGGGCTGGCAGACGGGGCTCGTCCATAGTGCTCGCATCTGTGCTCGTGCCAGCCTCGAGTGTTCGTTCACACTGTGCTCTTGATTGATTTTTGCAGTTTCTCTGGCCTCATACAGTCGCCCTCTGTGTCTCAAAAAGACTGAGAGAAAGCTTGTGTTGTGACATCATTAGGGTTTTGCAGTGTTCTTGCTCCAAATAAATCACTTTTATGTTCCCTGCAATGCTTTGCTATTATCATGGAGCGAAATGTAGCTTGGCAGCTAGCGAATTAAACCCTAGCGGACATCAAAGTGTAATATTGCTTCATTTTGACTTCACATGCAGAAGACATGGTGCCGTATGAGATTCTGAAGATTTGAGCTGAAGATTCTGAAGAAATATCACGATTGTGTCCTCACAGCTCAAAGAGGGCTTATTTTTCGGCTCAATATTCTTTATTTTGACACTTAAGGTAGAGTAAATTTAAAGGTTTAATCATTGAAAGAAGACGTCAGATGCCTAGAGTTATATGATTCTTAAGTGGATTTAAGAGTGATAACTCTTTAACAAACTAGGGCAGTGTTCACATTTCTATTTCTGTTCATTTGGTTAATTTTCTCCAGACCATTGTGATATGGCCACGTCCTGATTGGTCTGATGCACGTTAATCACGTGATCAATTATAATGAGCTCTGCAAGTTTACTCTCCGTGATAAGACTGAGATAATTTCTCTCTGTAGCATGCGAGTTGCAGAGGAAATATGGAAAGACAGCGATGGATCTGGTGTCTGCAAAGAAATCCAAACAAAATGTAAACATGACGATGCAACGTGCGCACTTACAGTATTTACTTTATCACTAAAGAAATGCTGATGTTCAGTTTAGTTGAAAGATGTTCATTTGCATGCAGTGATTTCCCAGTGTCCCGTCTCATTGTTATTGAACCTTGTAAGAGGAAATTGAAATGCCTGGGGTTTACAGTTTGTTTGTGATGGTCTGTAGGTTCTTTTGAGTCATCCAGACGATGAGCGCTCAAATCTGAAGTTTGCCACTGTAGGCTTGTGGCATCAAGGTTTAGTGGTTCACTTTGGAACAAAGTCAGGAGAAGGCCTGACCTTTGGATTTCTGCAGAGGTAATTTCCCTCCTAGTTTGTCTTTATAGCAACTCACCTGATGAGGTCATCCTATGACCTGCACATGCTTGCTCACGTCTCTCCCCTGGGTCTCATCTAACACTGAGTCTGGAGAATTCTTTCAAATGTCAGACGAGATTTGTTTCGGAGTGCTTGGTTTCTTGTTAACATTTCATGCATGCCTCGCTGCAGGAGCACAAACTGGACATGAAGGCCTATGGGTGTTTGCTTCTGCACAGACTGTGAGTCAGCCTCTTCTGCTACACTCATCTCATTTTGGGAGTTGATTGAGCCCTTGGTGATGCGCCTCTGGTTAATTTATCAAAGCTGACATCTATTTTTCCAGGCTTCAAAGTAGTTTGTACTTTTATTCCATAGATTGGACTTTACAAAGCAAAATGTTCTTTTGAGGGATATACATTTTGTAATGCATTGCTAAGACTCAGACAGTGGCAAGTCAAACCAAGACGGAGGCACCCCCTATTAAATGTTAGGGGAAACACTGATGTTCGTTCATTCATTCATCTTCATTCAATACCAAAGGGAATTTAGATTTTTCATTATTCACTGATTTTCCAACCCGTTTAATTCACTTTTTGGGTTCACGGGGGCCCATCTCATGCCCATACACCCTGGACAGGTCGCCAGTACAGGCGACATTCACTCCCACATTAACACCTAAGGGGTATTTAGATTACTCAATTAACCTAACCAACGCAAGCACATGCAAACTCATTCCAGGAAGGGCACCGGCGAGCCTTGAACCGGCAACTTTCTGACTGGAATGCCAAAGTGCCACCCACTGGACCACCGTGCCGCTCACACTGATGTTCATTTAACAGTTAATGGAGGTTGACCGGATCGGCTTTTAAGATGTGTTTTCTTGAGGAAAATCATTTGTGTGGTTAACTTTGATTCTTAATGTCAAAAGCTTTGTTCCACAATGTGAGCCACGTCCCTCGTCACTTCACGATCAATCCTCCATGGGCTCTGATTCAATGTCTGAACAGCCAATAAGAGTCCTGTCTTTCGCCGGTGGCCACAACAATCCCAAAACCCACCAACTGCAAAAAAGCCAGACGTCCAATGCTTGGCGAAATGAACAGAACAAGGGATTCTGGGGATTTATTACTTCGGTTGAACACCATGGCGTGAATGTTTTAAAGTTTAAAGTATAATGAAGCTTGTTAACGGCACAAAAAAAGTCCAATATTAATGAAGCATTCACAGCATGATCCTGAAAATAGATTGTGCTTCAGGGCACCTCTGGGGATGTAAACATGCTCGTGTAGGTTCATGCACAAGATCAACTCTAGAACTCGAGGAGCACATTCTTCATGAGATCAGGAAGCGTGCAGGGACTCTTATCTCAGTATCAGTTGAAACTGCAGAGATGGAAAGCTCACAGAGGATTAGTGAAAGCTAGTTAAGCGCTGATACCTCAAAGAGAGATATCGTGGGTGTAAGAGTGAGCCGGCCGCTCGAACGATTGCCTGGCAAGACTTTATAGCAGAGTAGATCAACCCAGAACAAAGTTCTCATCTCTCCATCTCTCTCTTCATTGTCATCCTGGTCACGGGCCTAGGATTAGGCTGGATTTAAGAACACAGTATAAGAGAACACGAGTCAATCCCAGCTGGTCTGGTGTGCTCCAGAAGCTAGGGATCCTTTTTCTGCTGGCTCTGTTCCGTTAACTTCCACAGATAATGCTGTTAGCTTGGATTTCCATCCACAAAAGAGTACTTTATTTAGGGTGCGTAGTATAAATGTTTAAAAGGAGGCCCAGCATCTTGGGTCAACCAAACATGTTTCTCTCATGTGTTCAGACAAGAGGAAGTGACCAGACAGTTGTTTACTAGTGGTCATGATGTCATCACTTCCTGTGCCCCAGCTGTGCTTCCTGTCTGTCAGATTGCTGTAGTTCTCATTTGTGAAGCTAAAGAAGGAAACTTGAGGAAAGGCTAAGGGGAGAACTTCACTGTGTGGCATACAGAGCATAGGACCATTCTTAAAGTTCATTTTGCCAGCTGTTGCTTGGCTACAGCTCACACTCCCTGCAGCATCTTCTTTACTGTTCACCCTGCCCCTTTAAGATTGGCAAGTGCCCCCCTTGCTGCTTACATTTTACCACTCATAGAGTAGATCTTTGTGATTCATAATGAGTAAATGACACAAACCAGGACTCGAAGCACCCGTCTCTGGCACCCAGGATGTTTGGTTGAGGTGCCAACAGAAATCCCACAAAACTTTGGACTGAAAATTGAGATCGGTGTGTAGAGGCCTTCATCTCTAGGGTATGCCTGACCCTGTAAATGTAATGGTGGTGCGCATTTGACAAATTTAGTTTTGTAAATGAAGAAAAGTGCCAACCACAAACTGTGACTGCTACCATTTTGGACTAGAACCCACAAAGGTGTTTGTGCACCACAATTACGCATATGGGGATTTCCATATCAGACAGGAAGTACTGAGACAGCAAAGAAGCTCTCCAAAAAAGCTCTTGAGCTGTGTGCAGTTGATGGATCTCACCTCAGCAGTCAGCAGAAAGAATCACTGCTATGTGAGATAACTGCTTTGTGTCAGAAACACAGCAGCACTCTCTCTCTCTCCATCTCTCTCTTTCTGTGTCGTCTCTCAATGACTTCATCTCCAGTCTCTCTTGATAACCCGTATCAGCTCCTCACAGCTGTATACACACACTCTCTATAGTGTTGCTATTGTGCTCGAGAGACATCAAGCCTTCGAGTTTAAATACAGTGCATACGGAAAGAATTTTTCAGAATTCCTTTTTTAATCTTACAGTTTTATTTAGAATTGTATCACTTGTTTCACTCATCAAATGATTCAAATGTAAAAATGTATGAGGATTGTAGCGTTTGTAATACAAAGAGACAAAAATAACTCTAATGGTCGAAAGTATTATACGGGTACAGGGCCTTTTGGGGTCAAAACGTTGGGGTCCAAAGGATCAGTTTCCAGCATGTATCACATGCCCCCTGGTTGTCCTTAGCAAACTTCATTCCGGCTTGGAGGTATCTCTTCTTTTTTTTGATTTGGTCAAAAGCCTGCAGTGCTTCCAGACATCAATTCCTTAAATTCCTTATTCCTTAATTACGATCATCCTTGAGAAGTTTCTTGAGCTGTTTGGAGGATTGAGGGAATGCAGTAATTTAAAGGGATAACCTGAACGAAAGCCTGCTCTGGAGAGCGTTCTTAATCTAAGTCTGGAGCAACAGTTCATCATTCAGCAGAATATTGACCCTAAAAACACAACCTAGATATCTAATGAGTGGCTTCTGAGTGGCCGAACCAGAGCCAAAACTTAAATCTGAAAATGACACCCAACCTGATGGAGGTTGCGTGGTTTTGCAAAGAGGAAACGCCCCAAAAGTAGGTGAGCCAAGTATGCAGCATTATATTAAAAAGACTTGAATAAAATGTGAATACTTCTGTTATTGGTGTTGCGTGTTGAAATCTAGACCTAATTTAATTTATGTACAATCAAGTCTATAATGTGGAAATGCTGCGAGTTAATATTTCGAGTTTTCTTCGTATTTTATCTTTCTGAAGACTTTTTTTTTCAGCTCAAGACTCAGAACTAGGTCAGCTGTTGGGCACTGTGCACATCAATTACGGCATGATTAGTAGAATATTGATGAAGCTCTAAATCATAATTGAGAGGCTTTTATAACGAGCGAGACGGAATGATCGCCAACCGGCTGATTCAATCAGAAGCCAATAGCTTAATTACTTTACTTTCTGACTGATCCACTGTCCTCATTAAAATAATTTGATTCCAAAACCAAGGATTTTAGTAGATTTTGGAGCTTATGAGAATTTATAAGGATGTGTTTACAGTATACAGGCTTCAATTTTGTTTTGGAAACCAAATTTATTGTAGAATGCTTTTCCATTTTCTTCAAATGCATATGAGTTTAGCTCAGTGCTTCTGCTGGTGTCAGCTCAAGAGAACTGATGTGTGCATGAGAGCCTCATTTACTACAAGTAGCCATCCCAAAGGTATCTTACGTAATCAAAAGGTTTAAAATTGTTGTATACTTTGTATCTGTCTATTGCAATATATTGCATGATTGAGTATGGTAGGGTCAGACAACATGAAAGCATGGATCCATCCTGCTTTGTATCAGCGGTTCAGGCTGATGGTGGTGGTGTAATGGTGTGGGGGATATTTTCTTGGCACACTTTGTACCAACTAAGCACCTTGTCACCACACAGCCTCCCTGAGTATTGTTCTGACCATGTCTATCCTGGTACAAGCAAGGTGGCCGCTGAATGTATGGGAGATGTTGTTTGTTGTTATAAATGAAATGAATAATTAATTTTTGTCATCATTGTCTCTCAGAAAACAATTAGCCTGACTTTAATCTGTGATGCTTAAGGTGCCAATCATAGACCATTTACACGTTCCCGTCTGGAAACGGATCAGAGGAATTTGTGTTTTGTGTTCTCTTTCTAGCCCCCTCCCCAGCTTGGTTTTACAGCCCAGCAGTTTTACTGCATTCCACAGTCTGACCCTCTGGAAAAAGGGCTGGAGTTTTCTCTGTTTGGTCCCTCTTTGCCTCATTCTCATTAAAAGCTTCTTAAAAACGTCAACGGACAAGCACAACAGCTACGTTCACTGAATGCAGGTGGAGTCCCACCACTGTTTCACTGGTTTTAAAATTATTTGAATGATCAAGAGACAAAGTGGTTGAAAGAGTGGTAAAGTAATTCATTGTGGACGTATTCATCTAACTTGCTTTGTCAAAGTATGAACTATGGCTGACCCTTTGGGCTTGCTTTATTAGAAATGTGCACAGATTAGATTGGCCAGTGACTCAGCAGAAGGAAGTGGACACTGTCGATGTGTTTAAAGGATTCGAGATGTCCCCCTGATTCATGTAACGCTCATTAAAAGTAGGTTGAGGCCAAGAGGAAGTCGGCTAAGTGTGTGCTGGGACACAGGGGGTCTGCAGAAGTGCTTTAGGAATTTTGGCGCATTAGCTCTGATGCTAATTTTAAACGCTAGTGAGGTTAGAGCCACATCCCTTGGAAGTCTCTGCAGAATTTCCACATCACCTGTGGAAAACTTTGTGAAAAGGTGGTGGTCAGTCGTGAGGTAGTTCTTCTGTTAATCCACTGTTTCCATGTGAGCTGACTATGGATATTCAAAATGGCTCACGCCCAAGATTCCAGCTAGTATGGAGGGGGGGGGGGTCAAAGAGTAATGTGAGAAAGATCCCACAGTGCTGTTCCTGATGGAGGAAGGGGGTCCTCCTTACTATCCTAGATGAGGCCAAAGACAGTGATGTCTGGAACTTCTCAGCGGGATCGTGGGTGGTGCTGTCGCTGGTGTACAGGGAGAAGAGGAGTGGTTGTGTAAACGCATGAAATCGTGAAAAAAAACTTTTCAGGAACGCGAAATGTTTAATTTTTGATGACTTTGAAATGCGATAATCTTCAAATATCCCCAGTCGTTAACTTTGCATTGTGTAGTGTTTCCTCTGCCCATAGAGCTTTTGGTGCATATCATTAATCAGTGCTTCCTTTCTGCAGCTGGGACTTCCAAGTGCTTTATCTACAGAATCGTTCCAGAAGTTGAGTTTATTTGAGGTCAAACCTGCTCCACACTTTTAATTCTTCACTAACAAATATCCACGTTTTGTTTGGCTCTTTTTGCTGAGTTCTCTGGCTGCAGCACCCAGTGCTGAAATTCAGTCATTTTTATTACTAAACTTTTTGAGAAGCGTAGAATGTAGACGATGTAGAAAAAAAACTTTCACAGTATTAAAATTAGGCCTGAAATGCGCTTTTCTTCCACCAGGAAACGGATTGTGTATGTTTTAAATAGCTCAGCACTGCATGAGTTTATCTGAAGGAATGCAGGGTCTGCTCCTTGCTTGTGTAAAACCACTGGATTTCTGTGAAAACAGAGAAGTGCAGACCAGTTCTGGCTTTAATTGAGCTGCAGGGTCAGCGCTTATTCATATCTCTGCTAACTCATGTGAGGATCATGGAATAACGGGGGGGGGGGAGGGGGGGGGAAATGAATGTGAGGCTGTCTGATGGCAGGAAACTATTTATATATTTGCTCAAACAAGTGGTCAGTGTTTTTACCAGTGGATGTTTGCGGGTGAAGGGTAAATCGGCAAAAGAAGATGAATAAGGTGTAAAATTCAAATTTTTTTCACTCTTTTAACCAAACGACAGTAATTTTTATATTTCAAACTCTATAAAATTGAGAACATGTGATTTCAAGTTTTTGTAGGACACCTGAAGTTTTTGCTTGATTTAAAACTGATTTGAAGTGTTTTAAAGCGTATCAGACCCTTTTTGCACTGGAGATAGGAGCACCAGGACCCGGAAGCGCAGCACGACGTCAGACAAACTGGATAATACAGCAGAACTGTTTGTGGTTGTTCGCATCTCGAATTTATCTTCGCATCTCAAAGCAAAGACTTTCCCGCGAGACCTTTCGTTCATATCTTGGGGTTCCACTGTATATTGTATTGCTTTGTATACGCACTACGCAGCACTATGCGGTTATACATATTGTTGTAAATATTTTTTTGTGGTTTCATATATATTTTCATACCGTATATTCATTCTGGGATCGCACTTGTAAATAAATTCACAACAAAGGATTGTCTCTTTAATTTGATATGTCTAAAGCCCTAGACTGGGCTTAACACCTGACATTTCAACACCAGGTAAACACACAAAACAACGTTTAAAGGCGTACAAAAAGCATTAAACCTGGTTAAAGCAGGATCTGTCAGGGACGTTAAAGTTACCAAGTTTTCTGTGCACATTCTGGTTGCATGTGGACCAAAATATTCAAATCATTTTATTACATTTTTTTTCTTCAGTGTATAGAAGATGGAGCACAAAATTACTGCTTAAATGTTGATTTCCTTGTCCAGAAGTTTTTGTTATATTTGTCATCAATGAAGAGATTTAACAGACAAAAGCATCAATGCCACCGTGCCATGCTGCTGTTTTTTATGAGCGTGTAAATCATGAAAACATAGATGTTTAGCATCTTTTGCTCTCAGAAATTGTCTCTTTGTTTTTCCCTCAGACATCTGAATAAAATCATGTTTTATTCGCCACAATCACAGTTGGTAGTTTTTAAAGAAGTGTCACAGTTATTGCTTTAAAACGGATTTGTGTTTCATGTCATTTACTCTGTGAGATAATCTGACAGCATTTCCAATCGTTTCCTAGCTTCAGGTTTCTGCTTCAGTTAATAAAAATTGAATGACTGTCACAGCAGGTCTTAACTTTCCATTTAAAGCTGTAATTAGCTTTCTCAGGAAAACATGTCTCAAAAGTTTGATGCTCTTAATGCCATCGCATCATCCACCCCTTTGCCTGCAGAATAGTTAAAGACTGATAATGCTGCCAGTTCTGGGGCATTTGCATTTTACAATCTCTTTTATCGAGAGCCATTAGGGTGGCTGCAGTCAAGCCAGTGCTTCAGTTCACACTGATGGAACCCATTTGCTTAACTGATGAGGGCTAACATTTCCTAACAGCAAGTAGAAGCAGAACAAGTTCAGTTGTTTACACAGACCGCCAAAGTTTCTGATTTTTTTGGCCATTTTTAGAAAATATGAACAATGACACAGAAGGATTTGAGTGGCGGGTTGTTTTGAGCTCCAGTTAAAGTACTGTTTTAAGTTCTCTGGAGAGGCATCTGAAGGTAGATGATAAAGCCATGCTTACAATCCCAAAAGCATCGACAAAAAAATTCTGTTGCCTGTAATCCGTTGAATTCGTTTTCTCAGTATTTCCCAATGTTTCCTTCCATCTTATCTTTTGTTAGATAAATGAGTGAATGCAGCTCTTCCTCCAGACTCTTGACTGAGCTCGATAACGTGTGTAGCCTTGAAATCTCCAAGATTGCTTACATATTTCTGTGGTCCTTCACACTGCACTTTTAGCCTGTACTTGACCCTTGTTCAAGGACGCATTAGTCTCTTTCCGCATTCATTCTGTAGACATTTCTAAAGGTTTTTATAAGGTCTCTGGAGCTGATCTGGGACACCATGCCAGATCATCAATCTATTATCCATCTCCAATTAGATTCAGGGATCTAAGGGTTTGCTGGAGCCTGTCACATCTCTCATCAGGGAGCTGGAGAGAGCCGCAGACGTACTGTTGACCTCACATCTGCTGTTTTAAAAGGGTCATATTGTGCTAAGTCAACGTTTCAGTGCAGCGTGTAGTGTGTTTCATTATTGTGTAGTCTTTCATTATTGTTTGTATAATCCTATATTTCTTTTCGTGAGCTGGAAATGGCTCGATGTTCCTAGTGCCACCCACTGACCAATCAGATTAATTACATGTACAGCTCATCTCTGTGCAGACTGAAGCTGTTGCATGAATTTTAAAATGGGTAAATATTGGTGATTTGTCTTTCCGTAGACGCACATGTTTAGCATCTCTTAAATGCATGTTTTGAGCTGTGTGTCATCCAGATGGACACAGTAACTCTCGATGTCTTCAATGATGTACCTAATGTTCCAGAGCTGTTTCACGAGCAGCTGCTCTTCATGGTTGTGGAGACCTCGGGCTGTGTGTGGTTTCTTCCCGACTATTGAGCACTGCTCACTACGCTCTCTCTAGCACTTCTGGTTCTTATGTAAGCCAAGCAAACAGACCTCCAGAGCACCAGCGCATAGTACAACACCAGCATTACGCGTCATCTTGAATACTTCGTGAAAAGCACCTGAAATTTACTGGATTAAAAACCACATAATTTCCTTGTACTTTATCAATGTTATGTTTATTTTGCATTCAGATGTTTTCTTGTGGTTTGGTTTGGGTGCTTTGAGACTTTGGTTTTTCTTCTTTAAGAAAAGTTTCCTCATGTAATGTTTTTTTTCTTCGTTTTCAAATCAGGAAGCTATCGCCAGGCTGTGGAGTGTAAAACACGGCTTTCACAATGGCATGAAACCGAACATGTAGCCGCTTGTCGTAGAGGAAAAATAAAGGAATAAACGCTTGTCTCTAAGATTTTGACCCTGACATTGTTTTAATTTTTCTTTAGTTGACATTTCTGAAGGGAATATTAATGGATTCATGTTTCTCTGAACATTAACTGTAACATATTTTCATTTCTGTGTTTTCTAAGCAGCTGCAGATCTGGAAAAATCTTCAGTGCGCCAAATACTTTCCATTTCCTCATTATCGTCTAGAGAAACAATGTTAGATTCATGATCCTAAACCACTCCTGCTCTATTTGATTGAGATCTGATGATGATTCTGATTTAATTAATGCACTTTCGTATTGGAAAAACCAGTTTGGGATGATCTGAGAACAGCTGCAGTGCATGGCACCCTTCTGCAGACTGTACGAGATGAAAACGTTGGTTATAAAGACAGATTTGCCCGGTCAGCAACTACACTTGGGTTGGCTGTGACATTTAAACATTGTTAAGGGGATGGAACTAATGGACTCAGAGTGTACCCAATCTCTCACCCTGCATTCCACCGGCACTACTGCCCGAAGAGTGTATTTGTGGAAAAATTAGTCTATTTTTAAATGCAGTTTAGCTGCAACCTGTGAATGTTGAAGTCGTCTTCACTCTCGGCTGAGCTCGTCTACAGTTCAGTTTTCATGTTCTCTTTGACACCGAGGTGCTGCTGAAGCAGATTTTGTCAGTCTCTCAAGTATTTTATTCAGTGACTGCAGTAGGGCTGTGCGAAATATCGAAATTGAATCGCAATCACGATTTAAAATGATATGCAAATCAGAAAGAACTGCAATGTGAAGCTGAGCAACACGATTTAGTAACCAATTGAAGCTAACCAATTGATTTAGTGATGCTGCACAATAGAGACGATATGTGGGGTTCAGGGAGAGTGCAAGTGTAACAAGAGTTCTTTTCTGATCATTTTAATCCAAGCTTTTCTGCTGAAGGGATTTCTCCTGCAGGTGTTTACAGGAGCTCTAATTTAAGGAGCTTATTTTGTGTCCAGAGCAGATAATGGTGTGTGTGTGAAACACTGTTTTATCTGGAGAAACACTCATCGAGAGGGATGGCCCATTGTGTATTCGGTGGCTGTCTGTATACGCCTGGGCTTTCACAACAGGTGTGCGGCTTGCAGCGTTGTTTTTCAGTAATGTTCCGTTTTACTGCTTTACTGAAAGGAGATTAACACAATCAGAATACAGAATCCCCGTCATCGACAGTCTAGGGCTTTGATGTTTTCTAATAAAACACCTTTCAACTTTTAAATAAATATTTAATTATTTATTCCTTTGTGTTAACTAGAATCTAAACAGATTTTTTTTTTTATCTGTCATTTTTAATTAAGATGCACTCCGAAGTTGCAAATTTATCATGCAGTGTGAAATTAGCAACGACTGGATCTCAGAGAGTCCTGCAGTGTGAGAAGGTATGAAAATGGTGTAGTCTGAACCAGGCTTTTGAAGCAGTAACCTTATCTTAGAGGAAATGAGGAAACTCAAAATTCCTTGATGACTTTGATTTATCCTGCAGCAAATGTTTGGCATGTTTGGTGTAAAACAGTTTAAATCAGATTAACAGTGGCTTTTTAAGAAGTTTGTGTAACAGAAGTAAAAAATCTCTTTAGTTTTTGTTGATTAATAGAGTAGGGGAAAGAGATTGTGAAGGGTTCAGGGTGTTTGTTGCGGTAGGGACTTGCCCACAGTGTTGAACGGGGCATTTTCTCACCCAGCAGCGGTTGCTATGGTTGCTGAGAGGGACTGGAATTATCAGAAAGAGTTGCACGATCTGGAAGCTGTTTGTTTGAGTTGAGCAGTGGACTGAGATCAGAAAGGAGTTTCTGATGAAGCAGATCTGTTCAGGTTCCTCAGCCTCCATCTCCATCTGATGGAGGTGTTCCGGAGCGCGCTGATCTTTTATTCATCATCGCTCTCACACCGTGCTACGCTTGAGCCGCACGCAAGAGAATCAGCCGGAATAAGCCGTTCTGACTCCATCATCTCTAGCGCCGCACACACAGGCCACGAACCCATGAGCGTGTGCGCTGGAGATAATGCAGGAAGCGCAGCATACATTAACTGGGAAAGAGCATCGTCTTGGAGGAGGAGAGGCTGTCGGAAATAATCTCAGATTCTGATCATTACTTCCTCATCTGTTTGAGACTCGAGATAGATTTACTCTCTTCATTTTCTGATTTCCCATGAGCAGGAACTTAATCATCCAATTCTGGTGTGTTTTCTCATTTTGTTGGAAACCGTTCAATGGTTGAATCAAGAGATCGGATGAGCAAAGGTTCGGGAGAATCAGTTTTTAGATTAAAGTCCTAAACACAGATGTTTAAAGGATTAACAAATTTTCATAAATGTGCACAATCATCTTTTGCTCAAAGAGAAAATAAATTAATATATTTAGTATTGTCTTTTGTTAATAATAAAAATATGGTACTTATTGCAGTATAAATAAAACATCATTTAGCTTATTTTCTTTTAATGAACCATATCATATTCGGACTAAAAATAAAATGTGTGGAAATGACCTACAAATGATTAATGTGTGATTAAATAAATACTTGTAAAGATAAGAGGAACTTCAATGTAATTTTACTGGCAAACTTCTCAGGAGCTGGTGTTCGTGACTCTTTGAGAAAAAAGGATATAAGCAAGAACATAATCAATATTAGAAACAGACACGATGTTGAACAGAGAAGTAAAGATGATCACTTTTGTTTGTATAATTTGTTGTTTATCTCCATGCGTTACGCTCACAGATTCTCATTGGTATGACCCTCTCGCTGGGAAATGACTGATGGACGATGTCTTTTCACAGGGAGCATGTGTGAGTGAGCGGTTTCTCTGGCGGGACCTCCAGCTCCTGGCCTCCTCCACAGGACCCGAGAGCCCTCCCTGTCTCCCGCTTTGACCGTGGATCAACAGGTAGCAGTCGCTTCGTCTACCTCTACTTCCTCGTCCTCCGTCTCTAGCTCTGTTCTTATTATCAAAGAGGTTTTTGTTTCGTGAATCAGATCAGATTGTGTAAAACTATACTTGAAATAATATTCTCAGTGTTAAAAGAGAAATAAAAGTAAAACAAGCAAACCTTAAATCAGTCAATTTTTTAATTTCACAAGCATTACAACACTTTAAAACAAAATTGTAATGTATGTGAATCAAAAACATAAAATTACAATATAATTCTTGTTTTACACTTCTTACATTTAAATACATTTTTTCTGTACATTTTATTATTCATATCTAATTATTCTTTATTATTAGTTAGTGTGATAATAAATGTATTTTTGCCATATTGCCCAACCTTCTAAAATATATAAATATATAGAGATGGATTGATAATAAAAGATCAAATACTTAGACATTAATAAATATTTAACACAAAACATTCAGATAATTTTACTTAATTTCATTTTAAATTAGGTTTCTTCTTTATTTTATTTTGTAATTGTGTTTTTTTTATTTAATTTATCAACATTTTCCATTTTCTTTCAAACATAAACTAAGAAACCTCATATTTTAAATGTTGTGTGACTAAATAAAGGTCAGAGGAAGAATGTTTATTGAAAATATAACCTTTGTTTTATTTCATAGCAAACAAGTTAAAATAAAATAATTTGTACTCCTTCAGTTGATTGGCTTTCAATGCAAATAACAGCCCTTGCATTTCATCCAATCTTCCTATTGAGTTAACAAGTTTATATTTATTAAATATTTAGCTTAAAATGCACTCATTAGACACTAGAATTTGCTCAAGGTTTGTTGCCAATGTCAATATTTTGAAATCTGTGCAAATCTTTTCTTTTATTTCTGTTTATTGCTCTTTTTTTGTTTAGACAAAACTGCAAATATTCAGAAACCTAGAGCACTCTTTCTTTCACATTCAATTATCAGATATTTATTGGGATAAAATGTGTTTGAAAGATCGGTTGCTTCGAGACAGAAAAACACGCTCGCAGTGAGTCAGTGCGGTTCCGCTCCTCTTCGGGAGTTTCACACTGAAGTGACACGGATGACTGCTGCGTCTGATGTCATTCTCTATCCTCGTTTCTGAAATCAGCCATTACGTTTAAAGTTTAAATGAAAAAGTGAAATTCTACCAGCGTTTATGCTGTGTGTTGATATTTAATATCAGAAGCGCAAGACGTCACCATGAAAGTGACTGTTTCACGGCAGGAGCTCTGCAGGAGCCATTAGGAGACTGAAGCGCGCTCTGATAACTGGTTCGGCTCCGTTAAACAGCCATGATTCTTTCGCTGTCATTCACAGCCAGTTCATTATGCCGAGCTGTATCTGGCTTGTGTGTTAATTATGAAACGAAGTCTGGCAGCTTCATCCTGCTCCAAGTGGGAATTCTTCTTTGATGTTTTATCATCACAGAACCTCATACACGAACCCAAACCCTCCACATCTCCAACATTTCTCATTACTCTTATCATTCATAGGAGGAAAGATTTTTTTCAATACTTTTTTTTAATATACGATGTATCTCAGATGTGGAGTCTGCCTCCTAATAGCAGCAGAGATTACTTTTCATTTGTACAATGTGTGAATCCCAATCACTCCTTGAAGCAAATGTTCTTCAGCCTCCAGACGATATCTCCTAGCAGCTCCATGATGAGAACTTTGTATCGCGATATAGTGTGTCACGATTCATTGTTTGAATTTTTAGTTGATATGGAGGTGTCAGTGACATGATTTATTTACTCTACAGTTTATTCTCTATTCTCTAGTCTAGGGTTCCAATACTTTGGTTGGTATGTTTTTGCACAGACTGATATTCCTTTAGAACTGTGTTAAAAAGTTATGAATATGTGTCTGTTTGAAGGTTTGTGAGGTTCTCAATTTGAGTTACAGTTTTACAAAGTTCGACCCCATTGCAAAGTCAATGGAAAATTTCCCAGCATTTTCCCAGAATTCTTTTAGTGGTACCAGTTTAAAAAGATACATCAATCTGAATCAGACCAGTTCGGATAGATATGTGTGCATTTATACATTTTGTCTGTTTTAACAATTGCACAAGTGTTTCTCATATAGTTACTGGACTGTTGTGCTCCCGCAAAAAATATTATTATCATTAGTATAAACATGGCAAAACTCCAGCGCAGTGATTTCTTTCTGATGATAAACTACCGCATTATACAAAACTGGTCCTTCTTAATAAAAGTGAAGAAAGGAGTGAGGAAGGCTCCTGTGATGTTGTCTGTCAGTAAGGAACATTTCTATTTAACCCGGCCTGACGAGCACACAGATTGAATAAGATGTGAATCACATCAGGCAAGAATCAGATGCACACCCCAAACAGACAAAAATAGAGTTGTTTGTGATGCGCTTTTAGACGCTGCATGCCTGCTGTGCACTCCTGTGGTTAACACACGTGTTAGTGAAAGTGAAATCTGATAAAGCTCTGCCAGTTCGATTTTTATGACCCGTGTCTTCTGTTATACCATCAAGCATGTAATTGCTTTATCATGCTGCTGTTCAGAAGGGACTAATCTAATATTCATAATTCAATGTTGCTCTGCCGTCACACAGTGCTTCAAGAGTTTGCAAATACATACTCCACATAGAAATGTACATATATTAATTAAATGCCTTTATGGAAGATGGACGTTTTTTTTTCCTTCATAAAGATTGTTGGCTATCTCCCTTTTGTTTTTACTGTTTGCTGTTTGTTTGTAATTCAACTGAATGTGTGCGGCTTTATCTTTTGTTTGTATTTAATTTTCTGTCTGCCATCTACTTGATCTTTTTCTTTGCGTTTGTGTCTGTCATTCCATCCAGGACTGTAGGTATTGATTACTTAAGTCCAGACCCGGATGTTGGTTTAGATCATTAATATTGATAAGTATAAACATTATATGTTGTTTACCAACCCTAAGCAATCAAACTGTTAACCCTAGCAACCATATCCACAGATTGATTTTCTCAGGATCATGAAGTCACAGAGAAACTGTGGATGGTTTAGATCACTCATTGTGCAGATGCAAACATAATATGACATAAATGACTCCCGCCTAGCAACCAAACTGCTCCCCTTAGCAACTGTTTCAGTTGATTTTGAAGTTCACACACCCTTATAGATAGGTGTTGGTATATGTTGCTCATAGTGACAAGCGGAGGATTTATTACATCAAGGACACTTCCCAAGCAACCAGACAGTTTACCCTAGCAACCGTGTTCCCAGACCTATATCTTTGCTTCAGATAAGTATAGACATACAGCGCTTGGTTAAGATCACTACCAGTGCAGATGCAAATTTAATATTAAACCTGTAACTCCATTACATGTTCTTAGAGATTTCAGTGAAGCTTCCCTAGCAGCCGGAATGTTTATCCTAGCAACCAGATCAATATTTTAGCTTCAGATAATAATTTGCACACACGGATTGGTTTATATCACGCATAGTGACCATTGTACAGCTTAGCAACACCATAGCAACCAGTTTGAAAGACTGCTCTTGGGAGCATGGTAACGCAATGCTTTAGGGTTCTTTGAGTTACGAAGCAGGAAATAGCATTGGAAGACATTTTCCCTCTCAAAGTTTCCCAATGGTAGAAAGCAGAGGTTTGGTACCAGGAAGATGGAAGGCTGTAAAGGGAGAAAAGGAAGGAAGGAAGGCTGTAGGGTTTTAATTTGCTTTTCTCTAACAGACGGCAACAGCCACAGAAAGTTAATTAGCCTCCCATCTCAAATCCCCACATATGGTTGTGTGAGTGTCTGATGCGAGCAGGGTTGCAAGTGAGCAAATGCTTTCTTGCCCATCTGTTTTCCTGCCAGCAGAGCTGTTAAAAGCCTCTGTTGCTCCCTCTCTCTCTCCCTCCGTATCATTCTTTCTTTCTTTCTGCAATCGTCTTCCTTTTTACATTCATCTCTATCTCTCTCTAGCCATCTCTGTTATATTCTTGATCTGCTTGTGACCCTAAGCTGCCTTGTGTTCGTGCAAAATACAGATGCTTTCATCATCAATGTGCCGGCATGTTCCATAACAGCATGAATATTGAATGACTTGACGACATGTTAAGCAGGAAACTGAACAGGAAGTGAAGCTCGCACTCTGAAAAAATGCTGACGCTGGCCTACTGTTTGTGTAGAGTTGCAGTAATGTAATAATCTGCAGATGCTGATTTGTTAGATTTGGCACTTGTTGGAATTTCAGCAATGTGCAGGTGCTAAACGTTTACCCGACTCCAAGCCAAGAGAAATGGAGTCCTCATCCATGTTGGCATATTTTGGTTTCTTTAGCGTTAACGCCTGACTTTTGATGATAATAAATAAACTTTTGTTAAAACTTGGGTTATTTAGGTTATAACTTGCTGTCGGGACTCAGGGAAGGTCGGAACGTTTTGGTAAAAATGTTCAGAAATGCACTAATACTCTTCATAATAAACAATTCTGACTATTATGCCATTAATAATATGCCGCCACCTTGTGCAAACTGCTGGATTTTGAGCTGAACGCACTTGAATGCGTCCACACACTTCCTCCCACAGGAATCTGAGATTTCAGTCCGTGGGTCCGTCTATCCGTTCCTCTATTCATCCATCCGCCCGCCCGCCCATCCGTCCGTCCATCTGACGGTCCATTTCTTCTCTTGAACATCTCAGTCAGCATTTGTGTGTGTGTGTTGTACTTTAACATTCTTGTCCGTTTTCATCTCCCGACTCTTTTTTGCTTAGGTGTGTGTGTTGTCACAGTGATGAAGCTCTCATCCAGCTGGCATGGGAAGGGACCATTGGCGTTGCTACTGTGATGGACGAGGGCCACCAGAACAGTGGAGTTACCGCTGCGCTAGTCATAACCTTGAGCTTACACACACATATTCTGTGTGACTGACGCATACAGAGACCCCTGCAGAGACATCACATGCCATAGGCTTTTGGCAAGCTTTTGACTGCTGTAACTGCTGCAGTGTTCTGTCTCAAAGGGGTGTTTTATGTGCTTTAAATCGCTCATTCTGGCTTCACGTGATAGTTGCTCCTACTTTTCATAAAATGGTTTCTAGAAGTGGACAGAGAGATTTTAATAGGCGTGTGTGTCACCATGCATTGACCTGTGATTGTCCAGTAGTTTACCAGTTCAGTTTGTACAAATATACAAATGTTTTGTTACAGTAAATATACAAACAGCTGTTCTTTTTTTCAGTAACTAGCTGGTCTGAGTTTAGTTTACTGTACTTTTGGCTGATCATGGTTTGCTGTGGTTTTGGTTGGCACAGCGTTGGTGAGTTCAATAAGAAAAATAGCTTATAAAGGCTACAGACAGAATCCTGAATTGTGCCTGATTAGAAGATTCCAAAGCATTACATTCTTCAGGACTAAGGTTATCCTCTCTTTCTTAACATCAGGATTGGATGATGGCCAGTTCTATTGCTGCACATCTTTGTCTGAGAATCTCTTGAGTATCTTCATTGCAAAATTTCTGCGTGTTGGCTGTGTATGATCTGATTCAAAGATGTTGTTTATGATTATATTTATTAGAAGGTCTAAATGCATTGCTTGTTGTCATTTTAAGTGATTTTGTTTAATTGTTTTCGAATGCTGCTTTTAACAACAGATTGGAATTTGCAAGTTCCAAGACACAATGAATATGTTAAGTTTCTTATGGAACAAGTGGCCAACAAACTCACCCTTAGAGAAACTGATTTGTGATTCAAGGAACACAACTTCTCTTTCCTGGAAAACAAGAGTCCAATATTTAAATGTACGTATTGTGTTTCCCCTACCATTCAACCAGAAGCCCCCATCTCTCCACACCTCAAAGACTACTTCAATTTAAACATTTCTGCTAATTTTTACACTTATTTGGCACAAATATTTTAGCCCAAATGGCTAGAAAGACTAAAACAAATCTTCATGTTTCATTAAATATAATGGTCTTTTAAAAAAGTGTTATTTATTTATTTCTCTGCATGTTGTTTGGTAACTACCAACATGAATGCTCTTTAGGGGCCAGATTTGGCAACAGGATAAAATTAAATTCTTTCAATGCCCAAAACTGACTTTGTGTCAGAGTCAATGTAGTATTCCGAAGCAAAATATTGATTTACCCGAAAATATTCATACATGGATATTTTCTCATACCCTTACTCCTTCTTTCTCAGACATGGCTGTTCCTGAAAATAACCATTGGTTTGATGGGAGCTTAAATGTTCTTTTTTTTTTTCAGTTTGACACCTTCTGTCACCTACAAAATAGCTTTCTCAGCAGATTCCCTCATGCCTTATGCAGAGTTTGGAGCTCCACACACTCATGCATGCATACACGCACACAGACATCAAAGTACTCTAGATGCAGCTGAACGGAGAAGCTGACAGATGTTTGGCAGCGGTGTCCCTTCGTCGTCTCTCTGGAGGAGAAATGCTTTCAGGTTCACTTTTTGTTAAGAGAAAATGTGTGTTGGATGGTTTCCTACTTAAACAGTAGAGAAGAGAGAGTGTAATGGACTTGAAAACATCAAAGTACTTTAAGATCTCGGAGACAAACAGGGCTCTTTGGGAAATGGCTTGGGTTCCGTTGTCCGTGTACATGGAACACCCAGTTTGTTTCAGACCTAAATGAATGGAATACTCTTGTGAAAGCTCAAAAATGTTGTGGCTTTGTTGAAGGCACTTGTTCTTTTCTTGATGAGCTTCATGGTGTAGTTATCTGTAAAGGTCTTCTCTTTATTTGTGGAATATGTGGGTTTGTGCACATCATTTTGATAGTTGTTAGAATTTATATTATGAGGAGAACCAATCGAATGGACAGGGGCAGGGTGATGCTGATGGCTAGTGTGTGTCAAAAGCAGAAAGAACTGAAGGTCTGCGACACGTGATGTTTTTAGATGATTCTGATAATTTGGGTTGCTTGTGTCATGTACACAGACTAACTCACATTTCTGTTGAAACACTGTGAAAGTGTGAGTTTAATCTGTAAAGTAGCAACATTTTCTATTTGGGCTAGTCTGAACTTCTGCTGGTCTTGTCAGGCTTCCAGAACTTTATGATCTGTGATGCTGTCTAATTATCTAATAATGACCTCTGCTTTATCAACGAGCATCACTCTCTCCTCACTCCCAGAGGAACACGATGCTTCCTTCTCTTTCACCCACTTCGTGGTTTGTGCTACAACCTTCCTCATCCTTCAAGCTGGATAATGAAGGATTAATTCCTAGTTTATAAATGATAGCAGAGGGCCGGATTAAAGGAACACTTTTGATGAGTAGAAAAGGGCCTCAACGACGGTTTTAGATTCAAATATCTGATTGGTATTCACAGTTCATCGCTTTGAGGTGTTTGTCCTTGATGGAGGTCACTGGGGGATTTTCTTGTTTTGGTTATAAAAATAGTCAGTTCTACCAAGTCCTGTGCGATTATTTAAATAAATGAAGCCGTCATCCACACTAAAGGCTGTTATTGAGCAAATGAATTTCCTTATTTCACATGCATCATTCAACCAATTATAAGAGGTTTCTTGGTGTGTCTCAAAGACAAATGAGGAAATAAGACAAGGTCTTCTAAGCGTTCAACAAGATTTATTTCCAAGCACCATAGAAAACCCATTGCTTCATGGGAAAGGGTATAATGTGAAAATCTTCCTGCTCTAAGGCCTCTTTGGAAAGCTACAGTGCCGTATTCTGCCGTGAAGATGATAAAGTGCTGGTGTTTTTAAGTTTGCTTGGTAGCGAGCTGTTCTGTGCTAGGATATTACTCAGGACCCCGAGGCTAGGATACAGGTCCTGTAACGTGTGTGTTTAAAAGGAGCAGGAGTTCAGTGAGTTGTTGGAGAAGGGTTAACCCTTCGAGTGATCACCAGATTCTTTCACAGCGCTCTTGTTCTTCATCAACTGTTGTCTTTCGTGCTTTTTCACATGGTGATATCTCCTAGGAACTCCGCAATATGTTTTGTGACCAATACATAGCTCCCTTAGTAACCACTCGTCTTTTGAGAATCTTTTTAGATAATCCATGATGTCATTGTTCAACTTTATTGACCCTTGCAGCTGCTCGGTTTTGACGTACGTACGTTCTGTGTGTGTGTGTGTGCATTTCAGGTGTGAAGATGAGGAAGTTTGCGTACTGTAAGGTGGTCCTGGCCACCTCTCTGGTGTGGGTGATGATTGACATGTTCATCCTTCTCTACTTCAGCGAATGCAACAAATGTGACGACAAAAAAGAGAGAGGACTGCCGGGAAGAGACAGTGAGTATCCTCAACTTTGCTGCTACCTCATTTCGTTTTAAGATCTGATCAAAACACCAAAGGCTTCCATTCATTCTTCCAAATAGTTTAATTGATCTGTTGCAAAGTTAGAAATAAGCAAAACTTTCAGACTGAAATGAGTGAAAGAATGGGCCGCTCTCGGGAGCTCAGTGAATCCCAGAGAAATCAACCTCTCCTGGAGGATTCAACCCCATTCCAGACAGGATGCTTCACTGATGGTGTGGAAAATTCAAGAGGAGCGTTTCTCTGCAGCTGAGCTGGATATAAATACTCAGTATTTATTCTGCCTCTAGATATTATCTGGTGCTCTGTCTGACCCACATAAAGCTGCTTTGCTCATTCATCGATTGCATTCATGAAGCATATTTGCTTCTTTGTACCAGTTGGGTGTCTAGCAATGACCATCTTCTCCCCAGTCTCTGGATTTCGTAGGCGCAGCGTGTTCCTGTAATGCACTCAGTCTGAACGGCTGACCCCGGCTTGCTGTAAACTGGTTCGACACATAAAGCGGGTGCTCTAACACGGCTCCGAGCTTTATAGCAGGCAGTATGCCTCTTAGAGCAGATGAAATCTCTCAGACTGCTCTAAATCTGACCTTAATCCCCCCAAAGCATGCTTTTTGAGTTATTAATGATCAAAGCTCAGTGCTTATCTACCCACAGAAAACCCATAAACACACAGCAAAGCACAATGAACAACGATTATAAAAGTGTTCTGTAGGGTTTTTATCTCCATTTTTGGCTGACCTGCAGCATCAACACGGGTTTCTTTTCAGCTTTACACTGACTCAAAAATGGCACGCAAACCCAAACCAACAAATTGGCTTTCTTTAAATACTTTCTGATGATGAGATTCACCAACTCAGAGCTCTTATAATTAGTACTAAAGGAATTTAAATCTGTAAAATGAAAATTGACATGCTTTATGAATTAAAATGTATGCACATGCTTAAGTTTGTTGAAATAATTTTACCCTAAAGCATATAAACTTTATTTCACTTCTCAAATACGACTGTGTTTGTCTCCTCTATGATATATTGTACTGAAATGTCTTTTTAAAACAACTAATGAGTTATTTAAAAAATCATGAAAACTTGGTGAATTTGTGAACTGGTCTTGGAACAATAACGGCAATAAAAGTAAAGTTTTTTTTTCCTGTAACTGCAGGGGTAGAGATTAAATAAATAAGTGTGAGATGGTTATTTTCAGTCTCCCCTCGGGGCTCAATTTGAGTTTAGTTGGAGAAACAGCCAAAGTGCTTCACTTGTCAAAAGGCAAGGGACGGTTAAAGCCGTTTGTGTGCGTGTGTGTGTGGCAGCTGTGGTGCAGCGGTCTCATGACGGCCCAGGGGAGATGGGCAAACCAGTGGTCATTGCCAAAGACCAGCAGGACAAGATGAAGGAGATGTTCAAGATCAACCAGTTTAACCTGATGGCCAGTGAGATGATTGCACTCAACCGATCTTTACCGGATGTCCGGCTCGAGGGGTGAGTGAAAATTGTTTCCTTTAAAGTAGTTTGCTTGTGTTTGCTGAATAAATGAGACGTGTGTTTGCGAGCGTGTGTGTGTGTATGTGTGTGTGTGTGCATGGAGTAAACATTGATCCGTGAAATGTGTTTATTTTCTGCCTCACGGATTAATTACCGCATAGATATTTTTGTCTCGGCTACATTTGAAGCAAACCAATAGAATCAACATTTTCAATTAAAAGATAAGAGAGTGTCAGTTACAGAGTCACACTTATGACCTACCCCCCCCCCCCCCCTCCTCCTCCTGTTCCAACCTCTGAACTAAGTGCATTCGATGGTTTTTAAAAGGATGGATTTAGGAGAGTACGGAAGGGAGTAATTTGTTATGCTTTAATTTATACAGTAGTAATTGATCATCTTAGGGCTGTTCACCTTTCCTTTGAAAGCGGTGTTCCTGGAACAGAGTATTGAAACTCTGCTTGGACCGCGGTCAGCACCACAGCTTTGACCCCTGATTGTGGTGCTAAGTTGGTTCCTTATGAAACAGAGCGGTGTTTGTTGCTACTAAACGCTTGGGTAACAAACAGCCAATCAGAAACCAGTAACGATTACGTCATCACACATCCAGATCCATTAGGCTAAACGGGTAACAATCATCCTCCTTGTTTATCTTATTACTGTCAAATATTAGCTATAGCTTGCTACATGACCGAGTTTGAAGGTGTGTGAGAGAGCTTCTGTCTTTGCTGGACGATATGAAGTTCACTGGTTTGAGACGGAGGAAAGAAATCACACTCGTCCTTGAGAAAGCACTGAAAAGGATGCGTCTAGATTTGTGACGCTCCTTTCCTTTTGTGGGAAACCAGTTCAAACACCTCTTCCTCAATTCCCACCTCACTAAATAAAGTACGGCTTGTTCTTCTGCTGTAGACACTCTTTCAAAGACCTTGCCGTGTAATATTTACGGTTTTAATAAGTCCCTTGATGCTCGGGCTTTCAAGGCGTGACCGTGGAAACTATTCCACCACAACAGTAATGTCATCCGGGCTCTCTGGGCCAAGTAAAGCAGCAGCCGGTCTATAAAGCAGATGAAATGCTCCAATATTCACATAGCTGCACGTCAGGCATTACGTCAGGGGTTTAATGATCTGATTCGTCTGCATATGCATCCTGTCACTGTGTCACTGGTGATAAATCACCGCAAAGATGCCTGGTTCAGTGTTCAATAATGACTTTTGATATTATTTGCTCTATTTCTATCAAATGTTTTTCCAGAAGTTCCTGTCGAACAATTCAAGCGACTTTTCTTCCCGTTTTCCTGATGTCTTGGAAACAACTTTTGGAAAATAAAAATATTTTATTAAAAATAAATATCACATGATCCTCTGTATTCTAAGCCTTTGCTGTGACTAATATATATATTTAACTCTGAACATTTCTTCTGATAATCTTTCATCTGAGTCCAGGTGCGTTTGATTCCACTGATGAAAGCCACACACCTGTTTATATAAGACCTAACAAAATGCCCCAAGCAGAGGATCTGCCCAAAGAGCTCAGAGACAGAATTGTGGCAAGGCTCAGATGTGGCTAAGGTTACAAAAAACATTTCTGGTGCACTTAAAGTTCCTAAGAGCACAGTGGCCTCCAGAATCCTTGGGATAACCTCAGACTGGGGCGAATGTTTAACCTCCAGCAAAGACAATGACCCCAAGCACACAGCTAAAATAAATGATTGTTCAGTTTTTATTTTACGCCAAAATATGATTTTATCAAATGGCTTGATGTGGAAAAAATTCTGAATTCTTTCGTATTTCCATTCTTCCTGGAAATGAACGGAAACTCATCCTGATGAGATGCAACTGCATGAAGATTGTCTGCTGAAGGTGATTTTAGAATGTTCAAGAGCTCTTTTTTTCCTTGCTATTGAAGATATGCAAATTAATCCAAACTTCTTATTCATCATTGGTAGATACCTCACTGATACAGTAGGGAGGTGGGTTTGAGGGAGGATAAAAGTGTGGAAAGCCCAGAATTAAAGGCTCACCTGTCAGTCACCTTCCCTGACTTTAATAATATTAACTATTCATCAGGTTAAAAAAAAAAATTCAATATTTTTCTACTTTAATCATTTTCTAATGATTCTAAGCTCTTTTAATTTTATTATAATAAATTATAAATGTAAAATCAATCACGTCTTTTTATTTAATAAATAATTCTATACTACAGATAGGGAAAAGCTGTGCCAAGAGCTGAATCCTCTTGATGCAGCTTGTTTTTCGTGTGTTTGTTGGAATGGTGGGATGCTCCGTGTGGGCTGTGTTTGCTCAGGTCTAGATGGAATCGAAGAGTGAGTAAATGGTCTGTTGAATCATCGTGTTTGCCTGCATCTGATTTTATGAGCAAATATGACCTCCTGTGTGCTCTGGAACATACGAGGAGCTGTCCTCTGACTCTACAACCCAAAAACTCATGAGGGAGAGAAGCAAGGAGTTCATTCCCTGTTCTCTCACTCTTTCCTGTTAAGCCTGCTTCTGGCACACGCTGTGAAATTGCAAATATCAGAGGCAGGGAATGTTCCCAGTGTTGTACATGCGTATGCAGCGCACTGATTGCACCAATGTGCAGAAACCTCTCTTTAACAAATACTGCTCTATGATCGACCATGACGCGGTGCCTTCTTAAAGTATATTCCTTCATTACAGCCAAACTTTCTCCACACGGAAGACACACAGGTTTGCGTTTTTTTTATTATTATTTTTATTTTTTTTATTTTTGCAGCCAATCAGAGAGCAGCATCCGGGGGAGCGGGAGGATGGGGAGGAGTTATAATGACATAGACAGCAATATCAATAATGATCTGTCTATTTAGAGCCAAAGAAATGGAAGAGAAATGTTTTTCGCGCATGTTTCTGATGTCATTGTCTCGGATCAGAACGCTAATCTGCCGCACACAAAAACCAGAAGACTTGCTGGGTTCCACACTCTGCTTGATTTACCAAATGAGAATTAAATTCCTTTCTCCTTTATTTCTATAATGTTCGATTTGATTTATTTGGTGGTTTCTTCTCTTTGCGTGTGCATTACTGGACTGACCTAGTCTGGCAATTAAAGCTTTTTTGGCTTGTCTTTCTGTAATTAGTAAGTTATATAGAACCATTAAAAGCATGCGGTTAGAACTGCAAACTGGCAGTCAGCACAGATTTACACAACCGCACCAACCAACATTTGAATTTATAGAGAGCGAGAGAGAGAGAGCGCACAGCTGGAAAGCACGGTGACCTTTTCTCCTTCACTGCGTTCCAACTGTCCGGGGGGCTGTGTGTTTGATGGTGAAGCTGAAGCTGGTACTGGTTTTCCCTGCACATGCTGTTTTTTGTGTCTCGGATCGTATTCTGCAACTTTTGAAGATAGTGAAATCTCTATTCTTCAAATTGTTTAAAATTATTTGATTGCTATAATTGTTAGTCACCGGTGCATAACATCTGATCGCTTCTACGGTTTGTTGTAGATCCAATTTAATCTTCGTTTTTTCACCACAGGCATTTTACGACAAATGAATCTCACTTTTGTTTTTGTTATGTTTTTGTGTTGGCAAAGCCTTTATTATTTATATTGATTGTACAGTTAGAGACACGGGAAACTTGGGCAAGAACCATCACTATCCCGGGTCTTATTATGGCACTACAATATTTGGATCTGTTTTATTGTGCTCCAACTGTTAACAATGATCACTGTATTTAACAAAGAAGCAGAGCAATCTCACACTTCTACACTGGTCTCTTGAGAACGTTAATGCTTTGTTTATGCACTTTTATTCATACATATGCAGACCACTGCTTTCAAAAGTGAGGTGTGTAAGCCCCCTTCTGAGTCTCGGGGGTGTTGTGGCTCTGCTCTCAGCCCACACAAGAGTCAGTTGTGCCCATCCCCACATCTGAAACTCAAATTGTGTCGCTGCCTGTGTCGATTGATTCCATCATGCTTTCCTTCATCATCCACTCGAATCTGTCCTTCTCTCAGTGGGTGCGATTAGCCGTGGGACTCCAATTTAAATCAAATAAATCTGTTTAACACTGTGCATGTGTGATGGAATGGAAGAGCTTCAGCACGATACGTCTCTCTGATTGCATCAAATATATTCAATTACTCCTGGGGCTGTGATTGAGTTCCTACCGTCTCAGGGGCTGGGGTTCTGCATTTTTGATTCTTTCGCTCTTGTGTTTAGCCTCTTTTCAAGGTGTGGCGTTCACGGTTGCATTTTGAGAGGAGCGTTTTTTTGGGTCGTGCATCACAAAATTGATTTTGTAAAATGACAAGAGATCTGAGAGAACAGACGGTGAGGAAGGAGAGAGAGATTGGTGTTTCTTTTTAATTAGGCAGGTGGCAGGGCTGACCAATGAGACGCCTCGGCTGAAGATTAAACTGTTGTCTGGAGTCCTCGGAGTCGACATGAGGTTAATGAATTTAAGAAGAGCACTCTGAGAGGGTGTGTGTTCTTAGAAGATGAGTTTGAGAGGGACAGGGACACGAGGGGATGCTTTTAAAGGGGCAGGACGTGCATTACACAGGGCACCTGTTAGTTCTGTTCAATAAGAATAATTTGGGTGTGGCTGATGTCTAGTTGAGGTGCAGTAGTTCTTAATGTTTTAAACATCTGTCTTGTGTTTTTTTTTTCAGTAGTGAATAATAATCATTTACAAAAACACACTAAATGCGGTTACTCACTATATTTCACAGTCATTAAATTGGTTTAAATTAATGTACTATTTATACTATCTACTTTTATTATGTGGTATGTTTAATATTAGCTTATAGTTTAACATTTATTAACAAAGTAATTTTATAGTTTTTTCTTCAAGTATCTAGTTGCTTTCACAACGATGTGACTTGATTACAGTTTTGGTGAGGATGAGACATACTTTAGTAACTATTTAAAACATGCTTGAGCGCAAACTTTATGTTGACTTGTATTTTTATTAGCAAAGTGGAATTTTTGGTAGCCATCAGGGAGTTAGTGTCTTCATACAAAGACTGTTAACTTGTTGTTTGAGGTTTGAGTGTTACACAGTTTGACCCCAAGTCAATGGAAGATTTCCTTTAGTGGTACCAGTCTGAAGCAGCCCTGGTTTCGAGGGCATGTGCCCTGAAAAGACCTTTGTACCTCTCATTGTACTTGTTGTTTACGTATGAATTGACATTTTCCTTCGCATGTAGAATATGTTTAGTTATTTTTGTTGAAAGCAGCCCTGAATCCACCAGCTGTGTGTAGGCAAACAGGAACTTCAACAGGAAGTGGATGCATGTGTCCCTCTTTAGCTCTCCAGATAACACTAGCTTTCCTGTTCTTAGCGTGTAACAGCCTGGCACACTGACCTGCACTGGCACAATCTACAAACAATCAACATGCTCTCTGACCCCGCCCACTGCCCTTCTCTCGGCCAATCAAAGCAGTAACATACTAAAGTTATGGAAAACATCCTTTTGGTCCAGTCTGTCCCATTCTGGCAAGTCCCATCATGCTTTTTAGATTTCTATTTGTGGGTGGGATCCAGAGATTTGTGACATCACAATTAATATAATCTTGAAACGGTTTTTTTTTTTTTTTGTGGGGATTAACAGTCGATGAATTCTGATGGTTATGAAGAGACACAGACACTAATACACTTCTTTTAAAAGTATGATTCTCGTTTCTGTGATAGTAACTCACTGCTCATGTCTGTATTTTATCTCTTTTGCGCATGACTAGGTTTCCTTCTCATTGGCTCAATGTTGTGTTGCAGGTGTAAAACAAAGGTTTATCCCGATGACTTGCCACGCACCAGTGTGGTGATCGTTTTCCATAATGAAGCTTGGACCACGCTGCTCAGAACAGTCCAGAGTGTCATCGACAGGTCGCCCAGACACTTGTTGGAGGAGATTGTGCTGGTGGATGACGCCAGTGAGAGAGGTCAGTGTGTGTTTGTGTGGGGACCAGGTTCGACCCTGTTTCCAGGACTAAATGTCCCAGCGGGGATAATAACCCCTGAATCACCAGCTCTGTGGAGCACAGCCAGGGCTCCGAAGATTTGTAAACAAAGTGAGTAATGTTTTAGTGGAAAGGTAGAGAATCTGAAATGTTTTAGTGCTGTTAGGGGTGAAGGGAACAGAGGAATTATTAAAGTCTGTAGGAAGCACGATGTGATTTAAAGCCCCTGGATTCCCCAAACAGGAAGCGAAATAGAGCGTTTCTGTGGATTTGGAACATTGCTTTTTTTGTTTGCTAAAATTCTTAAGTTCATTCGTTCATGATCCTGAGCTACTGCTGATCCCACCCCCTCCCTTCGTCTAGAAGCTGTCTACCACATTTCATAGTGATTGTTGATTGAAAAAGTCATGCAATTTGGAAACTTCTGTCTAGTTTTGGGCGAGATCCTAAGGTTTGTGACATCACAATTGACAATCTTGGAACGGTTTATTCTATTATGTTCAAGTTTTTTGAAATTTACAAAAAAAGAGTGACTCCATCTTTTCAGGCCTGTTACTCAAATTACACGAGAATCTTTCGATAAACTCTTGGGATTATTTAATTGATGAATTAATTAACCCTTTAGAAAGTCCCTGCTGTTTCCTTACAGTAACCCTTTTGTTACTTTACAGTTTGGTCTAATAATTTAACTTTAAAGCTATTTTTTGTGGCAATGCTTGAAATAATTTTTTTAATACAACCCCAGCTTTTATTGAGCCATCTCACAGGTCTTGTACTTCTAAGGGTTTTCTCTTCTTTTCATCGCTAGATGGCACTGATTTGGGGTCTGTAAAATGAAACTGAAAAACTAAATAACACATTTTAATTTGAACTACCTTGCAAAAAGTAACTCTTGTCATGTTTAAAAAAATAAAACAAACAAATACCAACGCCAATAACCTTATATCGTGTCAAAACTGCCGTTGTGATTGGCACACGCACCAGTGCATGCAGAGACTTCTAAGGGTTAATAATGCCATTAATCGCCAATTTAATAATGTAAGGGGATCATACTAAGCATGTTTTGAGATTAATATGTACATGATCTGTTCTGCAAGTGTTGAAACTAGACGAGAGAACACGAGAATGGAAATAAAAAAGCTGTGTATTCTCGTGTGAGGATGTAGCACTGCTGTGTTTGAGAGATAATGACAGGGCTTCCATGCTTTGAAACCCCCGTATCATGTCTGTTTTCAGTTTGGAGCATGTACGGCATGTGAGACTGTACTTTAGAAAGGAATCGAGCACATCTGGAGGAAAAAGATGGCTTGTGACCTCGTCGTCTATTAACTCCCGTGTTGAAATATGATGTGCGCAGTGTAAACAGGAGGATTTTAGTTGATTTCTACAGGGTGGAAGAGAGATAAAGAGAGACCCCAATAAAGCGGTTCTACGTTTAGTTGCAGATAAAAAGTTGCAGCTGTTCGGTCTGCATCTGTCGCTTTAACCTGCAATATGAGCAGATTACAGTATTAGCGGAAGGGTGTGTGTATAAAGTACATAGCTCTCAAAATGTATTTTACTGATGCATTACGGTCTTGTGAAATAGTTCAATGTTCCAGCGTAATGGCCACTTTTTTTAGGTACACCGTGCCAGTACCAGGTTTAACCCCCTTTTGAGATTCATCAAGGCCCTGGAAACATTCCTCAGAGAGTTTGCTCCATATCGACAAGAGGGCATCATGATGCAAATCTCCCGCTCCACCAAATCCCAAAGGTGCTCTACTGGATTGAGCTCTGGAGACAGTGGAGGACATTTCAGTACAGTGAACTCATTGTCATGTTCAAGAAACCACTCTCAGATGATCTAAGCTTTTTTGATCTGGAGCGTTCTCCTGCTGGAAGCAGCATCAGAAGATGGTCATAATGGAATGGAGATGGTCAGAACAATACTCGGGGAGGCTGTTGCACTAATATGATGCACAATTGGTACGAACAGACCCAAAGTGTGCCAAGAAAATATGCCCCACTCTATTACACCACCACCACCAGCCTCAACCGTTGATGCAATGCAGGATGGATCCGTGGTTTCAAGTTGTTGACACCAATTCTGACCCCACCATCCGAATGTCGCAGGAGAAAAAAAAGACCAGGCAACATTTCTCAGATTTTCTTGTAGCCTCAGTTTCCTGTTCTTAGCTGCAGGAGTGGCCCCCGGTGCGATCTTCTGCTCCTGTAGTCCGTCCACATCAATGTGGTGCGTTCAGAGCTGCTCTTTGGCAGACCTCGATCGTAACGAGTGTTTACTGCGACATTAATGCAACATGGCTGTCTATCCACTTTGTCACATTTTCATTTGTATCCGAGTGTTTGTGTGTAGTTTTGCTGACAGCTGCCTGTTTATAATTGAACGTCTTTCCACCCCGAGCAGGGTCAGGAGAGCAGTGGGGCAGCAGCAGCGGTGGTGCTGCAGGGCAAATGAGTCAGAGAGGTCGTGTATACAGGGGTCAGAAGCATTTCAGAGCGGATGCCATTCAGACAAGTGCAAGCAAGAGCGCTGTGCACTGGAGACACTTCTGTAGTCAGCTGAAATCCTCCCGACCCCGGGGGTCACGCCGCGTCTGCACAAACTGAGCAAGGACGCGCAAAAATTCTTCTCAACTGTAAACTTTAGACGTCTTGGAGATATTATTATCTCCAGTTATGAGGAAACCGTTACGTCAGTTTTGTTTGTGTATATATATATATATATATATATATATATATATAGATTCGCTTTCAATCATTCTTTTTAATCAACTGAGCATCAGAATGGGGGAGAACTGGGATTGTGATCAGCTTGGCACGTGGCATTCATGTTGATGGCAGACTAGTGTGTCTGAACATTTCAGAAACTGCTGTTCCATGAAAGCATTGATCCATCCTGCCTTGTATCAGAGGTTCAGGCTGGTGGTGGTGGTGTAATAATGTGGGGAATATTTTTTCAGCACACTTTGGGTCCCTTGGCACCAATTGAGTTTCGTGTAACTACCACAGCCTCCCCGAGTATTGTTCCGGCCATCTCTATCGCTTTATGACCACAGTGTCCCCATCTTCTGATGATGCTTCCAGCAGGAGAACGCTCCATGAGATTAATCTCGAGTCATCTCGGTTTCTTGAACATGACGATGAGTTTACTGTACTCAAATGTTCTCCACACTCACCAGATCTCAGTTCAGTAGAGGAGCTTTGAGATGTGGTGGAGCGGGAGATTCGTATGATGGATGTGCACCAGGCGAATCTGCAGCGACTGCGTGATGCTCTCATGTCGATACGGAGCAAATTCTCTGAGCTGCCCCTTTAAGATCAGATGTAAGAGATTTGAGAATATAATTACTTTGGTAAAACCATCAATCATAGTCAAAAGAGAGTTTCTGGCACGACGACGGCGCAAGCACAGCTGGAGTAGGAGTAGCCCCATCAGAATTCAGTCTGTGTGTTCGAGACTGCGGAGACTAAGATGGAGCGCGCATCCGCCAGCACTTTGAAGCCTGTGGTTTTCACAGATGGGAAACGGACCTGTGGATGTCATCTTCCTCCTCCTCTCACTCCATCATGCGCTCACTCCCTCACATGCATGAGTTTGTTCAGTAATACATAGAGTACGCAGGTCACGTCCCGCTTAAGGATATCTTCCTGTCCCCCTCCCCTTCCCACCTCATCTGTTCTAATCTTCACTCCTATAGAGAGATAAAGTCCCAAATTCTTGCCACTCTATTTTGTCCTCTAATGATGTCCTCCCTTATTCTCCTCCCCTCTTGACGCCCACTCTTTCATCCTCTTCTTCATTTCCACTTAAACGACTAGAGAAATGCGACAGGATATTGATTTGGGTGTGCATGGATGTGCTCAGGTGTAGTCGGGGGATGATGTGTGTTCTTTTGAGAGCAGCATTCATTTGACTTGAAATATCAATGTGGTGGTGGCAGTAATGCATTTCTTTTACATAATGGGACTCATTTCCATAGTGAAAAAAGTGATCAAGTCTTTATGTGGGATGGAGATACTCATCATCAGGTATCCATCTGTATCTAGTGTTTGTCTAGTGAAGGGCTTGGTCAGGGTAACGAACATCACAAGGACTTGCTAATTCTGTTCACGGCATTCTGTTCTTCTCCGCTTATCACACCTCCTCTGTCCAGCGTTGTCCCTTCAAACCTTGGCATTGTATCTTGAATGGTTTCGATAACCAGAATGACAAAGAAGGTGGGGATGTATGAAGAAATCTTAATTATAGTTTAACTATCTCAAATCTTAATTTTCCTATAGATCTTTTAAAGCAGTTGCTAGGTTAAATTATCTGGTTGCTATGGAGGGATCGCTGATGTTATTATAAGGTTCAGAGCATTTTCTGAAGCCGAGATATAGATCTGCTTATTTGGTTGCTAGGCTAAAAAGTGAAGTTGCTATGGAAGAGTCAGTGACCCAATATAACGTTCCCTGTGTCAGTATGAGTAAAATAAGTCAACCATCAAGTATCTATTTTTTTTCCAAAGTCGAGATATAGACATGTAAAATTGGTTGCTAGGGTAAACAGTTTAATTACCGGTATGTTATTTTAATTTACAAAAAAAAAAAACATTTCTTTGATGTTTTTTCTTGAAGATATTTTTCTATTTGGCTATTTTAAGTCAAATGCTTAATCCTTTCTAGGGTTTAAATACTTTTGCGCTTCTGATTCGCCCACTGTGGTGTAACAGACCGCAATGGGCCTTCCTTACGAAGCACATTTTTTTGCTTCGATGTCAGAGATTTAAAAAAGTTGGGCTTTGTGTTTATTTAAATCGAATAAGTTGTGGTTTGTATTTAATGCATAATAACTAATAACGTTGTGCTTTCTGTTAAATTAGTTTTTATTAATGCTTTGTGTTTGATGTGCATTCATTAAAAGGCAGTGTAGCTGCTTTTCACATTTGGCGCAGACATTGTATAGAATGCCTAACCATCAGGAATTATATTTCACACTTTCCTGTAACGTATATTTTTATTATAGCTAAAGTATTGTATTGCTGGCAGTGATGGCAATCATTTCATGCTTCAGATTTAGAATTTAAAAATCGTGTATTTTACCTTTTCACAAAGAGAAACATCAGCACCTCTGCGATCTTGTTTTTCCTCTGGATTCTACGCTCTTAAAGTGCTGGAATTATGTGAAAGGCACCTTCGGTGTGTGAAAGAAGCCTTTATTGCCAGCAGCAAGGGTTCCAGCGGCAGCAATACATCATTTATCAGCTTTTATAAATTGAGTAATAACACTCCATTTACAAAGAAACCATTTCTACATAGAGCAGTATGCCTGCAGAAACCGGCATGCACCTAGGATGTCTTTAGAAGAAAAGCATGTCCTTAACTCGTTCTTATGTTCAGGATTAGCTTTTGCTTCGTTGTGGAATGATTGCGATCCATTTATTTATTTGATCACTAACTGATCAGCCAGATTTCTGACTGTCAAAGACTATTTTTCTTTTAAATAATTGATCTACTTTGTGTTCTCAGACTTCCTAAAGCGTCCACTGGAGCAGTATGTGCGGAGGCTGGAGGTCCCCGTCAGGGTGGTGCGCATGGAGCAGCGCTCAGGTTTGATTCGGGCGCGGTTGAAGGGCGCCTCCATCTCCACCGGTCAGGTCATTACCTTCCTAGATGCTCATTGCGAGTGTACCATCGGCTGGCTGGAGCCACTGCTGTCACGCATTAAACTAGACAAGTAAGCTCCGCCTCTTTTCAAATCCCCTACTAGAACAAATAATGTGGAAGTGTTCACATGTTTGATGGGCTCCCCGTGCTTTTATCATGTGACCAGCACATCTCCAAAGCACCGTTGAGAATAATTAATTACTCAATAATTAATAACAGAGTAAAGCAGTTCAGTGTTAAACATTAGCCAGCATGAATCGAATATTTACATTTTCTTATCTTAAAACTTTTTTTATCTAAAGATTTAAATTTTTATCCAAACAATTTGACTTTTTATCTCGATTTGTGACTTTCAATCAAAATTGAAAATATCAAAATTTCTACAATTAATTTCAAAACATTGACCTTTTCTCTCTCATCTTTTTATCTAAACATTTTGACTTTTTAAGTCATTATTATATTTTTAATCTGGTGGAAATGGGGTTCCATATTAGGGTTTTTTATTTGGAAAACACAGCATATTCCAATGCGGAAACTTTCTTTCTCATGCTTTCAGCCTGCTGTTCGTTAAAGAGCCACCATTCATCTAGCGCCGCTCTTGCTGTGGTTACAGTGTTTGGTTTTGCTTCACCCTGAAATGGAGTTTGTATGGAATAAACAATGTTCCTGAAAGGATCAGAGTGCAGAGTATTTCTCATCTCTTCTAAACATCTGCTCATGCCCACACGCACCCACGCTCTTGCAGATTCTCTATGTTGTCTTGCCTCTGGCAGCCTGTTGGGGCATCATTAACTGATGAAGCTTCAGTTTGAGGAATTTAGTGAGGGAAAGTTTGTGTTGGTAAGTGTCCTGAGTTCACCTCGCTGTGATTCATATCGGCATCTGTTTGAGCAGCTAGAGGTGTGCCCTGTTTGTGCCGGCTGAGGTCAGAGATGGGGGACTGATGCTGTGCCCAACTCTCATTTGTAGGGGTGGTGATGGAGAGAATTCTCGTTTGTGTTTCACAGGAAAACCGTTGTGTGTCCCATCATCGACGTGATCAGCGACGACACGTTTGAGTACATGGCTGGCTCAGATATGACCTACGGTGGCTTCAACTGGAAGCTGAACTTCCGATGGTATCCGGTTCCTCAGAGAGAGATGGATCGCAGGAAAGGAGACCGAACTTTACCCGTCAGGTAACCGCCACAGACCAAAATGGAATCAGTTGTGCAACTAAGAGCAATAGCTCATCATAATAAACACCACTTTTTGTTTAGAAATGCTACCTGGTAAAGGAAAACACATTACAACTATTGTTGTATGATAATTCTGTTTTGCAGCTGCTTTGTTCAAGCAGCATTTTGTAAACAGCATGAAAAAGCTTAGGATGTAAATTTTAATAATTATTATCTATCCCTCCGGAGAGATTTTCTGCTGCTTTAATGACTATTTAATGAAAAATGTGTACGTTTAATATATTCCAATGTGTTTTTCTCCCAAAGGCAACAACCGTTATTGGAAAAAAAGGTTTAGTGAATGTTCTGTAATTATTTCTCTAGATCAAATCCGAAGAGCTGTACAAAAAGAAATATTAGCATACTGTGCAAACATCTTATTTCTATCATTAAAATGATACAGAATAAATTAAGTTGAATTATGCAGATGTAAGTGCAGTCATTAAAAGAAAAGCTTGAGTAATTCCTGCAGGCTCACACCGAGAACAACTGTGAAGATAATGAAAAATACAATAGTAGATTAGTCAGGGCTTCTCTTCACAGGCTCGGTTATTATTTTCCCGGAGAAATATGAAAATAACGAAGAGGTGTAAATGCACAAAAATGTAAATAATTCTATTTAAACTGAAGCAAGCCATTGTTCTATGTTGTGCATGTTTATTATCAAAATTGTCATTTTCAACGTCACTACATGTTTGATTCGTGTTCACAGCTCTAGTTTATTTCATGTACCGCGAGCGAGGGAAGCGAGATTTTGAGCATTATTCCACAAGGAAATGCTCACTCCATTAAATTTATGACAGTGGCAACAAACAAAACTATTCTGGATTTCATGTTTTCATGAAGTTTATTTAATCTCTCATATGAGTGAAATGTAGATTAGCAGTCACTCTCAACGGGAGTCAAAAATATGATTTATGGAAAGTGGGCAACAAATATTTGAACAAAATTTGCTACTTCAATTCTTTTATCAGTCAACATTGGTTTGATAACCTCAGTAAAAACTTTCATACAGAGCCTCAAAACAAGCCTCAGGTGAGCTGGAAACAGTGATTGTTGAGCATCATGGTTCAGGGGAAGGATACAGGAAGTTCTGAGAGATTTAAGCTGTGAGGAACATTGTGCAGAATTGGAAGACCAGAAGCAAAGTTCTAGTTAAGGCCTGAAGCGGCAGAGCAAAAAAAAATTGTCGTTCAAAAAAAGCATCGTTCAACTATCCAGAGCACTTTACACAAGGAGATGCTGCATGGACGGGTGATGTCTTTTCTCTGCACACGCCACAGTGTTGGTGTCGCTTGAGGTCTGCAGGATTCTGGATTTAGGTGTAGTGGGCAGATGACACTAAAATTTGGGCAAAACTAGGAAAAACAACACAGATGTGGGGCCATCATGCTGTGGGGCAGGTGCAGGGACTGGAAATCTTGTTAAAGTTATAAATTCCACTCATCAGCAGATTCTTGAGAACAATGTTCAGGAGAATGAATATTATGGAATATTTGTGGTGCTTTATAGCGGAAACCATTAAACCCAAATGACCTGGAGATGTTTAGATGCACAAAATGTAGAGTAGATGTTTCTTCTTTTGTGCTTCCATCTTCAGGAACTCCGGGTGCTCTTAGCGTCCTGCTCTTGCTTTGTTTTCATCCCAGTGACGCCGCAGCGCTTTCTGTTTTCCAAACATTTCCTTCTCTCCATCACTTATTTGCTTGGTTTTCTTTCTTCTCCGGACTTCGTTCTCTGCATGAAAACAACTCGAGAGCATAACAGTGACGACAGGTTCTCACTTAAGGAGAGGATGAGCAGGAAAGAGCTGGGCTGCAGGCGATGCACGCTAGGGAAACAGGAAAGAACAGAGTGCGGCTGCTGAGAGAGCCGACCCACTAGATATTTTAAGAGATGTGTCCTGGTGTGATTTTTCGAGAGATCCGAGCGACACAGGATTGTTTGAGATGGAGAGAGGAACCCGCTGTAGGGAGATTCCATGATTCCCTTCAAGGGCTTGTTTCACCGTTAATAAACTCTGTTTGTTTTTGCTTTTGATGTCTCCTCAGGACGCCCACGATGGCAGGTGGGCTCTTCTCGATAGACAGAGATTATTTCCAGGAGATTGGCACGTATGATTCAGGCATGGACATCTGGGGAGGAGAAAACCTGGAGATCTCGTTCAGGGTGAGTGCCGAGATCAAGGACGTGTACGGCAGAATCAAGCTCTGAAGCTCCTGATGATGTGAGGGCTAACACGAGTCCTTGTTGATCAGATTTGGCAGTGCGGGGGGACGCTGGAGATCGTCACCTGTTCTCACGTCGGCCATGTGTTTCGAAAGGCAACACCGTACACGTTCCCTGGTGGAACCGGGCAGATCATAAACAAGAATAACCGACGGCTGGCGGAGGTCTGGATGGACGAGTTCAAGAACTTCTTCTACATCATCTCACCCGGTCAGTCAGCTGTCAAACAGTTCCTAGTTCTCCTAAAATATGAAGGGTCGTGTTTTCCTGTTCGATGTTGTTTTGGGATGTTCCACATTTGTGTGAAGGCGCTTTCAGTTTCTGAACGAACCGAATCCTCACCTCAGAGCGATTGAAGATGATGTTTCTGCTGTGAGTGTTTCCTGTTCTGGGCGTCTAAGATTAGTTTCTGTGGCTTTTCTTTTCTTCTTCCTCTTTCTCTGCATATTCTTCTGATTCATCTTTTCTTCCTCTTCCCCTTCTTTTTTCCTCTTTCTCTTTTCTTCTACCTATGATTCTTCCTCTTCTTATTTTTTATTTTTCTTCTTCCTTTTTTACCTTTCTTCTCTCTTCTTTCTCTGTCTTTTTCTTCCTTCTGTTATTGTATTTTCCTCTTCCCTTTCTTTTTCTACCTCTTTTTCCTCTTCCTTTTATTCCTTTTTTTCTTCTGTCTCTTCTTCCTCTTTCAATGCATTTTCTTCTTTCTATTCATTTTCTTCCCCTTTCTTCTTCTGTTCCATGTACCTCTTTTTAATATTCTTTCGCTGCCTGTTATTTTTCTTCTTCTCTTTCTTCACTACCTCTTCCTATTCATCTGCCTCTTCTTTTTCTTTCACTTCTACAGTTTCTTATTTCTTCTTTTCTCTCTTCCTTTTTTCTTTGAACCTCTTTTTCTTACTCTTTCTCTGCCTATTGTTCTTTTTTCCCTTCTGTTTCTTCTACCTCTTATTCTTCTCTTTTTCCCATTTCTCTTTTTCCCTTTATTAACTTTCCTCCTCTGCCTTTTCTTCTTCTTTCACTTCCATTTCTTTTTCCTCTACCTCTTCTTCCTCTTCCTCTGCCCATTCTACTTCATCCGTGTCTTCCTCTGACTCAGACAATTCCACCACGAGTCTATGGCAGCCCTTATAACACTAGTGTTCTAATTCTTGACATTATAAATCTTTCTTTTGGTTTGATTCAGTCCTTCGAGCAGAAATGTAAACATGTTTGGGTCAAAGTGACGGGGATGAATTAAATGAGTCAGGCTGACACAAACTGATTTTAAGAGGAACTGAAACTAGCGTCGAGTGCGAGTGTGTTTTTAGAATCGGTGTCTCTCTCGCTCAGCATCAATCCACACGGGAGCTTCATGCTTGTTTGGTAAGCTTCATGTTAATTGCATTATGTGTCTCTTCAGAAAAGAAGTCGCCACTCATTTCAGCTGAAAAAAAGTGTGATGGAAGGAAAACCGGCTAAAATCATGCCGCAGACTAGGGTTGGGTTCTTTCTCTGGAAGAAGTTTATTTTTCTTCTGTTAAGCAGCAACTTCGTCTTCAACTGTAATTGCTGAAAAATCCTGGACTGTGATTGGCCAATCTACTCTCAATTACGACGTCGTAAAGAATGAAATGTAAACGTGAAGATTTTCACGTGCCTTAGCAACCATTCATTGCATCAGCAACACGAATTGTTTTCTCATATTGAAGTGTTGTGTTTGTTTCAGGCGTGACGAAGGTGGATTACGGGGACATCTCCTCCAGATCCTCCCTGAGACAGCGGCTGCAGTGTAAACCTTTCTCTTGGTACCTGGAACAAGTCTACCCCGACTCCCAAATCCCCCGGCACTACTACTCACTGGGAGAGGTCTGCATCTCACACCTCAAACCGTGTGCTGAACAGATTTATTTGTGTGTTTTTCTCTAGGTTCAGTAAAATTTTTGTGGATTTTTAGATTCATTCACAATGCTCAGGAAACGAGAGTCTGGTTCGCTCTACGTCTGTCATCGTTTCCTCTTCCGTCTCTCTCCTTTCATTCCATCTGTCCATCGCTGCCTCTCTGGCTTTGAGACGATGTTATGAATAAAACATGCATGTCATCTCTGATGGCTGAGAATAGAGTCTGTCTGTTCTCTCGGATGGTTAAGGCTCTTTCTTCCTTGCGCTGTCGATGATTCTTTCTCTTTTAGCTCATCCTTGTCTCTCCTTGCGACTGCTGGTGACATTGTGAGGTGTAAGAGAACACTGATTGAATGATACATGGAGGATGTGTCCTGCTACAAATACTGCTTTGATTTTTCCAGAATTGGAATGTTTCCGGTGTTCTTTATCCTTTTAGACATTATTTCAAAGATTAATTGTTAAAAACATCAATAGTTTTGTTTTGAGTCCTCGAGCACCAAAGCTGCTTCGTAATTGCTCAGAGTATTATTTTTTTTAGGCTTTTTTTGAGTCACAGAAGTTAATAACTCTATACTAAGCCATATAAAGTCAGAGCAACCCAACTTGTATTTCAGGTTTCATTTTTAATTTGCCTAATTTTTCTAATTTTTTTCAAATATTTAACAGTTCTTGCTTGAATACATCTCCTAATTTAGCCGCGGTGTGACGGTATGCAGCTTTTATTAGTTTTTAGAATCCCCCGTTCATTGCTTGAAAACAAAGTTTCAGTTCTTCCTGTTATTCCGCATTAACTTATTGTCTCAACTTTTCGTTGTTTTTTTTTTTTTTTAAAAACAAATTTTTGTACTGAAATGCTTCAATGGAGGTGCTGAAAACACCCACAGCGCTGGTACATTCCGCCAGCTGGGGACTTATTTTTAGCTGCCAGATTATTTTTTCAAAAATAATCTTCGAATGGTGAGTTTCTGGAGGGCAGGCTGTTTATTAAAGCTGCGGCACTGGCTTTTACACAACCTTGATGCAGAAGGAGTTTTTCAAACACAATATTGTTATATTGATCAAAAATATAGAACCAGACATTCACTCATGACAGAAAGTGAAACTCGTAAAGACTTTCCCAAACATTTTAGTTCATTTTAATGTCATTATGTGTTTTATTTTATCTTTTTTGTTTTTAAAGTGCCCTATAACTTGATCTACTGACCCCAATCTGCTCCTTGTGAAGCTCTCTCAAATAGTTTTCTTCATAAAACTTACAAATGATGATGTAAAAACAAGAATAAATAATAAAACAAGGGGTTCGTCACAGTTTCAGCTCATTTGTACAACTCTGTGTTTTGGAAGAAAGCAGTGAGATCTTTCAAGTTCAAGTGTTCGTTTGTGAGTTTGATTGGCATACGGTCGATACTCCCCCTCCCAGTAAGCGATAAGCTGTGGGTAATTAACCATGTTTGACACCCAGACAGAGACGTGAGCGTGTGTATTCATGCAGGAGACGTGCTTCAGTGTGTTTGTGTGTTCTGCCCAATTCCAGATCCGCAATGTGGAGACAAACCAGTGTCTGGACAACATGGCCAGGAAAGAGAACGAGAAAGTGGGCATTTTTAACTGCCACGGCATGGGTGGCAATCAGGTCAGTCTCTCTCTGATAAAGATTGCTCCGGTTACCGTTGTAATTTTCCTCAGTGATGTATTGAGAGGTTTTTTTTGCCCTCTCAGGTCTTCTCCTACACAGCCAATAAGGAGATCCGCACGGATGATCTCTGTTTGGATGTGTCCAAACTCAACGGTCCGGTGATGATGCTCAAGTGCCATCATTTAAAAGGCAACCAACTCTGGGAATATGATCCTATGGTATGCATTTCAAATTCAAAGAGGAGCAGAAAAATGGGACTGTGTGTAACTTTTTAACCACTAGGTGTCAGAAGTAAGCTTTTATTAAACATGCATTTTAATGTATTACACAACACTAATGGTGTTCAGTTCGAGGGTTGCCGGAGTCCTCCAGTATTTGCATGCTCCACTCGTTACCTCTGTGTAACCTCTTGATGTAACCCCTCCCCTCCTTTAATTCTTATTCTAAACTTAATTGTATTTAAAAGAACCGTCCTCAGTTTTCCTTAAATTAAGTACAACAAAAAGGAGCATTAGGGCAAAAATGATGTCTTAAAAATATGTGAAATAGATATTGCAAAATATTTGGTACACGGACCAAATGCATTTTTTCATTTTTAAACAAATACTTTTGTTTTTTTTTCTCAAAATAAAAGGATTAATGAAAATGCTCCTAATGATCCTAAGCGAGGAATCAGCATTGAATTACACAATGAACTCCGCCTGCTCAAACCAACAGAAGGGGGCATCGGAGAAGGTTTGATAATAAATGGCATTACCCAACAGATAAGTTGAAAAGTGAAAAATTGGTTGTTAAGTTATGAGCTCTTTATTCAAGTGAGAATTCAACTGGAAAGATCTGCAATGCCTCAAAGCGTTATTTCCCTTACTCTGTGTGTATTGCTAAACGTTCAGGAGGTCTGTGCATTGCCTGGCACCATCTGAGCTTACCTAAGATGGTTTAATCAGGTCAGCAATTCCATGTTTATTTGGTAGTCGTCCTAAATGTGCTTGTGCACCTCTGTGGTTGACGACGAATTTGATTTCTTGTTCTAGTCCAGAGCCATGCACCGAGATAATGAACGCTTCAGGTTCCATGATGCTCCTCTGATGCATTTCTATGCAAATGACTTTTGTGACTCTAGGCTCCGATTATGTCATCTATTATCAGCTAACACTTTAGCGCTGCCAGTCTGCAGGGTGTCCACTCATCTTGTGCTAGTCGTGTAACAGCCAGCCTTTGGCTTCCCTTCTAGAAACTGTTGCTAGTTTATCCTAAAAATACAGCGCTCCATTTCTCAGTGCCACTGGAAGAAGGAATTAGCCGATGAGAGGAAAGAGCAAGATTGGTTTTGCATTGCTCTGCTGTTGGCTTAAAGCAATGGCTGTTTCCCTTAAGCTTCTTCCTCGGCCCAGATACGAAGCCCCCTCCACGCTGGCCCTGCGCCTGGAGAGACGGAAGGCTGAGCAGAATAGAGGTGTCGAGCACTGTCAGATAATGCTTCTGTTTTTCTCCTGGGGAGAGAAATGGAGTGGAAGGAAGAAGATTGAGAGTGAGGGAGATCAGGAAATCTCTTGCCAACCTGAACACCTCTGCTGCATGCATTAGCATACATTAGCGATGTCAGCCCGGGCGGATGTACGTCTTACCTGGTGTGTCTTATCAGATCTACCTCAATCCTAATTGCATCCGTGTGGGTTGATGCTTCCCGCTAGACTGAAATACTAGAGCACTCAGCTCACCCAAGGCCCATTACACACGCTTACACACAAGCTCCATTGTAAAGCAATCCCTCTGCATTGACTAATCGTCTTTGCCCCGGGGCGCACAGGTTGTCCAGCTGTGTGTGCTCCTGGATGTAGAGTAGAGTGGCTGACTGCTTACTATCAGTGCTATTACATTACACTATGAGTCCTGAGCACAGAATTACCTGAATGCCTTTGCCAAATGGGCTGCATAAATCTGGAACAGAGTAGTGGTCCCGCAGAGCAGTGGGCTTTTATGTCCGAGTTATAAATCAGCTGCAAAGTCTCTCCTGGGGTTGTGACACCGCCGACAACAACATTGTTTGATGCTGTAGCTATCATCAACCTTTTCCACTTCACAAGTAATCAAACATTTGTTTAAATGGTACAAAGAAGAAAAACTAAAGGATGTGGATTTTTTTTGTTGGTGTAATAATAACTTTAAGCTTAACATAAAGGATTTTCCTTTATAACTCAGACACGGGAGCCTCAAAACACCTCTGAGATGAGCTGGAAACAGTTGAGCATCAGGGTTTAGTGGAAGGATACTGGAAGCTTTCTGTTTTAGCTGTGAGGAACATTGTGCAGAATTGAAAGACCAGAAGCACAGATCTATTGCAGGCCCGAAGTGGCAGAGGAAGAAAAATCGCAGTCACGGTCAACCCACAGACCAGCTCCAAAGCCAACACATCCATTGCTATAGTCTTTGCAAGGCATACCGATCACTGTGCAAAAGTTTTGAACCCCATGCCTAAAAGTACTTTGAAAATAAATAGGGAAAAGCAAAGCATCACTGAGAAATGTGGACTTGATTGTTAATCATAGTTACAACTTTTTATGATGTCACTGACTGCTCCCTAGCAACCAAAAGGTTTACCTTAGTAACCAAGCTTTCTGAAATCTATCTCAGCTTTGGTGTATGATGGAGAGTTGGGGGTTGGTTTAAATAAATGGTAACAAAGGCAACATAATATTGTCACTGACCCCTCCATAGCAACCATGCTGTAGACCATAGCAACCAATTATAGGTTGTCTCTATCTCAGCTTTGGAAAATCCTAGAAACATGGCGGTTGGTTTGTCGTAAATCAAAGTTTGTTTGCAAACTCTTCCCATTTAGTAAATACGATTATCTCCGTTGATCTGGAGAATCCCAAAAAGTTGAGTGTTCCATTAACACATAGAAGAGCTTTTGCTGTTAACACTCTCTAAATTGAACAAATGGCAAAGAGTCAGTGCTTTTCCCATTTCTGTCATGTTAAAGAGATCAAGTGCATTATCTTTGATGTGCTCATGCATCGTGTCTCACCCAGTCTGTGTCTGTCTGTGTGCAGAAGCTGAGCCTGGTTCACGTGAACAGCAATCAGTGTTTGGACAAGGCGTCTGAAGATGACAGTCAGGTACCCAGTGTCAAGGACTGCAGCGGTGTGCGCTCCCAGCAGTGGCTCCTGCGCAACGTCACACTCCCCGAGATCTTCTGAGAGCAGCCAGCCACAGCCACACTCCCTCACCGCCAGGTTTAAGGAGAGGAGACATTGGGACTTAGCTTTCCTCTCCAACCTGCTGCTCTGCCGTCAAAACATCTGCATATGTATATGAACCTCACATCACTCCACCATCAGAGGAAGCGAAGGAGGGATGGAGAAAAGACTGGAGGAGATAGAGACTGGGTGCCCGTATATCCTGCTCATTCAGGTAGCAGTGGGCAGTCTGGTAATGTTTACGAGAACGCCTCCCTTTTAAGTTTAGTGTGTGGAATGCGTGCGTCGCCATTTTTTTTTATTTATGTATTTTCTGAGCGAGTTGAGGGTGTTTAGCACATGAAGGAGAGCGCATGTGGAGCTCAAGTGTCGCATATCCTGTTGGTGGATGCGACTGAACAGTGGCGCCCTCTGGTGGAGCTTCAAACAATGACTTCTCTATCAATAATTGGACACCTACAATCATTGCTTAGGTGATGAGAAGCTGGATCGCTCGGAGGGGTTTCATATCATCTGTTCATTTCATTTTTTACACCGTGGATGACCTGTTTTTTTTTGGAGTGCCACATTCAAGCACTTTTCACTTGTGTTTTTAAAGTAGGGTTTAACATCAGATCCGTCTCTTTTTAGTGTGAGGCTAGTTTAACTCTTTCTTTTCAGGACAGAATTTACCCAGAATTGTTGCCTTCCTTTGGTCCTTCGGCTGGTTTTAATGAGGAATGGATGGATCATATTTCGTCATATCGTTCAACAGCACAAGGGCTCGGTCTCACTGTGTACATCTGCGAGAAAGAGCTCATATCTTTCTTTGTTTACGTTCATTTTTTTATGTGTACTCAATTAGTGTTGTTTTTAATTTATCAGTCCATTCGGCGGCTGATTGGTGCCACTGGGCAAATTTCAGCTGTTCCGTTAAAATAGTCCGATAGCCTAAAGAGATTGTCCTGCATTTCATACTCTGGATTTTGAAGTTTGTTTTGATGTTTGGGGGTTCCGAGCATTACATTTCACTTCTGTTTTCTTTTTTAAAAGTGTTTGCTCTGTCTAAATACTTCAGAGGATCTGCAGCGGTTTGGTCGTTAAATTCCTGTTTCGTAGCACGTTCAACATCAAGGAGGAATGTTGTAAAACGGTTAATTTGTATTGAAACATGCAGGGAACACCCCTGCAGAAAATCTGAAGAGATTAAACATTTTCAGTTTTGTTCTCAAATCATGTAGTCCGGTGTGAACACGATTTAAAAAATAAATCATAAAATCTCCCCCAAAAACATATCTTGCTCAGTCCATGGCCAGCTTTAGCGGTTTAAAGATTCTTCCTAAAATATAAAAATAAATAAGATTAAAAATACCTGGATATTTAAAAATATCCAGCATTTTCAACAATGAAATCTTTCAGTATTTTTCTTTTCAAAGAAATTCACTGAAGAAGAAAAAAAACCTAAAGCCAATAATGATTTTAATTACACGGCTAAAGTTTGCACACAACCTTCGATTTTTAGCTTGTAAACAAAATATGTTTTAAATATTAGAAAGTTCCCAATTTCACCATGAGTAACAGAAATCAATGATTCATATGATTTCTCTATGATTCTCATAAGCTGAGATTTATTTGCAAAATTGGTTGCTAGGTTAAACCGTCTGGTTGCTATGGAGGGGTCAATGATGATATAATGTTGCCTTTGCATTATGAGGTATATAAACCAACTCGTTTTTTTTTTACCAAAGTTAAGAAAGAGTTTAGAGAATGTGGTTGCTAGGGTAAACAGTTTGGTTGCCAGGGAGCTGTCAGTGACTTCAGTAAACGTTAGGTTGTTACTATGATAAAGATAAACAAACATACGTTTCCTCATGATGTTGCAGATATCGTTGTTGCCTTTTCCTGTTTCTTTTCAATGATGAGTCTTTAACCCTTTTTAGAGCCTGGGGTTCAAATACTTACAATGGAAAATTTCCCAGAATTCCTTCTGCCGTACCAGTCCTAAGAGATATAGCAACCCAAGTCAGACCAATTTGGACGTCTTGGCAAAGTTTGTATCGGAAATGTACCCAAAACATTCTGCACCCCAACAACCCTCAAAAAAAACCATCACTTAAACATATTATGGATTCTCAAAAATATGAAGCATATCGTCCTTTATGATATTTTACATCATCAAATCTTTCAAATGTAAAACGTGTTTGAATTCAAAAGGAGGTTTTGTAAATGTGAGGCGCTCTGTCTCCGAGGGTTGATTTGAACTGAGGGATGGTTCTCTGCCGATGGACGGATGCAGATTTGGATGAAGTATTTGGACGGGGCCTCGTGTTCCTCTAGAGGAATAATTGTGTGAGTCTGAGTGAGTGCAGGAGGGATGTCTTTTGTTTTTGTCTTCTATGTTGAACTGAAGAGGCTCTGGCCGCTGATTGCTGGGTCTGAGAGCCCTGTGGAGACCTGACGCACAGGCTGGAGAAATAAACCACGGAACGTTTACAGTACCGCGTCTGCATTTGCTTTCATATATATATTTACAATATATCTACACACAAATCAAACACCTTTAAAAATTCGTATCTGCTGTATTTTGAATTCTCAATATGTGTTGGTTATTTCCAGTGTTACAAAGAAGGAGTCCTAAGGAAAGAGAGTCTCTTGTACATTCCTGTTTGTGATGTAACTTCCTTTCTCTCAGAAATTAACTTGACAATAAGTTTATTTCTCTATTACACAGTGAAATCCTCTCTGTAGCAGGCAGTGTTTTATGTGAATGATGGAAACTCTGCTATAGGACTGCCGTCATCATTGCAAACAAGTCCAAATAATGGGGCGCTGCCCTACTCCTGACCGATGTGGACGTTTTTAATGGTCTTGCCCACAAAACATCATTTAAAGATAGATTATACCAAATCTAGCAGTACTGATGACCTAAAACAGCTAAAGCTCACAGACCTCACCAATCTGGTGACTCGAGTGAGTAGAAAGAATTCAAGTCGATGGAATTTGTAGATAGTGTGATGGCAGCTCTGTTACATGGATGTAATCAATGACTCTTGGGGAGGCTGATGTGTCAAATTGCAGGAACCGTGAAATCTGGATGACGAGGAGCTCTGGAGAGACGGAGACCAGAGAAAGAGAGGACACGAAAAAGATGTGAAACAGGTTCGTGTAAGAGTATGGGCTGAAGGGAATTGTTTACTGTTTGGCATTTTATTAACAAAATTCGGGAGGAACCTGGACTACTGCTGGTGTTATATTGACCCGATAAGCTTCTCTCTAGTCATTGACTTTAAAAGCACCCCACCCACCACTTCAGAGTCCCAGGAGCTGAACCGGATGGACTTCACCCTTCAAAGGAATAAGCAGGTAAAGGACTAACGTGTGATTTAAAAGATAGTATTTTCTAAAAACTGTCTAAAGGCCGTATTGTTTGAAGAAGTGACCCGTAAGCACCTAACAGATCGTTCGAGAGAAAGAGAGGAGTCTGGTTCAGTGTAATAGAGCAAGAGTGAATTGGTATCGATTCCAATCTCTTGCTCTCTGAAACCACAGCAAGAGGAACACTCTCAGTTAGGGGCATCCGAGGTCAGTCAGCAAAAGTGATTTCTTCGAGACAAATTAACATAATTAACATTAAAACGTGCCAGAATTTGATTAATGAACTAGTAGAAGAAGCTAGCTTCTCTGATCCAGTTTCCCCATCATCATGGCATGTTCCTGGTTTATCTTGCCACTCGCCGTTCATACTCACGTCTAGCCTCACGCTGGTTTTCTGCGCTTTTAGGTAAAAATAAAGCCACATCTCATTAAATCTTGTTTTAAAGACCAGGGAGAGTGATTTAGAATATTGGGTTTTATTATTCTGCCATTTCCACAAAAGTTCAGATTTGTTAGAGATGCACAGAGTGGTCTGGTCCCTACTGAGGGGTAAATTTCTTTACACAAGTGTTAATCCGGGCAGCTATGATGAACTCTGGGCACGAGTCTTCGCCCTGCGCTCTATGGGTGTGCTGAAATGGTGCTACTGCGCATGCGTTTGGTAAGAACCAATCAGAAACTTGACTCAAAGCAAGTTACAATAAAAGCCAAGGGATCGAGTACAATCAGCTTCGCTCAAACAACATTTATTTGACTTAATAACATTTATATAATTATAACTGTTAATCACATGGCCCCTCCTACTTCTTGGTGGGCGAAATGTGCAATTCAAAAATTTAAAAATTGCCTGCTGTACGGATAACTCTCAAAATCATAAAAACCAATATTAATGGGAGGAAATTTAAAAAGTTTTGTTCGATTCCATAATTTATATTGGAGTTCCAAAAAAAATCATTCTGTAGCCGACCACAGGGGGGCGTTCCTGCCCACCTTTGCTCAGATAAAATAATGACATTTTCACACAAAATAACGACAAACACATAATAGCTGAGTTTTTAAACTTATAGTTTAATAATCAAACCGTTATATAAACTTTAAAGTATATTTCTCCGTTTTGGCATGACCAGAAGAAAAGTGCGTGGACCATCAATCACACTCTGAACATCACGATCTTGAGTAAATGCACAACTAAGTCTGAAAGTGAGGTGTGCATGTAGTACTGAAGCTACTCCTAATAACAAACACAGTGAACAAACAGCAGTGATGAATAATAGTGTGTTGCTACTAAAAGCAGGAGTCATGCAATGAAGCAGAAACAACAGCCAGAAGTAGAGTATTGTTCACCGAAAACCATTAAGACACTTGAGGTAATACAAGCTTCAAATGTGGATTTACAGAACACCAATACTAAAACGACTTCACTAAACAAAGTTCAATGTCCTTAAAATTAAGTTTCTTAATCCGTGTGTTATTTATATTTATTAATTACAAGCTTGTTTATCTGTGGTGGTGTTTATTCCATGCTGACCTTGCCGTTGTGTATATTGCTTATAGCAAAGTCTTATCCAAGGAAAAAATATGACTGGTATTTCTTGATATAACTGAAAAAAAGTCTAATGAAGAAATGCAAAAACCCAAGCTTTCATCTCTAAACCTCTGTGAAGTTTCACGGCGGCAGGGCCAACATTTCAGAATGTTGACTTTTGTACCTCACAATTTCAACCTTAACAAAAAAATATAAATATATATATTTTTAAATATCAACTTTTTATCTCAATTTTTCAAAATTTCAAACTGTGTATCTCTTTCAAATTGTCTAATCTGTAGCTTTTCTAGCTAAACTGTGCCCCAGGTAATATGGCAGAGAGTCAATACAACAGACAAATGTGCGCCATGGTGTGTCTACTGTTTGAATGTCTATGACAACCGAAAGGGTAAAAACAAAACCAAAAGGCAACACAAGCTTGTTAATTGTTTGTTTTCAGAGCACCAAACAAGTTTTATTTTTAATTAAATGATATGAATGCTTTTTTTTAGCAAATGATATTTAATCCAAATAAAGATAAAAGTGCGTGAGCTAGCATTAAGCTAAACTCTAGTAATGTAAAAAAAGTGTTTTACTTGAGCATAAAATTCAGTCAGGGAGTAAAATCTTTTCGTATCACGCGAAACACATCCACAATATGGGATAAGAAGAAGCAGATAAAACCCTGTTAAACTGCTACAGTAGTAGAGCGTCATGTAAACGTGTAGAGGATGCCGTCATCCAGACCAGACTCGGTCGTGCTAACACTCTGTAGCCTAGCATCACTGTGCTAAGTGCTGAATGAAGGGGTATCCTTGCTGGAGATGCCGTGAGAGCTACGCTTGTGTAGAATGTGGAAAGCGTGCTCTCGTTTAAAGTCCCTCTGGTGGTGCGTGAAGGAACCCCTGAGTGGAGGGTAACCCGGTGGATGCGTCTCATTCAGTGGTTCTCTTCAGGTGCACTGGGCACTCTGCAAACAGCCTGGAAAACAGCAGAGAACACAGAGGTGAAGAGGCGACCGTGTGTTTACTGTATTTACTTTAGCAAACTACCGTAATTATTCCACCTGCTGCTGCTAGTGAAAATATTTGGCCCTTTATCATTATAACCCTCTGTACGACCATCTGTAAGCTCTGAACAGGAAAGTTAGTGACCTGCTCTGGTGCCCGGGGAAGTGGCTCTGCACTGGTGTCGGCTGGCTGCTGCTCGGGCTCATTAGCATGGCACTATAGATGTTGGAGGCCACCACGAGGATGCACAGCAGGATGGGTCCGATAATGGCCCCCTCCAAACCCAAGTAGTACGCCCCCCCTGCCACCGCCAGCCCGGTGAGATACGGGTGTCCTCCTCTGCACGGAACACACTCGAATATGATTCAACTCCAGCAACTTATTTAAAATGTAAAGCAGATTAACAACAAAAAGTTTGGCAAAGTTTGGTGGTTGTAGCTTTTCAAGCCAACATAATCTTATATTTGGCTCTCACCTACGCCTCACAACAACAAAAGGCAGAAAACATGGTATAAAAGAGAATATTCAACCCAGAACCACATTAAAAGAGATTTTTACAGCCCGGACCTGACACTGGCAAGGGGTTTTGGCTAAATGTGGTTGAGGAGGAACCAAAGCATCACTGGAGCATAGCGTGGAGGGCAGAGATCTGTTTCGTTATGGACTTAACTGAAACTCACCCAGATATATCGGAGTAAATGGCAGTGTCCACAAAGTATGTTGGCAGCAGATGGCAGAAGAGCAGCAGCAGAGCTTTGACTCCCTGAGTTTGTGCCAACCACAGATCCAGCACCGCTGGCAGCGCCGCCCAGTACGTGCCCAAAAATGGTACCGCACCTAAGATTGCAGCCAGTGCTGCACATAGAGCAATTTGTTTTGACTGGGAAAAACGCATCATGTAAACAGAAGAAACGTGAGCTAAATCCGTTAAATATTATGGTATTTATTTAATAAACCGTGCACAAACCGCCGTAAACATAATATCACGTGCTGCAGTGAAACCCACAGATTGTGCAGGAAGTACAGATCATGTTGAACCATTTGATTAGCAACCGTTATAATGTTAAGCCCACAACTCACGGTGAGGTTCAGTGGTGGGACGTCTGGACGGTAAAATTTGAATCTGTGCGTGCGTGTTTCAGGTTTACCTGAAGGGATGAAGACAATGTTGATGCCAAACATCGTGTGTGTGAGCCAGGTGTAGAGTCCGTAGAAGCCAGCCATCTTCAGAGAGGCATCAAACACTCCCCTGCACAGAAAACACACAGAATATGAGGCTTTCACCCTTCTGCCAATTCCTTTCTTTCAGTTTATCGATCGATTGGCACATCCTTAGTTGCACCCATGAAGAACATAAAGGTACTGCACCTGATGGCTTCTTCCACAGACTGGCCGATGATATTGGAGGAGGGTCCAGGCTGGGAGAGCGGCGTGAGGCTGATGACCCACTTCACAGGTTTATACGACTCTCCGCTGGAGCTCAGCAGGTAAAAGAGTGTGGTCAGGAAAATGACCTGTGTGCCCAGTAACAAAGAGGGTCAAACCAATGACGCGTGTGTGTGTGTGTGTGTGCGTGTGCGTGTGTGTGCGCGCTCGCTACCAAAGAGAGTGCAAAGTTGAGCAGAGCAGTGCCGCTGTGGAACAGAACCGTGAGCAGGGTGGTGGTGGTGGATATAAGCAACCCAACATTTCGACTCATCACCACCCACAGAGACTCCAAGATCTGCCACAGAAGATCGAATCATCAAACCTGTGCAAACCCCACCGCACCCAAACTCACGGCCCGGAGACGAACCGAGAGCAGCATCTCGATGTTCTCCTGCACAAAGGAGGCGATGTCCTGCCAGTCTAGAATGTCCCCGAGCCAGCTGTTCTGCCGCTGTAGGTAGAGTTTGTGTCCACGGTGTCGTCCAGCGTGAGTCATGTTCTGCGGTACAGAGACGCGCTGAGTGGAGAACACCGAAATGCGCGGATGCTGAGGAGGGTGTCGTTACCTTCGCAATCCATGACTGATAGAGACGGTCCCACAGCTCCAGAACCTGCTTCTCGATCACGACGGTGTTGTTCACTTTATCGCCCAACATCTTATGAAGCTGCACGCAGACAAACAAGAGAGAGGATCCGGCAGATGTTCACATGGACCAGCATCTGGTGCAGATATCGTCAACCGTGCAATGGATTCCATCAACCAACAACTCTTTATAACCAAACAAAACCTTTGTAATGAAGCAAAAAATCTGTTTAAATCGAAATATGATACATATTCGTCTGAAACAGCAAATCCATGAGACGTTAGCACTGTTAGCATACTCTCACGCGTCAAAGTAGTATATTTTAGACTCATTTTCTAAAGTTGCCTTGCCTTGTGTGTGATCCACTCTCTACCGTGCTGGTAAACATTGGTGGCAGCTGAGTTCAAAGCCTTCTGAACCACCTGAGCCTCAGGGAGCCAGCTATAAAACACAGAGAGATCAGCCCTCGAGCAGCAGATACCTGCCCTCAGCTCCGGTTAACCTTGTTCATCTTACTTGGCCCACTCTGGGTGATTGGACACGGTCTCGTTGATCAAGTTACTGGTGACTTCAACGATGTGAACGCTCTCCTGGTGCACCTGTGAACCACAACGCCACCCGGTGAGAGATGCGGCCCATACGGAACAAGCAGAGCAGAAGGATGGAGGTTTAGGACACAGTACCATCGCTGTGAGCAGCAGGGCCATGAGCAGGGTGCCGGTCACCAGCAGGAAGATGATGAAAATACTGATCAGCTTGTCCAAAGAGCGTTCCAGCCACACGATCATCTGCAGAGAGATCAGACAGATCGATGAACCTCCACCGAGATCAACGTTTCTGATGAGAAACATCAACTGCACACAACCCAGGACATAGCATCCATGACGTCACCCATATGTTTCTGGAGCAGGATTTCGAGGTTTGACGCTGAACTGATGATTAATAATTGGCCAAAAGGCAGAATATGGGCTGCCCCTCGAGTGAATTGTAGGCAGATTAGCATTTTAAAATATAAGCTCAGTAACGAAAAAATATGGAGGACGTAACTTGTTTATATATGAGTGTTGTTATTATTATATATGTTATTATTATGAGATTGTTAACATGCAGGAATCCGAGACAAACTGTACAAATTAAATGTTAAACACAGCTATTTCACTCTCCTCTCATTGGTCAGTGCTGCACCAGGTGGTTAAAGGTCAATGCTGACTCACAGAATCGATCGATCGATCGCTAGTGGGTTTATTCAAAGATTATATCTGTGATCAACAATCGCTGTTTAACGAACACTCAAACACTCAAATATGTTCAAAACTTCTGCAAAATAAAAGGCATCATGAAACATCAGAGGAGTCGAGTAGCAAAGTGCAAATACATCGTTACTTTACTAAAGTGGAATTTTCACGTGTGGCTCCAGAAAATACACACACAGTTTTGACAGAAGGATGAGAGTATGCGTTCAAAGATCAAAATGACTTTAAAACAGATAGTCGCCAAGTTTTTCTATCGCAAACAAAACGGATTAATAGCTCATCACGTGTAGCACAAAGCACCAAACACAGCCGCATGCCAAGCAGACGTTCAGAGACGGAGGGATGGTGGCCCCAAAGAATCTAAAGGAAGCACACACCGCCATTCCTTCACTCTCTTCCCCTTTGTTTTATTTCCTCTGCTCTGTACCACACGCCCATCAGCACAAATTATTTACCTGCTGGTTAAGCCAATGCCAGAGCTTCGAGGAGGGAGACAGAGAGACAGATGTTATTAGAACAACCAATCAGAATGCAGGAAAGCAGCTGATATCGAAAGGGCTGCAAGACAGAAGCACCTATAGTTCTTATCGGCTGTAACAAACTCTTAAGATTAATTATTTTAAAGTGTAGGGAGCATGACCATGAGTGGACAAAAGGGAAAAACAGGAGGGCAGGGCTGTCCAAAGTAGTTCCTGGAGGGCTCTGCTCTCACAGCAGGCTAGAGATCTTTATTACCTGGAAAAGATGTGTTTTGTTATGGTTGAAGTTAAACTGTAAAGGCCTCCAGGCACAACTTTGGTCATCACCGCTCCACAGCATTCCTACGAGGTCAGGGAGGAGTGAGAAAACGGTTTCTTGGGAGCGTTGGGTTTCATGTGCGCTGACGGGCAGCAGTAGGTTTTCACTCAAAAGCTCAAACCCTTGAGTGACTTTCCAAAATAAAATGTTATTTAGACAAAGTGTTCCATTTACGTTTCATCGTTACTCTACACACAATGCCCCAAAATGACATCAAGAAGGCACAAATTCTAAGAAAATAATAGTGAACAGTGTTCAGATGAATCCTGAAACGCTTTTACTGAGATAAATTCAGAATTATGCTGCTTCCGCTGTTTTAGGCACGGCTTGCTTGGTAAGGTTTAGCTAATTATTGACCTAATTCCAGAACTGCCCCCAGGTGGCCTCTGCTACGTTCCTCTACAGTCCCTGACAAAAGTCTTGTCGCATAAATATTCTGTAGCACTGCATCCATAGAGTTTGGCAATGATTCACACAATTTATAGATGAAATCATCAGGAATAGCAAAGAAAACAGTCTTGCGTACTTCCAGAGTTCATCAGTATTCTTTGGTTTCGTCTTCCATGCTTCCACTTTCATCCTACCCCAGACATCCTCTGTGATGTTCATGTCTGGTGACTTGGCTGCCCAATCCTGGAGCATTTGGATCTTCTTCACCTCCAGGAATTTTGATGTGGAGATGGAAGTATGCGATGGAGCACCATCAGAGAATATCAGAGGTAGCTGAAATTTCTTGGTGTTTTAGACTATTAATGTTCCTTCCACCTGCAGATTTCTCGCTCACCCCCATAGTGGATGGAACCCCAGACCATGATTTTTCCACCACCAAACTTCCCAATTTTCTGGGTGAATCTCAGATCCTTGCGGGCTCCAGTAAGTCTGCTGCAATATTTGTGATGATTGTGGTGTAATGCAACAGCAGACTCATCTGAAATATCCACTTTTGCAGAGTCCATCCTTTTCCCAGGAAGTGGACCTTGTCATAAGGTCATTTAATTTTTGTTGTTTGGTCCTGGCTTCTGAGCACTGATTCGACCATGGAGGCCATTTCAAGACACGATCTAAAAAACTTTTCTGGTTGACACAGGGACTTCCGGTGACCCGTAAATGGGAAATGGCCTGAAAACAACTGTCTTTTCACCGTTTAAACCACTTTAAAACTATATCAAAGGTCTCAAAGCGGCTTAAAAGCCTCAGCCAGATCAGAAACATCCACATCTGACCTCCAAATGTTTGTCAGCCACATGTTGCTTGATTTTTAAAACGATACCACCAGGCTTTAACGACTGCAACCACAGCCACATCCAAAAATAACCGTGCGCAAGTGGCGACAGCGACCAGCAGCCAAGTGTTGTGAAGGACAGAGGGTCAGCAATCAGGCGAGCAGTTTGTTTGGGTGTGTTTACCTTAGTGTCCACTCGAAGCAAGAACTGAGCCAAGCCTTTGATTGGTCCCGGCAGCAGAGCATCCTGTCTGTCCTTCAGAAACTTCTCTGAAATCTCCCACCAATTCAGTAGATGGCGCCCAACGAAGTCCTTCATCCCAAACCGGACAATCATCTTCTTCAGGACCCAAACTGGAAAAACACAGCTTTTTCATGAAACCATCGATGACACTCTCTGTGCCGAGAACCTTGTTTACCAGCAAAAGGGATCGGCAGTAGCTGCAAGATCCAGAGGTTGAGCCAGACCTGAACCAAGACGAAGGACCAGGCAAGCAGCACAAAGTAGATGTCACTGGCCTTCTGTTTGGGCTGGAGCATCCTGAACTCCACCTTACTACGATTCCGAGAGGAGGGGATGCTGAAGAGACCTCTGGGAGTGTCTGTTGAATCTGAGATGGACGAGAGGGTGGACAATAGTTTAGAACTTGGACACAACACAGTTTTCTGTTCATTTCATGACATTTTGCAACTGACATTTCAAAATTACAACCGGACACAAAAGAGGGTTTTTACTTGTTTCAATGCTGTACTCACAGCTTATCTCAAGCATTTTAAACACAGTTTTTTATTTTGTCATTATTTACTTATCAAACAGCCTAAAATTAGGTTTTTTTTTTCGTACACACAGTCATATTTCATCACCTGTCGTAGCAACTTGCAATGTTATGCAAAAAATGCAACCCTGGCTTATTTCTATTACTTGTATATATCCACGTTTCACAAGAATGTTGGAGGTGGGTGATGTATTAGCAAGGAAAAAATAATCATAAAATACAAAATATTTCCATAAACAGTACAAAGAATCCAGTTCATGACTGCTTCAATAACTCTTCACCTTTGGATTTATCTTTGGTTTCTTCCTCTTCCTTTATTGTCTCAGGGTGACTTGGACTCCTGCAGGACATTGCCATGAAGATTGTGTTTGCAGCAAAGGACAGAACCTGTCCGGAGAGCTCGCCTGAGCAGAGAGCAGACACGACAAGATGAAGAACAGAGCTGAAGTAAGAAAGCCAGAGATGGGTCGGCGTCATCATCTCCTCACCTTTACCAGGGAGAGCAGGCTTCTGCTGAGAGCCCACGATCAACAGCAAAACCACCACCACACAAACGGGCACTCGCCAAGAGCCCGTGAGAGAAACTGAACAAAGGATTGATGTGCGCTCATCAGAAAACTCAACATGGATCGACAAAACCGACGGGTCTTACCTAGGTAGAAAATGAGTGCAGTCCATACGGGCACGGACATGGAACGCAAGTAAGATTCCATGGCCGGAGTCCACTTAAACGCCACAGCTAGCATGTAGCCGACCACTAATGTTCCAACCTGATAAAGAGAGAGAACTTGTGGGAATCTTTGGTGACTGAATCTAGACCATAATTTGCTCACAATTGAATTATATCTGTGTGAGTAGAATTAGTGTAAAAGTTCACTTTTTAATGGAACTTATAAAATGCATGTTTTTGATAGTACTCTAATAACGACCAACTCGCTTTCTCTCTCCCTCATTCAAATGCAGTTTCTCACGCACAGAAATTATGATTACAGCCTCCAAATTCCATTATTTATTAACAGCAGGATGCAGACCGTCAGCCAATCACAATAATTAATGAATCCACCCTGGATTGGAAAACATACTCGTCTCATTGGAAGATGCTCACGATCCAACCAATCAGACGTAGAGGGGAAAGTGTTGGGACGCACTGCTGTAATAAGTCAAAATTTTATGTTTTCTCTTTAAAAAAAAAAGTCATAATGTATATAAAGGTACAGTGTTTTAGTCTCTGAGAGCTTGTTTCCCCAAACTTTCTGAGGGGAATTGGTGTTACAATAGCCAACAGTCAGACTTAAACGTGGAATGATAATATAAAAAACAAGGTTCCAGCTCATGGATTCCAGTTTTCCGTCATATCTCTTTGAATCCATTAGCTTCAACTTTCTTTGGATTTCTGTAGCCATCTGTAGAAGGCGATTCTCTCCAAAAATTGGGAAAATTCAAGCAGCCGTTCGAACATTCCTCGGGTCAAACTCATATTCACCGCTAGTACACGAACAGCCACTCACTCTGTGACGTCAGTTTACCATGACGTCACGCACTGGGCATACTCTCTATTTTCATGAAACAGACCCGGTAGAGCTCATCAGACCCGGAACTACACGCTGATCTCGAGCATTTTCACCAGTGCACCGACAGGAGGCGCGCTTCCAGCTTCTGTACTCACCCACACAACACTGAAACAGTCCAGGACCGAACAGATGATGGCACACGCCTTCCCGAGGACCACCTGCATGCCGATGACGCTCCAGAACAGATATAAAAAGTAAAGCAGGGGTACACCGGCTCCGACTGCTAGCAGTACGTGGAGCCTATCCACGACCAGTCCTCCGAGGCTCTCCACGCTGTGGTTCAGGAACCACACAGGCACCAGCAGAGTCCCCAGCACTATCGGCGTGCCGCTGTCCTGGAGCCCGCTGAGCCACGAGCGGCCGAGGCGGGCGAGCGAGTGCTTGAAAGGGTGCAGGAAGGTGCCGCAGAGAACCGCCCAGAGCAGCGGGCGCAGGAAAGCCTCCAGGATGAAGTAGACCAGGACGGCTGCTCCACAGCATATCGCCACGAAGATCATCGCTCCCGTGTTGTAGAAGGCCTGCTTGATGTTTTTGTCGAACTTCAGGGACGACTGCTGGCTCAGGAGCTGGCTGACCATCCCGACCGCGGGCTGGAAGCTCTCGCTGAACGAGACGTTGTGTGGCCGGGCCGCGCGCGGGGTGTCCGGCTCGGTAGCCGCGCCTGGACCCGGGTCCTCGGTGTCTGCCATGACTTGCTCCGCTGCTACGGAGGATCCGCAACCACCATGACTATCTGCGGGCTTGGCATACAGTGACGTAATTGGTTGGGCGTAGAACGGGAAATGTAGTTCATTTGTATTTTTCAGCTTTCGCGGTAATGACGTCACGTTACCATACCTTCGTTTTAAAATGTAGAACATGAATATTTTTGTTATGCAATTTCAATAAAAACGTCCATTCTTACTAATAGTTTCCAAAGAGATATATATATATATATATAGCAACTGTATAAAAGTACTATATATAGTTGTGCTCATAAGTTTAATGTATGATTTCTTGGTTGTTTCTTAAAATATTAAATACAAAAGCTTTTTTCCAACTAATAGTGGTTGGGTGAAGCCATTTATTGTAAAAAAAAAACTGTTTCCTCTTTTTAAATCATAACGATTACAGAATCTTTCCAAATGACTGATCAAAAGTCCTTAATATTTTGTATCTCCCCCCTTTAACATCAAAGACAACCTGAAGCCTCTTGAGGTGGTTGTGGATGAGGTTTTTTTATCTTCTCTTTTGGTAAAGCAGCACATTTTTCTTGGCAAAAAGCCTCCAGATTCAGATTTTTGGTTCATCCCAAGCGGTAGGGGGCAATGTTAATAGGTTAATGGTGCTAGGAGGAAGTGGGGAGATCACATGGTTTAAGCACATGGTGTTTGGGCCCTTAAACAGATGAGAGGTACAGCACGTTCAAGGCAAAACCTAAACTTCAGCTCCCAGCTGGAAAGGGTAATGCTGAGTTTTCTTCTCTCTGTGTGTAATGTAGATGCTGCAAATGATTATACAGAATATTCTACTTATTATTCAGAGTTGTTTATTGGCATTCCCTGTTCCTCGTTTTTACAGTTTAATTACCTTTTCCAGTAGATCCTTCGACAGCTTTTTGGCTTTCAGAAATGCCAACACATCACTGGATTAAAGAGGCAAGGGTCTATCAGGAATTTCAGAAAGCTTTTCTGCATTTCTTTTAAAACCAAAAGTTTATTGACGAGTAAATAAACATCATTGGGGTGCCTTAATAGACAATTCTTTTATGTTTTGAGTTGGAGGTAAAGAATGTTTATTTAGTGGCTGTTGTGAATATTTTCAGAGTGTATATACACAGTATATTTTTATATACAGTTCTGTTCAAAATCAATCTTTTGTGGAAATCTACCTAAGGTTTCATAGCAATGTGAGAACTTCCTATTTTTCAATGAGCTGGATGGATGATAATCATAGAGTGGAAACAATATTTCTGTTCAAAGTTCCACTCGGGATCAATTGTTACTTGGCTTTATAGACCAAGAATGTTCCTTATGTTCAAGCTGTTCTCAGATCCAGACACTAGTCGCTCGATTGCTAGCATCAGATATGTTCATGTAAGAACGAGTGTTAGCAAACTTTCACTGGTAGTGTGTAATGGTGACCCTAATTATACAGTTTCCAATAAAAATACAAATGTCTACTGCTCTGTTAATCGCAGTAAGTTCCCCAGAAGTTTTACATTCTGTTTGAGCACTGGGACACGAAGATGTGATTATTTAAAATGATTAATTTTAGAAACAATTGTGTACACTGATACGATGGTGACATAAAATATCTGAAAACTTTCATTTTATGAAGAGATTCAGGAAAACAGTACACTTCATGAGATGTCATCACTGGCTTTATTTTAAAAAGTGCAGTACACGTGTTCAGGGCTGTTAAACAGGCCTTTACCTCCCATCTAAGAGGAAAATTCACAGTAAACATTTCAATGTGACGTTCAGCTCGGTCCACCATCTAATAAAGACTAAACCAGCTGCCATCTCCAGAACACAGCTTCCATCAGGGGCAATACTTTCTGTGACAAAAGCCTTAAAATAGAAATTGCTCACTTGTCTTCAAAGCACACAGTTCATATCGCCTTCCTCTTATGAAATTAAAGTTTAATAAAAATCTGAAATTGATTATGTCTCTGGAAATGCTACGTTCGCATAAAAAAAAAATAAAACAATGGAAATTATTTTAATAATATAACTGCAAGCTTTAAGAATTCACTTTGAATTCCATAACTTAGTTGCATTGTCAGAAGGTGATCTGATTTCAAATTTTAGAAATTCTAGGACTTCAGTGGTGGAAGAGGAACAGTAACAAACAGTAAGGATTCCAAAGAACACATTTTTCAATCTTCAGTCAGGTATTCAAATTATATTTCCAGAAAAACAACCCCGAACTCAGTGTTTACAATGGTACAAACCCTAAATGGAAAGAAAACGGTTTCTTTTCCAGTGAATGCTGCTCTAAATGGCTCAATTAGCATCAAATACTGGCGTTATGGGTACCCCATGTGTGCTTGTGTTGTAGGGCTCGGTTAAATCTCAGCTATTTACATCTGACTGAAATCCACAGCTTGATCAGAACTGCGATTCACTGGCAAAGCATTGCTAAGTGTTATTAGACAGCTAGCATACCACTACTGAGATTTGGCAAAGCATATAATACGATGAAACAAGGCAGTTCACATTTCAGGGCAGCTTAAAAGTGATCGTTGATATGTTCTAGGAAGAATATCTAATGTTTCCCTAATTGCCAGATCTTACACCGGTGAAACGCAGCTCCAAACTAGTATCACAGTGTGTAAAAAATGTTTGGGACTCGTCTCATAGGTTCCCGGCTATCTCACTTGTTTCTGAGACACAAAGGCGGAATAGGTTCCTGTTACACGTAATCATACATGAAGCATGGGTGTTAATAAAGTTTTCCCTCATTTTCTCATACCTTAGAATGTTGAGTTGGCTTCAAAAATCAAAATGTATAAGAAAAAAACACATTAGCAATAAACTTATTTAGTTCAAAACTTTGTTAATAATACTCCATTAGCATAGATGCTAATGCTTAACATTAAATAGGTTCAGATTGTATCAGCTCACATAACATTCCTCTGCTCTTTTCAAAATAAGATTGTTTTTATTTCAATATAGTGACTATTATATTGTAATAATTAAATTCTCCAACTGCGCATCAAACATAGCTCTCCTATTTATTGCTGCCTGTTGGTAATTCTGTTAATTTGGCACAGGGTCATGCTTAGACTGGCTCCAGGGATCGTTGTGTTCATAAATCCTTGCACTTTGCTGGTTAAGGTGTGCCCATCAGTAGGTAGAACGTAAGAGCTACAATGAGGAGGAGGCAGAAAGGAGAGGAGAATGTCTGATAGGCCGTGGCGGGCATGAAAATATCCTCGTATTTATAGATGCTTATCATGCGATCCGACACGGGCGGCGAGTCGATGTCATGCCTTGTGATGGAACCTGAGAAGAAAACAGAATTTGATCAAAACTGAACAAAACACGTAGGGAGTCGATTTTGTGGCAATCGACACAAAAAACAAACAAAAGTTTGAGCAAAACCCCAAGGTCTCTGCGCACAGCGGCTGTTTTGATAAAGTATACATGATGCAACTTGCCATTAGTATAATTTTAAATCCAAATATAACGTGTAGGTTTCAAAGAGGTCATTAACTTTGATGTTTTTGGTTTCAAACGACCATAATTTGCAAGTTAATTTAAATGAAAATCTGCGATTGTTTTGTTTTGTTTTACAGACTAATGTATGCGTTTTTTTCTGTCAGACTAGTTTCGAACAGATCTCACATATGAGAAAAAAAGAGAAAGCCATAATGACCCAACCTTTAAACCTTTAATCCAACCGAATATTTAAGAACTGATGGAGAGTATTAGAGATTCAAGTGCACTGATGCTTTATTGAAAACCAATGGTTCACCTTGAATCGCGGGTCCCCAAGCAAACAGATAATACCAGCTCAGGTGCAGGTCCACCAGCGTCTCCTCTCGTGCCACGTGAAGAGGCCGTTTGAAGCGACAGGTGACGCGGTTGTTCTCAAAGATGCCCTCTTCATCCCGTGCTGGATTGCGCTTGATTTCTTTGGCCCACTGGCCCACATTATAGAAATGGTGGATCCGTACACGACCGTTATCATCGTGAACGCAGCCCATGACATCGTCACCTCCCTAAAACCACATGATTATTTACAGTTGTAAACGGACTGAAAGTATACGATACAATTGTAAAATCTGCAGCTGTTTGATTGTGCTCCCACTGTTAACAATTATCACCAGAGACCAAAGTCGAGAAGAATCCGAACAATCAAGTAATAAAAACATGTGACAGAGAATTAGCAATGGTTTGCCACTCCCTGGCATCTCATTACATCACAACAGGAGTTTTTCAAGTGAGAAAGCTCCCTGCTGAGTCTCAGGGGTGTTATGACACTTTAACAGATCTGTGCTGCATATATTTAGTGCATACTTACCATCTTTTTGTCGGAGGAGAACCCGACAGCAACCCATCCATCAGTATCTGCACTCATCTCATATTCCACATCTGTGCCAATGCGTCTGTAACTCAAGAAATAGTCACAGGTGTCGGCGTCACAGCCTGGTTTACCATACCTACAAGACAAGAGTGAAAAAGAGATGAACAAACAAAATACTCATTGATTATTAACTAAGCTGACAAACCAGGGAACACCGGGGATGCCTGACATATGAGTAAGTTTTATGAATTTGACTGACCCAAGTTTTTGATTTTTTTGTGTGAAATACAAGACCCCAACATACATTGAAAACAAGGCGGGGCCTAATACAGAGCCCTGTGGAACACAACATGTTAGTAAGGCAGAGAGTGAGCTGGCTTTCCTTTTTTTCTAACAGTTTTCTGTCAGTTTACCTGATACATCCCTTGGTTATTCCACAGTCGCTGACTTTGATACGAGCGAATGGATCCACAGGAGGTGCAGTTGGGAACGGGTAACCTATGAGACACCAGAAAGACACGCATTACTGAACTGGTCCCAAAAAATAAAAAATATTACCTACCAACATCACCACTGTAATAGTGTGGCGCAACATCAATTTCGAACTTTTACTTTGATCTTGTAATATTTCCCAATGAATTAGAACGTCAAGAAACATGGTCTCCTCACAAAGCTTTGTTTGAAGGCCCGAAGAGATAAAACCAGGACGGTGGACACCTTTGTAAATGATCAGAGATAAGATTCACCCATAGATTTTTGGACATTGAGAGAACTTTGCATCCCAGCAACAGAGAATCATTTTTTGGGATAAGCTCCTCCCACTGAACCGTAAAATCAGTACCACGCTAAACCAACTGTGTCTCAGGTGATCAGTGGAGTGACCGCGGCGATCGCCCCCCTGTGGCTGGATTTAGAATGATTTCAAGTCTGGGAAAAAGCCTAACTTTAGAAATTTTCTTTAGAAATTATGTTGTTAATGATTTTCGATAGTTATCTATACAGTGAATACAAAGTTTAATAGTTTTGTTTGTTCGAGTTTATTTCAGTGTGGTTCAGGATGGCTCAATAATTCCCTAAATAAACTCCGTGAAACATCAAGCAACTGTAATGAACTGCCTTTTAGAACAAGTTTAAAGCCTCTAGTTAAATACATATTTACAACTTTGATGTTTAGGGATGTGACGTTTAAAACCTAGTTGTGCCCCCCTCCCTCCCTTCCCCTCACCCAAAGGCGCACGGGGTGCTGACCACGGTGCTGAATTGGAAACACATGCAGTTAAATAAAATTAGGACTTTATTTATAACAATTCCAATTCCAATTGGACCAATGCAAAGTAAGATTTCAAATGTAACGGTTTCAGAAGCATCCGTTGTCCGCGAAACCAAACAAATCGAAGTGTTGGCGTGTGGCCTACCTTCGTCAGACAGGTATCTGGACTCCAGGAATTCGGAGGCGAACGTACTGTACGAGTCTTTATGTGATTCTTCATGCCCAGGCTCTCCGTGCTCTCCATGGCTGGCCCGGAGAACGTTGTCGTCGGTTGGGCTGGCAGAGACCGTCAGCCATAGAGTGGCATCCAGCAGCACAGAGATCCGCAGCAGCGGATGCAGCACAAACATGTCTGGATGCGCTAAAACAAATTAGGAAACTAGAAAGCGATGTGCCAGGCACATTCCAGTACTGACACTTAACCTCATAAAAATAAACAAGTCCAGCTAATTAAATCTGCTTCATGATAACGCTTTTGGTCTGGTCCGGGGGGAGGGGTGCTGAGAGAAGCGACGGTTGGGTGTCGGTAATGAATAGGGCCGAACCAATCAGCTTACGGGGGATTTGTAAACGATATGGGTGTTATTTGATAAAGAGAAGGCGCTTATTGAATATGTAGCATTTTTACGGCATTTATTAGAGCACTGTGTTGCTTATTTATACATTTTGGGCTATTTTAAAATCTGTCGGATGTCTGTGGGTTAACGTCACACACGTTGTCTCCCCTTTCTCGTTGTGTTTTCTTTCAGCCCAGTCCGTCAATCACTGATTTTTGTACATTTTTTAAATTATATATTTTTTAATAATTAGCATTTGTCGTATAGAACTTGACTATATAGTGTTACATTTATATAATTTGATATAGAATAAAATAGTGACTCCATGGGGTTGGTGTAAAGAAATGACATTAATAGTACGGAGAAGCGTAAAACTAATTATAATGATTAATTCTAAAAACAAAATAATAAAAACACAACAATATATCGATAAAAAAACGACAAATTCAAATAAACTGAAACTGTGGACAAACCGGAAAGGGTATGTGTAGTTTAAAAATAGTTTGCTTGGCGCTGATTTGATAATTTTTTTGTTTACATTAAAAGCAATTCACAGGACAACAAATAAGCCTTTATATTTAGTTGAGACCTGAGACAAACCAAGGGACATTAATGCATGGCATGCACCACTAGATGACAGTGTTCCACTTCTTTACAGTGACATGTCCAAATACTGTACAGTGTCTTGAAAACCAGAATTGAGAGGGATGTTTGAGTTCAAACAGATGCCATTTTATACAGGTAACGAGTGGACGACTGATGAGCCTCTTAGACAAGAAGTTACAGAAATCTTGCTTGTTGGTAGGAAACAAGATAACATTTTTACTGAGAATTTTCAAACGAACTCATTAAAAATCTTATAGTGTGATTTGCTCTTTTCTCATAGTTGAGGTATAGCTATGATGAAAACCACAGCCCCTTTTTAAGTGGAAGTTCTTGCCTAATCGGTGGCCCTACTGTAGCTGTGGTGAACACCAAATGGATGATGACTAAAGATAGCTGGAAACGGAGGGAGGAATGTTGTCGAATCTCCAAATGAACACATTTGAATCAACTTCTTAGGGGCAGAACTCTGTAATTTTTGTGCCGCAAACCAACCCCTGCTATTTTCTCTCTAGACACCGACTAACATCAGATGTAAATAAAGTTACAATCAGAATATATGTAGATTCCCCAATAACACCAACCCACCCCCATCCTACCGGCCTGGCTGTCTGGCGCCTCACAGGCCTGATCACTCTGTGTCTAATAGCCTCACCCAATTACGGCCACAGTGCTAGAGGAGAAGGGATGATGAGATCCCCTAACATGTTAATGAAGAACCTACGGCTCAAACCTGCCTTATCTTAATAACCCAAACACACACACACACACGCACGCATGCAGCGAGAGAGAGCGCGAGCAATCCACTAAATGTCAATTTGTGTGTCTCCTGGGTGCAAGTGTGAGAGGATGTGATTGACACAGAGACAATGGCCGCAGGTTCCATTCACAAACGCAGAGGGAGGACGACAGCTAATGGAAGAAGAGAGAGACAGAAGTATTTATGAAACGTTTCTATGAAAGCTGCCGGACTGGTTATGTTATTATAAACAGGGACATCTGGAAAGGTTTAGAAGTATATGATTGAATGATAAGGACTATCGCACCTACAGAGGCCTTCCATCAGTTGGGGTAGGGACCTACTGAACTATACTAATTGGGTTGATGATAACGTGGCTTTCTGAAGCTGTTCAAGACCACAGTACCATCTCTATCTTCATACTAAGATTTGAAGGTTCCCACAAAGCACTTTAACAAAAGGACTCGCTGTTCTTTCAAACGCCTGTCTATGAGTCTTCATTTCAACTTGTCAACAGTCCTTACCTTCTGTCAGCAGAGCAAGCATCGGTGACATACCCATCACTCTTTCCCTGGCTTTGAATCAGGAACAGCTAGAGAAAGAGAGGGAGGGATCGATACACGTCTGATTTTGCCCACCTGAAACCAGGACATCTCCGAGGCCTAATCTCGGTTTCCCAGAGAGCACATTAGTAGCACGTGCCTGGTGTTAACCCATTAATCTGCTGATGGTCGGATGTGTTATGTTGCCGCTCCCTCGGGAGTGTGTTGCAGTGATTGATTGAGCCTTATGTGTGTGAAAGCACCGCAAAGAGTGATCTTCAATTCTTAGTTTGAGCAAATAGAGATGGAGTGCATGCACTTGTGAGCGTTCCGTTTCTCTCTTTGTCTCTCCACGTGCTCATTTGGAGTCCGGTCACAGAGATCTTCGCTTTGTCTGACTGGCGCTTGATTGCTATTTGATCCTGGAACCATGGCAGTGTTTCTCCCTCGATGAGTATGAGCTCGTTGCTGTCAGTCTGTTTGCTTTGCGCTGTTTGTTTCCCGGGTTATCCAGGTGTACTCAGCTAATCTGATTGGTTTGACAGAGGCTGTTAGAACACAAAGAGCTGCATGTTCCAATCAATAGCGTCATTAAACGTGAATTAGCGCTAACTCAATCAAACTTCCCAGTTTGTCCCCAATCTACCATGTTTACAATGAGAACCTGGGAGGACGTATGGCAGATACACACAATCATTTTGCGAGCTCCCGGGGGAATTAGGAGTTTAGTTCAATGATAATAAAGCAATATATATATTTGTTTGGCCGCACGCAAGCTTTCACAAATTCATAATCGGTGGCTACAGATACTGCAGCCATTTCCTAAAATTACAATTGTTGGGTGTCACGACACCCCTGAGACTCAGCAGGGAGCTTTCTCATCTCACTTTTGCAAAACTTGGGGAAAAAGGGGGTGGACTGTTGTGATGTAATGAGATGGCAGGGAGTAGCAAACCATTGCTAATTCTCTGTCATGCGTCACATGTTTTTATTACTTGATTGTTCGGATCCTTCTCGACTTTGGTCTCTGGTGATAACAGCTGCAAATATTACGTCCGTATAGTATAGTTTTTAGTTTACAACTGTAAATATTTACACAATTCTTTTCTCTAAAATCACAATATTTCCTCATTATTGTACACAAAGCACACAGTGTTGACAGAAAAACAGATTTATTTACAAAAAACCTGAAATTTCACAAGAAATTTATCAGACAAGGGTCTGAATCAATTATTCAGACCCTTTGACCCACACATCCCCAGAACATCAGTGACCCGCCTCCGTGCTTCACAGTGGGTATGGTGCTCCGTTCATCATAGGCCTTGTTGACTCCTCTCCAAATGTAGAGTTTATGGTTGTGACCAAAAAGTAAAATTGTGGTCTCATTGAAGTTTGGAGCTAGTCTCTGAGCTGTTTATTGAAAGTGGTTATTTGTGGCATTTGCCAACTGTATATTTTTTCTCAGTTGAGGAAGTACCGGTACATTTTCAGTCACTTCCTCTTCTCTGCGGAGCGCTGAAGGTTCTCTGAGGAATCTTCCCAGCACTCTCTTGAATCTGCAGGAATTAAAGCAAAAACTGTCTGGAAGGCTGTGCTTCTAATGAATTGGTAAACAAGCATTCGTCGGTATTGCGCTCACTAAAAGGTTTTCTATGTGCCGAGTTGATCTATTAGGTTTGATCCACAAGCTTTGCCCCTCGACAGATTCTCCTAATGAGAGAGCAGTGTGTTTGTGTACTAACATCATTACTGTAATCACAGACACTGATGAGGTTATCATTATCACGGTCGCTCGCACAATCAGTATAAATAATCCACTGTCAGAGTGTTTGTTAAAGTAATGGATTGAGATATGAAAATAACCCTCGGTTCCTGGTGGAATTGGTGTGTAAAAGTGTGATGAATATATAACCCAAGAAGATGGGTCTTAATTAATACAGGCACAGTGTAAAAAGCTCCATTGTGAATACACACGTGTATGAGAAGCTGGATCTCACATTTAACCCCTTTCTAGGAACAAAAAAAATTGTGCTTTCATCGTCTAGTCCACTTAATAATCATAGTTGGGTCATGAGGATGTGTGTTGGGACCCCAGATGTGTCGGCTGTGTATTATAAGGCTATATTCCTGTTGACGGTTGTGATTCTTCAACTTGCGTGATGTAATTATATGTTTCCTGGACCCTAAAAAGAAAGGGAAAGACCCTAAAAGCAGAGATTTAAATAATAATTCTTTCTTAAAGGTAGACGAACCGATTAAAAATACACGAAGAGCGCACAAAATGATTTTTTTGTGTTTCCGCAAACAAGAGGTAGCAAACTGGACACAAAGGGGAAATTATAGAAAGGACGACAAGGAAGTGAACAAGCTGGCAAAACATAATGACGAACAGGGAACATAAGACGTGTGTAAGCCAGGTACACAGTCACTCTGGAGAGTCAGAAGGTGTGAGCCGTAGCTCTGACAATCTGGAGGGTGCAGAGGGGAGTCTGTAAAAGGGAGATGGCTGGGATGGGACGGTTGCTGGCTGTGTCTCTGACTTTTTCTGACCATTTTTGTAAACCTTAGAGATGGTTGTGCATGAAAATCTCAGGAAATCAGGATTTTCTAAGCAGATTGTCTGCATGCCTAAATGTACTGAGAGCTGTCGTGTGATTGGCTGATTAGAACTTTGCATTAACGAGCAGTTTGATAGGTGTACCTAAAAAAGTGGCCGGTGAGTGTACTTCAAAACACAAACCCCTTTTCTCAACATTGCCATTTTATTGTCACTTTAATCCAATTTATTCTGCATTTTTTAACTTTGAGAGCAGTAGAAATGGTAGCTAGCTGCAATTTAGAGCAGGGCTCCCCAAAAGTGAGTCTGGGAGAACAGTTGGGAAAAGTCTATTGTGGAGGGAAATGACAGACTGCCGTGTCTTTGTGGTGTTTCACCTCTTAACTGACCCCCGGTTTCCGAGAGCTCCTCGGTGGATCCCAGTGCAGATGTTTGCAGAGCCATGGATGATTTCCCATGTGTTCACCTTCCTTTCTCACCTCTCCTCTGCCTCGTATAGATCGCCGGCTGGTGTTCAGCAGCTAATTGAATATGTTATGCGTCTGTTCCAATCACAGGAAATGAGCGAATGATGATTAAGAGATGGGATCAATTCAGCGCAGCAGCTGCTGTTTGCTGTCAAATTCATTAAAGGCATTCAGGGGGGAAAAGGGCTGTGATTTGTAAACATGTTAATATTCCAAAAAGAACATTGGAATCCGCTAGGTGGGGCTGTGCACCTCCCCGGATCAGTTTCCACACGCATGCATTGCGTTTGCCCTCTGACAGGCCCCTAAGCTGTGATTATCTGCACAGGCAGCACTGGGAACTCTCATAAGCATCCTAACCCCTGCCTGCCGATAATTAGCCCCAGTTAATTACAGCCCTACTGCAGGTTAAGCTAGTGAAAGTCACCCAGGAGATTCCCTCACACCTCCAGGAACACACACATCTACTCCAGAGATGGGTTTTATGAGCTAGGAGTGCAGAGTTGGAGAAGATCCGCATCGATATTGTAACTGACAGCAGACAGCATCGGCCCTCGACGCAGCGGGCGAACGAACGCGGCCGGAAAGATTCACAAATGGCTTCGGGTTCTGATGTGGCCAGGGACTGACTCACACTCGTTTCCTTTGGCTGCTTGCCTTTACCTCCCTCAGATGTCTTTCCACCTTCTTTTACCCGCTCTGTGTTGCACCTCCTACTTTCTGCTCAATGCTTCCTGCAATAAAAAGTCTGGCGTGTGACTGGTTTTGTGTTGAGTTGCAGAGTCTCCAGTAGGTTTTGGAAAGGGGCCTGTCGGATGAAAGGGATGAAAGCTGGCGCTGCTTCAGTGGAAGTTCTGACTCAAAGGTGTTTGGTTCGTTTTCGAGTTATGACGTCAAAGCTGTAAAGCTTGGGTTAGTACAGTAACCCAAGAATAAATCCATATGTGTCAGAAATTCATACTTTACATTGAAGAAATGTGATTCATACCATTAATGATGGGGATATAATAAATTCAGTCCAGACAAAATATTTTTATCTTTTATTGCTTGGGACAGAATGGAAGACTAAGGGTTTAGAATCAAAGTCCTATCAATAGAACAGACTTTCAAAAGTAACAAAAATAGTTTTCAACAGTGAATGTGTTTCTTTTCTTTCCATTCGTTGAGTCTGTGGTCGTCTAAAACAGCGAGGAAGCTTGTGACTGGTCTTCAGGCCAGCCATTCAAGATGTAAAAGCCCCCTCTCTGATTGGTTGATATTGAGGCAGATCGTAAAAGATATTTGTGATTTTAGTTCAAAGCTTTTTCTTTGAAAGACGAACATTTAATTCCCGAAACTTAGTTTTAATGCGCTCAAAAATATGATTATTTGCACAAAAAATTGTATTTGCATTGTTGTGATCAGGTCAACTGAAAGGGAAACGTTTTGTAAGGAATAATGTAAAAATCATCTTATTCAGATTGATCAAATTATTTGAGTCTCTACTTTCTCATTATTGACATCTCTATCTCTCTCACAATTACTGTAAACTCTCTGGAAGTCATTAAATCATATAACCTTCATTATTCTCAAGGGAGTTAGCCGTCCATTCACAATAACACAATTAACAATTAGAGATCAGTAATGAGCCAATTTGCAGATTCACCGAGTTAAAGAGCCACCAGTCTGAGCTTAATTCACACCTCTGGAACTTGTTAAACTTTTGTTTTTCATTAAGACTGTCGTCTATTTTGAATTCGGACAAAAACTGGACTCTTTTGCTATAGCATCACTTTGCTTTTATATACAGTACACACACCCTTATTTCAAAACCTTCATATAAATGTCTTAAAATGTTCAATAATGAGGATAACAATGTCTGAGGATAACCTCAGTTGATTAGGTGCTATGTCACTGAGCCTTTGTTTCTGGAATATTCCCCATTGACGTTATTATCCAGAAGTATACTTCAGGTTCCTGTGAAACTCTCCTGCACAAAAAAAACCCCCATAAAACCATTCTACTTGGATGGGTGGACAAGCAATTGTTTTTTTAAATTAAAATAAGTGCATGCATAGTTGGAAAAGACCATTATGTAATACAGTGTCTGAATTTGCTTTAGAACCTTTGATAAAAGCGATCGGAAAATCCAGAGAACACTGAAGTGAATTCCAAGAACACTGTTACAGAACTTGATTTTTTTTTTCATGTTTTACACTGGACATTAAAACTTAGAAAAATACAAAATGTTATAAAACAATATCTCATAAAAAATTGCAGTTGTAATTATTGTAAAAAGGACAATTATCCTGTAAAAAAGTTTAGTTTGATTTAAAAAAAAAAACCTTTAAAATGACACTACTTGTTGTATCTTCTATTGTGTTGCTTCTATGACTGTTTTAACAATATAATTATATAGTTTTGAAGAGATAATTGTACTTTTAACAAGGTAAATATTACATTTTCCATGACTTAATGTTGTTTTAATGAGGTGATTAAATCGGTTTCACAAGATTGTTGTCATTTTAACAAGAAAAAATTTACGACTGTTGTTTGAAAACTGGCACACTGTATTTTACGTTGTTTTCTAATTATTTCTTGAGTGGGTTTACGAACAAAGTTCTCTGTGATTCTTTTTAAAGTCACACTGCTGATCCATCATGCAGTGTGAATCCAGACAGTCCTGCAGTGTGAAAGGATCTGTGACACGACTGCTCTGAAAATCGTGCGGCCTGAACCTAGAATACATTTGGTCACGTTTGCACCCACACACGTCAACAAAATATAAACTGTTTGATTATTGTATTGTTGTGCGTTTAAAACCGATGCCGGGTTGCACATAGATATCAGTTTTTGACACGTCATTATCACAAGGGCTGAGGTTGTCACTCCAAGCCAACGTTTCCTCTCACCCTGATGACTCTTAATTAAATCTTTGGCACAAATTTTCTTTACCCCCCCCCCCCTCTCTCTCTTTCTCACTCACACGAGCACAATGGAGTGTTGTCTTACTCACAAGCTGATAGCTTTTACGGGTTGCTTGCTTTTATTGAGGACCCTCGCGGTGGGTTTATCAGAGCGGTCTGTGGATGAATGGCTGCCCTGGTGCCCCTTCTCTTAACCGCCTCTGTAATTCCGACGCTTCCATTAGCTGCTGTATTGATAACGGTCATTAGCATATTTATGGTGATGGCGGGAGCGTTATTGTTTGTGTTGGTTATTAATCTTCCCTCTGAGCAACTGCACTGACAGCTCAATCTATTCTGCCATCGCGACACTCGCCCGCTCGGTGCTTTCAGGCAGAACGCTGCTTTTGTTTGAGGGTAAATAGGCAGCGTCGAGGGGCACTCGGGACGCAGGGCGGAGGCTGATTGACGCGACCCTCCTCAGGTGAGCGCTGATCTCCAGCTGGGCCGAGGCCTCGCTGGCATCACTGTCAGTCTACCACGAGCCTCATGCGATTGCTCTCTCTGATTACAACAGCACAGAGCTGCACAAACTGAAATGCTTTTAACTGCTGTAAACACACATCTGAACGCTTTCTACGGGGGTTGGGTGGATTGCTCGGGCGTAAAGAGTATTTAGCAAAAATCGGAGAGATCTAATTCTGAAGGGAGTTGTTTCTGTGCCCAAAGAGGCTGGTTGGGGGTAGCTGAGCATCTAATCGGGGGTCTCAGGTGATTGGTGAATATGCATGGTGTCACTTTTTCTGTTTGAGTGACAGCTCACTGATTAAGGGCCAACTGAGGGCTGGAAAGGAGCCAGGACCACTGAGGGCTTTGAGCATCCTCATCACATTCTCCATCTCATGATGAAGGAGGATTCTTGTTTATGCAGGTGGTTCACTAGTGGTTTCATTAGAGACCCATGCTTTTTCTTCTTTGTTCTAATTGTTACCTGCAAGTGGGTCTGGTTCATGTGTAGCTAAATAAACCCATAAAACGCTGCAAAAACTTGACCAAACCAACTGATGGTAGTTGTTTACAGCTTTGAAGTGCTTTTTTAAAAATGAGTATTCAGCATTGAGTGCCTCTTTTTGGTGATCAAACAGGAAGCATCTGCATGTAATCCTGTACATACTGTAAGCCACGATAGCAGAGTAAACAGCATCACAGTCCTCGTTTCGTCTGCCATTATACTTGCTCTTTGAAGAAAGTTATTACTCAGTTATTACTCGGCAACTCGATGGTACAGTGCGTGGCCTTTTTCAGCCAGTGACCTTCCTCTGGTTTCTCCCACGGTCCCAAAAACAAGGAATCTGAGAACCAAAACCCATGTTCGGCACACGTCTGTGTGTGTGATGATTCTAGAAGCAAGCATTCCAGCTGCAGTCCTCTCTCTGTGAATCTCCTCCACATTTTAGAATGGGTTTGGTTTCACAATCCTCTCCAGAGTACTACTGTACCTATTGCCTTTACACTTTTTTTCTACCGGGGTTAAAATAATTCAACAAGGCCACTTTCACCTTCTTCATGTTGCATAAGCATCACACACCTGGAGTTACATTTTATTACAACCCCATCACATTACAAGCCCCATGTTTGATTTCGATAAATTAATCATTTAACTCTAGGGCCACATTAAACTGAATAAAAGAATTTGATAAAATTTGACGTTTGGGTGATATAAGGAACACCAGGACAGGAAGCTAAAGGGATATAAACACCAACTAAAGATCTCCAGTGCACTGACCAAAGCTCTAAAATGTAATAAATACTGGCACATGGGGAGGTTGACTATTCATATAAAGTTGGCATGTAACATTTCTTTATCTTCAAAAATAAATAATCTGTTTTATTGAAGCATTCATGTTCCTTATAAAATAGCCAGAAAAGATGTAATTGATGGCCGTTTTCAAAACGGAGCAGGATTTTTATTTGTTCTGCACAATAACTGTAAATCAAAGTCCTCCGCTCACATCGCACAAGTTATTCCCACCAGATATGCAAATGTGTTGGAATATTTTATAGACGCTGTAAAATCATAATTTGCGAGTATTTCATATAAGAAAGCACCAAAAGACTGTGGATGAATACAAATGGTTGCACGCTCATAAGTCATGCAGAGCATTTGAGAGAAATCACAGGAAGTTTGAGCATTTTTTTCAATCACAAAAATATATTCCATTCTTCAGAGATTCCTCCTTTGAAAGTAGACCCTCAGAACTGGTTTGAAGTTTGCTCATTGTGACCTTGTTACACCGGGGTAATTTACATGGTTTCCGGGCACATAACCCCTCTTTTTATGAATGATTAAATCCCAATCAGTGCACGGCTAAAAATAAGGTCATCACTTTCCACGCATCGACTGCTAATGAGAACAAGCAACAAAAACTGCTCCCAAACTGCCAACAAAACAGATGCGATGCTAGCGAGGCAATAGATCTGACCGCCTGCGATACAGGATTAAAACCTATTTAAAACCCTCCCCTACCCCGCTTTATTAATCTAGCATTTAAGCTCTTGTGCTCACACCTCTGAGGTTATCAGACACCCAGCTGCAGATCAGTGGAGGCGATGTTGGGCTTTCCAGCAGGGAACTGGTCACATTCAGTAAGGTACACTGATCAAAAATAAAGGCAACACTAACGTGAAAAATCTGAATTAATTGAATACTTTGTTCTTTACAGAGTTGAACGCTCTGACAAAGTGCCGTTTTCCTCTTACAGGAAATGCTGATACGCTCCAGTCACATGAGCTCTGATATTGCTTTGCATTAGGAGAATTATAGGCGGCAAATGTTTTTTTTTTCTCGAAACGCTGTTATTTTTCTGCCCTTTGATTTGCCAGACGACGCTGTAGGTCTTTGGAGCTGGTTTGTGATTTTTCTTGCTCTGTCGCTTCGGGCCTTAACTAGAATTGTGCTTCTGGTCTTCCAATTCAGCACAATGTTCCTCACAGTTGAAACCATGGATTAAATCTCTGTATCCTTCCCCTAAACCACGATGCTCAACAATCACTGTTTTCAGCTCATCTCAGAGAAGTTTTGAGGCTCTCCGTCTGCCTCCTTTAAATACTTTCCCATGATTGAATTCAGCTGTTACATAGGTCAGGGGTCAGAGGTTACCAAACCAATTCCGTGCTCTAATAATTAGTGCTAAAGGAATTGAAATAAACAAAATGGCAAAATTTACTTTAATTAATTCTTGAACTAAACTTTATTTAAATTCTCAAACATCACTGCGTTTGTCTCCTATATCATAAATTTACCTGAAATTTCTTTCAAAAATCGTGAACATTTACAGGGGTGCACAAACATATGCACACCACTGTATATATTATATTACCTGATTTCATATCTCATCTCTGAGACACAATACTGCTTATCAAGCAACAATTAAACAGGGCGTACAAATGGCAAAATCTTCAAAACATCTTGCAATTATTGAACATATTTTATTTTTCCATTGATTGGATGGGTTCGAACATTCCCAAGATAAATGATACATATTTTATTAACCTACATTAAATTCATAAATCCGCTGCCTGGTGACCGAAATGTTCCCATAAACAGACAAACGAGAAGCCCATCTCTTTTAATCAGGCCTTCGGTCGCTCCCATCAATAGCACGAGGCACTGAGCGGCCGGTAACAACCTCAAACCCAATACAGCATGTGACCTTCAGTGTCCACGGACAACTTTTCCCTTTTCTCCTCAAACTTATTACGAGCATCTTCATCAGCTGCTAGCATCCTCCATTGTTCCCACTAAACAAAAGCAGAGGCGCTGGTGAACAGAGCAGGGCACAGAAACTTCACCATCGATCGGATAACAAACCCTAATGGTCCTCAAGAATAAAAAACAAGTCTCACACACATGTGCTCCTCACGGCCGGCGCTGACACTCTTGATCAATGCGCCCAGCGCAGGAAAATTCATTAACCTCTTGCTCCACATTCTTCAAGGCTTGTATTGAACTCTTAAGCCATGTGTTAACCCACACTGCTCTTTTCTGTCATTAGAGACGACATACTTTCATTAGTCCGTCTATGACAACCAGACTGGCAGAATGCGCCAAAGAGCAACGGCCTTTACCGGTTACTGGGTAAGGCTGGAGATGTGGCAGTAGAGCTGTTCAGTGAAGGCCTGCAGGGAGAAGCGCTGCTGCACCCTCTCTCTTCCTGCGTTCCCCATTCTCTGCTTGAGCTTTGGGTCGGTTACAAACTGCTGCATGGCTTCGGAGAAGTGTTCCGGTGTGGGTTCACATAGGAAGCCGGTTTCGCCGTGCGCCACTGACTCTAGCGGTCCACCGGAGTTTACTGCAATGACAGGGCAGCGCGAGTACATGGCCTCGACGGGTACGATGCCAAAATGTTCATTGCTGGGAGTGTAGAGAACACAGGTGCAGTTGTGCAGCAAAGACAGCTTCTGTTTGTCTGAAAACGACCGCAAGAAGATGACGTGGTCCTCCAAGCCAAGAGAGGACACGAGGGAGCGCAGCTCCTCATGGTGCTCTACATTTTCAACCACACGCTCGTCGTATCCCCCCGCCATCACAAGATGCACACGTTCCCATTCCCCCACAGACAGACGGCCTTTCAGTGCAGCTAATGCTTTCAAAGCTAACGGCAGGTTCTTTTTGCGTTCATATCGGTTGATTGAGAGAAAAACGATACTCCGCCCTGCAGGAAGTAGTCCCCCGAGATCTTCTACTTCCACATCAAACGCTGAAGAGTTCAGAGAGGGATAAAGGACATCCGTGTGGACATCAGCCAGCTTGGGGAACGTCTGTTTGAAAACTCCGGCGGTGAACTGGCTGTTGACTAAAATGCGATCAGCCATGCCTGTGGTCAGTTCCTCAAACCAGTCTATGGGGCCGCGATAGAAGCGTTTCAGAGCAGAGCGCCGCTGGGTCAGAAGTTGGTCTGGGAAATGGCAGTAGAACAGAACATTCTTCCTGGGACGTGCCAAGCGTAAAAAAGGAATGCATGCCGACACCTGAAAACGCAAAATGACAAAACCAAATGAGATGTCGACTATTTTGGAGATGGATTGCTAATCATGTGTCGTGCAGAAATCACAAGAAGCGATTAACCCCTCATAACGAGCTCATGATCAACCGAAATCCAGGGAATGGAGCCCTGAAATCTCTTCAAATCATCTGTCTCTACACAGAAAACTCCAGAAACACAGAGAGCGGTGCTGGCGTTTGATGCCATTGTTCATTTTTAGCTCTCAGATTTTGGGCTTGAGTACTAAAGGTGCGCAGAAGCCTGTTGCAATTGCTCAGAAGATTTTTGTTTCAAGGCTTTCAGTGCATTTTTGAGGGTCTAATTGTGCTTAAAAAGAATTGGTGAGAACTTAATGATTAGGATTTGAAAATAATTACCTTGCACCAACCGTTTGTTGTAGGTGAATGACATTTGGCACACATTTGTAGGGTACCGTGACTTAAATATAAGTAACATGGATCGTGTTTCCAAATTTTCAAAAACCTTTTAAAATGGCCACTTTTTCTTGTCATGCTTTGATGAACTCCTCATAAAGATTTTATCTCCAAACTCCATCAATCTTATCCTAAGGTGTGTAGGATGTTAAATTGCGATGTTTACACGGCATCCATCTCCAAAAAATAAAGCCCCCTTAACAGGAAGTTAATAATTGAAGCTCAAACTCAAATTTACCCCATTGTAAAATCAAAAATAATCACACCCCGCTTACAACAGTACAATCATTGCTTGATGCAAAATTGCCACAAATAATTGTAAGTTCATTATAACAACATTTAATTTTTTTTGTTACCTGATCACAGAAGACAACATCAAACTCCTCCCCACTGAGCACTAGATAGAGCGTAACATAGATCATGCGTATGTATGCGCAGAGGGCATGGAAATAACCAAACACACTGGTGGGCAGCCAGTCCCCCACACACTCCACCGGCAGATCAGAAGAGAGCGTCTCAGAGAAGCAGTGCTGAGGGTCATAGTGTGCGGTCCAGATCTTAACGCTGCATCCACGGGAGCGCAGAGCAACAGCAGCGTCTACAACCAGTCTCTCTGCTCCACCAATACCCAGATCAGGGTGAAGAAACACCACCCGGACCATGCTGTCCCAACCAGATCCTGTCGACAATGGGACATTTGAAGAAAAATATTATGAAAAATCTTAACAATTCATTACATGTTAATGGATCCGTTCATCCTGAGATTAGATCAGAGGACACGCATTGAAAATATTTAACTAAAATAAACATGCATATATTAGATAACGTTAAATAAAACAAACAATGAAATAAATACACACTTTAATTAGAGTTCAGAAAGCAAACATATTCATAAATTTGCTCCAGAGTGACGTTAATAGCATAACACCAGAATTCGGTTAGTCAAACTAGTATCAGCACGTTACAAACGGTTTGAAAACCGTTTCAATTACTTACCTTTTTCGTACTTTTACAGACAATCAACTGTCTTTCGCGTAACTATCAATTACACCACAAAGTCTCACTTTAGTGAAACTGGCTTCCAGATTGAGCCAAAATGTCACTTCCCTTCGCTACACATCATCCATAACAGACACGTCACTTAGCCTATCCTCTCTCGCCTCCAGGATTTTAGCATATTAATAGCTGAAAACATAAATAATATGATTCTTAACAAACATTTACATTGTTCATTTACGATAATAGATAGAAGCAACTAGTGAAATATTCATATATGAATAATTTAGAAAACCACATTTTCTGCCTGTTCAGGTCAGGCGCGCTACGGACTTCTATGAGGGTCTTTTCAACGGCTGTCGTGGCTTTCTCTGTGAAACGTCATCAACAGGCTTTCTTCTCGCAGTGCTCTGGCTCGCTAGGGGTTCAGTTACAGGGGCAGACTATCGTTTATTCTTGATCTCCTGATAAAACGCCAATTAGACACAATGGTAAGTTCTGTAACTTGTTTTTTGACATTCCTAGAGTAAGTTTACATAAATTAATTATTTTGGATAGACAGCATGCTAGCCTGCTGATCTCCAGCCACAGACAAGGCTTCTGGTTGATAGACGTGGCTCTGAGGGACACATAGCTCTGTCAAAATCAAACACTTGAACAAATAAATATATATTTTATGTATGAATAATTAACGTTATATGTACAATATAATTAGATGTTCCTCAGTTTTTTTAGGGGGGCGTCATTTAACTTCTTTAGTATGCATTCTTGGTGAATCAGGATTGAAACTAGGCTTTTCATTAATATTTTTCTGTGATTTGCTTTATTTTTTTTTTTCAGCCTGGACCTGCAGCTAGTGCAACAAATGTTGGAGCCTCCAGCCGGTCGCCCAGTAAGACCGTGGCTCCCCGAACTGCTGGTACTTCTGCCAGACAGAGGTAAGAGCCTCCAGTAAACCGTCTGAAAGTTATAGTGAAGTTGGAATCATCCACAAAGTGCTTGGTTTTTCAGAATCCACGCTACCCCTAAAATAACATCATACCACAAACCCCTTCATAGTTTTAAAGGGAACTTTAAGGTGAACAGTTCCACCAGATAATGATTAAATTGACCTTGTTAGCAGGTCAATCATCTAAACAATAACTTCTTAAATAACAACCGTTTCTCTGTAGCAATGTCATTTTACCAAGCAAGGAGGCATTTACTTTATTCGTCCTATTCAAAATAAAACAATCAGAGTGCAGATTGTTTTAAAAATGAAAATAATTCTTTGTTTGTGTGTGAATTTCTGAAGGAAAGCGACGAGCAGTGGGGCGCGGAGCTCGGCGAGATCCACAGCGTCAGCCGGCACAGGAGGCATGTGGCGCTTTTACACGGAAGACTCACCGGGACTGAAAGTGTGAGTGGATCTGCTCTGAAACAGAGTGAAAGATGAAAACTCTTAAAGAGCCAGGAAACACTCCGGACTCGAAGGGTTTTGTTCTTTCTCTCACATGTACAGCTTCCGGAAAAAAGGGGCTGACCAGATGTTAGCCCCTTTTTTCTGAGGGCTGTTATTATTGTACCCTCTCATGATTGAGGGGGGGGCAGTAATAGATGGCTAAATTTCTCTGTCCTTGTCACTAAATATTATTTAAACCAACTCCCAGATCTCTATTGTATTTGAAAGCTCAGATGGAGTTTAGAAAATGTGGTTGCTAGGGTAAGACGAGTTTAGACGAGGGATTACTTCAACAGAAGCAAACTGTGTCGGCCATTCTCGGCCACACTGGTGCCGTCCGTTTCTCCCTCTCCTGACAACCAACTTGTCATGGCAGGGTAGTTCTACTGCAGCAACAAGGTCTCTCCCAGACAGAATTTCAGAGGGTTTCAAGATGCTGCTTGAGCTCTTTTGAAGAAGCACAAAGAAATGTACAACGTTGATCTTAGACAATGTGGTCGACCAAGAAAAGATGTGTCAAGCTTATTACCCTTCCAAATCAGAAGATGTCCAGTAGTGCCTTCTGCTTTGAAACTAGTGGCACACATTTTCAACCATGTCTGCAGAAGTCTTCATAAAAGAGGCGTAGCCAAAATGTAAACAAGGTCATGTGTCTAATACGTATGAAAACATTGGGTACATAAAATGTCTACAAGTCTTGAGTCAAAATGTTATATATTTGACTGTAGCAGAATGCAGTTTGATCACGGAAGGTCTGGAGAGCGCTACAATGAGTCTCTTCAGGCAGCAGTTTAGCATGGCGGAGGTTCCTTGAACGTTTGGGGCTAAATTTCTATAAATGGTGTTGGAGATCTCCAACTGAAAGTGAATTTTCTTAATTCAGGGAGGTGTATAATTGGCCCGAATTTGTTGCTTTTATTGGTGAAAATAAGAGAAGACTTCTGAAAACATATTTTTTGTGGGAGGTTTTTTCCCACACTTCACATATTTTTGTGCTCAAAACTGTACGTTTAAGAATGAACGGTAATAATGGATATGTGCAGAAGATAAAATCAGTTTGTTTGTGTCTTTTGTTTAGAAATCTTGATTTCTAAAACTCATATAATTCCATCATTTTATTGCTATAGTAACATTTATACTATTGTTTTTTTTTGTTTTTTTTTGTTAAGAGACAAAAGGAGAAAAGGTTCTGATTTGGTGCTTAACGCTGGAATAACACACGCACACACACACACACTCATTTTTAATTCATCCCCTCAGCTCAACAGGAAGTGACACGAAAGGGAGGGGTGGAGGGTTCGGAGAGGTTTAGCATTTATAAGGATAAACATGAAAATTTAACGACGGGAAATTGGCCTCATGGGCTCAACCTCCGTCTTTATTTGATGTCTCCCCTGCCATTTCCCCTCTGACAGCAGTGGTGTAGTTGTGAGAGCTGGTGCCTGGGTTTTAGCGAATCTTTTGATTGTGTTTATGTGTTTCCAAGCAATTTCCGAGATATTCAACCTTTCGTTTCATTGCTCTGTCGGAGCATCTCGCAGCGGTCCCGCTTGTGTAGCCTGCAGTGGAACAGAGTAGAGTTGTGTGTGGAGTATTTTCACTCGTCAGGTTCTGTGTGCGTGTTGAGAGTTTTGAGCTTAATTAAAGTTCCGCTGCGAAAGGTCACATCAATTAAAGCCTGAGGGGTGGGCCTTCGGTCGCCATAGTTACACAGCTGCCTAGCCACCTGAGGGATGGTCAGTTCTTGCGTTAATAAAGCCCCACATTTTACACCCAGCTCATTAACACAATCCTCCTCGCCCATTTCCACTCCTAATTGCTTTGTCTGGTCACATGATCAAATAGCACATTCCTGATTGGCCCACTGGGAGGAAGTTTAACTAGCACTTACTCCTGCCCTGTTCGTTTGCTGTCTTCTTCTCCCGCAGTGGTCCAGTTCCTGTTTTGGTGATGAGTCTGCTCTTCATCGCGTCTGTATTCATGCTGCACATCTGGGGAAAGTACACCCGCTCTTAAGCCTGCAGGACCCCTGGACTCGACCCCTTGACTGATCTCGAATCTTAAGCCGTCAGACTTGGACCAAACTCTGCGTTCTCCTTTGCGAAATCAAGGCATTTCACCCCAGTGTTTACCCAACAATTTACCCAAATTTTGTTTATTGAACAAATCAGGACATTTTAACTTTGTACAAACAACTGTTATGTAAAATTGTACAATAAATACCGTCAAACTTTTGTCATCTTTGGTTTTCTTTGATGTGCTCATTTAGTTTATCTTCTTGTGATTTATTTATCTATAATTTAAAAAAAAAACTGTTTAGGAGTAGATATATTAGCTAGTGTTTTATTTATCCTCTATTGTAATTTGTACAGTACGAGAAAACTTTTCCTTTTATTATTGTATCCGCCTGTAGGAGGCGCTGTGCGCCACTCTTCCAGCGCAAAGGTCCTTTGCTCATCGTCATCATCAGCAGCAGCAGCAGAGAGTTTCAGTGTGTTGTGCATTATTCATGCCTTAACCGAGCATAAGGTTTCCCCCCGGCTCACTCGAGTTCCAGCAGCTAACACTGCAGTCGGAATTATTCAGTATCGTCTAAAGATGGATTCATAAAGGAAGAAGTTGTGTGGGGTCATGTATTTTTAAACATTGTGTTTTAACTGTAATCTTCTGGGCTTTCTGTGCTGCAATCCAGGCATTAAAGTCATGGGTGCACAGTTGTAACCTGTTTTGTCCATAAGTTGCAGTGTGTTCTCATGAAAATATAATAGCAACAATAGAACTTAATTATAAATTGTGTATTTTAAAAGTGCACTACACAACAGAAACAAAACTTAGTTTTTTATAAACATAAATTACATTGAGACATTTACAGCAGTGTTGGTTTGTTTTCAGAACTTTAATGCTTTTTTAACCATGCATGTTCACACCTATTTTTTCTCTTCTGTAAACATTTTAATCTCTTTTCTAACCATTTCCTGTGTTCTTAACCACTGGAAGTGTATGGGACAGCCCCGAAGAAGAGAACATGCTCAACGATATCACGGAATGCATGCCTTACCCTCATGCTTGCTTTTACATCTTTGAAAAAGCAGCACAGCTTTTTTTGTCTTGCAATATGTAATTAAAACCCCTCCTCGGTGGACACAGAGCTGATTGGGTTTAACTTGATATTTGGAATAAAACCGATCATGTTTGAAACATGGAGATCTCTGCAGGAACCCAGAAGTGGACTAGTTCTGTTTGGAAACCAGGTTATCTGTGGTTGTCTGTGTTTTAGGGAAATTCCATAGATAACAGAAAAAGAGAGAGGTCAGGTAGGGCAAAAACATATTTGATACATTACATAACAAACCAGAAAGTGGTTTTTAAATCATTTAATTAATGCAGAACCAATAGACTTTTTGAACAGAAACAGAGAGCGCAGATGTTTCCTGGAGGTTTAACCAGATTTGCACATGCTGCAGCGGGGATTTTGGGGCTGGCGCTGAGACTTGATAGGCACCCCTTACCTGCTCTCGCCATGTGTTTGGGGTAATGATCTTGCTGGAAGACCCAGCCACAGGGAAGGAGACTTAAACGTTGTGAAAAAGCATCCCCAAACCAAAATATTTTTTGCCCCGTTGTCCTCAAGACCTTCTCCAATCCAGATGATATTTCAGGGTGTAGAGATGTCAACAGAAACTTTCCAAGTTATCCTAAGTTACACCCCCCGCTGTGCCCCCCCCCCCCCTTTTAACATCAATGGCAGTCTCTTGAGGTAGTTGAGGTTTTTTATCTGCTCTGTTGGTAAAGCAGCACGTAACATCCCATGCGCAGCTTCTGGCTGATGAAGCACATTTTCCTCGAGGATCCTTTGAGAACATGCTGCATTCATCCATCAATTCTGACCAAGTCCCCAGTGCATTTGGAGCTCATATGTCCCCAAAACATCAATGACCCGCCTCCGTGCTTCACTTCCGTTCATCATCGTCCTTGTTGACTCCTTTCCAAATGTAGAGTTCATGGTTGTGGCCAAATAGTTCAATGTTGGTCTCATTGCTCCAAATAACTTTGTTTCAGAAGTTTGGAGCTTGTGTCTGAGCTTTTTGGAAAAATGCTTTTGTGATTTCATTCCGTTCTTTCTGAAAAACAAAACCGGACAGTAGCTGTTGTGTCTGTGACACGAAGGGAAAGAAAAGCTTCCGAGGTCAGCTTGTCATCTTCAGAAAGGAATGTAAAGTGAGGTTGACTGCAGAGGTCATGCTGAAGGAGTAAACCTCACCTCGTCTGTGGGAAATCAGAGTTCCCTCCTCACAGGGGTTTACATAACTGTGCTCTGATCAAGGAGATTCTCTCTTCTAAGAAAATACATAATAATCTCTAGAATAAAACGCCTTATCACAGCGCGTCTGAAGAAACTCATGTGGCCTGGTGCGCATGACACTGTTTTTAAGCTAAGCCCCCGCCCGACCAGAATTCATGAAATGAGGGGGTTGCAGAAGACCTGGAATCCGTTCTAATTCATCATCAACGTCTCATCAGTAAATCACAGACGAGCGAAATACTGAAATAACAGCAGACAGCAGTGTTTATGACAGTCATAGAGATAGATAGTTTATACAAAAAGAAAATTACGGTTCTTTTGAAAGTGACTTAACAACCAGGTAAGGAGTGATCCGTACTCGGAATGTGCACACACACACACACACACACACACACACAGCAGTGAACAAACACACACCCAGAGAGGTGGGCAGCCAAAGCTGTGGGAAAACTGGTGCATTGATGCTAGACTGTGGCATGTTATATGCAGGGTTGGAACTAAAACGACTTTGAACGTGCCCGACTTACACAAAGCAGGAGTGACCCACAAGACGTGTGTGGTGACATTCAAAATGGGTTGAGAGTGCGCTGTCAGTAGGACAATGACCCAAAACACTTTGGAACAAAGTATCCATCTGAGAGTCTGAATGAAAGTGATGTAACATCCCAGTTTTACTTCATTTTCCAAATGTAAAATCCCTCAGAATCCATTCACAGCATCTTTGTGGTGCACAGAGACATCGAGTCAGGTGTTAGCGTCAAGAGGAAAGCTGATTGCAGCCCTCCATCATGAATCTGTCTCTCTGATCGCTGTGCCTTTCATGTTTGGCTGTGTTTCGGTCTGTCTCTGTCCATAAGAGTGATGTGTGTACGTCTGCCGGAGTAGCTGGGGTGAATGGCTCGATGAGTCTCAGGCATATTGGAACTGCCTTCTCTCCTCAGGGAGTCCGAGCAGACAACTGGTGTGGAATAGTGGGAGACGAGCAACAGCTTCCTGATGGCCGTGTATGTGTGTGTGTGAAGGGAAGCGTGCTGGTATAGTGCATGGTTTTAATGGATCACATGGTTGATAAAGCATGGAATAGAGAGACAGCCGCTATCGATTCTATAATAACGCCAACGCTCCTGGAGTCCTTCGAGACACGCACATACACACAAGAACCCTCTTAGAACGGCACTGTGTGTTTGTTTCAGTCACTAAATAAAGAAAGAACATTGAGAGATAGAAAGAGTTAAACATTGTTAGTTAATTAAAACCTAATTCCTTCAACACCCAAAAAAATGTTACTGCTTCTGAAGCAACAAGACATGAGAGAGAAGCAGTGACATCAACATCATGTGGATGCTTTTGTCTCAGTGGAAACTTCAGACAGCATTTCTTTATGATGGGCCCTCTGAATGTCAAAAAGATTTCAACGGTCCACCACTAAATTCTCTAGCGCCACCTCTAGTCCAAAGTTTCACTTTATTCTACTAACTTCTGAAGTAACCCAATTAAATTTTTAATGAAAATCCTGCACCGTTCATCTGATTTTCATGAAACCATCTACAGACCCTACTGACCCAAATTTTGATTCGACATATGGTGGTCATATCTCTACAAAGGTTTAGTGTATTCACATGATACTCGGTGGAAGTTATGAGAACCAAGATCTGAGGTTGCCTGCACAGTGTCAGCACAGTGCCCCCTAGTGTTCGGGAGATATACAAAATAGTTTTTGTGTCGAAAGTCCGTTTGATTGAAGTGTCCATTCTTTTTGTCTAATGGCTGTTCGGCCTCAAATCATACATTTCATATTTCAACTCAAATTTTTAAACAAATATTGCACTTGTGTTTTGGCAGTTGAATGAGATTTCATCAAACACGTCAATCAAATAGCTCCAAAAAAGTAAAGAGAACCAGAGGATGTTAAAGTAAACAAAACGTGCCATGAAATACGTGTTGACCAGTCACTATCATTAATAAACAAGCGCCTAGGCACCAGGTAAGCAGGAAAGAGCACAGCTGAACTGATCTCAAGCCAGTGAGCTCAATATCATCTGATTTAAAGTGATAACGGTGTCATCACATCTTCATTTTGAACAGTGGCTCCCTGCCAAACGTCAGCTGGCACTGTGCTGCTTTAAACCAAACCCGAGCGATCATCTGGAACTCTTGTAACTCTGGACGCCTGACAGACAGCGAGTTGGCCAAATGTGCTCCCGTTGGCAGCATGAGTGAACATCCCTAACCTTTCTTTCTCTCTGCCACCCTCCATTCTTTCTTTTTCCAGGTCTAGGCAGACAGAAATAGCATTGGGGTGAATGCTGAGGAGGCAGTAGTGATGCTGAAGCGCCGTGTGACTCCTGCTGGAATGCCTGTGTGAGTATCTATGAACGTGTGACCCGCTGAGGAATGCGCTACGTTCGTGTGACGTTGGGGGCCACGAGGAGATCCCAAGTCACAGATTAAAATGGAACAGGCAATGCGGTCGGTCTCCCCTTCGTAGTATACAGTATGTGCTTTCTAATATTAACCCCCCCTCTCACCGGCAACTCATGTTCTGTTCTGTCCTGTTCATGAGGGGTATTTTTAGGGCCTGCTTTTTTCCACTACTGCATGAGGACACTGAAGGAGGGCGGTCAGGCGGTGCAACAAAATAGGGGCTTGCCTAACAAGTGAGGGCCAAAAGCAAGGCTATGCAACACACACTCAGCGGTATTACACAAACACACACATGCCATAAATCACTATAGAGCTCAGAAAGTGTAGCACATGGCTATTTGGGGTCTGGATTTGATCTATCAAGAAGCACTAATACATTCACAGACCGCCAGGGTGCATTTCAACCCCGTGTGAGTGTGATATTTGCTCGTAGAGGTGCAACTGTCACAAGCTGTGAGTGTGAGCATTTTTTAATCATGCTAAAAAAGTCAGCAGGTCCGACATAGCTTTGAAGCGCTGAAGACCACATTTGCTTACATTTTTGGACCATATTTTGTTTAAATTTAAGTTATTGCTAAGCTTATCATAATCAAACCTCAATTTTTCATATTCAAGATATTTTCGTTGCTGTTTCCCATTTATTTTTAATGGCCTTTTTAAGTCAATGATATTTTCCAGTGCTTAATTTGTAATTTTGAAGTTACTGGAACACAACAGGACTGGGGTGACGGACAGGGGGGCTGGCCCAAAACAGTTGCTGGAACACAAACAGAACGCAATGGTTCAGTGTCTAACATGCCTACTTTTAAGCAGCAGGACTTACATAAATCATTTACAACATAATTTAAGACATATACACACAAAAAACCTTTAGATTACTTTCAACACAATTTATCTTAATCTTCAATATCATGTTAAATGGCCGTTTAACATGATAGACTTGAGTCTTCGTTTCTTTTAAAAAACGAAAGCAAACTTGATTGTCTTTTAGACATGTTAGCACGAAGGAGTCAGGACACTTTTTGTTTTGGCCAAATGCCGCAACAGGACGTACAGGACGTAAATTACCCAGCAGCAGCCTTTTCAGACTTGCTAGTAGTGCATTTTATTTATTATTATTATATATATATTTTTTACATTATACAATGCACAATAAAGAAAACACACTAACACAATAATTATTCATTATTTTATTTTATTTTATAATATTTTTATCTAATCGGCCTGCCGACTGCAGGGGACAGCACCAGCCTACGACGAAGGCAGCCTGGCACACCATAGGCGAGTGCTCTGTATATTCTTGAGTCGGGGGAATGCTTTGTAGCACAGTAGAGTGAAAAAGGTGGGCAGGAATTGGGCAGATAAAGACAAATGGGGTCAGATAATTACCGGATCCCAGAATAAAATTTTCCGGATCCTTGGAAGCCAGAAATTGAGAGAAAACGGATTGCGTTCCGGCAAACGCCGGAACAAATTAAGCACTGCTATTTTCTATTGGTTCAAATACTTTTGCACACTGCTTGGTATGTTCTTGCATAGACGGATAATTTGACGGATAGTTTGAAGGTCCTTTGAGATTCTCAGTATGAGTTATGGTTTAACAAAACTTGACCAACATATGGTATGTTGTCATATGCGCATGGCAACTTTTGTAAAGATATGTTAATGCATTTGCAAAAAACGAAATTTTTTTTTTAAATCCAAATTTAATTACATAATGCAAAGTGCTTGCATCAACAAATCTAAATTCCAACATTGGTATGGCGAGACTGGTCTGGAGAAATACTCTAGGAGAAGGAGGAGTTTGCAAGTGTACGTTTTAGAAGGTACCGGTTATTTGAATTCAGTGGCAATTAAAATGACAATAATTGAGGTGAATTTGAGTGGGAGAAAATAGGAAAATTTTCTCACAGCAAAAAACAAACAAAGAAAAAAAAGTTAGCACTGTTTGAGAGGACTTATTGGGAGAAACGTGATTTAAAGGAGCTTGGACCGGATCATCTCAAGTTATTCATAATCAGCATTCAACAAACAGAGGAACAAAATAAACTTGGTGATTTTCGAGCTGAAAAGTGAGCAGTGTGTGCGACCGGACTGGTGTATGGAAGTATGAGTGTGCATGTTTCCTCGCTGTCCCGCCAGCATCCCCCTGTGATGTCACAGGAGCAGGGTGTCACTGTCACGTCCCACACACTCTGTCCTTCCCCTCTCTTTATCCAGTACACCGCAGTACAGTACATCTCTCACTGTGTCAAACATCCTTCGCCGCTCTCTGGATTCTTCACAAGCTCTCTGGTGTCTTCATAAACGTTTCCCTTTATAGCCCCAGCAGATCTACTGTATAACTAACTATACATAACATAGAGTATCTACCCATGTGACCAAGCTTTCTTTAGGACTTCAGATGCTCACATGAGCTGATGAAACATGTTTGATGACTGCTGTGGAGAATCAGTTTGGAACATCTACACTCACCAGAGTCCGAGCATAAGGCACAGCTCCGGTTGTTAGACGGGGTCTTGGTTATACATTTTCATCTTTTCAGTCATTAGTTACTTAAGAAATGTGTAAAAACTCAAATCTGGTTTTATTGAGCGATTGCTGCATTAAATGGTAAAAATAAGTATTCATTATGTTTCTATATTCTAAATAAATCTGCTCCAAAACCATTTAAGCTACAGTCACCAAACTTTGCCAAGAGATTCGTATTGAACATGGGGTCACACTTTGTTAAACTGAGAACCTCATAGAAACTTCAAACAGACCAAACTTGTGAAGGTTATCAGTCTGTGCAAGAACATACAGACCACTGTGCAAAAGTATTTGAACCTCTAAATATTTACCATAATAGCCTTTGAAAATAAATGGAAAACTGCAATGAAAATATCTTCAAGATAAAGCATCTTAGAGAAATGGAGATTTGTTAATGTTAATCAAAGATACAACTTAAAAAAAAATCAAGAAATCACTGACGGCTTCCTAGCAACCAAAATGTTTACGCCAGCAACCACATTCTCGGACGGCTCACCTGGTATTCCATGGGCTGCTTGCATCACCAGTCTAAATAATGTAAGGGGAACTAGGGACCTGTCCACAAACCACAGGGAACACAGGATTTGTAAAATGACCAACAGTAAAACTGTTTCTGCACATCAGGAATAGCTTTACAGAGTTAGCAGCGGATCCTGCACAGATCATTACAGCCATCTTTAGAAGCAGATTACAGTGTGGTAGCGTTGTGCTTCAAGCTGGAGAAGATTGGGCTGGATGGCGTTTCAGACGGGAATCACAAGAGACATCTTTCACAGTTGTGTTTTTCCTCGTGTTAACTCCTTTAACTGAAGAAGTGTAATGCTTCAGATTTCATATATTCTTGCACCAGTTCAGATATTGTGAACGGAAGCTCTTCGTACTGTTCCAGGGGTTCATTCTGTAGACAGCAGTGGAGGCTCTGTGGCATGGAGAGGAGGGCCCACCCAGCCCCTGCTGAGCACGGCACTCCTGAATGATTTATGTAGAAGACTCTGACACAAACTCGCAGATTTAGCACTGATTTGTGTTCTTTTAAAAGATTGATGGCCTTTAGAGAGTCAAGGATGCGCTGAATAACTAATGTGAGTTTGTTTCTTGTGAATGTGCACATCGGAGTGGCAGCAGATAATATTTGATTTGAATCTGCTCGTGAGTGAAAGCTGGCTGAGGAGCAGTGTGTGAGGATGTGGGTGAGTCGACACTTGATGCATTATTAAGATTTTCAGAGAATAGGTTGTTGTGGACATTATTATATATTCATATTTTGCTCAGAGACGTTTCGTGATTTGTTTCTCTGTGGACAAAAAACAATAGTGAGCATTTCTTTCTGTCTCTCTCGCTCTTTCTCTCTCTTTGTCTCTTTCTGTCTCTTTTTCTCTCCACAATACTTTGATTCTCACACTGATCTCAATTATTTTAATGTGTTCAGTTGCTTTAACGGTTGTGAAGCATATTTTACAAGTTCTTTAGTTTGTCTTCAGTTGTTTTACACAAAATCTTCTTGTGAATCTATCGATTGGTTTGTTCATCTTCTAAATTCTGCTCAATAATTCGAGTTAGGTGTACTAGGGCCACAATTTCCCCATATTACATCCCAGGTTACAACAGTTTCTGATTAACTACATTTAATTTTTCCATGCACTCATAAAAATCAAAAACATAATTATGGATACCATCAAATTAAATTGTATTTCTCCAACAAAATCTGATCAAAATATTTTGAGAAAATCTGTATTTAATAAAAAAAAAAAACAAGCATCCGGTTCAGACAAATGAAAAATGTTCATGTCGACTCAACTATTATCAAAATGAACAAGTCTTTTGAGCACTGAGTCTGATTGAGCACAAAATGTGACAAAATATTGACTTGTGAAACTAAAATGCTTTTGAAAAACGAAGAATGTATTTCTGGTTTTAAGACCCTGCGTGTGTTAAAAATGAGGTACAACAGTTAGCTAAAAATCTTTAGTGAAGACCATCTTTAGGTTTATCATTACAAACAAAATTTTTGAGAGAGTGGTAAAATTCCCACCTGCTTCCTGTCTCTCCATACTGTTCTAACTAATAAAGCAAAAATGCTCGAAAAAATTAATTAAATAAGCCAGATTTTCTTGTTTTAAGATTTCGTGTTCTAAAATAGAGCACAATAGTTCTTGATTGATTACTGTTTTTTGAGACCAAACATATTACTTATGCTCCATCTACATTTGTTGACAGTTTTAAGAAGAAATCTCGCCCCATTGGCTGATCCTTTTTCTTGATCTAGGAAAGTTTAACTAGATTTGAAGAGAGTGCTGTTTTTTTTTTGCAGCAGCAGAAGAACTAAAAGCACTTTGAGATGCTGCATGACTGCACCAAGTGCGTGAAAAAATAGTTTGAAAATTCATGAAACTTTCTTTCTGTGTGTTTGCAATCACAAGGTCTGGGAAGATATGGGTGACAGCACGTGATGAAGGCATGCTTTTAGAGGCATGTCAGACACTCACCTGAAGCTTCAAAACCTTTGTTCACCTCTTTGTAATTACTTGGCCAGACTTAATTAAACAAATACTAATTTAATTATTTTCAGGCCTGCAGACGGACTTATCATAATCAGTGGTATGCACAGACCCTCGTGCACACCCGCTCCTGGGCGTGAGGAACCTGACTGGGAACATTTAGAGACAGTAATGCTAGACATGCCTGACCTGTCTGACTGCTACCTCACATTCACTCCGCTGGAGACACGCAATTGTTTTCATCAGCTATTGTGCATCTTGTGTTCAGTGTGATTCTGGTTTGATGCTGGTGTGGAAAGCTGGCGATTGTCCTGGGTTTATCGGTGCATGCGTCCGGAACGTGTCACCTCACGCTGGGGTCTCCCTGTCTATTAAATATGCAGCACATACAGGATAACATGGAAACAGCGCAGCACACAAACACAGAGACTCAGACAGGGACAACAATTGGGCTTTGCACCATTGAGCATGAGTTCTGCAAACACACACACACACGCGCGCGCTCACACATACGCACACGCACTGAGGAGACGGGTATATCCTCGCAATCTTGATTTGAGGTGTCTGTTACATTTTAGTAAACAAATATGGGCAGATCATACAGCGCCGGTAATACGAAACACAACAGCACTTTAATTTGCTGATGAATGTGTAATGTGTGTGTGTGTATTCGATATGAAGGATTAAGCAAACTTTTGTTCTCGACAAGTTTCCACGAATATTGTTCACGGACAAGATTACAGCTAAAGTTAGCTTCACCATGTTTTATGTAATGGGGACCATGCTCCCAGGAGTTGGAAACAATACATCATGATGTAACAAACCACAAGATTCTGCGCTTCACAACCCACAGACCAGCTCCACAGACATACAGCATTATCAACTGTTTTACTTTCCCCACAAAATGACACTGCCACCACCATGTTTCACTGGAGGCATTTTGTTTTAAATCTTCACCTTTACGACGCTTTAAAACGTTTCGTTCCAAAAACCGTGATCTTTGTCTCATCACTCCAGAGTATAGAGTCCCGAGCTTTAGGAGAGGCTTCCTTCGTGGGCGATGCCCACGCATGACATTCCTCTGCAGTGTGCGCCGTATGTTGTCACTAGAAACGCTCGCTCCAGTTTCGCTTCGACTGCTTTAGATAACTGCAGTGAACTTTCAGGAGATTTTGTTCAACCTTCTCATCAGAAGACGCTCCTGTCGAGATCTTCACTTCCGTGGACGTCCTGGACGTCTCTGTGTGATGGTTGCTCTTCCATATTTCTTACATTCTTTGGATCGCTTTTGCTGCAGTATTTGACTGATATGTAAAGCTTTGCTGATTTTCTTGAAGTCCTCCATTTTTTGTGTAAAGAAATTATTTCCTTTCTCACATTTTGTGACATTTTTCTTCCATGGGGAGCCATTGCTGACAGCATGAAATGGGAGGGGCTTTTCTTTGTTTCTAGTTTTCTCACTGAAAAGATTCTGAAGGAAACTAAAGATTTTCTATTTATGCACTGTACATCCCACAGAAAAAGTTCAAACACTCTTGAACAAATACGTGACTTTGCATCTGTGGGAGAGAACACAATGTTGCATCAGACAATCTCCCTGTTTAGATATAATCCTGCAACAGCATCATGGTCCAGACCTGACATAAGAGCAGCCTTCATGGATGACCACACCTTCATAGACACTTGACCCTCAACCCAGACAAATCTTGACCATTTCACATCAGGGACAGAAGGAATGCACCCACTCCCTGCCAGAAACTCTGGTGTATGCGCTTGCGTCTTTGTTCGGGAGAAGACGTAGGGCTGTGAGGTAACATCTGTGTTGGTCGTCAAGCTCCAGCCACAGCAGCGTCCCCCTGAGACAAATGGGAAAATCGGACTGTCCCTCACAAATAAACAGTGCAGCAGGAATGGATCCATGAACACGCAAATGCTTTGTGCAGCAGATTACTTGGGAACAGCGCGGATTAAACGTTTCGTGACGTGCGTTGGGTTACCGTTTTCTCTTTATCCCGTCAACACCCTTGAAGGGGTCACGTCATAGATGCATTACAGCAGCGTGCTCACATGCAGCATACGTTCACTAGGTCGCTGAAGTAACGCCCTGTGGACCAGAGTCTGGGCAGCTTTCCATCTGACAACAGGAAGTTTCATCGGCTTATTTTCTCATTGAGAAGATATTTTTCCAAACACCGAGGAATATGATTTTGCTTTCTCTGAGCCGAAGTTTGAATGTCTTTCAAAATGGAACTCTGATACTGTGTATACCATATATTATGCTAGACAGATCAGTGTTGATCTGGTCGTGCGATTCGTCAGGCGTTGAATCATGTAAAGTACAGAAGATAAATGAACTCAGTTACACTAATTATGCCTGCAGTGTAGCCTACTTCCTGTTTACAAATGGTATTTGTGGATGCCAACCTCCATAAAGAGTTGGATTGACGGACAAATCTGACTTGGTCCAAGATTTACTCACAAAAAAACGCCAATTTTATAGACAATTATAGAATATAGTAACATGTTAAACCCTTTTTGCCTTCAGAACTGCCTTAAACTTTCGTTTGAGTACAGTGAACTCATCGTTATGTTCCTGAAACCAGTCTGAGATGATTCAACCTTTATGACCTGGAGCGTTCTCCTGCTGAAGCAGCATCAGGGGATGGGGACACTGTTGTCGTAAAGGGATGGAGATGGTCAGTAACAAAACTCACGGAGGCTGTGGCAGTGACGTGATGCACAATTGGTACTTATGAGCCAAAGTGGGCCAAAAAAATATCCCCCACACCATAACACCACCTCCACCAGCCTCAACTGTTAATACAAGGCAGGAGGGATCAATGCTTTCATGTTTTTGATGCCAAATTCTGACCATATCATGAACCTCAAAACCCTCCACTCTCTTAAACCTTGTGGAAAGCCTTCTCAGAATAGTTGAAGCCATCATAGCTGCAAATGGTTACATTAGTTCTTTAGAATTAACAAGATGATGTCTTTTTAGTTCATATGCTTCTGTAAATTGGTGGGTGAAAACATCTGGATATTTCAACTGCATCTGTGTGAAAGAGAGAGCGGAACTGAAAAGAGAGGTGGAAAATGTTGATTGTCTTGGAAAGTGTTGGGTTTTGTTTTGCTCATTGCTCTAGCAATGTCCTCATCAATAATGGATTAGAATCTGAGAGTCTTAACAAATCCTCTCAAATGTACTTTTCATGTTTGGCTCTCTCCAGTAGCATGTGACTCCTGTAAAACAGACATTCTGTTACACGATACACACAGAGCCAGACACCAACACGGACCTGAGAGTTTAAGTGTCATTTGAAGGATCTAGTTCTGCTGGATCCTGAAGGCTAACAGGACCGGTTGTCAACTTCCACTGCATGAGAAATTTCCTCCCATCCCAGAAATGATTAAATAGTTGTTGAATTCAGATGGTGCCAACAGTCAAGCATAGTGGTAGTAGTGTCATGGTCGGTTTCATATTACATTAAGCACATTTAAAAAATGTATCATCAAATTTTTTTAATTATCAAAACAGTAACGGTCAAAATCCTTAAAAGAATGGTATTAATTATAGACAAATTAAAATATCACCTAGAGACAACAAGAACTTACGTACAATTCGAACATAGGCCTCCCTTTAAACACAAATGTTTTAAAGTTAACTTTCGGATGTTTAATGCTACCTGCAATTTGTTCTACAGCGAGGGTGCAGCACACCTGAGCCCAACAGTGGATTTTCGGGGGTGAGGGCAGAGCTTGTTGCTGAGTGCCTTTAGATCGCTATTACGGTATCTTTTGCCCTGGTGCCTGAGGCGCTTGTACATTCAGTCTAAAGCTCAGGTATGAAACCCAAAGTTTGTGAATGTGTCCAACCTTTCCCTCCATGGGTAAAATATTGCCGTGTGATGGCAAGCGCGTGGCATGGTGCTGCTGACACAAGAAGCACCTCCAAATAGCTCCACCAAGCCTAAAAATAGGCTGGCACCGAATGCAGCCAGCCAGAAATACAGAGCAGCACTATCGTTTTACTCATTCTGAAAGAGAGTGAGAGAGAGAGAGCCTGTCTCTCGTTTAACAGCTTCATTATGTGAAGAGTGCGTCACTACGAGGGGGAAAAAATGAAAAAGAGGGAAAAATTGAAAGAAAGGAACGGAAAGAGAGTGGGAGAGGGCGTAAGTTGGCGCGGGGAAACAGTTACCAGAGGGGATTGTGGGGTTCGGCAAATGAGGACTCTGTGTATTTGTGTTTTGGATGGGATTGTCAGGTCTGATGGTGAGGAATAAGATTCTCGCTGGAGGAATAAGAGCCTGGCCGAAGGCCCTGTGATGTTGTGCATTTGGATTTAGTGAGAACTCAGCGCCTCTTGTAACAGAACTCAAGCCACTTCCTCCTTCTGTGACATCATCGCGATGGCCCACTGCCCTTGATGCTCTCAGCTCGGCGATGACTACGCCAGGCCTCTTTCTCTCTCTTTCCACTCCTCCGCTCTGGCGCAGGACACACACAAACACCGGTAGTGTGCGTGACGCAGCCAGACTTGGTCGGGCTCCTGTGGCCTGGTTCTCAGAGTCAGCACTGACTGGACTCTTTGTCTCAGCCGCAGAGTTAAAAATAAAACCCGGGAAAAAGTTTGGCTCATGTTAGACCAGTGTTAGCGATACGTTTCACTGACGGCTGGGGAAAAGAGCCCCCTCTTACACACTCACACACCTCTCCTGGGAGCTGAACTCGGTCTGAACTTGGGTTTGAAAAACATCCCAAAGCAGCGGCCCACAGAGGTTTGGGGAACAAGGGAAAGCTTCCACAAAACCGGCACCGCATGACGCTTAAGTCATGTTGCGTAACTCATACACTGATGCAAATGAAACGTGCGTCTATGTAAACTGACGCATACGTGTAGCTGTAATGCTCATGTATTTGACGCCCTTTGTACAAAATGAAAAAGAGGTAATTTGGGATGGAGATTTTGGAAAAGATTACGAAATTTAAAACTCTTGTCCTCTCAAGTGTGAAGCGATTCTGAATGTACCACTTCAGAGTTCATTCTTATAAAGTGTGCAGCATATATACAGTGCCTTACAAAAGTCTTTCCGCTGATCTTTTTTTTCTTTTTTTCTTATTAACCTTGTTCTGATCTAATTCTAAAAACACCAGCTTTTAACCCAAAACTTTTAACTCAAAACCCTCCCACAAGATGTTTAATGCACTGGAAAAAATTGCTTGAACAACTGCATCCATGCAGTTTGGTAAGAATTTCTAAAATTCATTGATGATGTCATCAGGAATAACAAAGAAAGCAGTCTTGTGTGCCCCCCAGAGTTCATCAGTATTCTTTGGTTTCATCTTCCATGCTTCCTCTTTCATCCTACCCAAGACATCCTCTGTGATGTTCATGTCTGGGGACTCGGCTGACCAATCCTGGAGTATTTGGATCTTCTTCACCTCCAGGAATTTTGATGTGGAGATGGAAGTATGCGATGGAGCACCATCCATAGTGTTTTAGACTATTAATGTTGCCTTCCACCTGCAGATTTCTCGCTCTCCCCCATAGTGAATGGAACCCCAGACCACGATTTTTCCACCACCAATCACTGATTTGTGGGTGAATCTCAGATCTTTGCGGGCTCCACTAGGTCTCCTGCAATAGTTGTGATGATTGTGGTGTAATTCAACAGCAGATTCCTTTAAGCAGGCTGTGGGCCTTGGCACGGTCCGTCAATTGTCTGTTATTTAGTCCTGGCTTCTGGGCACAGATTCGCCATTTCGAGACAGAATCTGACAAACTGTTCTGGTCGAACTTTGGGTGAGCTCTTCTGCAGTTGAATATAGTCTGGCCTTGGATTTTATCTTAAATGGTATTCTTAAGCAGATATGTAATTTTTCTGGGCTTGAGAATAGATTAGGTAGAGCCCTGAGGTATCAACGAGTGACAAAGGGGTCAGTGATTAGATACCAGTGAAATGGTCAGATATTGACCCCAAACTTCTTCAAGATGGCCATGGCCAAGGCCATTGAGACAAAACAACTTTCCGCGGAGAACAAGATAACGAGAAGCTCTGAACTCACGGACACCGGCGCCTTCATGTGATTTAGGGGTTATACCAGAAATATATATGTCTGTAAGTCCTGTAATGGTCCAGCACACATTTTGTGCAGCATGTGAGGTTGACACCCCTACTTTAAAACATTATCATGCACCCAAGAGCTCGTGGTAATCTAGAGCTGCTGCTTTTGTGTATCAGTGTACCTTACAGCCTGTCAGTAAGAAACACTGTGTTATAGGGTCACCTCATACCCTTGAGGCAGGGCAAGCCCAGAGCACATTCTGAAAGTACTGGACTCAAGAGCCTGTCACAAGGGATCCCTCTCGACAGAGTACACACACTCAAGGACACCATAGAAGAATTTGTCAGCTCATTCAGAGAGCCTGGCATGTGCTAGAGGACCTTAAACTACACCCTGTTCCTCCTGCAAGTTTAGCTGAGGAATCAGGTGCTGCAACGACACACGGTGTGATGGAAAGAGAGCCAGATATATCAGCAGGCGTTCTATTAATGTCCCCAGACACTCACACGTAACACTGGGTTTGGTTACAGTGTATTATATGGAGATGATGAAGCCCTCAGACTCTCTGGCATCGACCTGTATGCTTGTAAGAGCAGCATGCTGTCAATGGAAAGTACTTTTTCCTGCTCATTTCATTTGTTCCTGGTCCAAACGCATTCTAAATTCAGAAGTCAAAAGAGAAAAGGTCAGAATTCTGAGCTAAGGCGGATAGGGAATGACTGGCCCAGATGAAACCCTACCTGCTCTAAATAAAGTGTTTTTTTTTTTGGCGTGGTTTGTCTGTGAGGTTCTTCCCTGAACATGCCCTCATTATGAGGCGCTGCTCTGACCTGCTCTATTTCCCTTCTTTCACTGAATCCAGACTCACGGCAGAATCTGAAATAAATGAACCATGTGTAGAGAAGACATCCCTTCACCTTTAACTTCATCCACTTATACTTGCTCGCTCTTATGACCGAGAGGGAAATGGAAGACTGAATGTGCCCCTCTTATGATTTTGAAAGGTTCATGGGACGTTGATGCACACGCAAAGTCAAAAAACACTTTAATTGTCTTATCACACACATTTATTTTACAGGAACAACTCACAAATCATTCAATTTGTGACTTTGTTTACATGAAGCAAGCTGCTGTGATTGGTATTTAGAACCAAGTCTGTTGTGACTGTATACTGCATGTAGCGTGTGCAGCAGTGAGGTTCAAAGCTGGTGACGTCATCAAACATGTGAAGCAGACAGAGGAGAATATTCACTGTTGTATTGGAAACAGTTAACATTTAATTTCATTATTTTAAAAATGCACCAAAAACATTTCTAAAGAAATGAATCGATAACTTGTTTGTAAAAGTGTTGCTTTTCTTTCTTTGGTAGAAAGCCGCTACCATTGGTTCCTTTATTCTTTAGCCGAGGTGAAAATAAAATAAGAAAAGAGAAATGGATTGATGGATGGATGGACTTAAATCAAGAGTAAAGACTGCTGCATGGAATAGCTAAAATAAAAGAGTTAAATGATGAACATGTAGGGGAAGAGTAGGGGAAGAAAGTATATGAACCAAAAGAAAATGGATAAATGGTTGCCAAGCAAAGGAAGGGAGGATGGGAAAAAAGAAAGAGAGTGATTAAAATGTTTGAGAAAAAAGTAGAAATAAACAAAAGAATGAAGTGAATAAAAGAGTGAAAACAGATGAGTTCATCGAAACCTTTTTGGATGACAAAAATCCACTGAAACAAATCAGATTGAAACGACTCGATTCGAAACGCACTGATTTAACGGTAAGGGTTCAGGTCCTGCTGTGTCTGTGAGAAGCATGTTCTCGGCCTGAGTTCTAAATAAATCTGAAAGGCACTCTTCCAGGCGTTCAGTCCTGAGTAAATCCTCCAGTGGAATTCAGACTCCTCTGTCAGCTGCTGCTTATCAGAAAGCACGTCCTAAAACCTTAATGCATCATCAGAATCTCTCCGTTCCTCACCTGGAATGTAACATATTCGGAATTCCTCGTGCGTCCTTGAATATCTCACTCATGGAACCATCAGAGAGAGCAGTCACCGCATCAGCACCACTTGAAGATCTGAAGAATCAGGAAGTTCTAGAATTCCTTCTGCATTAAGAACGTTTATCTCTCCACCCACGCCTGCTCACGAAGAATCTTTATACAATGTGAACCCCCAGCCATCAATACTGAATGTGCAATAAAATTATAACCAAAATAAAGATTATACCGGACGTGGAGCGCGAGGATGAAGCCTTTCCTCATGAAATTTATCGTGCGAGAGGCGTCTGAACATGCCTGAGGAGTGAGATCCAAACCAGATTAAACCTGTTACACAAAACACAGTAATGACCACAGCTTTCCATTCTCATCAATATTAGGAACTCTGTCAGGACTCCGAAAGCTCCTTCTCCCTCAAATGGGCATCAGTGCAACATTTCCATCCGCCAAAAACATTCCTTTTATGTTATTTTAGGCGACTTGGAATTAAAAAGACATTCAAAAGAATCTTGTCATTAGAATATCATGAAAAAGTGAATTTATTTCAGTAATTCCATTGAAAAGGTGAAAATTGTAATGAATATATTCATTCCACACAGACTGATCGATTTCAAATGTGTTTTTACTTTAATTCTAATCACACTCTAATCAGCCAATTAACTCTAACCATTAGCAGAGACTTTTATGACCATGGAGAAGACTGCTGACTTGCCAGTTGTCAAAAAGATGACCATTGACACCTTGCACAAGGAGGGCCAGACACAAAAGCTCCAGAGTCTGGAGGAAGAGGCAGAGAATCCAGCGTGAAGTATCCACAGTCAGCGATCGTTTGTGGATGTGTGTCGCTCCACTGTGTTTTCTGAGGTTCGAGTTCAATGAAGCCGTCTACCCAAAAGTCTTAGAGCACTTCATTCTTCCTGACCAACTTTATGGAGATAAAATTTCATTTTACAGCTGGAAAGCTACCAGTAGCTGGTTTACAGAGCATGGTATCCTTAATTGCCAGAAAAGTTGACTGACTTTAACTCCACAGAAAATTCATGGAATATTGTGAAGAAGAGGAAGAAGAAGAAGAAGAAGAAGAAGAAGAAGAAGAAGAAGGTAAAGAAGAAGTGATACACCAACATGGCAAAAGAGCTCAAGGCCACTATCAGAACTCCTGAGCAGTGCCACAGACTGATCCACTCCATCACCTCTAAAGACATTTGTGGTAAAATAATTGTAAAAAAAAATTGGCTACATTTGAAACAGAAAACTGTGATTGTTTTGGTCTGATGATTACAAGCTTAAATTAAAAAGAATTGAGAACTTATCAGATGAAAAGATCCAGTGGAATTAAAGATCCACATGCTCCTGATTTTTGCACAAGGACTTTTGCTCTGGTTGTGGATGAAATCATCTTTTACAAAATTGACATTTTACATGACCATTTGAGCTTTATGCTGTGATGATATTCTAGAGGTCATTTAAGTAAACCATTCTTCTTTACAAAACATTGGATATTGTGTGGAATTCATCCACAAAATGCAAATATTTAAGATAATCAATGTAATAATATAGAGATGGCTTAAATTTATTTTCTTAAATTGGTAAAATAATAAAATATTAGTGGGCTCTACCCACTGCGAGACCTTTTATGAGCATCCATCTCTTTTCTAGTCAGATATGAACACCCACTCGGTTTACTCTGCTGAAGATTTTCTGAATTTTCTTCCTTCTTGATCGAGAAGCACCACACCAGCAGCAAGTAAACCGCGCACCAGCTCAGAGTAGGGTACATAGTGCGTATTGACAGAAATGCAAAGGAATATTGCTGTCAGTCTGAGCAGTAGCTGCAAACTATTGATGGCTCACTGAACCCCGGCGTGTGTTTGTGTGTATGAGAGCTTTCATAACACCCATACAGCTTCAGGGAACACGCCGAACACCAGATTCGTATATCGTCCACGCACAGAGCAGCTGTCACAAACCAAAGCATTCCAGTCATCACACTGCAACGTTTCCTTTATGGCTGGCTAAATCCACAGTTCAGCTCTCAAGTGCTCAGCAAAATTATCCGAAAGCACAAAGCAGGAAATTGTCTTTTAAAAAGTGCAGCTAGTTCACCTCATAACAAGTTTTTTTTTTCTTTACATCAAACCTGCATTCCTACACCCGCACAATGTAGTTGTCAATCCTGTTATGGACTGTTGCATTTCACACGACACTTGTGCCCACACACAAATCCTTTTCCAGAAGTTTCAAATGTAATGTGTAGGTTTCAAAAAGGTTATTAGTTTTGATATTTTTGAAAGGTGATTTGCTGGGAAATTCAAATAAAAATGTGAGAAAATGCACGATTGTCTTTCAGTTTCATTTTACAGACCCCAAATTGCTGATGTCAGTGCCCTCTAGTGATAAAAAGAAGGGGTATCCATTGGAAGTACAAGACCTGAGATATGGCTTGTGTTTTTCAAAATTCTGGCACAAAAGTGCTTGGGGCAGTGAATAAGGTTTATGATAGGTTTGACTGTTTTAAGTACAACTTTGTTTTTTGGGGGCATTTATACATCTTTATTTTACTCAACACTTTTGGCTTTTGTTATAAAACATAAAAACTTTACCTTCAAAATATTTATTATAATTTATTACAGCAGTAAGTAGTACGACTTCTAAGAGTTAATATCTTGTCTGTGTGAAAGATGAGCCAGGTCTGATGTCAAGATCATTCCGAAATGGGTTTTCATAAAGGATTCTTTTAGTTTGCTGCGTCCTGTGATCCCCTTGTGTTTGTGACACAGGAAATCTTTGCAGGGAACACAGCGACAAATGTAAGAATTAACAGAAATGTGTGTATTATAATGAGTGTTTATGATTATCTGCTTTGACCCGGTGGCACCGAGCTCCTTCCGCCAGCTAAGCAAAATCTTATTATAGCTTCATAGCTGCACAAATAATAGTGTGTATTCTAACACGATCTGGGCTGCAGAGATTTTCAAGCAAAGATGTTGAAGAACTAGTTGACTGCACCGAATAATAAAGCTGCCATGAACATATTCATCTAAAGTCCCGCAGCCACACTGTACATACACACAAGTGCAGATCCCCTGGCTCCCAGCGGTGTTATAATGAGAGTGTGGGGAGACTGTGATGAATTTATCCAGATGGAGTGATGATTGTTTAAACGAGCTTTACTCATCTTTTAATGTCTGACTAATTCTTCTGACCTGCGGCTGAGGACCTCAAGCAAGGTAAGTCTGCAAGTGTCCACAAAGAGACTCGATTCATGTGCATGAGACGTGAAGAAGAATAAAGAAAGAGTCTTTTGTTAAAGCATGGTTTGTCGTGAAAAATATGAATAAATTATTGTTGATAAATACAAGTAAATTACAGTTGCTTGAAATAAACATCTGCATAAAAAACTTTTTATTTTTCAGTTTCAAGAATAAAAAGTAGTTTCAAAGAAAACTGCAACATTAAGAGTTGTATACTAATGACATTTGACACACATATGTAAGAGACCAAAACCTAAATACCGTCACGTGGAGCAAGATTCAAAACCAGGACAAGAAGCAAGACAGGTAGCCATTTTTTTATTGTCTTGTGAAAACCAGAACTATTCCAAAAGGTCTCATACAAAGGCCAGTGCATCATCAGTTAATGCAGCTATTTTGATTTAGATAAAGTGTTTGATAAACAGATTTTTTATCCTTCGTTGCGAAACATTTGGATCCAATCTGAGCACAGGTGATCAAGGTCTGAGTGAATCGATTGTGCAAAGATATCGTTTCTCTTGCAGAATAACCTATTGGTCAAAGGCAACATAAAAAATGTTTTAATACAGTTCATGCTAATCTGTCATGTTCAAGATTAGGATGTTCCCCAGGGCTCTGTCCTAGGCCCAACACTGTTTAATGTGTATTAGTTAACGCTAGATACTGGCCTGGATCTGTAATAACGTTCTGCAGCTAAACACATCCAAAACTGAAGCATTCATTTTTCACCATCACATCAGCTGTTTTCTCTGGTTTCTTTCTAATCTCTTCCATTGTTTCGTGGGTCACTTGAACCCTCAGCTAACATTTGAGGAACACCTTAGTGGTGTTGACAAAACGTCTCTGTTTCATTTGTGCCAAATTGCCAAATTTTGTCTGAACCCAGTGGTCACATGGAGATGAAGGGACTAGCTCTAGGTTTACCTGGCTTGATTCCCCCTGCTACACTGGCCACGCCTCTTCAGGTGTAGTAGTATGTAGCTCCCTGTGTGATTTGATACTGCAAGTGTGGGGTTTTCCTCTGGGAGCTCTGTTTTTAGCCTTACCTTAGCCTACACAAAGTACTTTTTTGGTTAAAAATCCAAAAACAAGAGCTTTTTTGTGGTGCCAAAACACAGTTTAAACTTTTGGTTAAACCTAAAATCAAACCTGGATATTAAATGCCTTTCTATGTTTCTCCAGGTGCACATCTATCGCTACTAATTGACCATTAACCATGAAATACAGTGTGATCATATATAAAAGTGTCATTATTTCATGTTATAAATGTGTTTCAGTAAATTGGATTAGCAGCATTGTGATGTACAAAGAAACAAAACTCAAAATGAAAATGTCTCTTGCACTTTTTCTAAAATGTACTTGTCAAACTCCTCATGGCACCACAATGACTGTAAGCTGAAGATAGTTGTTATTACAGACAGTGATGACTCTTGTGTGTGCATTGTAAGCGAGGTGGAGGAGGGGGGGGGGTCATTTCCCTAAGGGGAGACGTGCCACTTGGATCGGTAAATCAGCATCAGAGCCCCTCGTCACTCAACCCCCCCACCCCGCACAGACTGTGAACCTGTCACAACCAATCAGCTCATGCATTGTCCTCCTGGACAGATGGAGAAAGACTTAGAGGCAATCTTGGAGTTTTTTTTATTATTATTATTATTATTATTATTAAATTCATCCAACCACCTCTCTGAAATAGAGTCTTTAACGTCTACAAACAATAAAACGCTTTAAAAAATTCCCTCACACTAGAAAAAATACTATAGAACAAATATTAAAAGAGAAATTTGGTTAGCATGGATGGCAAGCTGCTGGGCTGTTCTAATAAGAGATGGTGAGGAGACAGAGTCAGTCTATTAATGCTCTGAGTCAGAGAAAGATACAGGAGAGATCCATCCCATCCGTTCCCAGCCTCGCTGAACAGCTGCAGGGGTCTGGACCTGAAGTTCAGCTTCACTGCGGCTTATCGCATGCACACAGACCTGCGTGAGTCAATGGGAGAGCAGCGCTTCCGTGCATTTCCTTGAGGATTGATTTGAGGAACGGAGTTTGTTCTATGTGGCTTTTCCATTGGTCCACATGGAAAGTTATTTCCAAGGCCTGGTTCTACATTGTTTTATAGTTGGGAAAATAACACAGTTTGGCATGGGCAGTCATGGACAAAATTATTGGCACCTCTAAACTAGAAAAGTATTTGCCACAGAACAGAGTTTCATGTGGCCTGGGTTGCATTTGAAAACATCTGAAATTAGCATTTCAATTAAAAAATGGATACAGATCTATAAGAAAGAATCGAATTCTGGCTTCAGTGTCAACATAGCCATCGGTTCCCTCCCTTCCTTTCACACCTCTGTCCAGGTGTCCTCTTTCATCCTCAAGAAAGCATGCGTGAAAAGACTCTTAATACACCATTCATTTAATTCGGAGTGACGTGTGAGGATCGAGCTCTTAGGGCAGGCCTGGATAAACGAGTTAATATTTCCGGCTGAGGTTTCCCCAGCTTCTGTTGCGTCGTGGCTTTACCCAAACGAAGTGTGTGAGCCCGTGCCACAAATAAAGACAAGTTGGGATGAGAGTGCTTGGTGGCTAATTAGCTTAGCTGGGAAACCTGACCTAATGAGATCACTGTCTGTATAAGCCTGCACAGAGCCCCAGCTACACATGGCTGTAGTGTTGAAATGAAAAGAAACGTACTGCGTTAAAGTGTTTTGTGTTTATTCTGAAGATTACACAGCAAATCAACACTATATGAGCTGGTAAACAATGCTGGAGTGTAAATGTAACACTATAAAAATTAAATTAACACTGCTCCAGTTTAAATGTTACAATATGAGAGTTAAATAAACACTCCAACATTGTTAATGCTACACTCTGAGTGATAAACACCCCCGTGAAAATGTCAAGTGTCACACTCTGTCAGTTAAATAAACATCACCCCAGTGTTAATTCTTACAAATGGGAGTTAAATAAACTCTCAGAGAAAATATTACATTCAGAGATAAACAAATGATTTTGGTTAAAGAGTTGAGTTGATTAAAGATTACATTTTTTAAAACAAATTAATTTTAAGAAGGCCCTTCTTATTGTTTTTGCGATAAATAAAGGTAAGACAAAAATCAGTTCGATTTTTAATTAGTAAACAAATTAAATAGAATTAAATGTGAAAGAGATGGTGGTGGGGGGGTAACCTGCAAGCTCAGGGTTTTAATCCAGGTCACTCTGCACAAACCGCACTTATATATCACACATGCCGCCCACTGTACCACCACAGCTGACCTCTGAAGCTAACTAAGTTGTCAGAGTTAAAACTGCTGCTGAGAAGGTTCTCAGCACCTGTTCTCAAACCAGCCGCGGAATAATAATAATAATAATAATAATAATAATAATAATAATAATAATAATAATAATAATAATAATAATAATAATAATAATAATAATAATAATAATAATAATAATAATAATAATAATAATAATAATAATAATAATGCCCCCCTAAACATCAATGAATTAGCTCGGAAACACAACACTTCCCCGGGGTACCACGTAACACAACTGTAACTCCAAGTTAATTACGAAGCTAATTACGAGTTTTTGTTATTACGGAGCATCTCTGCGTAATGACTCTGTATTTAAGAGGATGATTTTGTAATGTGGTCTAAAGCTGAAGTGTGTAAACGATGTGCGTCATTATCCTGGAAGGAATTCCCTCATCAGTGATATGATGTGTGAAGTCAGCTCTCTGTAATCCTAATCCAGACTCCATTGTGTCTCCCTCCTCGTCACTCGGGGATGACAGGATTACCTCCGCTTTATTCGTCCTGCTGACCGAGGATTCCATCAGCAGCTCACCTGTCACATGTACACACTCATACAGGAGCTCAGCACGTCTGTTGGACAACCCTGCAAAAGAGTTTTTCATTTTATACGAAATGTCTGCAAAAGTTTGCGCAAAACATCAAAATCTCGCCTGATTTGACTTATTTTATATAAATCAGGTTACAGAACATGCTTTTTTCCCACAGCTCAGTTACCAAACGATGAGAGTCTGCTTCATGAACTCTGACTCTATCAAGTCATAGATCAGTCACACTGGGTCTGAAAGAGCGTCTTTGTCTCCGTGAGATGTTCGACCGGAAACCCATGCACGAACAAACTCAAAAACTCATGGGCACGAGCTTTCTGAGAAGTTTTGTGCAATGTTTGCAGGCCACCCGCATCGGTCATGCTGTTGTTTTAAGCCCCAATCTTTAGCAGATGCCCAACCATCTTGAAGCTTGAGAGTGCATCTCAGGACGTCTTGCATTCATTGTGACCCACGGGAGATGCCTCAGAAACACTAGAAGCTATACACTTATCATCTGTTTCTTGTTTTTCTCACATATTTCATTTGGCCTGGTGTCAAACTTGCTGCTGTCACAACGTGGCAAGTGCAAATGTGCAGTGGCCGTGATCAAAGTGCCATCAGAATACGTCTGTATCTGTGATATCTCAGAGATGTCTATGAAACAATCTATAAACGTCACTGACGTGTATGTAGTGTTCGTTCCACGCACTGAAGGATAAAACAGAATGATCCACAAAGCCCCACGACCTCTTGAACTGACTTAATTGTCAGTCAGGAGCATTGTATCATTGACTTCAGCTTCATCACCTTGTACTAGTAACTAGTAGTAACGGAGAAAATATTACTGACTCAAGAGCTAGTTAAACTGAACATTGAAATGATCATGTTTCATTCTAGCGAACATCTTCAGAAAGTAGCTGAAGCCATCTGCAGCAGCCTCAGAACACACCATGACCTCATCAAACAATTACACATTCGAAAGCCGAAAATAAATTGAGTGCGTCACTTCCGCTGTAGAATTCTGCTCTCTGCCTGGCATTTGAGGAAAGGTCAAGAAAGAATGTGTTTTGTAGAATGGAACCTGCACCGTTCAAGCTGCAATCTCAACTGTACTCCTTGGCTTTGTGAGGCGGCGGCTCCACCGTGCCATTTTAAAGCACAATAGCGATTGCTGCACAGATTGGTGGGGAACGTGATCATGAACATGAAAGTTTGCTGCTACTTTTCATACAAACTGCAGGCCTCCATGACAACAAATAAACAACCGGAGCAATTTCCACATCATCTGCCGCATCTTCATTCATTAGTGTGAACACGTGCGCTTCTGTGTGAGTGCTAGTCGCATTGTGAACATGTGAGTCATAGATTCATGAGCGGAACAAGGGTTACATGCAAGAGAAAGAATAAAGCAGTCGTTTGCGTCGACCACACATTTTGCACCAGTCCGAGGCAAACCGTTTGATGTTAATCACCAATAGTAACACTACTGAGCGTTTAATGGCAGGATGAGAGTAATGACGGTGTGGGTGTGCTATAGTCGATCCAGCCCTGGATCCGATCGGTTTAACCAAGGAGACCAATTTTTCTTTTTGAATTGTTCTTCAGAGCTATTACGTACTGCTGCTTTGTCATCTTTGACACTCGACCAAGTGGGTGATCTCCAACTGAAGTCCTTACTGTTGAAACAGGAGAAGGAGAGATCCAAAAACTAGATGTAAGAAAATGGTGAAGCCAGGTGAAGAATGCTTTTGGGGAAAACACAAGAAAGCATCAAAAAATTTGGAGATTTAGAGAATTGGTAGAGTCAGGAAAGAAACCTTACTGGTGAAAAGCTGGGCAGAAAGAAGTCCAGAAAAAGTAGACACTGAGAAACAGTGGAGTAATCGTGACTGTGGAAGATCCAGAAAGCAGGAAACACCCAGAACCATGAAGAATGTAGGAGATTTATAAACTAGGAGAAGTGGAGACACGGTGGAGTCACGGATGAACCCTTTCTGAAGGGAATCTGAGAAATGATGCACACAACGACCAGTTTACCAGATCAGTGATCAGCTGATGACCAGCAAAGCACCAAAGTGGAATTTCTGAGAACATTCTCTGAGCAAGGCATCTGCAAGCACGTTCTTGATGAAAAATGAGATATTTATCAAGGTACAAACGTAACAGGCGGCCGGTTAAATATTAGTCTTTGCCATTTAGAAACAACACAGGTCAGATTTCTGCAATGTCATGGGTGCCTTTATGGCACAAACCTTTGCAGTTGTGCATTTATGTTATAAATTCTAACGAGCTAAAGGTCAGATATTACCAATCACAGAAGAGCACCATGTGATGTCACACGCACACACACACCAATGATAATTAAACAATACTAAAGTCCTGAAATTCTAATTCTTTAGAAAAATGGCACTAAAATAAATTTATATATATATTTTTTTAATTTCTCATGCCTATGCTGTGGGTCTTTTTATATATATATAGACTTCAACTTTAACTGTGTGTAACTCAAACCTTTTTATTAATTAGTAATTTTATTTCTAACTTGATTAAAGCAAAAGGTATTGAAATGTAACAGAGTTTTTTTCTGTAATTTCTGCTCACCCAGGAGTAAAGTTTCCATGTGAAAAAATGATATAGAATAAATAAAGGGAATATTTGACTTATTGTAAACCTTTCAAAATCATTATCACTTTGCACATGCTAGAAAAAAAGTAAGATGACCTTTGCCATAGTAAGATTCTCTGACCTAAAGAAATAGCATCTGTATTTTTTATGTATTCCTTTAAATGATTAAAAAAAATTAAGATGTTGCAAATAAAAACTTAAGTAAATAAGAAAAAAGACAAAGTATTTAAAGGAGGCATATTGTAAGTGTTTCTCCTCGGAGTGGCGTCATGGGAGCCTCAAAACGACTCTCAGATCTGAAATCAATGATTGTTGAGGAGCATGGTTTAGGGGAAGCTCTCTCAGAGATTTAAACTCTGCACACTAAACACTGTGCAGAACTGGAAGACCAGAAGCACAATTCTAGTTAAGGCCTAAAGTGGCAGAACAAGAAATATCTCAGATAATCTCAGAATGTTGAGAACAGTCACGGACAATCCACAGACCAACTCCAAAAACCTGCAGCATCATCTTGCTGCAGATGGCGCCACTGTGCATCGTTCAACTGTTCAGTGCTCTTCATATAAGGGGATGCTGTATGGACAAGGGATGCAGAAAAAGCTTTTTCTCAGCACACGTCACAAATGGTGTCACCATAGGTCTGCTAAAGCACATTGGGCAAGCTTCATTCTGGAACAAAATGTTGTGAACTGATGAAACTATAATAGAGTTATTTGGGCAAAACAAGGAAAACATTCCAAGTATTCCGAGAGAAACATTTACTCCCTACAGTAAAATCCGGTGGTGGTTCCATCATGCTGTGGGGCTATGTGGCCAGTACAGTGGCTAGTTGAGGGTCTCCTATGTGCTGTGTGATGCAGCATCTTCCATACCGATGCTTTAGTCCAGTAAAATGGTGCCTTCTTGTTTTGGAAATGCAACTGCTGAGCCTCACAAATGTTCATAGCAACACTTTTCACCATAAATTACGAAAGGTACACTTGTGAGTGACAATATTTGATGAATATTTGGTGAAAGTTATATAGTTGAAAGCAGACGCGGGTCCTGTCTGTGGTTATCACAAAGCTACAAAAACAAGAAATCTAACACATATCCTCTTACTGACACAGACACACGTCACTAGAAACACTGCGCCTTGTTACACAAGCCCCCACTGGAAACAGGATGCTGTCTTATCACACACATGTACACGATGAGTAAACACCCCCTGACAAATATGGACACTCCAAGAGAGTGTGCGCGTCTTCAAAAGTGTGAAAAGTTTCCGCAGAGATGTTATTCAAGGAATGAATCAGCAAAGATAAGAAAAGATCACTGTGGCAAAGCAAATGCATGTCGACGCTCTTGATCCTTGCATCTAAGTCCCAAAAAAGAGCTCAGTCAGGATAAACAAAACATTTCATTCATAAAAGCTGCAGTCTCCACCCATCAACCATCACAGTCATGTGACTTTAAACCACATAGAACAGAAAAGGCCTGAAAGGGAAGTGAGTGAGAATAAAAAAGGAAAAGGAAACCAACAGACAGAGAAAAAAGTGATGAGGATATTAACACTTCACTCGTCGTCATTGGTTCCAGTTCCTCGGTGAAAGTAGGAAACACCACAAACGTCACGTGGACAGACTTCACTTTCCATTGTGCGCAACCCACCCCCTCACACACGCTCATACACACACATTTGGAAAGCTGCACTCTAGAGTTACCAGCTGCCGTTCTCTCCACCCACGAATTTCACCATTGCAACAAACAACTTTCCACGTTTCACACAATTACAGAGTGACAGCTGCATCCATGATGGGCTGCACATCACATGTGTGTTCGCTAGCATCGCCGTGTGTGTCAGATCAACTATTGTTTCTTTGGTCTATATTCAGTTCTGTGTATTTTTGTAGCAGAGGAACTGGAGGCATTTATTCATGACGGGCAGCTGACGCACGGCACATCAGAATCCATTTTTTGTAGGGTACACGCAATAAATGCTTTTTTCAGTTTTTGTTTTTTTTGCAGATTTTATTAATATTTGACAAGTTCTAGCTTAAATTTGCAATAGGAATAAAATACTGTACACTTCACTAAAGGCTTGTGTGTCACAGGGTTCTCAAGTTTTGCCATGAGATGCCACTCCAAATATAAAAGATAGCAATGGAAGGCAAACAGGTTTATCAGACTTGTAACATAGATTTATTTGTGATCGGTAGGAAGAAATGAAACTAAACCTTTTGTTACATGTTCACCTCATTTAATCTGGCTCTCTGTGCAAAATAAACAGAGAAAGGGTTTCAAAATTGGACCACTTTGGAGAGGCCCACGAGCGAACGCGGAGCAAGTACAAACATCTAGTTACCAGCGGTCGACAGCAGCGCTGGAAGGCAAGGTGCTTAACCATAAAGGTTAAAGGTGTATTTATAGCTATGTAATATTAAAATATGACCATGTTGTCATTTTTCGATGTTCATCAGTCATGATGCAACCAACTGTGTGTCCTCTTGAGTGAAACAGAGAAATTTCAGTTCCGTCGCATCTTGTGATGGAGAGTGAGATTGCGTAGGAAAACCTGCGGCTCGTGGGAGTATCAGCAGATCCTCACAATGATCATTTCTCCTTTCTGCCGGTACACAAGACTCTTGGGTCAGTGGGCGACAACATTCAGAATTGGGCATCTATATAGACATTAGATTTTGGAACAATCGATTTCTTATTTCAATTAAATATATTTAAATTCTTGAAGTGAGCGTAAATGTGGCGTATTAGTGAAAATGTGGCTTATTAATTTGTGCGAGATCCATCCAGGGGTTGTCTATTAATCACCAACACGTGCTTTTGGCCAGGCAGCACTCTGTGTACAGGGATCTCAAGATTTGGTCCCCCTCTCACCCCTCTCTGACTGATATTTCATTACAAATATTGGAAATGTCATAATAAAAGATAAACTATTAAGATTTTAAGATAACAGTAGAATTATTAATTGGGTTACATTTCAAACTATTAACGAATGTGTTGTTTAAAATACCATTTATTTTCTTCTTGCTATTTCTTTACTAAAATAAAAATACAAAAAAATGTTACAAGCACAACAGACATTGTTTATAAACAACGCAAACTTGAAATCGAATAAAGTGAAAAAAACAAACAGATAAAAAAGGGATTAAAGCTCACGGTTTGGTAGAATAGCTGCTGTTGAGACTGAAAATTGGACCTGCCTTTAATCCAGCCTCTACTCCAGAACAGGTGAGTCTATTTTTTATTATTGTAAGAATCTACCACATATAGTTTGGTGGAATTTGTTAATTTTATGATGTAATCCTTAGGGTTAGACTCTGATTCAGATCTATAAGGTGCAGCTGACGCATCATTCACAAATCACAATGGCCCACATTAGTGCGAGTATTTTGTAGCAAAGAAAATTCTGATTCTGAAAGGAAACAGAAAGGTTTTCTGACAAGAATCATATAAACTTAATTTGGCATCTGATGTCCACTTAAGTCTGAACATGGGAAGAATATCTGCACGTAATGAAACTGATACGGTGACAAATTTAATCAGGGTAGCACTTAGTAAACAAGGTCACACAATTACATAAATCACAGTTCTGTAATTAGACTGTTTCTCTAACAGCTCGGGTGTTTTATTAACATGCACACATATGCAGGCACGCAAACATTCACACTCACCAACACACAGAGCTGCATTTTGGGCAGCCGTGCGTAGGAGACCATTGCGTGTTTGGTACGGAACCAGGCTGTTGAAGGCCTGAGTTGTCATGACGATGATAGTCACCGTGGCCAATAATGAATGAAAGAGAACGGCGAAGACAAACATGAGCGGGGAGATTGCATCACAGGAAGAAAGAGAGAGAGTGAGATCCAACTTAAGCATCATCTAACAACAGTTACGTGAAACCTGGCTCAGAAAATCTGAAGAGGAGAAAAATGTGTGAAAACAGAGAGAAAACAAAAACAAAACTTGATTGCTCACACCTTCTACATAAGGGATTTCAGCCGGGCAAAAATATGAATTGTTTCTACAGCGCGGCTTTGGTGGTGTAGTGGGTGGCGAGCAAGACAAGTGCATAGAGGGACCTGAGTTCAAATCCTGATCTTACGGGTCCTTTCCCAGTCCCACCTCACTCTCTTTCCTGTCTCTCTCTAGCGACCTCAAACTAAAAAAGCAGGTTTATCACTGGTGTCCTGCTCCAACCGGCCACTTTATTAGGTACACCCGACAATTACTGCAAATATCCAAAAGCCATGGATTTGCCTGTAACATGGCAGCAATGCATTTAGCCATAAAGACATGGTCCAAACAATCTTCTGCAGTTCAAACGGAGCATCAGCTCTCTATGTGATGCTATCATGTCAATATGAACCAAACTCTATGAAGAATATTTCCTGTACCTTGATGATTCTATACCATAGAGGGTTAAGGAGACAAAAGAGGATTTCCTCTGCTTAGGTTTAACAGTGAACATCTGGTTGAAATTGATCCCTAGATAGACCCCAAAAAGTGTATCCAATATCAAACAGGGTGGTGGAAGCATCATGCTTTGCGGGTGTTTTGTGTGACTACCACCATCTAAACACCAAACACCATCACATCTTGGGAAAAGAACGTCTGTTCATCAGCCACATCTTCAAAAATAGGCTATGGATAAATGTTACAGCAGGACAATGACAATGGCCAAATCCACAAAAAAAAACAGAATACAGTGAAAACCTGTATGTTCTCCAGAATGGAAGCCCTGTAAACTAGTGATATTAACATTGACTTGGTGCACCGAACTCCATCCCTCCTTGCAACATACTGTAAAAATCAAACACTAGTCTTCCAAAGAGTGATTTCCTGTATCTCATTTGCTGCTGAAGACACTAACAACCAAACCATAATGACCAAAACTTGCTTTAACCAGTAGCTTCAGACAATCTTCATTAACAAGATGCTTACATATCAGAAAAAAAAATCAAGGAGAAATTAAAATCTAAAAATGAGAGTGGGCCAAAACAATAGGTACAAAACAATTCTGAAACTTTCTTTGGTCAATTGGTGAAGCGTCTCTTCAACAGCAGGCCCTGCAGAACATCCACAGGGTCCTCTTCCTCTCGTCAGCTCACTCTTCAGCAAATATAAACAGAGCCACTTCACTGAATTGTGTAGCAAACATTGAGCCCCTAATATGTAACTGTTGGGGAAGGAGCGGAACATGACTAAGTAAGACTATAAACACTGAGTAGCTAGTATTTAGATCCATTTTAGAGATGACCTCATCCTTCTGTATGAGTCCAGCACTCAGTAGTTTGAATGAAATATCATTCCATCGGTGAGGTAACTCATTAGCATTGACACAGTGGCAGCAGCCTGAGGGCTGATATAGATATATCGCCTGTGTGATTTGAATACTATTTCTGTTAAGAGTGAGACGGGGCTCTTTTACGTGGTTTGTGGTGAGAGTGTGCTGATCGTAGGACGCCTCTGGCTGTTTGACCTGAATATTGAACAAATATAGATAGTGATGAACATAGATTCAGTAAAGTGTCATGTTTCCATCTGAAAATAGTTATTTTTCAAACTCTATATAGGAACTTATAGGGCTTTGGAGAACCTAAAACAGTTTAGCAATTTAAAGTTAGCTAAAATATATTTTATATCTTGTGTGATGCCAATGAAAAGCCAACTTTCCAAAACATTCTCATTAATAGCATGGTTTACATCGTTTTAACCCCGTAACCCGACCCCATACATTTGCTTGAGGTGGAGGAGTGCCCCAATCCTCTTTTGAATCAAGTAGCAGGGAAACAGCGAAGGGCTTAATAACCCCCAAGGAGCTTGACTCCCAAAGGAGTAAGATGTATTTCCCAGCAGACATCTGTGCAGTATACGTATGTATATTTGTTGTTTACCTGAAACATTTTTAAAAGTTTTAAAATTACGAAAACCATCGTTTTACGTAAGATGTCATATAAAGGTCAGCAAAAGGAATTGACAAAAAGATGGGGTAGATTTACAGGAAAAATGCGCCAATATTCACAACACTGGGGCCATAGTGGGGAAAGGTCTCTGGGCTCAGGTCCCTTCCTGACTCTAGAGCCTTTACTTGGACAGCTCGCCTGGTGTGCCTTAAGTATTCAAGATGATTTAACAAATTACATTTAGTTGGCAAAACTTGGGACATTTCTTATAAATGTTTTAGTATACTTCTAAGTAAGCAATAATCTTTTCCAGCCTCGAAACGCAATGTTTTCTTAACTTTTTAAAGGGTGAACGAATGTAGAGGTTGTTGTAGAAGTACTTGCAGAGGAACTATTTTGAAGAGTGTGTGAAAGCCTAATTTTGTCCTCTTCACCCCGTCTGCCTGATAGCAATGCATCCTACCTCCCTTTGAAGACAAGAGATTTTCTCTGACCATTTAACCCAGCATCATCGGTGCAACATGTAACTTAAACCTCCTGTGGGCTGCACACTCCGCTGCTCCACTGTGTTGGATTCATTCATCAGCCGCCAATCAAACCTGACCCTGACCAAAGTGACTGGCCAGCAGCGTCTACATGAACAAAACGGTCTGCAGGTACTTCAGTCTGCACGCTTTCAGAAATAAAAGGAACAAAAGCTGTCACTGGGCCAGTACCTTTTAAGAAGGTACATGTTTGAACCTGAAGAGACCGTATTGGTTTCTTAAAGCTATTAGAACCTGGAGTCAATATAATAGACAGTATATAGAGATATTCCCTTAAAAGGGCACTGAAGCAAAGGCCTATTTTAGAGCTTTGTGCTTATAAGTTTGCATATGTGTATAAATCAAATAATAAATGTATCCAGAAAATTGGCATAAAAGCTGTTTCCAAGCAATTTTTAAAGAAACTGTTATATTTCACACAATAACTGATTTTAAAAGTGCAAATAATTGGCTGTAAAATATATTTTCAGTTATAAAAATCCCAGTCCAGGGCTTCCCATGCATTTATATTGAGGAGAAGGGGACTCCTTAAAAGACAAATTGTGTAGCCTATGATATAAAACATAATGTAAATGTTGCAATAAACTTGTAATAACTTTTGTTTAATGTATCAACAAATTTTTGTTTGTTAATAAACCAAGACCAATTTTGGATTAGTTTACTGATGTTTTGCTGCAGCAGTGACTAAATTGATCTTTTTTTTTTTTTTTAAGAATTGAGCTTGTCTGAAGGTCAAACGCCATTAGCCATGAAGCTAATAATTTGAATGTAAAACCCCATAGACTTATGCTAAAAATATTAGCATGTCGTTAAAGTGAGGCAAAACGTCATGCCTGTCGTCGTATTTTTATTTGAGGAATAAAATACTAAAATAATAATACATTTTTTATAACAAATAACTACATAGTAAAAAAAATAAAAATCTAGGGGAGATACCGCAGTCAGTAGTGAAAGAATGAGTGAGTGTTGATGAAGGTGCTCATATGAGATAGAGTAGCTCTTAGCTCCCTTATACCATGTCTTAAACCACCAGTGCCAAATTGTAGACAAAAGCACCACTGTTTTAAACTTCCTCTCTGTGCAGTATCAGAGCTCTCAGGTTGTGAATGTGTGTGGGAGTGCAAGAGCTGGTTAACAACTGCTATACACATAATCTAAACCTGTTAATCTAAATATGAGATAAGCTGGCTGCGATGATATTTATGCCTAGCTATAGATTAACATCAGTCGGCTCTCTAGAAAGCACAAGCGTACAGAAGTCATCGGGGGCTGATCAGAAGGGGTGATATGATTAGTTCTGGCAGCCAATCAGGGCCAAGAGTTGCATGCATCTAATCTGGATTCTAATTTTTTTCCAATGTGGGATCAGCCAATGAAAGTGGAAAACAAAATGTGCTCGATCTGTGATGGTTTAATTAAAAATCTGAATGTTTCAGATCCTGGAAATATTTGGGTTTTATATAAAAATAGCTTTTATTGGATTCGTCTCTGGAAAAACAGTGTAGAGTAAAGATGACAAGTTCGGATAATTTTGGTTACTGTGAAATCATTTAGTCACCATATAACATAATAATTTCTTATTGCAGAACTGTGGAATCGTTTTAGGCAGGTGTGAAAAACGCCGGAAAAATCCACCAAAACAGCAGCAATTCTTCTAGCTACAGTTGCACACAGTTTTTGAAGGAACTCAGTTGGTAGGTTGTTCCAGACATCTTGAAGAACTAACCACAAGTTCTGAGGATGAAGCTTTCTATCACTTGGGCTTGTTGAATCTATGGACCCTATCAGGAAGAACACCGACTCCCACTGGGTTCAGCCAGTTCTGAAGAGATCGGAATATATCTTCTGTTTTTCAAAATAATTGTTTTTGTTGGGCCTTTAATCTGATTTGATGGGATCTGATCTCGACTCATCTGTTCACCAGTCCGAAAACCAAACGAACCCTGAAAAGTTGGTAGTCCAACATCAACCTAAATACAATAAAACCTATAGCTTTTTTGTGTTATGCTAAACTTTGATATGTGTTGAGCAGAAATGCCCATTCTTTAAACAAAAACCAGTAGCTTGGCTTGCTCTCTAATGTGTTTCAGTGTATGTAATGGAGACAGATGGGGAAGTCCCTCTCTCTCTAGAGTAGAGATCACTTTAACTCACACTGTACAGCACCCCTGGCAGCCACCCAGCTCTCCGCTGATCCAGCACCAAAGAACCCATCGCATCGCTAAACACAGGAAACATAACACATTGTTTTTTTTCTCTCCTCTCTTAACTATTAATATAAAGTGGTTTGAATGTGGATAGTCGTATTAAATCTCACATATCACTTGAATTTTGAATTCAAAATTTTACTTCAAAGAAAACACTATAAGAGCATTGATCAGCTTCACTTCTGAAAATAAGAAGAGGTTTCGATGTTTTACATGATTTAGTTTTATAGTAAAATCTGGAATGACAGATAGAGACTGACATAACCCAGAGGCAGATTATTTATTACTCTGTCCAAACATTTAGATAAAACCATCCCTTCTCTTTTAAAACCAGAACATCCTAATCATCACATCCTCTAGAAATCATACAGTACACCCCCATAGCTTCACCCATCAGCTGCAACACAACACAATTGGTAGAAATGTTACTGACGCTCGTTACAATCGAGATCTCTGAACACACAACATGTCGAATCTTGAGGTGGATGAGACACAGACCACACCGGCTGCTAGGTACAGGAAACTGAGGCTACAATTCACAAAGAAAAGATTGGAGAAAAGTAGCCTGTTCTCAATTCTGCAGCTACATTCGGATGGTGGGGTCAGAGTTTGGTGTCAACAACATGAAACCATGGATCCATCCAGCCTTGTATCAACAGTTCAGGCTGGTGGTGGTGGTGTAATGGTGTGGGGGATATTTTCTTGGGTCAATCGATGGCCATATCCCTTTAAGATTATTTAAGATCCCTTGTGAGAGCCTATAGTGAATGTATAAAGGCATGTATGATGCATCCCTGAACAATCACAAAGCTAATATTACTCACAGTTTTGATTTATAGAAAGGTTGTGGGCTGTGAGGATCTACACGTCATTCCTATTTTGGATTTACCAGAAAAACTTTGAGAACAAGTGCCTCCACAATAAGGTTCCCCTCCTGCTCATCATATTCCGGAATCACCATCTCTTCCAGCCGGGTTTCACACCAAACCTGTGCCACACCTTCTTTCTGACATGCAAAGCATGCGTGGGACGTTGTCATTGATTGCGATTGGTTGTGTAAGAGTTGCTTGTTTATACAACTTCATTCAGAGATTTCTGTTTGTGAACACGTCTGAGTTTTCCTCCAGGCTTTGCTTCAGGGTTTGAGCTGTTAGACACATTACGGCTGCCCACACACATTTTTCTACTTGTAAACCCACACAACCTGTAAAGAGGTCATGATACTAGTTCTGGGGTAAACAGCAAATGCTTTCATCGCTTTAGTTCACCAAATGACTCATGCTCATGTTCAGACAGGGTTTCCCCAAAACCTTTAGCATGCCCTCCTTGAAACTCATCAGGTGGAGGGTTTATCGTGGCCCATTATTTACATTTTTACCTGTTTATTTATATTTCTGAGATGTTTACTCACAATAACGCAAAAGTTTCCAATTGTTTGTGTTTCTCGAGGCAGAGCAGCTACATTTGTGCTCATACGTTTACACACCGTAACAAATGCTCAGATTTCCAGACCATTTATCAGAAGATTTAACAATAAGACAAAAGCATTTAACCAGTGGTTAGATGAAGCTATTTATTGTCTCTTTTTAAATCATGATGACTTACCAGAAACTTATCAAATGACCCTCATCAAAAGTTTGGTCACAGGTGGCACCCTCTTTTCTTAATGTTTTCCCATTAAACCCACTTGCTCAGTGAGACATGCAGCACTTTGAACCTGCGGAAAATGCCTTTTTGATGAGACTTCATATAGTTTTTCATAAATCTTTGCAGAAAACTCACAAATAAAACAACAATGAAGGCATTAAAGACTCCTCTCTTTAGAGTCTTGCATAAGGAAACGTTCAGACAGCAGTTCGTAATGTTCACCTGTGATTTTTTTTTTGGGGTAAAATCCCCTTTTTGTCTGGCCAATTACATTTCAATTAATTTGCAACTCTTATCTGTGCGGGAGATGGCATCACAAAATGGTGAAAGTAAACATTTTATTGAAGATCTAATTACAGCCAACATAGCTTCAACAAAATGATATTAAGATAAAGATTAAGCAAGAATTTTACCTAAGGCTTTGGCGGAGCTATAGCTTCACCATCTGTAAGGGTGTGTGGGTGATGTCACGAAACCTTCCAATACAGGTCACAGATGGACAAATTTAATTTAGATTTAAAATATTTTGTAATTATTACTCAATTAAATATGAAAAGCACATTCACACGTTCTGTATCTGCTTGTTTACCAGGTCAAGAGAATTTGCTAGAATTTTAGATTAGGCAAAAAGTAGGTTGGACATACACTTTCATCTACATGCATTTCGAACTTTATAACGCAATTAATTATAGGACAAGAAGACTTATCCTATAAGAAGTAAATATTTGAGCCTTTCGTTTAAAAAGGAATGATTTGAGGTCAAGGAAATGTTTTCACATGCCACAATCCATCACCTCCCATAGACATATCATTAATCAATGTCGAAACATAGATTCTGTCCCAATAATAAAAGCAATAAAGAACACCAACGCAGTGACATTTTAAACTAAGCCTTGAACCACACACAAGAATTAACCAAATCTGTTTCAATGTTTGCGGCATGATGCTACTTTTCGGGGTGACAACACTTACGTCATCTTAGGAGTGAGATGAGTGCAGTAACTGCTTAAGTAAAGACTTACCCGGCTTGTCTTTCATAAGCATGTCTTTCAGCCCTGCAACTGACAGATATAATTGTCATGGTGTGCCACTGTGAAAAGCTCAATACAAACATGAAGAAAAACTTCTATGAATGCATTCCAAAAGCTTTTGCATATAGCTACTGTATCTCTAAAGTAAGGGAAAGTAGTAAATGACTCAGACACAGACTAAGAAATGATCAAGAAATCTAATGTTAGAAGTGAGAGAGACAGAAACACAACTAGAAAATAAAATCCATTTGCAATAGATTCATTTGAAGAATTTTTGGGTAGAAACACTAATCTCAGTTCCATGCAAGATCCCACCTCAAGGATTTCCAATGGTTGAGTTACAAAGGAGGAACCTGCCCAGACCGGTATAAGAGCGTTGTTTCAAGCAGCTTGGACCATTGTCACCAGGAAATCAATTGGTATCACATGTACAAACTCATCTTTGTGGTAAGACAAAAGCTGTGAGGAGTCAACTTAACTTCTTGTACTTTAAAGAGGAAGACCACTGCCCATGAAGCCTCAAACACTCTCTCCACCTTCAAACATGGTGGAGGAAACATTATACTTTGGGGGCGGGGTCAAAACCTCTTCAGTTAGGACAAGGGAAATGGGTTGTTGGTGGACAACAAATCACACAGCCAATGCAACAAAGGAGCAGTTCAAATAGAGGAATACTAAAGTCCAGGAGTGGTCAATCCAGTTTAATCCCTTTAATCACATAGAAAATCTGGAGGGAGCTGAAGGTTTGTGTTGATGCATGTCAGCTTTGAATCCTGAATAACTGGTAGAGGATCAGCAACAAGGAGTGGAACAAATATCCTCCTGGGTTTTGAGCAAACTTGGTGGTCAACATGTGAAGAAACACGTGGCCTCTGAGCCTTGTTCTGTGAAATGGTCCAATACTTCTGTCTTTCTTAAAGTGCAAATCAGTTCATCGAATTGTTTTTTAAAATGCGCCTTTTGACACAAAAGCTATAGGAAAGTACACGTGTGTCTTTAATGAAGATCCGAACAAGAGGAATGACACAAATTTGAAGTAACAAAGATACTGACACTTAATCCTTTGCTAATGCTTTGGTCCATTAGATCCCAGTGTTGAAGCCTCAAACAGAACTCCGACCTCAATTTGTGCCTGAACCACAAGTTTTAGTTCTCCTTTTATTTACCTTCCTGTCAAAGTGGCATGCTCACAACAAAAGCAGCGTGCATACCTCACCTCTGAAACACCTGCTCAACGTTCAGCAGGAATTCCTGTGCAATTGTTCTGGCACCCCACACTACGGGGGCAACTCAATTACTGGGTGGGGAGTGGTATGAGAACGAAAGGCACGCAAACTCTGAACATCATCTTCAGGTTTTGGTTTGGTTTTTTATATTGCAAACAAAAACTGTTGGCTAATTTTAAAAGTTAAGGCAGCTCACCATATTTTACAATGGCATCGTTGGCAGTTAAATTCTTGTGACTTGAGGAAATAAAATGCATACGGAACCTGTTCTCTAGCATGGCTTGCTGCACAGAAAATAACTCACCTTTGCATAAAGCGAGAATAGAGGACCAATGGAGTTAGGATGGGGAGCAAATGTTTACTTTTTAATTCATCTAATTTTGATTGCTCCATGCTTCAATGACTACAACCACACACCCCTTTAATGTTGTATGTTTGATCAAATATTTTCCTTATCGTGCTTAATTTGCTATAATACTTCGTAATTTCAACACATTCAGAATGAAATGAGCTATTTTTACAGTTTATTCAAAGCTGCTCTAGTGGATTGAGATCTCGAGAGAACATTTGAGTACAGTGAACTCATTGTTATGTTCAAGAAACCAATCTTAGGTGACTTGAGCTTTATCACATGGAGTGTTGATGTGGACAGTGTTGTCATAAAGTGATGGAGATTAAGTAAGGGAGGTTGTGGCGGTGACACGATGCTCAATCAGAACTAAATGTCGCAAAGTGTGCCAAGAAAATACCCCCCCCCATCCTGAATCGTTGATACAAGAAAGGGTAGATCCCAGTAGATCAGCAATTTCTGAAATACTCAGAGCAGCCCTTCTGGCACCAACAACCAGTCCTTAAATCACTGTCTCAGATTTTGAACTGGAGATCACCTCAACCGTGTCTAAATGCCCAAATGCATTGAATTGCTGCCGTATGATTGGCTGATTAGTAATAGGTGTACCTAATAAAGTGGCTGCTGTGTGTGTGTATATGAACTTGTGTGTTTATCGCTGAAATCAAACAAATTTACACGTAAACACCAAACCTAGTTTCAACGAAACCACTACGAGATCAGAAAGTGTGAATAGCTTTAAACCACTTCATCTAACCTTTAAGAACTTCTATGACATCCAGGTCATTGCTTGTTTCTAAATGCAGAGTCACAACGAATGCAGACAAACAGTTCTACCCCACATGCCTCTCAGCTTGTGCTACACCTGATGTAACATCTACAGTACATCAACGCTCAGCCACTCGTCTCAACTAGCAGACTTGAATTGAAAAAAAAAAAAAAAAAACTCTCCCCGCTCTAATCCATTTGTTGTAATATTTATCTACATCAGATCCTGGTTCTGCTACAAGACTGGCTTAATTGACATGTGGCTTGTGTTCATATCATCCCATAAACCCATTTTTCACCTGTTTCGATGAGTCAGTGCTGTAAAAGCAATCTGGATAGCTGTCATTCATAGATCTGTTATACAATCACTCCCGGAAATCGTGGGAGTTTAAGTACAATCTTGCTATCTGTCCGATGTAGAAAGCAAAGTTCAACATCTCCATAAATGCAGTCTTTATTCTTAATATTCTCCAAACAGCTGACGTGGGTGAATGTTTGTTTGTGTGAAATAAACACCTCCTAGAAAGAAGTGTGTATGTTGTGAATCTTTCAAACTCAGGGTTTCTTAGAGGAACACTCCACTTTTTTAAGTTTAAAACATTTCATTGTTTTGGAATGTTTTCAGGCATTCTCTGGTTCTGGTGATTACAGTATAAAACTCCTTACCATAGCCCAAGGTGTCTGATTAGACCAGGCATTCTTTTTTTTATTACATTTTTTATTGACATCGTGAAGAACTGGGGGCTCAAATTGGGTTGAAGCCCACATGAACACAGGTTGTTTTTTCTTTCTCACACCATGTACAAAAATAAAAAATGATATCCACAAAAAAATCCTGAAATGCAACCAAACCAACAGGTGGCAGTCGATTTGTGTCATTTAAAAATGCATATTCAGCATTGCGTTTGCAAAAACAGTTCAGTGATTAAACAGGTGCGATTCTGGATTTGGATCCGATAGACAGTTCAGCTGGGATGAACTTTAAACTTCGATCTCGCGTCATGGGATACAACTTCAGCCACCAATTTGGGGAGGTCAGAACTGTGAGCTTTTTTGATAACTAAATATTGAGAAAATGTTATTTCTAGGATGTCAGCATTGCATCAAAATAGATTAGAGTGCCCTTTTATAATTTAAATGAGTTATTAAAAGATGTTTAAAAGCCACTTTGGGTTAAAACTGCTACCAAATTTTGGACTAGTGAAGAGAGACTCAACGCTACAGCATTTCATTACTTTCCCACGAGCAAATGTCCAATTATGAAATGGAGGAAAACCTACTGAAAAAAATTGGTTTGATGTTGGTTGTGTTTGGAGTTTGTGATAGCTACAAAAACATGTAAGCATAATTAGATATAAACTTTTTCAAATGCCATACATGCTCATTTATATTGAACAGTTTGACCATTTTTCAAAACAAGGATTTCAGTCTCTGGTATTTGTTTTCATGGTCACTGAATGACGGAGTCACCAAAGAACTTAAGAACTTTGTTGAAAGCTTCACTGCGAGGAGAACACCTCAGCTGAAGAATCTAGGCTAATATCACTTGACCCGGTTTGCCCGCTGCCTCCTCTAGCTTCTGAGGAGGCGGGGGAAGGTCACCGAAAGGGGATTCCCCGTGACGGCAAATCAGGAGTGAGTTTCCCCCGCGCTCGCACCGTTTCCGTACAAATGCACGATGTGTTCGGAGCATTTTATTTTAGTAAAGCCATTTATTGGAAAACAACTGAACCCCTAACAGTTAGAGAAGTCGTTAGCTAGCGTGAAATTAGCCGTTTGTTTTTTTATTTTATTTAAAACTGAATATGGGGAATGTTTCTTCGGGAGCTAGCATGCTAATTACCTCAGGACACTTGTTCAGATCATCCTTAACTATACTTTTGCGCATGTCTGTCTCTTTCTGAACCACGATGTTGTAAAATATCCGAAACGCCCGTGTTTAGCCATATCACCCCGGTCAGGCAATCGAGTAAACAACACGCTTAGCATGGAAAGACTCGGAAAAAAAAACACTTTTAACCCGCGAAATAAACAACCGGGGGCTGTCGAGTCTGCTTTCTCTCATTACAGTAACGATATGTGATATCTTAAGGTCCTTCCCTGGTACGAGGTAACGGGGACACGCTTCCGCTAAAAATACCTGTCCACGACTATATTTGGCTTGGCTGGAACACAATCAAACGTCTAAAATAAACGGACCCGCCCAGGTGCAATGAATGAAGGATCTGCTATCTCACACCGCCGGGCCGCCCGCTGCTATATTTAACATCGGTTACGTCAATCACGCGCCTAGTGCGTCATGCCCTCACCCCGCCCCCCGGAGCTGATCATTGGCCAGAATTAGAACGTGGCCAAGATATTGCGCGTCCCGTGATTGGCTGTCGTTGATCTTTTATGTACAAGCTCGTACTCAAGCTGAAGAAAACTACTTGTTTAATGTCCACGCCAACCACATTTGTCTGTTTTTCATCCATACTTCTTTGGCTTCTCACAATTCTTGTTTACTTGTTTATTAGTTATAACAAAATCAAAGAATACATTTATCTTCGAAAAGCTGACTAACTAGCATTCAGTAAACATCAGGTGTTCTTTTCTTACAAGTTATTCTGATACTTTAGGGTTAATTTTACATGAGATGTAAAAATAAATAAAGCACCCCTTTAAATAGCCAAAAACAAATCTGTTCAAAACAACTACTTTTTAAACCTGTGCCTTTAAATATCCCTGAGCTCCTGCTCTCATCCAGCTTATGTTGCACTGTTTTGGTGAGTAACAAACTACTTTAATTTTTACACCAAGCAGTGCCACAACATCTCTCAACAGACATCAAACCCACACTCTACGGGCTAAACATTTCTTTCCTGAATCGAGATTCAGATTCTCTGAATCAGATTCTTACTGAGCATGAAAAATGGTTTGTGATGTCACAAGAGTATTTACTACACAGAAACAAAACAATTAAAGACGTGTACAGACATGTTAGCTTCATTTATCCGTTGCTTTTTTATTGAAACTGAGAGGTAAATGCATAGTGACCCAGTCCAAAAAATTCTGAAACCAACATGTTCATAGATAAGGAAGCAACGCAAGGTAACCAAAAGATGAGAAACTTGTTTTAGTGGATTTTGTAGCTGATTATACATCAGACATTATGACTGTAGCTGAACAGTTGGGTTGTAGGCTGTAAGGTTGTAACTCTACTCAGTTGTAGAGTTAATCAGAAGACGAAATTCTTATGTTTACTTCTATGTTTAGTTTTTAACCATCGCTTAATCTTCGATCTTTCTGAAGGACACCTTTTTTCAAAACTGACCTACCGCACGGTTTCAGAGAAATCCTGTCAGAGAATCTGAAGCCTACACCTCCGCCCTCCCCTCGCTCTTGGCAAGTGCTCCAACAGCTTATGCCTCTACCCTACTGTACCAGAGAAGCCGGGGAGCGCTACAGTGCAGCCTCGACGTCACCTCTCCCATGGCGTCACATTGACGTAGCGCATTCCAGGCTGGCTATGTAGAAGCCAGGCGCACATAAATGTGCTATTAGACTTTCTCTCGCTCAGCGCGCCACATAAACAAAGGCACATTGCATCTCCAGCTCAGCGCACCCTCTCCGTTATTAACGAAGACTCGTGTAGCGAGGCTGACAGAACCACGGAGTACTTTTATCTCCTTCTCTTTTTAGAGGAAAATCAGTCAAACAGATATTTGAATGAAAACTCAACTTTTTGCGACTTTAAAACCAACCACAATTGAATGTTTTACGCATTTCTGTCGGATATGCAGAAGGAGTTACTAGGGCTTTAAAACACATGTAAAGACGGACCCTCAACAGAAACCAAGTAAGTGGTCGATTTATTTTAATGTGTTTTGTTTGTGGAAACACTGGGATGTGAAAGAGCTCACAGCGTGCTTTGACACGGTTTTGCTCTTTTTACTCTTGCTTTCATTCGTTTTTCTACAAGGCATTTTTTATGGAAAACTTTCTGCCGCGGACCTGTTGAATGTTCAGTCCCGACTCAGCGCAACGGACCGCTTTGCGCGATCAGTTTCTTTGGAGATTGAATGCGAATTTAATTGCGAAACATGTATTATTCTCTCGGGTTGTCATGGAAATGGGATGTCTCTTCATCACTTGGTGAACCCGCTCTGAGCGCGAGCGGGGGCCGTTTGAGTCTCGTGAGATGCGCTCTTCATACCGCTTCATGCGACTTTATTAAAACGCGTATTTTTTTTAAATCAGCACGTCTTATCATGGTATAGATACAGCATTCGATTAGAAAGGTCTCTTCTTTCTTTCTTTATTTCATCCAGTCATTCTTTTTTTAACATGGAGGAACCGCGCACAAACAGTTCGCAATGAACCAATGCGTGCCCCAGAAGATGCCCAGCTTAACCCACATCACTCTGTTCTGTTGAGTGGGTTCTTTTGGAAGATTTAATATTACACTTATAAGTCCTGGACGACAAATTGCACTTGCTTACTGAAAATACACAAGTATTACACAAAACCCCCCTTTAGTCTCCCAGACGTTGCATGTTTAATGGAAACTTTAAAATCCAGGATTTTTCCAAAATTTGAACATGCAACAATTTTACCAGAAGACTCAATTATATGTAGCATAACTCTTTAGAAAACTGATAACAATCCTGAAGTTTTAAAATAAACCACTCGAAATAAGGTCATGGAGTGCGCTTTTAAACCCGGCGTCTCTTTCCCTTGAGGTCCCTGTCCTCACATCCCGTTCCCCAAACTAATTTACTGTAGTGCTTGTGTTTGTCCACCCCTCAGTCTCCACTCCCTCACTTTCTTTGTCTGTTTGCTGGAAAGCTTCTATCTCGCGGATCTACAGAGCGTCTCTGGAGCGCACGTGCTTCAGGGCGCTCTCGCGGTGCTCCTGGTTACCGGCGGCTCCGTCAAGATCACGGATGACCTCAAAAACAAAAATCAAAATTATTTTTTTCGAGTGTGATTATTTTTTCAGAGTTTGGTAAAGTTAAAAGAAACCCATGGAAAGTCGTCGTTCTTGGAGGTTTTAAAGATTTACGAGCTATTGCCGCGCGCACAGTATCGGCTTTGCTAGAGCGCGCTTCTCTCCGGGAGGGGGCGCTGTAGCTTTTAAAACTCTCCGGCCGCGCGCGTCGCCTTTATTTGACTCGAGACAGGGACAGGACTCTGGTGAGTGCCCAGGTGAACCTTCCCCAAGCTTTCACGAGGCTCTCTTTATTCTGAGAAAAAGGAGGAAAACATGTTGATATAAAGTAAGATATAACAACTTTTAATGCAGTGTGTCATTTTCACATTTATTTATGGCTAGTGTATTTGCAGATGTTCTAAAAAAACCTTTATGTGTTTTCTTTCAATCTAAACATTTTGAGTTTTAAGTGTGGAAAGTGCAAACAATATATTCTTTATAAAAGCAGTTTATTATTAATACTTGTATAAAGTACACTTTAACACCCCCTTTCGGGTTGTATAGACTCTTTTTTTCTATTTAAACGCAAATCATAATTATTAGTTTGAATTATTTTCAATTGTTGAAAGCTAACAAACGCAATCAGGAAGATCTCTGTTCAGTCAGAAAACATTACACGGGAAAGATGCATGTCACCATCTCTGATATAAAATAAACCATTGGTAAAAGTAAATCCTATAACAATTTTGTTTATTTTTGGTAAATAAAATGATCCGCGTTAAATGTATGGTTTTCTTGGACACGGACTGTCCACGTTTACCTTCGCTTTACTATCCGCAGAGCTGTGGTCATATTTTATATCAAAATATTTTTTGTGGAGGTGATGCATGATTTTACAAACTGTGAGATGTGAGACAGTACCATCATAAACTTCTCACCCTTCGATCCCGGTTTCAGACAGCGGTTCGGAAGAGCGCCTGCAGCTCAGGTTAGTGTCCCGGCTCCCGGATCCCCGGCGCGCCGAAGCAGCCCCGAACCCCCGTCGCCTGCAGCCTTCACCCGACACACCGAGCACGATTCAGCGGGCACGAGGCCAGCCAGGTACCACCACACCTCTAAGCTCACATCCCACCAGAATATATCGTGTTATTACAATTTATTTTGCTAAATACATTGAGATAAATGTTAAGCTCTTTTTTCAGTGTTTATAAACTTCTGAATCCCCCATATTTTTTTAAAGAACAAAAAAAGCGCTTCACTGTTTTTTTTTTTTGCAAACAAAACATATTTATTTCATACATTTAATTCTTTATTTATTTTCCACGTGCATTGTTCCTTTATTTATCCGTTTTTTTGTCTGTTAGATCAATGGCAAACTCACAATGAACAAGCGATCACAGTTATTGGAACAGCTGCATTTTGTCCACCTAAAATGCACAACTCGAGGTTAGAAACTGTTTCTTTCCTCTATTACGCGCTTCATAAACCTGCGGATTCTTCCGCTGGGCTGCTCGAATTCTTTCACTATGACTCTATGTGGTCTAAAACTTATTTATAATATCACTTTTAAACCGCGTGGTGGCTGTTTTCATTGGATTAGCTGTGTCATTGTGAGCGGATGCGCATTGAGAATCGACGCGCTCTGCGCTTTGCTCGTGCGCAAACGCCAGATCTTGTTTATCCTGTCAACTGAATGGTCTTAAATCAATCGATTCTTATTGTTTACTCATTTGGAGTCATTGTTCGCATTAATGTTTTTGTTTGAGTGGTGAATGTGGGAAGGACGTGCTTTATAAAAGCCAAGATGAAAATAATGTTGTCAGATGTATTTAAATAGCGCACGATCTATTTTTTACAGAATTACTTAATTTTTTTTTGGAATGTATTGTTACATTTGAAAAAAAATCTGCTATTATTTTAAACACACTGGTATAGTCCGTGAATGATCTGCATATTTGATCAGGCCTAGAGATGTAAGAAAGAGGTTCGTGTTCACCTCGCAACTTCTGTATCCACGTGACGCAACACTCGTTAAATAATAAAACGGTATCAAAAGGCAACGGCGAATTAAATAACAATTGCATGTTAAGAGTTTTGTTTATAAAAGTGGGGCAACCAAAATCTTAACTTGAAATTGGTTTAATCAAAAGAGTTTTTTAAGCGAATTGGACAAATATGTAAATGTAATTACGTAATTACCTCAATTAATAATATGTAAATTATTATGTAATATGTAATTACCTCACCGTAAATGACGCAAGAAATTCGCCCGGTTCTTAGACTAACTTTGAGTACTTTTGAGTGTGCTAGCTTCCTCCTAAAAGTCCATTTTTTTACACGTTTACTAATGTGTGCTAGTACTTGAATGGTGTTGTACAATTTAATCGGTTTTAATCTCTGAAGATTCACATACAGAAATCTGGTAAATATAACGTGATCAAATCAACTCCAAATGAAGAACCCTACTTTTGCTTGCTCATATTATTGTTGTTATAGCATGCAATGTTAGTGCTTGTTAGTGCTTGTACTACATGCTTGTTAGTGTTCCTCGATGTACTTTGCTGGAATCTAACCAGAAATAGTATGCCACTCGGGAAATTTTGATATTTGAATATTTTTCATATTCACAGTACAGATTTGGATGCAGTGTAGCAAACCCTCGAGCTAATGGGAGAATCCGCAAACTTGGTGTAGAAACAGAAATTTAAGAATCTCTTATCTGTATGTGCTTCGTTGTGTGGCTCTGTTCACATGCATTTTAAGAACTATTGGATTGTTTTTGTGATGAGTTCAGTCAAGGAAGTGTGGTGAGGCATCAGGTAGGCACCGGTGACCTGGCCTGGCATGTTCATCTAGATAGACATCTAGCCTCTACTCTCTCCCAAACGTTCCCTTTCCAAAAATCTAAAAAGAACAAACAAAAAATAAAGCAACTCTCTGTTGATCCATAGCATCTGCAGCTTGCCCCAATATATAATGTGTACATATAGAAAGACTGAGCAAATACATTTCTTATACATTTAGATTCTATTCCTACCATCAATATTTTTGACAAAGAGCACACATACAAAGGGCAAACGTGGTTCCACTGTGAGCCAACAGGGGGTGTTGCAGCACCCTTAGCACCTCACTCTCTATATCTAAAGGGAACCCCTTCTAGAGCCTGGGGTTCAAATACTTGTGTGCAATGTTGGTTTTTTCTTGCACAGGTGCATAACCTCCATAGGTCTGGTCTGTTTGAAGGTTCTATGAGGTTCTCAGTTAGAGTTTAACAAAGTTTGACTACATGTTAAGTCAAGGGAAAATTTCCCAGAATTCCTTTAGTCGTAGCAGTCTGAAACGATACAGCAACCCAGCTCAGATCAGTTTGGCGGCTGTAGCTCAAACGTTCTAGGAGAAAAATTTAGATCTATTTTTAAATGTAGAATATTTGTCTAAAGCAAAAAAAAAAAAAAAAAACAACAATAACAATATTGTGGTTTTGGCAAAAGACGAAAAGAGTCTGACATAGCCCCTATTTAGGCCAAACTTCAATATGATTGGCTGAAAATAGGATCTGCACATGCAGAAACACACATTGTAATATCTTTAATTTGTTGCTAATTTGTAATGAGTTGATTGTTTTTCTAAACAGCACAGTGATCATAACCAGTTTTTAGTTGTGTTTTTAAAGACATTAATTTAATGAAATCCCTATTAGACCCCAAAGCTGTTAAATGATGTCACCAAAGAGAAGAATCTCATGTTGTCGCAGTTAAAGATTTATGTAACGGCTGAAGGGTTACGCGTGCACCTGTCCACATCACAGGTGTGAAGCCGTCTATAAATGATTATGCTCCTGATTTGGCTAAACACACATGACGTACAGGAGACAGAGGGATTACGGAACCACTTCACGATAACGTCATGCCGACGTTGTGTCTGTGTACACTTCCCCGCCCAGGGAAAATAAGCAAACTCCCCTCCTGACTGGACTGCACACACGCTCCTGCACAGCAGTAGTGTTATATAATTCAGACTCTAGCAAAGCACATCATTCTATTGTTTATCGAAAATTGAAGTGTGCCTACAAAAACAAAAAAACGACTGTAAATCTGTTTTTTGATCTTGAGTCAAACTTTAGGGCCCAGTGTTAGAAAGCTGCATTTGCATCCAATATCTTGGGTCTTTCAGCAGGACAGTGACCCTAGACATACATCTAAAACCACCCAAAAATAGATGGCAACTAAGCGCTGAAGAGTTCTGAAGTGGCCAGCAATGAGTGCAGATCTCACCTGCTGTTGGGATAAGAACACTTCCATTATGAGAAACCTGGAACAGTTTGCAGAGGAAGAGAACGTTCTGGCTGAGAGGTGTAAGAAGCTTGGTGTTGGTGAAAGAAAGTGATTGTTTTTTTCTTCTCCAAAAACATGTGAAGTTAAGGGTGCTAATAGTTTTGTCCCGCTCATTTTCTGTGACATTTCTCCTCTGTTTAGGGAACAATGCACTGCTTTTCTGTGAGAAATGCTTGATTTTCTGGAAATATTTTGGGAGTGCCAACAATTTTGGCCATGACTGTACGTCTTCTTTGGGAGTTGGCGAGCTCTAATATAAATCTACTACACCACTCCAAATCAGAACTTTCTCCATCTCCTCATCTGGAAGAAACCTGATTCTTTTGTGTGAAATGTGACGTTTCCTTCTATTGAGAAGGAATTAGGGCTATTTCCAAGCGGGGGACAGTTACCAAAGGGGAGCAGAGTTTAGCAATGGGTCACAGGAGAACAATTTAATTAGATCTTTCTCTTCTGTAGGCACCAGACCCAGTTCTAATCCATGGATTGGGACATCTACTAACAGTATTAGCCTCAACATGTGCCCTCAGCAGTCTGGAAGTAACCAATTTTCTGCTGTTTTCTCCCTATCTCCCTAGACATGCCCTGTGTTCAGGCCCAGTACGGCCCTGCACCTCATGGGTCCAGCTACTCCGGCCAGTCCTTTGGTTACCATGGTGACTACAACGCTGACCTCATGGCAGGAGACTACTCAAAGTGTGAGCTCGGTGCGGGAGAGATCTCAGCAGCGGCCGCCACCACGTCCCTGCCCAGTTTTAACGTGTTTGTGGAGGGTGGCTTTGAGCCCAAGCCTTCCTGCCTGTATCAGCTCCCTCTTCAGCGCATCAAAAAGGAGGAGGAGTCTTACCCTCACATGGCTCCATCTGATGAAGCTATAGCTGGAGCTCCATGTACTTTAAACAGTCACCTCCATCCACACCCCCCACTCCGCTTCACCCTGGCCCACCCGGCAGCTCTTTCTTGTGGGATGAACATGGCCTCCCCCCGGTGCCTCAGCCATGCCTGATTGAAGGCCCGCTGAAGGGCGCTCGGTTCTCTCATTTCTACGAGCAGACGGTGTCACCGTCCACCAGCGGCTACGATACGACCATTAGCCTTCCAATGCGTCCTGAGCGCTCCCCCTCTTCCTCTTCCTCACATGTGGCACCCAGCATGGACACACACACACACTTGCACTCACATACACACTCAAACATGTACCCTCTGAACATGGGAAAGCCGGGAGGCCTGGCGTTCCGCTCTCTGGGCATGGGTCCATGCCCTCCTCTTCTGGGAGAGAGTTTGCCCTCACCCCCCAGTCGGAGCAGCACTGGAGAAGGAACCTGCGCGGTGTGCGGGGACAATGCGGCGTGTCAGCACTACGGCGTGCGCACCTGTGAGGGCTGCAAAGGCTTCTTTAAGGTAAGAATTAAGCAGCACAGAGCTCTTTTGTTTGGTGAGGATGAGTCGTGATCAGATCGAATTCAAATCCACACAGAGTTTTATCATAATCACTGTTGATTGCGCAAGTGTGGCTTTGCAAATGTATTTTTAATCCTTAAATACACCCAGAGAGCAAACTGCAAATCCAGATCTGTTTGATGCTAACAGGACGGCCACAAAGGAGTTGTGTTTGTTTGGTAACTTAAGAAACTCTGACCCTGTGGGTATTGGAATGGGAGATAACAACGATTACATCTAGGGTGTGTTCACATATGTCATGTTTAGTTTATGATTAAAACGAATCCCAGTGTGCACTCAATACATTTCTTATCCAGACAACCAATAGTTTATAAAGGTAAATCACAAAAATTTTGTTTCCAGAAAAAAAGGCTTTTTCAGCATCACTCGCGCATGCAGCATCTCCTTGTGCAAAGTGCGCCAACTGCAGTCAGATGATATTTGTTTTTGGAGCTGGTCTGTGGGTTGCCCGTGCATGTTCCCACCCTCCTGTGCCTCGGCTTTTCTTTGATTTTTCTTGCTCTGCCACTTCAGGCCTTAACTGTCCCTCTGGTCTTTCAATTCCGCATAATGTTCCTCACAGTTGAAACCGAGAGCTTAAATCTCAGAGACAACTTCCCCTAAACCAATAAAAAGATACGGGTGCCTAAATGTAGTTTAAATAATTCTTGCACTCTTGCCATGAGTCATATAAACTTTATTTCCCTTCTTAAATATCACAGTGTTTGTCTCCTTATGATATATTTACCTGAAACTAATTATCCAGACAACCAATGCTTTATAAATGAAAACCATTTACATGGGTGCATTTTGAATAGCACTGTTTGAAGCATTTGCTTGTGCTAAAATTCTAAAACGATACGTCCATACGTTTGGATTTTCATGGCAAGTTTGGATTTTGTCAAAAAAAAATGCATTTTTTGCAAATGCATTAACATATCTGTACAAAAATTGGCACGTCTCTACGCCCTGAGATTAGGCAAAATGGTTATTGTAGCACCACCATGTGGTCAGAATATTTATGTATATATATTAATATATTATTCTTTTGAAAGCTTTATTCTGTGTTACACATTTAAGTTAAACTGCTGCTCAATGGTCAATATTTAAATGAGCTCAGCAAAATGGCGCATTTCACATTTGGAATATGTTTCACTGAATTCCCTGAATGTCTTCTAGTTCCCATTCTGCTTTTCTAAGAGCTGCTTTGCTCCGGATCACTGCTTGCAGTTATATTTATTATAACTCTCATGGCAGACACTTATGGAAACCTCTCTTGGGTTTCCCTCAATGCTTTACATTTGTTCTGTAGCTGCTGCTATCTGCGGAGTCTGATGTTGGTGTTTTCTGTTTGTGTTGACTGACGCGGTATGTGTTACACAGTGTGTGGCTAATTTGAGTAGCGTGCCTCATTGTGTGTTTGAGAGTGCCATCAAAAGCAGTGCAGTGTTGTACTTGCTTTTGTGCGGCGTGTTGAGCGGTTGTTGTTTGTTTGGTGAGGGTAGTGTTGGTTAATGGCGCTTTCATTAGTGGCCATTTGTTGCTTTGAAAGGAACTCTTGTCTGGAGAGGCTCCACAGTGATCGCACCTCGCTCTGTGAGCGTGAGGCTCAGGGTTAACCAACCATTATACCACACTCTGCAGGCGTTTGAACCAAGGTTAGAGCTCACCGTGTGAATAGGGGATTCTTCAGCGCGGTTCATTTTGAAGAGGGGTGGGACACATCTCCACATCACTTAAGAAATGTGTGAAAATGCACAAAAACTGGAGCGTTTCAGTTTCAGTGGCACAACAGGTTTTCTCAGGCCTTCATGAAAGCATTGGCTTGTATGTGTGTGTGTGTGTGTGTGTGTGTGTGTGTGTGTGTGTGAGTGTGTGTGTGTGTGTGTCTTTGAGTGTTCTCACAAATCGTCTGAACGGCGGTTGCCACAGCGTTCGTGAGGGTCGTTACCCCAGAGACCAGTGAGAGGTGTGACAGCGGCGGACTCTTGAAACACAGTGCTAGCCAGAGACACACATTTATGAACATGGAGTGAGTTCTCAGCGTGTAGCATGTGAAGATTCGACGGGGAACAAACGGAAAAGCACACTCTTCCTTTCCCCACACTTCTGCATACACAGATTGTAGACAGCCAGGGACTGCACAAAGATTCCAAGTGAATGTGAAGGGCGAGAGTGGCAGAGCTGAAATAATTGAAAATGGCCCGTGGTCTGGTGCAGAAATAAATTAAGCTTCTTTTCAATTAGTTTCACAATTAGTTTTTATTTAGTAATTAATAAAACCAGAGGTTGAGATGCCGGGGGCTTTGGAGGCAGTGCAGCAGTGCTGGCACACACACATGATATCCATAAACAGTGACACATGCACACTGGCAAGTCTTAGACGATCAGCAGACTTATTTTTATACACACACACACACACACACACACGAACACGCACACGCACACACACACACACACACACAAGTTGTCAGGCATAATTTGCAAAACACTCTCTGCATTTAATTATCCCAGGCAATCCATTAACTCGCTATATAAATTTTAGCAGGTGAATTTAAATGTAAGCGAGGCAGCATGTATCACATTGTGTTGCTCTTTACGAATGATTTAATGCAGTACAGTTTATTGTGAGTCTCCTGGACATTAGTTTTTAAAATAAAGATTTTATTATCGCATGGATGGATTAACCTTCTAAAATTATTCCAATTCCCCTCTGCTTTTGTTATATTCATTAACAGGCATTAAGTCGCTTCACTCTACTTTACATCTAAATGCAAACAATGCTGTTATTTGGGAATAAAAAAAAAAGTAAATGGCCTAAACACTTATTGCATGCTTTTGTTTGACTGTTGCACTTAACGCTCACAGTACATTGAATTAAAATTAAAGTTGAACTGGAACCGGCTCCAGACATCATTCATTTTATTCACAAGTCTCCCAGGGCTGAGGTTTGTCAAGATTGGCTTGTTTTAAAAGGTCGCAGCACCCCAAAACACTGTTTTTTTTCAAGATATTAACATTGCTCTCTATCTGCTCAAGACTGTAACCTGAACCATTTTCTTTATTTTTAACAATAAAAGGGAAAGGTCACTTTGGTGTTTCCTGTTTTAAAAGCACACTTGTGTTGCAGCATTGACCTGGTTCTGTTAATATCCATGACAGACGTCTGAGAACTATCCAATCACAGAGTGCTTCCGTAAATGTGGAAAAGCACAATTGTGTTTTCTTTGATTGTGCAAGTTATGGGCAGGATAATGTTGATCGGGTCTGGGTTGTTTATACATTGACCCGTGCATCACTGGTATAGAACCGTCATTTTTAAAGATATTGTTAGCAAATGTGAAATTTGGCTTCATAAGGCATCATGCTTCAATACTACTGTACTTTACAGCTTTTAGCTCCTGACAATCTGCAAGCATTTCATCACATCAAAGGTGTGCTATGGTATGCATGCAAACAGTTTTGGCAAATGCGATGCAGGAATTTCGGATTTAATATCTGTGTAGACACCTGTGGGTTTCTGAAGAACAACACTAGTGCGTAACAACATAAAAAGTTGGGAATGAACATTTTTTCAAACTTTATTTGTGCAGCCTTCTGTTTTATGGTATCAATAAATACCATTTAATGTGTTTGATGCGCTGATGTAGTGTCCTTATAATGCAGTGCACAATATACACACACTCTCACTTTACCAATTAATGCTGACCCAGTTCCACCCTTGCCGTTGAACAGCTACACACTCTCGCATACACACGTCTAATTACACACCCAGAGGAGCGAGAGAGAGCGAGAGAAGATAGTCTGATCATCTCTGATTAGAGAGGATGAGGGGCGCGGGATAGAGGCTCCCTAAGGGCTTTTAATGTGCGACCGGGCCATTAGCACATGTTACATGTCATGAATCCACAACTGCTTGTCTTTACCAACCCTAAGGACCCTGCTGTGCACTGGACTGCAACCGAATCCCTCTCTCACCCGCGCTCTCGTTCTCTGTCTGTTCAGAAGTGGATGAGGGGGTATTAGACAATAATTGGTTTCATGCTCTTGTAAGACTACAGCGTTGTTTAAATGATATTTTATAAACGACTAAATTGTCCAGTAACACTGAGCATGAATGGAATCATGTAAATCTGCCGCTGTTTTGTCTGGGCTTGAAAGCGGAGGTTCTAAGAATGTTTAATGCCTTTGAGTTGTTCTGTGTGATAGATAAGACTTTCAGAAATATACTATTTTTTGGTAAATGTACAAAGTGCAGCGTGAGGGAACAATGAAACACCAGCTTGAGTTCATATAGGACCACTGCACAAGATATTATAGAAGTCGTCACGTATATGATCCCATGATTATACAAACATGTGCTAATGAGTGTAGGCTGAAACCCAGTCATAAACCGAAGCAGAAACAGCTGAGTAAGAGGAACACTCAAACTCTGCTACTAAGGCGAGGCTGAGAAAGACAATGAATTGGAACTGGGCTGCACAAAATAGCAGCGGGTGCTCTGAACAATGAGTGAAAATAATTGGCAGCGGAAAGGCTTTGGAAGGCCCATGTGTTGAAGGGCTGGGGAGTGGTATAATAATGAGTGTCTGCAGGAAACAGTGAAGCATGGTGGAGGTTCCTTGAAAATTTGGAGCAAATGATGTTCTCAATGCTGAGAAATACAGACAGATACTTATCCATCATGCAATACCGCAACGAAGGTGTTTGATTCATGTTGATCTTTAAGAGCATTTAAATTTTATTATAAACCTTCTATTATTAATCAAATATTGCGATGTGTACCAATATTACACCATTAATATTTGTCAAAGCCGAGTACATTTCCAGTTTAGCAAAGCAAAGAAACTCACAATATCTGATACATAGACGACTTGATTTTCTTTAATATGTCCATTTTTAAATGTTACTATAGATGTCAATACCCAAAACTACTTCAAACTGTAGCTTTAAAGGTTAAGGTTGTACACAACGTTTTGAGGTAACCGTTTTCCACAAAAGTACTGGTTGAGCCGTTAAACATTGCAGAGGACTTTGCAGCATCTTAACAAACAAACAGTGTTGGTGTTTCTGTTTGTGCTCTCCACAGCTTGTGTTTTAATCAAGTCTTCGTGAATCTGTGCGAGCGGAGCCGTAACTGAGTAGACTCCCCTCGGTAACCAGTGCATTTGTGCCCACTGGGAGATTAGTCCACTCCGCTAGAGCCGCTGCGCTAGTTTTATGTTCTGTTTAAGTGAAATACGAGAAAGCATGTAAGTCACATGGGTAACGTGTGTGTGGGTGGGAGATCCTGCTTCACCTGATGGCAAAGCTCCATCCTCCTGAAGCACAGGTGCTTGAACTTAATTTTCAATGACATCCGGTGAAAACGGGTTACAATTATTATACAATTATTATACAATTATTATACAATTAATTATTTTTTAAAAAGATTGAGTTTGTTTCTAGCCAGTGGCCTCAGTTTATTGTGAAAATTAGAAATGTTCCTGTGAACCAGACTTGGAAACATCGTGGCTTTCATTCTTTCTATGGCGATGGTGTCTTTGTGAGTGATTGGCCAATAATGTTATCGCTGGTCATGGAGTAACTCTTCCCTCCACAGGAAGACAATCATCCAGATAGTTTGGCTTGATACATTCATAGCCTTCATGAGGTAAAAATTGGTAAAAAAAAGACTATGGTAAACACTAAACAGTCTGGTTGCTATGGAGGGGTCAGTGACATATAATGTTTTCTTTGACGCTACAAGTTCAATAAACCAACCTCCATGTCTTTATCATTTAGAAAAGCCAAAAATGAGTTCAGAAAATTTGGTTGCTAAGGTAAACAGTTTGGTTGCTAAGGGATGCCATGCCATTAACAAACCCTAATTACTCTATGATGATCAGTGGCCTTTATAAGTCAATGGTAAAATTTATACTTTTGCACAATATGTTCTATCACAGACTGGTAACCTCCCCAAGTGTGGTCTGTCTGAAGTTTCGATGTGGTTCTTACAGTTTTACAAAGTTTGAAGTGTGAAATTGATATACGAAATAAGAAAAGCAGACACTGCTAGCCATTAGCCATTAGCTTTGTTTAATTTTACACTACAAAAGGTGATCGGAAGTCACCCAAAGACAAAGGCTGTTCAGTATTTATTTTAATTTACATAAATTACATTTCAATTAACGCATTTTGGTCAGTTCTTGCTTTCCACCACAGTACTCTTCTGGCTGAGCCACAGGAAAGCTAGTTTAGCTAGCCTTCCTGGTTGAATAACTGCGTATCATTGTTGATGTAGCACAGGCGTAGCTGGTTAAAGTGATGTTTTGGTTTATTTTGGACCCTAAGCACCACACCTTACTGCCATCACGCAAGTGTTGCCTCTCCTCGCTTGGCTTCAGCTTCTGTGATGTCTGAGCTTTTGGAGGTAGCTGTGTTTGGAGGTAGTTTTACTTCATTGTTAAAACGAGCAACAATTAATGTTCAGATCCCGCCGAGGAGGCACCACCGCCAGGGGGGTGGGGGGTTATTGCGGAGGCATGATCTGCCAAGCCCCGAGGTGACCCGAGAGTTTCACAAACAATTTTATCAGGCGGAGCGGGGATGTCTCGCGGGAGCAACCTCAACACGCTTTGCACTGATCTTCATTGTCAGTAGCTCACACTAATAAAATTGTCCCTCCTGCAGGCAAGGCATGCTGGGAAATTAATTTTATCTAATTATCCCGATGGAGCTTTTTCACATTGTAATTAAAATCTGACCTGGGAGCTCAAATCAGACCAAATGTTTGGACCTGCTCATCTAATGTTTCTCCTTCTCTCCTTTTCCTGGTTTACTGTTGGTGGCTGCAGAGGACCGTGCAGAAGAATGCAAAGTACGTGTGTCTGGCCAGTAAAAACTGCCCTGTGGACAAAAGGAGAAGAAACCGCTGCCAGTATTGCCGCTTCCAGAAGTGTCTCAGTGTCGGCATGGTGAAAGAAGGTATCAGCCACACACACACGCGCACACGCACACACACACACGCACACACACACACAAAATAAACCCAGCCGAGCAATTACTGCATGTTAGGCCTCAGTGCAGCTGACCTCTGCTGGACCTCTGGTTAGAAACTAGAAGATAGACCCTCTTCATCCTAATGATTTGAACACAGACGTGTCATGGATTAATACTCTCGCGGTGTTTGGTTGGTTAGAATAAATGCATGCGTGGAACAGTAATGGATGTGTTTACCGGCAGCACTTCGTCTCTGCAATCAAAACCTATCAGCAGCTTCATAACCGGTAATAACACAAGCACGGGACATTTAATTCCTCTAGAACTTAAGCGGCAAAACCACATACACACCTCGAATAATCCCCTCCGCTGATTAGGACAGACATGCTATTACGTCCCTGCATCCTGTTCAGCCCAAGAGCTGGTGCTCAGCTTTCAGCTGCCCCCTACTGGTCACTCAGAAACCTCAAAATGCAGAAAAGGATGGGGACAAAAACTTTGGGAGAGATGAAATTGCGGCCAAAGTATAGAAACATTAATTACCTAAAAGCATCTAAAACAACACAGCGGTCCCACCGCGGTTGCTATCCCTGATTCAGAAAAGCTTTAGTTTTTATGCAACGTTTAACAGTTTCAATACTAGGAGTATTAAGCACGTCCAGAGGGAAACATGAAAGTGTGAGGTCCAGTGTACTCTGCCGTATCCTTTCGGACGCAGCTGTTTCTCTGTTTGTTTGGGCAGAGAATCAATAATGACTCCCAGTTTGTGAATTGGGGAAGAACAGGAAGAAAGTGCTGGTAAAGTATCGGAGTGAAGGACGCTCTATTTGAAATGTTGGTGGTTATGTCTATCAAATCGTGATACTGTGACGTTAAAGATCTGTATCTTGTCTAAACGCCAGTGTTCCGTTGTGTTTGGCAGTGGTGCGCACAGACAACCTGAAAGGGAGAAGAGGCCGCTTGCCGTCTAAACCAAAGAGCCCCCTGCAGCCTGATCCGTCGCCCCCTTCACCCCCGCTCAGCTTCATGAATGCCCTTGTGAGAGCGTACTCCCAGTCCACTCCACGAGAACTAGACTACAGTCAGGTAACTCGACGGCTGAACTCAGTCGTGCGCGTGTTTTTGGATTTTGGAAGGAACTGTCAGTGATGTTATACTTTTTTCCTTTAGCCATTTATTTTCAATTTAGTTTCATTTGTAAGACAATGGTAAAGCTTTAACCCCTTCTTGAGCCTGGGGTTCGAATACGGTGCTCTTGCTGATCACCTCCACTAGGGGTAGTGAGTTTGAAAGTTCTACGAGATTCTCAGTTTCAGTTACAGTTTTACAAAGTTTGTCCCAGCATTCTTTGTGATTTCCCAGAATTCCAGGTACCATAGACTATATAACAATCCGCTATATTATCAACATAATGATAAATATAATAATGAATGTAAAATCGCCCAAATTGTAGATGCGGTTCATTTTAAGAGTCAGAAAATGGCATTAAATATGATTTTTTTTGTGTGTGATCCTGCAGTTCAGCGCGGTTGAGCCGGTGGGTTTCTCGGAATCCCAGCAGATCCAGATGTTCTACAGAGTGCTAACAGGCTCCATGGAAGTGACGCGCTGCTGGGCGGAGCGCCTGCCGGGTTTCTCTGAGCTTCAGCAGCATGATCAGAACCTGCTGATCGACTCGGCCTTCCTCGAGCTCTTCGTGCTGCGCCTAGCAAACAGGTGCTTGTCTCTCTGATGTTTATCGTGTCTGTAGCCCAACAGTCATGAAGGGGTATTCCAGCAGGACAATGACCCAAAACAACAGCCAAGGAAACATGTGATTTACTCGACACATTAAGCTCCTGGACTGGCCAGGTCCTAATCTTTCTGGTTTCTTTCTAATTCCGTCTCTCACAAAACCTAGTATTACAATAAAACACTGACACATTTCCAAAAGGATTCTGTGGTAAAAGTGTTTCTCTAGCGATTCCTTTTCTCTGAACAGTTATCAGTGTAGGTTTTATGCGTCTGCTGAGATATTCTTTGCAGTTTAGAGATTAGCAAGAGGCGTAAAGTGTTCTTATGACTGTGAAAGGCGTGATTCACCGGCGGAGTCATGATTTATATTGTGTAATATGCTGCAGTCGCTCTGAGTTACATTGTGACATCCTACGGAACAATGAGCGTGTGTGTTCTCGCTCTATTCAGCACTGTAAGGTTTCTATGGACACTGTGTGGAAGATCCTGCGGAATTCTCTTATTTAAGTTTATTGGTTACCAGCCCGGACTCAGCCACATCCTCCTCTTCCAAGCCCCTTGGACAAAAGTGTGAGAGAAACCACTTTTCATTCCATGTTGTTATCACGTCACGCCTCTGTTTTATTCACTTTTGACTCCAGACCTGAACTAAGCTGTTGGGTGCGTGTGGACGGGTCTGAGTGACTCAATGACAGGAAGTGAATTTTGCTCTCAGCTCAGCTGCTCCTGCTGAAGTGATTGTGCTGCTCTCTCTCTCTCGTGGTGTAGGAGCAGGTGGAAGGAGGCAGGGTGGTGGGTGGTGGCGTCACAGCCCCGGTAGGGAGCTGCAGACTGACTCATTTAAATGGGGTTTCATTTGGGCGCATGTCACAGACATGAAAATCTCTTTCACAAGTTCACCACTAGGGCTTTCCTAGCAGTCTGAGCAAAGAGTGGCAGGTACAAAGCAAGCTGTCCAGTGCTATACGGGGAGAGAGGTGGGAGGAGCCAGATAAAGTCAAATGGAACATGATGGGACTAGTTTAAATAGTGGTATGAGCTTGCTGGTTTAAACACTGGAGTTGAAAATTAAATGGATAATAGTAACTTTACAACTATTATAAAAGTTTTTTTTAATTACTTTGTTTTATTTCTATTTTGTTAACAAAGTTCGGGAGAAGCCTGGTCATCAATTAGGTGTACTGCAGCAGACGCTCAATCTTTAAATATTTTTGCTACGTTTGATGTTTAAAAAGTTCAAGGAACCCAGATTTCAGACGACATTCAGAGGGTTCAAATACAAATGTGGCATTATGAATTGCACAGTTAATATCTATAAACGTAGAGCCTACAGAGCTTTTAATGAAGGGTTTTACTGACACCCACACACGCGAGTCTAAAGCTCTCCACAGTACTCACTTCAAGCAGCCCACTGGAGTGAATAGAGTAAAGTGATGCTCATATGACACCACCAGAGCTCTGTTTGTGGGTTCTGTGTGGATGCATTCATGTGTAGTGGCGTAAAACCATTAGGATGCATTAATGAAGCACAGATTTTGAGTATTCACCCCTCTTGGTTTCAAAAGCAGCTCAAAGGACTCTCAAATATTCATCCTTGGCGTATTTCCCTTCGTCCTTTTTCCATTACTCCTCCTCTTCTTCTCAATACGAGTGTGCTTTCTGTGCAGACTAATGAAGAACAGTTCAGAAGCCAGCACTTGGCAGCGGGAGGAACGAGAGGAAGTTTTTCTTCCGAAACAGCAGGGTTAAGTGCGAAGGGAAAACAGACTAAATGAGAGAAACGAGGAGTGGACGCAGAGGGAGATGAATGTTGCATGTGTGGAGATGGAAGGAAACTTCATGGAAGTTCTTGCGTTCAACATAAACCTGAATTTTAGGGGGGGGGGGGGGTTGCAGGAATGTTTTAAAAGCTTTAATTGCCAAAGCTTGGCATAATTAGAGCCATTCCTATCTTTGATGTACTCTTCCCTGCCCTGGCTTTCATTTGTCGCTATGGTAATTGTTTCCGTGCAGCATGCCTTAAACATGAGTCCGGCTGCCAATCAGAGAGCCGATCGTCGTCACATGAATCAGAAAGAGGTGATAATCGGCGTGCGACAGCCGCAGCACTGTGTGCTTCTCTGATAGAGGCCTCAGAATTAGACGCTTGGTAAATTGAAAGCGGTACCTGTTCCGAATCGAAGGGAGCGAGCGAGAAGAAGAAGAGCGATTAATTAAAAGATGAAAGCGAGCGACTGAACTTGAGGCTTCAAACAGCACCTTGAAGCAGGATAAATAACAACAGTTCTCTCTCCCTTCCCAGGTCTTTGCTGGCTGATGAGAAGTTTGTGTTTTGCACGGGTCTGGTCCTGCACCGGCTGCAGTGTCTGCGTGGGTTTGGAGAGTGGCTGGACTCCATCCAAGACTTCAGCACTCACCTTCAGGAGCTCAACTTGGACATGCCTGCCGTCTCCTGCTTATGTGCGCTGGTGTTGCTTACAGGTAAACCACGAGCAGGGTTGGGACCTTTAGGTTCTTGTTATTGGTACACTTCCCGAGAGCATGGGCTGTGGGAACAGCTTTGAACTTGTTTTGTCACATCGAACAAAAATATAAATCAACAATATATTTTTATTTTCAGGTACACCTTGAAACCTCTAAATATTTGCGTCCCTCATTTCAGACTGAAATAATAACTAGATGACAAAAGGGTGCACACAAACTTTGATGTTGGTTGGTAAAAAAAGCCAATGTCTCAATGAGTAAAATAAACCAACCCCCATTTCTCATCCATTTTCCTTAGCTGAGATAGAGATATGCCAAATGGGTTGCTATGCTAAACAGCCTGGTTGCTATGGAGGGGTCAGTGACATAATATAATGTTCTTCCTATCACTATGAGTAAAATAAAGTAAGCCCCATTTCTCAATAACTTTCCAAAGCTGAGATGGAGGGGTCAAGGGTCAAATATACTTTTTTCCTGTTTCCCATTTTTTTTCAATGGCCATATGTCACTGGTAAATACTTTTACACAGTGGTAATATTTTGGCACAGACGAGTAAACGTTCAGCTTCACAAAGTTTCATCACAAAGTTAGTGGAAAGGTTTAGAGCATTCCCAGTGATTTCCCAGGGTTCCTTTAGTGGTACCAGCCTGAAAAGATAGAGCAACCCAAGTCAGACCAGTTTGGATGTCTTGGCAAAGTTTGGTGGCTGTAGTGTGAACAGTTCAGAAGAAGACGTGGTGAATTATTGTTTTTTCTATCCAAAAAGGTGACAACGGATGCTTTAATTTCATCATTTTTAGAGTTTAAATGAAATCAAAATGCAATTCAAAGACGATTGTTTCTCCATCACACTCACCTTTGCCAGAAAATGGCTGATTTGAATGAGGGTTCTGAACAGGAGCGAGGTTTCCTCGGTAAACATCATCGCTGACAAAATTTACCCAGTCGAAATGAAAGGGTTTCACAAAATTTAAATGAAAAATGTAAAAGATTTTCTGATTTTCTCTAATTTTTCCTCTTATCACTCTTGATTTGGTAAAACTGCCTTTTGTTTGTCCGCAAGCAGCCGTCACAGTGATCACAGGTGTGGAGCAGGTGCTGACAGAGATTGGGTTTACTGGGATATCAGAAATAATCCCCATTAATCTCACTCACACAGGCTAGAGACACAGAGACGGGCTGAGGCTTCACCTATACGAGCACAGGTGGAGACAGAAGATTACTGATGGACAAAGTAGGATGCAGAGAGAGTTTGGGTCAGCAGGTGTTTGGGTCCTGACATGCATTATTAACACAGAGACTAAACAGCTGGTTGACCTATATACAGACCAACCGAGCTTCCGCAGCAGGTTCAGAAACTCTGGCGTGTCACATTCAGATCTCTTTAAATAAACCTCTTTGATAGGTTTTCCTTCAGTATGGATGTACACCCAACGGCCAATTTATTAGGTACACCTTTTTCCTTGCCCCTTTTTTCTTCAGAGCATCCTTAATCCTTGAGATTTTTCTGAAGAGGTCTCTTGAGGTTTTCCTAGTAGAGCAGCAGTTTCTGAAATACCCAGACCAGCCCGTCTGGCAGCAACAACCATGCCACGTTCCAAATCACCAGTCTTCAAATCCAAATGCATTGCGTTGTTGCCGTGTGATTGGCTGATTAGAATTTTAAATTAACGAGCAGTTGGAGAGGTGTACCTAATAAAGTGGCCAGTGATTGTATATGTTTACACTTAGGCTGGTTTGTGGAAGCGAGCTCAAGAAACAACAACTAAAGCTCCCCCTGTCATTGCTTGGATTGATGGAAAGAGTTCGTGATGTGGTAAACAATGACTTTTGCAGCACATGAAATTCCGGAAACGCAAATTCATTTTTTTCACGCTTCTGAAGTTGTTTTTTTATTAAAGTACATTGTTCAAAACTCTGGCTTTTAAATCCAAGATTTAAGATATATTAGACTAGATAAAATTACAGAAAAATACTTATTTTGAGCGGCGTGGACCTTTACAGACTCGGAAACCAGCTGCAAGGATAGATGGGACAAAGTCTGGGACAGTATACTGTGTATGAACCGGATCGAGAAAGAAATGTCCCGTCATACACAAAATCAGAAACTCTGAGGAAATCGTACCGTTTTCAACAAACAATTCAAATATGTTCATTTTAAATACAGCCGTGTATCTGCACCTCCCTCTTCTCCATCTCAGATTTGTGTTTGTGCACGGGTCTGTTTGGAAGCCTTCATGGAGGAGCACTTAACTCTGTAGAGGAATTGAGTGGTCCTCAGCAGAGATCCAGTTGCCCTCTCTATCTCCCTCTCTCTTGCTCTGTTGCTCTCTCCACTGAGTCTATCGACCCTCTAAAAGTGTCTGCAGTGAAAGAGCTGCATCGATCATCGCCCTGGAGAGAGGGAGAGACACTAAGAGAGCAAAGGGAAGCAATGAGAGAGCATTGAGCCCAGTGACAATGAAGGGGGGCTACACCAGGAATAGATATATATATATATATATTTTCCTATAGAAATCATTCGTTTGTTGGATACATCATATAGGAGACAAACACAATGATATTTAACAAATGGAATAAAGTTTATGGAAAGTGTGCAAGAATCACTCGTCCCATCTGCAGCAAGATGATGCTGTAGGTAGTTTGAGCTGGTCTGTGGGTTGTCCGTGACTGTTCTCACCATCCTGAGCCTCTGCTTATCTGAGATTTTTCTACTTCATTTGAAATAGAATTATAATGTGATCATTTACAAATCACAGCATCTCTTTCCTCTCCTTTGCAGAACAATGTCCAGGACTGAAGGAGCCCAAAAAGGTGGAGGAACTGCAAAATAAACTGATTGGTTGCCTGCGAGATCACCTGAGCTCCATCAGCACGGGAGGTGTGGCTCCGACTGTAAAGACTCCGCCCCCAGTGGGTGCTGTACTGGGCTTGAGGGCGGAGCTTCGCTCTCAGCGTACGCAAGGCTTGCAAAGGATCTTCTACCTGAAGCTCGAAGACCTGGTCCCGCCCCCTCCGCTCTTCGATAGGTTTCTAGACACTCTGCCATATTGATGACCACGCCCACTTTTGCACTCCTACAAGCTCACTCAAACACGCCCACAGAGCGGCTACGAGCGAACAGCGGGGATGAACTCCCTGATGCACGTGTGTCTGAGGAGAGCTCTGGGTCTGATGGTGTAGATATAAGCTGGGGTTTGAGCATTTCTGATAAACAGGCACAGAGCTGGCCGCGGCAGAAGTATTAAGGTGTATAAATCTGGTCCTGACACAATCCGACTGCAGCTGGGTTTGTCACTCACAGACACACAAGCATTCGTTCATGCGTCTGCTCCGAAAGCCTCTTGGAGAAGCCGAGCGGATGGATGTGAGTGTGTTTGTTTGTTTGAAAGCGTGGAGGAGTGTCTTTGAGGGAAGCATTCGCCACACAGAGTGCATTAATGTCCAGAATCACAGTTGATCACTCCCCAACAACTTGCAAAGTGCAATTTACTAAGTGCTATTGTATAGCGAGAGAGAAAGAGAGATGTGTGTTTGTTCCTGTGCTATTTCGAACTCTAAATTATTTTAATACTAAGACTCGCCTTCCGAGGTTTTGATTGAGATTTAGCCCAGTCTGCAGCCGAACGAGGTTCAATAGACTTGAAATAAAAGTAGGCTTTTTTTGTATCATTATTGTTGTGAATTTTAGGCAGCAGAGTAGAAATGGGCTTAGAGCACTTACCAACAGGAAGCAGAGGAGGAGCAGCAGCGGCAGGTGAGATGGAGGTGCATAGGAATGAAACATTCCACATTTATGCTCTATTTTAGTATGTTTATACTGTCCACATCATTTATTAATGTGGAGGACGCTGTTGCAAACGTTTCTTTTGTATGTACAAACAAATTGAACATATGCATGGTTTTTCTCCTTCTGGCCTCTGCTTGTATTTATTTTGCAAAGACTGCCGGCTCCACAAGGGCTTGAACACACGTAAGTCTGAGCGTTCCTGATCTTACGGCAGACGTTTGAACAGATGAGACCGTACAAATTATATAAATATATAAATATATATATATAAATACACAAAACAGAACTACTATTTTGAAGTGTTTTTATCTGATAGCTTTTTCAAATCTTGTGGTACAAGTTGTGCATTGTTATTGTTCTTTTTTTGAAGAAGAAGAAACGTGAAAAAACTCAGAAAAAAAATGTTTTTCAATGTCTCTTTTGGTTTGTTTAGAGTTTTTCTTTGGTTCACTGGAGGCTCTGTTCAGCACTTTGAAATCATAAAAAAACCCAATTCTGATTATTCGTGTGAGTGTCGTTTTTCTCTTTACGTCTGTTTTGGAGAATTAGATGCTGTTTCCTCTTGAGGCTTGTGATCAGAATCATCTCAAACGTCTCACTTACATTCTAACCCTCACTTTCTAACAGAAGAAACACATGCTGTTTACAATAATTTAAACCTTTACTATGACTTCTTTAAAAAAATCCCAATGAAAATTACTGTGTGTGTTTTACTGTTGAAGCGCAGGACAGAGATTAACTCGATCGCTCTCTTTTTCCAAATTAATGAGCAGTAGATGGGGCAGATTATCTAAGCGAGAGTTCACCTAATGTGAGGTTTTATTGGCCAATTATAATTTCCTCTTTTTGCTAGGCAATATATTGTCACCAAAATTTTGCATAGTGCTAAAGTAAAATATATTCAACTTTAAATTGTAAATAAAGAATAAAATCAATTTTTGAGTCAGGACAGAGATTAACTCCATCACTCTCTTTTCCCATATTTATGAGCAGTAGATGCATGCAAAGATGGGGCTCTAGATGAGCTAGACAGATCTTTTTTTTATAGATTATTATTTTGTGGCTATGTTCTCCTTTATTATGAACAGATATAGGGACAGCTTTAATGACAGGAAGAGGGGTAGGAAGAGAGAGGGAGAAAGTTGGGAAATAACTAACGAGTTCAAATTGCCCTGCGCAGGACTCTCAATCTTTCTCTCACAGCTTTTTTCTGCTTCCTTTCCAACCACAAACCAGTTAGAGATGGTGAATGAATGCAACAGATTATTTCATGCACAACTGCCAAATGATCTCCGCACGGCGTGTGAGAGTCTATATGTTTTAACTGAGATTCTATTCTATACTGAGGGACGAGGGACGACATAGAGCTTGGGGAGACTACAGATCATTTGGGGGGTTTGCACCCACATCAGGCCCTCGGTCCTCGTTAAGTCTCATCGATCCATGCCGTGACATTTTACTGCAGACATACACTCCCTCACTCTCTTACCGACACTGCTGCTCTTTCTCTGTCTGAGTCATCGCTATCCTCATCTAGTGAATGTTTAGAGCATAGTTGTGTATAGATCTTGTGGTGCATAGACATAAAGCAGTAGCTATTTTTGTGGCAATGCTTGATATCTTTTTTAGCACAACCCAGCTTCCCTAACATTACACAACAATTCTGCAACAAACATGAAACTGTACAAAGAAAATACAATTCAGAGTACTACATTGTGTAATTTTTTAATATAAATAAATTGAGAACTGATTTTTTATTATAGACTTTTTATTACAAAAGTCTAAAGTGTTGAGACACAATAAAATTTCATAAATCCCCCCGAAAAGCAAAGACAAGGTCAAAACGATGTGACAATTGTATTTGAAAAAAAATCAGGCAAACCTCTCCTAAAGCTTTTTTTGTACCAAAAGACAAGCCATATCAAAGGTATTGTATTTGCAAGGGTTATTCTTTCTTTTCATCACTAGATTGCACTGATGTGGGATCTGTAAAATGAAACTGAAAGATGATCGTGGATTTTCTAACACTTTAAATTGAATTACCTTGTAAATTCTCTTGTATTTGTTGAATTGCATCGTTCCAACTTCGGTCAAAACAGCGAGTGTGATCAGCACACGCATCAGTGCCTGCAGAGACTTCAAAGGGTTGATGGTAAATATATTTAAACAGAAGAAAAACTGAGTCCTCCAGTGCATTCGGGATTGATGTTTCCGGATTTTTTCCGATCTCATGTCGCACTCTAACGTCACTGAAAGGGTGGCGTGAAAATACTGGAACTGAACTGTCATGCAGTGGAAAAGTAAGATTTTTCTTCAACATGGGGGACATCTCACCTGAATAAAACACCATCCGCACTGGAGCTAAACGGAATTCCAGAATGACCACCGTGCATGTGAGGGTTTCCTCTCCTACAAAACCCGAAACATGTGTCAGTTTGATTGAATACGACAAATTCGCCTCAGGAGTGAGTGTGTGTTTCCTGTGACGGACCTGGCCATGGTGTACTCCACCTATCACCCCCAGCAGAAACCGTGGGCCTGAAAAGGAAGAAGATGAATGAAAAACATTAAAACACAGTAATTAGTTATAATTTATTTCTTTATATATTGACTTTGTGGTTGCCAAAAACAAACTTTGCCAAAAAACAAACACTTTCTCTCAGACAGGTAAAGCTGTCAGTCTGGGGGAGGCAGATCGATTGAGAGTGACAGGTACACCCCCCCCCCCCCACCATTCCCCTACTGGACTCTTCATTAAATCCCTTCTCACACACACACACACACACACACGCACACACACGCACACACACACACGCACACACACACGCTCATTTCCATTTTCAAAGTATGGCATGGTGTGTTTGTGTGGCTCATGATCTATTGATTGGCTGTTAGCGAGTGTGTTGAGCGGATCGCCAGGCCCGGCATCACACTGTGCAGACTGGAAACAAAGAATCCAAAGCCTCCTCTCTCGCTTTAACACACATACACACTCACACATGTAAATCCTCTACCCCCCCAACATCTAAATTCTATCTTGGCTTGTTTTCTTGGATCCACTGGAACCATTAAGATTATAAAATTATTCTAGATTATAAGTACTATTCTTCAAAGTTTCCATGGAATCCAGCCTTTAATAGTGCTTTTGTCAGTTGGAACTTCTCAATTTATTTTAATCCTCACCAGTTGTGCACACATCACAGAATGCAATGTCACCGTTACCTGTACTGAAAGGTTCAAGGGTTGTGTGTAGTTTTCAAATGGAACTATAATTTGGAGAATGACCCATTTCTGGGTCATTGTCCTGGTGGAATGGCCATGTCAGTGCACTGGTTGAGGGAAGCACTGAAGTGGGAAGCACCTCCAGCAACCGATGGATCAGTCTTACTTTGAGTCACCCTTTCCCAAAGTCTCCAAAAGAGGCTTAAGGCTTGGGCAATACAACCAAGATGACAAATGGGCAGGGTTTCTATCTCATTGGAATGCTAAATGTTCTTCCAATGGATATCCATTAAGCTCTGAATGTGAAATTTTGTTCAGCAAGATATTTAGGTCATGGTCATACAGGAAGAACCATAATGCTGGAAAAAACAAAAGTGTGAAATAGACCAACTTGATAAGATACTAGATTTAATGTTTTTTTTTTCAAACTGAGAGCAGAGGAGTGATCATAAATATAGTCGCTCAAAAGCTCTTGAAAGTTCTAGTCTCTGCGGTGGCTGCTCAAGCTGTGTGGGAGATTTCTAAACTCTCTCTCTCTCTCTCTCTCTCTCCCCATGGCTCTCTGTTTGTGTACTGATGTCTAAGTGTGGTGAAAATAATCCCCTAGATCCAGAGCTTTTCAGAAAGCCTTCGGGATAGCTGGAAATAAAGAAATATTGAGTGTGTGTGTGTGAGAGAGAGAGAGAGAGAGAGAGAGAGGAACCTGGTGTTTGGTTGGATCTCAGAGCTCTCATGTGGTTGATCGGCTGGTGTTCCCTAAGCCGGAAACACTGATCACTGGGGTGCTGAGGGAAGTGCATGTGTATGTTTGGTGGATGTGAGTTACCCAGTGTACGTTCTCTGGGTTTTATCTGTCATTTTCTCTGTTAAAGGATTAATTAAACCAAAAACTTATGTGAAATCAATTGACCATAAATGCTGCCCCAATACATTTAGGCAAATCCTGAGATTTTTGTCGCAACAAAAGGTTGTCAATTTACTTTTGTTGTCATTTTTTTTTATTTACAGATATTTTTGTGTGCCTCATGGAGTTAGTCACTCATCTGACAGTGAATGATAAGTAAAGTTTAATGTTCCAATGTTTTAAGCCTCTTGTGCAGCTGTTTCTGTTTCATTTCATGACTAGTCAAAAAAAGTCAAAGTCAAAGTCAGCTTTATTGTCAATTCTGCTATATGAGACATACAGAGAATCGAAATTGCGTCTCTCTTCACTCCGCAACATATAACATGACTAGGTTTATTAACACCTGTTTGGTATAACGTTTTGATTAACTACTGAAAACTTTATTTGTTTACATCGTTTTACACACCTTGCTAAAACAAAATAAAGCGTGTTGGATTTTTTCATTTCAGAATTCTCTCCCGTGTTTTGCTCCTTTATAAATGCAGTCCTTTAAACCTTTATCGAGTTTCCAATAGTTCCGCATAGTCGGACCCATTTAGCCGTTGCACCCAGCACACAAACTGAAACCGCTGTTTACAAAAAGATAAAGTTCCTGTAAACGGTATTTACCTCTGTGTACAGCTGGCAAGACAGGTAAGAAAGAGTATTTAAAGGTTCAGACAACATCCGTTTATGTGCTTTACAGTCACAGAATGAAAGTAGCTGAGAGTTAGCTAACTTGCTGAACAATTAACACGTCTGCAAGGTAAATATGATCTCGAAGATATCTGTGTTCTTAAGTACACTGATAATATATTCATCGTATTAATAAATACCATATATATTTCACTTAATTAATATAGAAGCAAGACAGTTCGTTATCAAATGTTAAAATATTTTTTGTTTTGTTTTTATGTTTTCTTTTTTATGATTACACGTCATTGTGTAAACTTGATTTTAAATATTTTATAAATAATCTATCTAAATAATAATCTAATAAAGTGTTAAAATAGTTAATTTTTTTTCTTCTTTATTTTAGTGTAAGGCTCAATTTGAATGGATGTGTTAAGCTTGTTGCATTATAAGCAAGCTCAGGAGATACAGAGATGATGGCGAAAGAAGCTGCAAAGCTTCCACTCCGTCGCCTGGAGCCCCCCATTCAGAAGTTCATTAAAGTGGCTATTCCCACCGACCTGGAGCGACTTCACCAACACCAGCACAACATAGAAAAGGTACCCTCACACTCACCCTAGCACAGCTACAAAGCCCAGTGCACCACACCCAATAATCAAAATAATCAACATATGGACCACAGAGACGGCCATGTGTCTGTGTGTATGGTCACCACAGGGATCCAAGAACTAAAGATCTTAAATCTCTTTCTGTCTGCCTCCTTGAATAAGGTATAAAAGGATACCTAGGGGTAGGGGGTATAACCATGGTGACCGATATGGTGCTATTAATTTGGGGAATATAATGAAGTTCTTTGAACATTTACAACTGTGAGACTAACTTACATTTTTGGTTGCAGTTTCAGAGAAACCGACAGTGGGACAAGCTGCACCAGGAGCACATCAACTCCAGTCGCACTGTTCAGGTAGATCTAAAGCCTGCACCATAAATGATTAAAATTCTATTCACTGTGTTTGTCTCCTGCATTTAACTGACATTTCTTATCCAGACGACTAATGGTTTATAAAGGTAAAAGATGAACATTTACAGGGGTGCCCAAGCTTTGGCGTACCATAATCTGGTTCTCATAAGATACCTTCCGCGATACAGACGTGTCTAGATCTATTAAGTAATGTTTGACTCTGGTCTCCTGAGCTCTGCGTGGCCTACGTTGGATGTGTTCTCTCTATCTAATGGCTAGGCGAGCGTGTAGCCAGTGTGCTAATGTCTCTGAGAGTCTGTCCGGCGCTCTCCAGGGAAAGCCCTCGGTGTGTTGTGTGCCGTGAGTGTGTATGTGTGACCTTGGCTCCCTGGTCTGGTCCCTTCAGAGAAGCCAGAGAGCTTTCCTGTGTCCAGTATTGGAGAGGGTGAGCGAGATCCTGCAAGTGTTTCTGCGTCAGTGGGATCAGGACCGCTGACAATAGATGGAAACAAGGCAGACATTGTTAAAGTAGCACCCCAGGGACAGAAATAAGGAGACCAAGAGAGAAAAACCCTCAAGTCTGCTCTTATCACACTCGTATTGGAGGGGCTTGGGGGTAAAGGTGGATAGAGACGGAGAGTAGTTTGTGTTGACCCAGATTTTTTGTTGTATTGCTTGGATTTGTCTTTATTTCTGGCAAGCAATAATTTAGTGAGGAAAGATGATCCTGTTTATTCATGGTGTGAAATGAGTGCATCCACGCAGAACACTTTGATTGGCTGGTTAACGTTGCGTTCAATACGTATGAATTGATCTGTAGCATCTAATTGATGTTAGCTTGCGGACATGACTCAACAGGACCTGACAAAGCTCAAGTTTTTAATCTATAACATCTGGTTTTCCTCAGAATCTGGTGACAAGAAATCAATGCATGATTCTTAAGCTCTCTGCAAGCCTGCAAATATCAGGCTTTTTAATGGATACTCTGAACTGGAAAAGATTGGAAGAATGGGCAAGTTCTGGAAAGATTCGTAGATGTGCTTCTCTTGGAACTTTTACAATAATCAATCAAAACAAAAAATAATGTCTGGCTTTGAGGAAACACTGAACTTGATGGTTACACACAAACTTTAATGTTGATTTCTTAAAGTGCTGTTTAAAACAGTTGGAAAAATACAGCCGATGCCACAACGAGTATCATAAACAAAGCCTGTGTCTCTTTGATATTCATTAGCTGAGTTCAAGATAAACCAAACTGGTTGCTGTGGTAAACAGTGGTTTTTATGGAAAGCAACGTTTTCAATGTCACTGAAAACTACCACCTCTGGTTACTATGGAGGGATCATATGATATAAAGTTCCAATGTTTACATAGTTTTACACACCTTGCTAAAACAAAATAAAGGGTGTTGTTTTTTTTTATTTCAGAATTCTCTCCCGTGTTTTGCTACTTTATAAATGCAGTCCTTTAAAACCTTCATCGAGTTTCCAATAGTTCCGCATAGTTGGACCCATTTTTCCGTTGCACCCAGCACACTTAAATTGAAACCGCTGTTTAGAAAAATATAATGTTCCGGTAAACGGTATTTACCTCTGTGTACAGCTTAACCCATTCTCCATTGAATACTTTTGCACAGGTATGTTATTGCACAGACTGGTAACTTCCCCCACAGTTCACTGTAAACCTTTGTGTTGGTGTAGACAGATGCCTTGACTTGTATAAGAAATGCTTCTGAATATAAATCTCCTGGCGCCTAATGCTTCTGTTCGCAGCAACTGAGATCTAACCTACGGGAGATGGAGAAGCTGTGTGGGCGTGTCTGCAGTGCCGATGTCGAAGCTCTGGAGAAACTTGTTCAGCCAATCAGAGACAGAGCCTTGTCTGCCATCCAAGAGTTCCTCCTAATTCACTCCGATGCTGTCAACATGCCAAAAGCACACAAAGCTTTCACCACAGAGCTGGACGTCCTGCACAGTATGTGTCTTACTGATTACTTTTGTGATATAACAATAATTATTTTGGCTTAGAAATTTAGGAAAACTGAGAATGCTGGGAAATATTCCATTTCCTTAACATGGGTCAAACTTTATAAATCTGTAACTCAAACTAAGAACCTCATAGAACCTTCAAACCCACGTGTGGAGGTTATTTGTCTGTGCAAGGCCATTTTAAGCACTGTAATCTCTGTAAAGGGTTAAATATTTAACATTGAAGTATAATGGCAACAAAAATGTTGCAGAGACTTCAAAGTTATAATGTTTTTATAACATTGCTGATATCTCCCTAGCAACAAAATGTTTTACCCTAGCAACCAATTATTTGAACTCTTATCTCAGTTTTGGTAAATGATAGAGACATGGGGGTTGGTCAATATTACTTAAAAATTCCACCTTGGCAACCATTTTCCTAACAAAAATATTACAAGCCAGCCTCTACGTTTGTGCACTTTAGCTTTACCTTTTTTTCTGTTTAATTGTGCAGCTGAAGGTGAAGAGAGTTCATCCGGTTTCCCTGTCACTCAAGCTCAGGTGCTCCTGCCTGAAATCCCTTTAGAACAGAACGCCATTGAGTCCTGGGAGTCCTTAGCTGAGGTAACACACTCTTAACGCTTGCAGTGTAATATTTCTCTCAATGCGCCGCGTTTGAGTATCACTGTGTTTTTTTTTAGGAGCTGAAAGAGCTCAATGGCTTAGTGAATGAATTCTCCACGGTTGTTCATGTGAGTATGGCTTGTGTTTTTATTTCTTTGTAAAGATACAAGGATGCGGATGTATTTATATTCTACATGTGTATTAATCAAAACCTTCAGAGAGCAGAAGAAAATACGATCAAAATCCATCGATTTTTCTATTAATCATAATAAATGTATTAAACCAAGTCTGAAAACGATCCCATAATATCCCCCCCCCCGGCTCATTAACAATAACCCGCACTTCACGTATTGTCAGCTCTCAGTCTCACCTGTTTTGTTCCCCTTGTGCCCATATCCTCCCTCAACTGAACTGTTGAGGATGCAGTGTACACATTTTATTCATGAAAAGCGCACGTGCCGATTTGCTGCTGTCTCCAGACGTTCAGAAATGTTAATGATCCAGCATGAGCTCCAGAACAAGTGAGTGCATTTGTTTTTCAAGAATAGTTTGGAAGGAGACAGAGAGCAAAACTTCCTTTTGAAAGGAAGGGATTTTGATGTTTAAACAATGTTTTTTTTTTGTTTTTTTTTTTTACGATAGCACTGAGAAACAACCATCGTTTGTTAATAACATTTCAAAGAAAGAGTTAAGAATAATATGATTAAAGGCTGTCTAATATCCCCTTTATGTTTTGCAAAAGCATCATACAAATGGCTTTGTCTCTTGAGGGCCAACAAGGTGCTATTGATCTCCATCAGTTTGTGTGTGCTCCTGTGTGTGCGTGTGTGTGTGTGTGTGTGTGTGATTGAGAAGACATGCAGAGATTGTTGACAGTCCGTCAGCCGTGGGCTAACCAGCGAGGATTAATAAGAATCTAAAGCTTATAACAGCTGTTATTGGTTGAACAACAGCTGGATGTGGACAGAGGGTATGTGCTTTCCACACAAAGGCTGCTTTTGGATTTATCTGGAAATGATGCGTCACATGACCACGATATCGACAAAGTGACTGTAGGTCGGATTTCATTAGTTGAAACTAAAAATTCTCACGTTTTACAAATTATCAGCTGCTTGAGATCCAGCACACAAAAATTTGAAATCTCTTTATTGATGTTTTTGTGGTTCATAATACAGTACAGGACAAAGAAATTCAGTAAGGATTGTTTTTTTTTTTGTTTTTGTTTTTGTGCAAAATTCAATTTGTGCTGACAAAATCAACTTCAAATCAGCATCATTTCTTACAATTCTTGCATGTGAAGAGATTTTGTAGGATTAAATGCAAGTTAATGATTTACCAATTAGCTTAAAACCCAGTCATGAACTGAAACAGAAACAGCTGTGTAGGCTGCTTAAATCTTGGAGGTTCCTTGAAGGTTTGCAATTCTGCAAATTGAGCTGGAGATTAACACGGAACTCTGAAGGGTAATTACTAAATAAATGTACAGTACAAGGCCGTATAAATGTATTCATGTGTACTACACCACACCGATTGCTCTGGTTAAAATGAATGAAAATTATTGATTTGAACAGATAAGTTTACAGAATATAGATTTTACTACACCATGGGTTAATATATTAACATATAACCATGGGATATATGTTATTCACCATATATCTACTCCATAGAAATGTCTGTTGAAAACAACGTAAGGACTTTGTCTTTGCAGTGCATTCAGGGCTCTTTAATATTTTCTCCATTGGACTCCATACTATACTGATGATGATGAGGATGATGATGAAGATGATCATAGCCTTATTATCACTCTCCTCTCTGTGGAGGAGCACAGTCGATTCCATGAACATAGAGCCAGAGGAGGCCCAGGAGGTCTGCCTTTGTGCCCACTTGTTCTCTGGAGTATTGTCCATGCAGCTTGGAAGCAGACTGTTCTGATTACCCACTTCTCCAGAGAGAGAGAGAGAGAGAGAGAGAGAGAGAGAGAGAGAAGGGGGGAGAAAGAGGGTAGCCATCAATAGATAGCGAGAGGCTGACAATGGGCTGTTTACTGGTTCAGGAGCTTTGTGTGGAAGACGTCTAATAAGTAAATGTTTATTGACTTTTGATCTGGTTTTCAGTGGGTGAGATATTTCCATCCGTCTCACGACCCACGCATCCGTACCTCTTCCTCGATCTCCACATGCTTCCTTTCTGTTTCTATCCTTCCATGTTTTTGTTCATCCATCTGTCCTTATGCTTCCCTTCTATTTTTTTCTATCCGTATGATTGTCGACGGTCTTTCTGTCTGTTCATCTGCTTTCTGTCTCTCATCCATCCATCCATCCATCCATCTATTCACTTCCTTACTTATTTTCACTCCATCTATCCATCCATCCATCCATCCATCCATCCTCCTGCAGCAACAGAACAATCATGGAAATACGGTTTGTCCAGTTCTTTTATAACCCAGCGGTTGCAGGCTGCAGGATGGTAGAACCCACCGAAGCTGGGCACATGTAAGATTTAGAAGCGATGCAGTATTGCAGAAAGAGAGGGATGGATCATCAAGTGACCTGAAGCTCTGGAGGCAGCAGACCCTCCGTATTGTTGAGGCCTGGGAAAAAACAATCATAGTTAGTAAAAACAAAGAGGACAAAAACCTTGATTGTTACAGTGATTGTGAGCGAGCCACGTCTCTCTGAGCTGAAACACAGAACCCGAACAGGTGCCAGGTACACAGAAGCCTCTTCTGGAGCTTCCACGAAGCCTCTATTGTGAGACAGTGTGTGTGTTTATCTGTGTGGAGCGATTACTTTGAGCTCACACTGATTTAGACAGAGAGACAGCTGCCACTTTTTGAATTTTTCATAAGCTTCCGACAGACCACCCAGTTACCCCCTGACGACCAGCCCCCTCCCATCCACCCTCCTGCCCCAGCACTCAAGCCCCCAGTGACCCACAAGCAAAATTACTCTGCACCTCTTTATCCACCTTTTACTAGTTTTATGACCTCTCTGAGTTTTTGTTTTTTGCACCCCTGTACATTTTCATGATTTTCCTTTAGAAACCATTAGATTCAGATGAATATATAAAACAGAGTGATATTTGAAAAGTGGAATAAATAAAGTTTATATGATTTATAGGGTAATGAGGTATTATATAGTAGATTGAAATGTATTAAATATATTAAAGATTAATCAGTGTTGATTTATTTATATAAAATAAAAATGGGTAAATGCTTATTATACAGATCAATGCAAAAGAAAGATTGTTTTTAAAAAGATATTGTTTGGTAAAGTATAGCATAGACTGCGTGGGGACAAGCAAAAAATGCTTTTTGTCACTGTTTTATGTGTATTTTATCAATATTTTCAGTGTTCTGGTTTTAATTTGGATGGAGAATAGTGTGTAATGCACTTCACTTGGTAATAAAATGTATTTATGAAGCCATTTTACTGGTTATAAAGTCCCAGTCTCCTTTCGGTGGAATGGCTAAGTTTTCTAGAGAAAATGAATGTTTAGCCGTTTCTGCGAATCCAGTCCAGATTTACATATTTCCATTCGGATTAACTAGTGTCTGTTTGTCTCAGGCTCAGCAGGAGAAGATCGACAGCATCGAAGCAAACGTTAGCATGGCAGCCGCTAATGTGGAGGAGGGAACCCGCAGCCTGGGGAAGGTAAGGGGACACTCCTGCTAGGGGATCGATTCCACTCTACCCCCCTGCTTCACTCGGCCTAGCCCACCATCAGCCCATTGATCCGGCTCGAAGTGCAAGGAAGCCACAATTAAGAGAGGGAGAGATGGCGATGGTGGCAGAGGCATGCAGCGGCGGGCGATCAATGTGTGTTGGTCGGCCTCCCACCGGGCGTCAATGTGTGTGTGAGCGTGCGGAAGTCTAAAGAGTGCAAAAGAGAGTCTATAAACAGCATTCGAGGGCCTGCTGCGGGTTCGATTCAAATAAACACATACACACAGTGCAGAGCGCCAACTTTTGACATTGAAGCAACGGAAGGCATGGGCCGTGTGTGCAGCGATGAGGGTTTGTGTGCGTTTTATTGATCAAGTCTCAAATGAAATGTTTCTCTTTTTTGGAGTTGAGCGTTAATGCAGTTCCATTGAGCTGCCCGTGTAGAAAGTGGACCTACCTCTGCGCCTGCTGAAAAGAACAGAGGGTGGGCAGCGCACACATGGACGATCACGCCGTTAAAGTGTGGGCTCGGGAAAATGCTCGGGTTGTTTCCTCACTCTCTCTCCAAGCTTAATTAACTGCTCGGTTAACCCTGCCTTGTGAAGGTGATTCGATGACTGGAGAGAAGGGCATGCGAAGGAGAGGGAGATGAGAAGAAGGTGTTATTTGATGACAGACCCTGCCTTTAAAGTTGAAATCTCTGAAATTAAACGCAGCAGGGGGGGCTTGTTTCCTCGTGCTAATTAAAGAATCATCACATTTCTCTTTATATGAATTCATTTAGCAGATGCTTTTTGAATATTTTCCTGATTTCTGATTATTTTTTAGTGCATTCGCAGACTCTACAGCTCTCGGTAGGTTTCTCTTTGGCTTTAAACTGGACATGAATGATGCGATAATTGTTTGGTTATCAGAAAAACGGCAGATGAAACGGGTGTTGGTTCAAACACGGCGACACAGATCCGGGAAATGAATCGTTTGTTGCTTGTCTGCTTTCATGCACTCCGCATGCGGCTCACTAACATTAGGCCTCATTTCTTCTATAATTAATAAACTCATTTGTAATTAACAAAATATAAATATATAATGTCTCTTGTATTTCATATATTTACATATGTTTATGCATTAGATTAGATGAATTGTTGAGAACAGCCTAAATTAACTTTAAATAAACCACTTCAAATGAGGGACCAAAAGACTGATGTTAATGTAGCCAGTTTCTTCTGTTCTATGTAGTTCTTTGTCGAAGGGTTTCATCCTCATCCTCATCCATTGTTGTAGTTTTATAAAACCCCAAAAACGTTACTTCTGGCACAGCAGAGATTGTGCGGCAAGTTCATGTGGTCCAAAAATTTCACAATCTCAGATTAGATTAGATTTGCCAGATGAGCGCCCAGCTTGCTGAATTTTTACGGAGGTCATGAAAGAAAATTGCTCTGGAAATATGACCTCTTGTGGAGAAATAAGATGTAGCATTTCTTTAATATAAACAGTTTATGAGTGTATCGGTTGTATCTCTCTGTGCAGGCGGCCAGTTCGAAGCTAGCAGTGTTGCCCGTGGCCGGAGCGCTGGTTGGGGGAGTGTTGGGGGGCCCATTGGGGCTCTTAGCTGGGTTTAAAGTTGCTGGGGTGGCTGCTGCTGTGGGGGGAGGCCTGCTTGGTTTTGCCGGTGGCAATCTGATTCAGAAGAAGAGGAAAGAAAACATTGAGCTAGAAGTGCAACAGCTGAAGAGCAACAATAACAGCCTGGAAGAAGATCAATGATGCTACTCGAGGACAACTCTAGAGAGCCCTGGGTGCTGTTCACCAGACTTTTCTCACTTCCACAAGCCTTAACTACGCATTACAGCTCCGAGAATCCTGGAGTAATGTGATGTTGCTCTCGGAAGAGCGAGGTTCTATGTGAACGATTATTATTACGGTAAAGCAGCGTTTGTCATCCACATCTGAATTCTAATTAATGGCACATAATAATGTTTTTAACTGTTAAAATAGTTTGCTTTGTTGTAACGTAAAGCTTTTGTACATTCTGAACTGTATGGTGGATACTGTTGGAGGCAGTGAGGTTACGAACGTTTTGTCTTCTCGTTTAATTTAAATTGATAATAGCATTAAAAACAACAAAAAGTTGATATACCAAACAACCGGCCGAAAAACTGATCAAGGGTACTTAACATTCAATTATTATCAGTTATTTAAGCTACTCCACGTTTGCTGTTTAACTTTTTAAGATAAAAAACAAACAAGAAATCCTGAACCTCACTTTCCACTGTTCATTTTGGCAAGGTTTTAACTGCTTTTACACTGCCTTTTGGTCGTGAAACCGACACAATCTCTGGAACATGCTTTGAGGAGGTTCTAAAGCTGAAACCTCTTAACTGACAGCATTCTCTTGATTAGGCGAAAGCTGATTGGTCTGAGAGAGTCGTCATTGAACCGTGCAAACTACATACACAAACGCAGAGTTTGTTCCAGTGACAAACTTCTCAACTTCTCACCAAATAAAATTCAGACTATATAAATACTCTAATTTTGTGTATTTTCGGACTCTGACAATGGCAGACTCTGATTGTGGATTTTCGGACTCTGATTACGACACACCCCTCTGACGCAACACTAAAGCCTATGGAATAGCAAGCTGTTCGAACTGAACTGAGCTGTCGTGCAGTGGAAACGAACCATTACAATGTCCGAGTGCTGATAAACGCTCAACAGTGATTGGCCTGTTTC